>OX377620.1:59027564-59724621 GCA_947397865.1 Polietes domitor
TTCGCCAATACTAAATGTGATTTGTTTGCGGAATTATTTGCAGTATTTTTATTTTTTATTTTTTAATTGTTTCTTTTCTTAATTTTTATTTATTTAAATTTGTTTATTGTTTAATTTCTTATTTTTTATTTAAATTTTATTTTTTTTTTCAATTTTTATTGTTCAACTTCCTAATTTTTTAAATTGGGAAGTTAATTACATTTATTTTTTTGTTTAATTTTGTTATTTTTTTATTTTTATAATATATTAATATTTTAATGTTTTTTATTTTTAATTTCTTAATTTTTAAATATCTTGATTTTTTTTATTATTTAATTGTTCGCTAAAATTAAATAATATTTGTATTTAAAATCATAATGGTGTGGGGTATCATATAGTCGACTCCTTCTGACAATCTTTTCACTCTTATATTATCAAACATTTATTATAAAATCAAATATTCATTTTATGGTTTAACTTGGGAATTCCTGTGTTTCATCTTCAGCAACTCTGAAGTGATTACTCAAAACCAAACCACAACCCCAAAATGATCTTGTAATTACCACCAACAAGCAACCACTCCCTTTTAGGCTACGATGGCTTTCCATTAAGCCTCATTCTGAATGTCATTCGTCTTAATGTCGCGATTAAATCCAAAAACTTTCAATACTCGTTTGGTAGTGCTCTTGGTTAGATTAACCAAAAACTTGTCAAAGATATCTTGTGCTGGTTTTTTATAATTACGGATTTTAATTAAATGCTTAATTCACTTGTTTATTGTACAATTTTTGTTTTGAAGTTGTTATTTATTTCTCTGTCATTTACAGTTGTTTCACAACAACAAAACCAACCCAACAACAAAACAAACAGTCAACAAGGCAGAGTCATTTATAATGTTTCCTTGTGTTGATGTGCAAATAATAAAGCAAAAACAAAAAAACTTAAAATTAAGCAGAAACGGTTTTATAAAAAAAAGAATCGAGTTTAAGCAAATTAAAATTAATTACTTAACTTTATGTTGTTTTTGTTGTTGACCAGTGCTTTATTAATTGTTTATGTGCTGGGCGAATATCTTTACATTGGCAAAAACGTTTTTGTTCTCTTTCTTTTGGGTTTTCGCGCTTTTGATTTTGCGGCAGACTGTCTCCGTCCATAATATGCATAACGTGGCAGTTTCTTTCTGTGGGGCGAGAATGGTTTTAAAGTTTGACCCAGTTAATCACTTTCTTAAATTAAAAACGAACTGGACGAACTGAAAATTAGTTAACCACAATGTTGTAAAATTGTGGATGTGGTTGGGTGGAAAAGGTGTTCTGAGAGAGCAAGTTAATAACACTATGCAAGAAATTTGCTTATGCATTGAGGCATACTGATCCATAAATATACAAAATATTTGCTTGTAAATATTTTTTTTCATTTTGACTAAAATTATACAAAATAATTTTTTGTAAATATTTATTTAATTTTCTGTATATATAATTTAATTTTTTTAATTTTGACTAAAATTCCAATTCCCATCTATTTTCCTGCAATTTTACGATTTTATTTTATAAAAATTCAACCGTCCATCTTTCAATCACTCTCACTTCCTTTACATATACATATCTACATATGCCTGTCCGCCGTCTGTCCTTGCTAGTCTTCTGGCTGTACTTTATGGCCATCCACTAATTTCCTTATAACAAAACTTCGAAAATGTTCGTATGTATATATATGAGTTATTTAATGTTGAATTAATAAAAATTCGTAAATACAAAAAAACATTTTACTTGAAATACCTACTCCCCGGCGAAAATGAGTAGTTTTGTGGTGGGTATGGAGTTTATTTTCTGTTGTTGTTGTTAAGCAATTTATAAAGTCTCACGTCATTCGTTAAAGGTTTTTTTTCGCTGAGAAAAAATAAAACTTGCAATAATCAATCGCTGTTAATATATAGAGTTTGTGTTTTGTTTTTTTTTTCTCTCGCCGGTTGTTGTTGCCGTTCACAATTGGCGACGTCTGGGTGCTGTTGCTTTAAAAAAATAAGCTGTTGGTCGTTGGCAGTTGATTCTTGAAAACGCCACCACAACAAACAACAACGAAATACTCGTAAAGTAACGAGTGAACAGAAATGTCAGCTTCTTGTTTATTATTTCTTAAAATTGTGTTTTTTAATTTTTTTCTTCTGCTCAAGTTTTTCCATTGCAATTCAAGTTATTCATAGTTAATGCAAACGAAAAGAAAAAAACTAAAAAACAAGTCCGAAGCTCTAAAACAACAAGCGTTTCTTTATGTTGCTGTTCATGTCTTACAATGTCTCTAAATAGTTGTTCGTTCATTACATTGAATATCGAAAAATTTTTAAAGGTCATTAGCACGTCAATGATGTTAACATTTAGAACATATGTACCTCCTAGAAGTATGGAGTTGGATATATAAAATAGTCCACTGATATATATATATATTTATTTTTTAGTAATTATTTGCAAACTTTGAGCTCAAATCAAATTGATATATATTTGTTAGAGCCTTAGCTTTAGAATTGACAATATTTATTTGAAATTTGTCCAGAGTCAACAAAGTCAAGGATAAAGTTTTTTTGTTCTAAAGTACTAAAAGAGAAAAAGTTAATAAAATCATATCTTAAAATATTTTATTCTTTATTTTATATATTTTATTTGTAGGCTCAACATAGTCGCCTGTAGCCCTGTCAAAATTATGTTTGTTTTGTCATTACTCAGTGACAGTAGTTCGATAGATGGGCCGTTTGTAAAATGTTTCAAATATCATTTGTCACATTGAACTTTAATTTTGTAGCTTTTAGTGAACTAACTTAGTTCTAGCATTTAAAGCATTAAGCATGTTAACCTGAACTCGATAACATAAGTTTTGACGTCAGTTTTTTATACAGGGAGGTGCATAATGAGCTATATGGTTTAAATGGTTTATAACTTTTTTATTTATCCAATTATTATATTTTGTAAATACAGTATATTATTGGGGATTTTTTTGCCATTAGCTTTGAAAAATGATATCCTGTAAGTGATGCCCATTTCCTGCTTCACACATACTTGCTCTTTTTAGCATATTTTCCATAGCAAAGACTGACACACCACTTTCATTTTTAAAAAAGTATGGGCCAATTATCCTTTTGGGGGATACACCGCACCAAACACTTACACTTAAGTGGGTGTTTTCCGTAGCCCAAATCCTGCAGTTTTGCTTGTTGACATACCCATTTAATAGGAAATGGGCTTCATCGCTCATTACCATTGTGTGACTGATCGTTTGAAAAATAAGATTCATTTATTTTTGTACGTTGCTCGATCGTGTAAGGATTCATAATTAATTCCCTAAGTCTCCTTCACAAAATGCTGAAAAAAAAACAAAGAAATATTAATAATTAAAAAAGTTATAAAGAACTCAAACCATACAGCTCATTCTGCGCCACCCTGTATTTTCAAAATGAAAAAAGTTCATATCTTGTTGTAGGATAAGTAAGCTCAGAAATGCGTTATCCTGCTGCAGATATAAAAGATATGAGAAGGTGACAAACCTTCTCAATTAATTACCTCATATGATATGATTTGCTTACAGCTATTGAATGTATGCGGCCCAGTTGAACTTAGCGCCTCTAATAATTGTTGTTTACTAATTTTTACAAAATGATCGCATTGCTGTAGAAAAATACTCGCTATTTTCGATGAATACATACTTGACCCATTAAAATTGTAAATAATGAATATTGTATCAATAATACTTAATAACTCATCTATGTCTGTAGGTATGACGATTTTTCGTTCTCTCTCCCCTCCATCACTTCCAGCATATATCAAAAATGTCCGAATACATTCACATATTTACTCTCCTTCATTAACTGTATTATCAATTAATCGACAGCATCCAAAATCAAATAGAATGCACACAGCCAAAGCTACGCTCACATACAGACACTTCAGACGTCAACGAACAGTGGGGCTGGTGCATGTCTGATAGGGAGGGAGAGTAAAGTTTGCACAGACCCACACATACACACTATCTTCACTTGGCATTTTCCCATCTCCTATTTATTGTTCTTGCTCTCTTCCAAATGACATTAATAGTGTATAAACATGAAACAAATGATTTACTCGTTCTGTGGACAAGTACATCAATTTATGTGTATATGTATGCATTTGCAATGTCCCCACACACATGCTTATATAGAGATTCACCTATAGAGTACCCAAAACGGGATTTCAGTGGGGAAATTTTCAAATTTTTTTTTTCCCGCTAAAAACTATATTACTTTCTATACACTAATTAATTAATTTAATCACCCTTATTTTCAAAGAAATGTGACCCAAAATACGTACCAATCTATGACACGTTGTGGACGCATTTATTTTTCAACAATTACACATGGACTCTCTAAATCCCAAGTTTGGCTATTTTGGCGACTAAAGAAGAAATTAAATTGAAAATAAGTTCTCTTTTTGCTCAGCTTTATTTTTGAAATATTGCTCTATTTTGTGCTCTATTTGTACTAGCCCAGCAAAAAATTAGTACTTCAGTAGGAAGCACATTTTAATCGCATCTCAAAATCCAAAAAATATTTTTTCCGCTTTTGTGGAAGTTATTTTAAACAGCTTCTAAAAATGTCGATAATATGTTAAAATCCCGTAACATTTTACGAATGTCATCTCCACAAGTGAATGGGAAAGACTTTTTAGTATAGGGTCACAGAGGTAAGTTGTCCGGTTCACACCTAGAAGGTTTCAAATCGTTGGTTTCAAAGCTGTGGAAAACATTTTGTTTTTTATTACTTTTATAAATTTTTTTTATTTAATTTTTTTAAATTATTATTATTGTAATATTAATACAAAAGATGTGAGTTCCGAAAAATATTGGATAATCTATTTAAATATCTCTAATAATATCTGAGAGATCTTCGTGCGTTATGAAATTCAAATCTCTCTGCCAGGTCATGTCCTTTGAAACCGTTTCTAGGGCATGTCTGTTGAGGTGTGGTCAAAGTCATGTCCTGTGAGACAGGTTTTAAAATCGTAGTTTTGAACAGATAGCGGACATGTCCACAGTGGGTCAATTTACACCTCTAATGACAAACTCAGGTAAAAAGGAGCGGTCACCTTCATATATTTGAATGCGAACAATTGCCAGTCTCAACCCTTGGCTTGGGACAGTTCATTTTCTCGTAGGGTATGTAGTGTTCAATTATTTAATACTAATTTCATTTATTATTTATTAAATAAATATTTTGTTAAGTTTCCTACTGTCAGTTGTAACAATATGGTTTGCTTTAGTTACACTGTGCAACATTTTTGAAGTCATTTCAAAATAACCATATACCGCTGAAAATTCAGGGAAACAATCAACTACAAAAATGTACCTAAGATCTCAATAAACAACTTTCTAGAACATATGAACTTCCTAGGAATTATTCTTAACACGAATTTTTTTAAGTTTTTTGCGATTTTGACCTTGAAGATGAAGTTTTTTTGATTTTATATGTTCACAATTTTTGTTCTTTATGACAAGAGCTAGAACTTTGCCTCAGAGAGTAAATCAAAATTCCGGTTTGCAAGATATGAGCCTGATAATATGATCACTTTTTTCCAAAAATTACACCGAGGCCTCAAATCTCTGGGGGCCCATAAAAAAAGTGCATGACTTTGGGGGAAAAAAAAACACGGGTCTTTTTTTTTTTTTTGGTCTTTTATCATGTAGCGGTGTCCGTATATGGTTATTTTTTTCGTGTTGCACTGTGTTATTCACCACTCACAACAGAAGATAGCTGAGATGGTTAGAGTACCGTAGTAGCAATCAGAAGGTCCACTGTTCAACCCTCGGTCGATGCGGAAACTATGAAAAAGTATATTTTTGGCACTACTAAAAAATAACTTTCATGTCATTCCAATTAAAGGACATCCATCCTATGACAAGTCCAAGTTAAATTCATTGCTGAAGATCTCAATTATCACAACATCCGAATCACAAGATGAGCACCTTCATTTGACAATTCAAACATTTTTTTTCTTATTCAGGTAGGTTATGACTATAGTCCATCATAGGACTTTTTTTTCTATTTTTTTTAAGTAGTTTAAAAACACGAATTTTTATCAAAATGTTCGTAATTGTAGCTTCGGGAATAACTTTCGTTATGAGTTCGTTATATGTAGGATTTTTAGGAAAACAAAATTAATAGAAAAAATTAAAAATTTGTTTCTGGCTCCAATACAAATAACCCTTTCGAGTAGCCTTTAACTAACATAAAAGACCTAAAAGCGGCAGTCACTAATTATAATGTAAGGATAATTTCAACCCGAAATGGGATTCATCCCATCAAACCGCCACTCGAATACTTCCCCTTTCCGTATGTTATCAGCTTCAAATATTCAAACACTTTCAATGAGACTTTCTAGAAAATTAAATTCCCTCATTTGCGGCAAAATTACCATTCAGGGAAACTGGACTCCCTAGTCACTGCTTGTATGAGCTTAAAATATTCAACAACTTTTGCGAATTTCTTGTCATATTTTCTATTTCCATCCCATTTTCAATAAGTCTTTCGGGAAAATTATAATTAAATTCCTTCATTTGCTGAAAAAACTCCTACTCCTATGCGCAACTTTCGCCAGCTTTAAATGTTTAAAAACTTTGGCAAATGTCTGTCATACATTGTACTTCCATTAAAGGGATTTCCTGGACATTTTAAACTAAATCCCTCATAATTATAATTCCTGCAAACTTGACCCCCTATTCACATACAGACACATGCAATCATCAGTAGCAGTACATTGACACACTCATACGCCAACTGTGCAGTGTGTAGTAAATAAAAACTATTGATGATAACGATGATGCGCTGCGATACTCTGCGATGTTGATGGATACTATCCGTCCGACCGCCCGTCCATCCGTCCATCTATAGATCACACAGAAATTATCAGCATTTCGTTGGCGAAGGGGGTAAATTTATAATTATTGAATTGAAAGGCAAATATTGATGATGAAAAAACTAAAAAAAAAATACGAAAATGACCATAACAGATAAGCAAAAAGAAAAAACAGCAGCAAATGAAGCAGCGCACACAAACGAAAATGCTGTTAAACAAATACTCGGTAAATGTTAATAATTTGTATGGCATTTGAAAAATTGCTAATTGTAATTATGCAATTTCTGAAGAATTTTCATTAATATGCATTTTGTTTTACTCGTATGATGACATCGTTATAAAATTGTATGGGAAATATTGCAATTGGGAATTGTAAAGATTGATATAGGATTTTTAAAAAATGAAGAAAATACTTTAGAATAAGATCAAAGTAATAGGTGGTTATTTGCATTTAATTGAAAATGATATTTGAATTGGAGATTACTCCGTATGATAATTTTTAAAAAAGTCGTTACACTTCAACCGGTTGATATAAGTATGAAACTATAGGCAAACTGGAGTTACTTGCTGTTTTTAGTTTCTCATTTCCTCATCCTGTTGCCCCTTCGCAGGACAACAAAGTTCCAAAGGCTGCAATTTTTCAAAAAAATATTTTATATACTTGTTCGCACGGAATTAGTATCAAATTAATACTAAACTAATAGATGAAGAAGTTTGAAATCTAAAATATTTTTACCACATACTCTCTTCTTTGATTTGGCATTTATAGAGTGCGAATAAGTATTAAAAATATTTCTTAAAAAATTGTACTCTTTGAAACTTTGTAGTCCTGATAAATGAAAAACTTATACAGCGAAATAGTCATCGATTATCTATAGCGAATTAATACTTCAAGTTAATTCAGAAAAGTAAATATAGGGTACGCCATTTAAAATTTTAAATTTGATCTACCGATTACTTTGACTTTGAAAGGTTGAATAACATTAAATTTTATTTTTATTTTCAGTCTTATGTTTGACATTTGCAAAATGGGGAAATATTAAAAACTTTTTTCCAAAGTAGTGAGTCTTTAACGCAAACTGTAAGAAATTTACGTGGAAAATTTTCGAGAAGAGATCGGCCTTCAGTTCAAGCTTTATAAAGCTCATTTTCATCCCGGTGGCTATGTCAATAAGCAGAATTGCCATATGCCGCAGAGAGGTTCAGAGAACGTACACGTGACTATTGAGAAGCCAATGAATACACAACGAGTCACAGTTTGGGCTGTACTCAAAAATTGGGTTAATTGGATGAGATACTGTGGAGCCAGTTGTGGTAGTCATACGAGTGATAGTGTGTTCCATTATTAAATGACAAAGTTCAAAATTTACAATCAAATCAGAAATTTGAAAAAATAATCAGCACTTTTTTAAGCCTATTATAATTTGAAATGAAATGGCCCAAATATTAGAGGATAGTGGGTGAATTTTCAGCTACAGCCGTTTGTTTGGTAGTATTTCCATCCATTTTTTGAATCCCTAAAGTATGAATTTTGAAAATCAATTATCTCCCACATCCACAGTGAAAGATTAATAAAACCTACCAGTTTTATTAATTTTATATAATTTTTACAAATTTGGAAAAATCTTTTTATTTTGCGAGCCTATGCAGTCAGAGGAATGTATACAACGAATGTAATGTTTCTATCTGCGGTCATTTTCTTGGTACTATTTGTATGCCCCTTTTCCCATTTAACCCCATTAGAAGCAGACTTTCGGAATCTCTTTATTTTATGTGTCTATGCAATTAGAGGGATGTACACACCGATCGTTTAGTTGGTACCATTTTCATCCCTCTGTTCCCAATGTATCATTTGAAAATACAAATTTCGATTTCGTTTCGTGGCTACGCAGAATCAGAATTATATATACTCCGAATTTCATGACCGTTTGGTTGGTACAATTTTTATCCCCTTTTTCATTTTACCGCCATAAAAGTAAGGATTTCGAAAATTTCTTTATTTTACGTGTTTACGCAATCAGAGGTATGTATACACCGAATTTCATTATTATAGTTTGGTTGGTACCATTTTTATCCCTCTTTTCCCATCTTACCGCTTAAAAGTACGAATTTGAAAAAATACTTTTATATTATGCATCTATCTACTCAATTAGAGGAATGTAAACACCAAATTTCGTGTTTCTAGCTGTTGTCGTTTGATAGGTATCATTTTTATCACTCTTTTCCCCATTTCACCCCCTACGTTTAAGAATCTTTTTATGGTGCATTTTTCAGCTAAGGGGAATGCGTATACCCAATATCAAATAATTATAAGTACACGTATTGGAAAAACATGCTTAAATACTCTAAAATATTACGGGTTATTAGAGGTATTTTCAGTCCTTTCGAGTTCGCCCAGTTGCAATCCCAGCCGATCTACGACTAGGAGACGCATTTATAGAAAATTTGAAGCTCTTAGCTTCTTTCGTTTAGATGCTAGCGTGTTTTTAACAGACGGACGGAAATGCTAGATCGTCGTAGAGTTTTATGACGATCTAGAATATATATACTTTATAGGGTCTCAGCTTTGTCACTCCGTTTGTAACACCTTCAAACAAACGGAGTGACAAACTTAGTATACCCCCATCCTATGATGAAGGGTATACAAATGCGAATGAAATGATAACTGATTACACAGTGATACACAATGAATTAGAAACCCTTGAGAAGTATTGCCATTTTTTCTTTCAGGTGACTAATTTCTGTTCCCAGACATCCCAAAAAACTTGTGGTATAAATAGATTCATAAGGAATAATGAAGTTGAGTGGGAATTGGATGTGTATTTTGCGGGAAAAATCTTAGTGTATCGATGTAAGGGAAGAAAGAAAATAAAATTAAAAAATGTAACCGTATTGAATTTCACTTAAAGTTAAAAATAACACCACCTACAATTTCATACTTCCATTTTATTTCTTATTTATTTATAAATGCGAGTCAGCCTCTGAGTGTGTTATAATCTCGTTCTTCTATTGTACAACAATAGTTCACAGAACTCACATCTCAATAAGCAACACGAGTTAAAGTGATAAGCAAAGACCTTGAAATTGACCCATTTCAGGGGTGCGGGGAGGGGGCAACTTGTTCTAGACGAAAGAACCTTCACATATATTTCGCACGACAACCTTTGAGAGTGTTTTTTAAATATACTCAAGGATCTACAAAATAATTGGTAATTATAATAAAATGAAACAAGTCAAGTGACGAAATTAATTTGCAGACATTTATTTGCAATTTATGTTAAGAAGATGTTTTCGGGGAAACATTGTATCACATTTAAAATGCTCTTAAAATTTGTCCTTAAATTCTTAAAGAATTCCCTTTTTTGGTATTAACAACACCCATAATATGTTACATAATTTATGGATTGTGAGCACCCTCCTCCTGCCGTGATGAGGCCATTTCTGGCTTAAAATCCTAAAAATTCTTAAGCCAATAATCACGTGGGGGGTTTCCTTTTATTGTTTGTGACAATTTCCTTTGTTGTGTACTCGGTAAACATTACAAGTGCTCTATACGTGCCGGATGTGTAGGTAATAGCCAAGAGATTATAGATTTTGTTGAAGTCTCTGGCTCCTGGCTGCTCTGCCTGCCCTGCCGTCCCCCTCTGTGATGTGTAAAAGGCCTATTAATACAAATTTGTTAGGTTGTTGTATTGTTCTTTAATATCGCCCGCCCCAAATCCAAGAAAATATTATATCTTTCTAAAGGTCAGCAACAGACATTTATATTGTGTTATTAGTATTTTTATTATTATTTTTCTCGTTTCTGTCAGCGGCCTGAGGTGGGTGGCGGTTGGCAGGGAATGCCTTTTCAAAATGATGTTGGCAGTTAGATTGTGTTTTGTTGTGTATGAGTGAGTGTTTGTTTTCATCAATTTGATTATAAAGTTTTTTAACATTTTGACATTTCTTGTGTGTACCATGTTTTTTCTTCTCGCTCTCAATAATGTGATAATAACAATAAAAAGTGATGGTGATTTTTGCTGTTCGAAGCTGTATTGATGAAAACACGTTCTATCGCATTTGTGTTTGTTGTTATAACAGCAAAAACCAATTTTTTTTGTATAGTTTGGTCTGTTGTTGACAGTGCTGGGAAAAGGGGCGAGGCACTAGAGTGGGGTCTTAAGACTAAATGCTTGTTGTTCGAAAAAGGTATTTGCTGTTAATTTGTTGAAATGTTATGGAATGCAGTTAAATTGACAAGCGGGAATTTGAAGCAATCTCAAAAGGTACAATCACCGAAGTGATTCATGTTAATGGCTGTGTTTTAAAAGGTTTGATTTGTTTCTCATAGAAACCGGAAAATTATTTTGGAGCGTGCTATTGTGCCCAGTATCAAAATGATTTCCATATCAATTATGTTGACGGATTATTTCCGAGGAAATCAAAATAGCACGATTTCAGACCATTGTCTGAGGAAACCATTTGCTAAATTTTAGCATGTTAAAACGCGATTATACAGAGACAATTTGAAGTTAAATGGGATTTTAATTTTTAGTCAATAAAATAGAAAAATTGGCTTGATCCAATTTGTTTCAAATGTATCAGCCATTTAAATGCCATTAAATTTGTGCTTAGCGAAATTGCTTTAGCTATTCAAGGTTCCTCTGTGATTGTCACCAACGTGTTGATTTAAATGCAAATTTTTAACAAATTAATCACAATCGTGGAACTAACATTATTTATTTGGTAACAAATCAAAATAAACATATATAGGGTAGGCCATTTAAAATTTTAAATATTGACTTTGCCTTTGATAGGTAGAATAACATTCATTTTTATTTTGAAGTTTATGTTTGACATCTGCAAAATGGGACGCTGGAACAAAATTGGGAAATATTAAACACTTACTTCCAAATTAGCGAGTCTTTACGCAAACTGTTAGAAATTTACGTGGAAAAATTTTCGAGCAGTGATCGGTCTTCAGTTTAGCCTTCATGAAGCTTTTTTTCACCTCGGTGGCTATGTCGATAAGCAAAATTGTCGCATATGGTATTCAGAGAACCCACACATGACCAATAAGAAGCCAATGCATCCACAACGAGTCACTGTTTGGTGTGGATTTTGAAAAATTGGGTTGATCGGAAGAGGTACTGCAGAGCCGTCGTGGTCAATGATTTGTGTTCCATTATTAAATGACAAAGTTCAAACTTTCCAATAAAACCAAAAATTTGAAAAAAATATTAGTTCTTCTTTATAGCCTATTCTAATTAAAGTTTTAAATGGATAGTATGCGTTCTTACAACTTATCATGCTTGATCGCAGCTCACCCAGCTCTGGATACAGCCTGCTAATCTCACCCGGAGTTGAACCAGGGTTGCACGAGTGGCAATCTCAAACACAACATACATCTCCACGGCTACACACTCGAAATTCGGCATCGGTTTGATTTCACTTAAGCCTGTCCGGCAACTGCGCGAATGAGTAATATTATCGTTTACAAATAAAACTTATACGCCACCTATATGGTGAATTGCAGAATTCTTCAATTTATAGCAGTTCTAAAAAATTACATCAGCTGATTAATAAATCCATAATTGTTTATTCTGTAGATGTTTATCGATTTAATATTGTATTTACATAAAATGGTCGATAAATAAGACATTTTTCGTTTTTTGGGTTCTTAACTTGAATATCTCGAAAGCAAGATCTAATGTAGAAAGCGTACCTCTAAATTCAGCGTACTAGAATCTTTAAGATTTATATATATTAGGCTGGGTCCCGATCCATACAAACGTTTTCCCGTGAAATTTGGTTTGTGTTGCATTTTGCTATATGTTTTCTCTAAAATAATAGACACTTGAAAGTATTTTAAATATAAATTTTGATTCTTGTCTTAGAGTTACTTATTGGTCGAATTATCGGACAACTTTTTCATATTTTGTTTTAATATTTCATGAAAAAAAAATAGCTGTAGTCAGTACCTTTCAAATACTATATAACTATACTAAATAATGAACATCTAATGGAAATTGACGCTACAGCTCTATATTTTGCTAAAAAAACAGTTTGAAAATTTTGGCTCTACAGAAACCAAATCTTGTATTAAATTAGTTCACATAAATGGAGCCAGGCACGTAATTTTTCGTCCCATAGTCATGATTTAGGCATCATTCGTAATATATTTATTCCTCCTCTTTATTTTCTTAACACCTTTTAAAAGTGTGAGTTTTTAGCAGTCACTTTGAAAAACCAAAAAAATAAACGTTCAATAATACGACCCATGTACTATTCTAAGATAAGAATAATAATTTATATTTAATGTGCTTCCAAGGCTCTATTAACACAGAAAACAATTTGAACAAAAATGTAACATAAAATGGAGATCAATTTTAAATATTTTAATTTGTCAAGAATATGACCTTAATAGGCTAAATAGCTAATGTGTTCATAATTTCTGCATACGATACGACAATGCACCAATTTTAAATATATTTCAGTTACATGGATTCCAGTTTACCTCAGTTAGGATTTTTACTACCAACCTACCTTCTTCCAAAAAGGTTTTTTTTTCATCGTCTTTCATGTGAAACTTCTTTTAATGAAACGATTGTTAGATATGTAGAATTAAAAACTATTATAAAATTTAAGAAATTTAATTTTGATCTATTCATCTTAATGCCACCATAAAAACGAACCAGATGGATCCACAACTTTTTTGATTTTATTTTGCTCTAAAAAAAACAAGATTTTTTCTGGAAATTTTAATTTATATTTTACTAGAATCGATTGCTAATTTTGAATATGCTAATGGAGGTACCAAGGAGACTGGCAATATTACGCATTTGCAAGACTAAATTAAGTTTGGCACACTGTAACTCATTTCAAAGGATAATTATTTTAGTATTATTTTCTACGCATCCAAAAAATGAGAATTTTTGAATGTGAAAGAATACCCTATTTTTTCCAATGTCCTTTTGAAACATTTTGTGGAACTTGAATTTGACCAGACATAGAATCAATGATGTTACTCCTTCATAGTGTAAAACTTTTTGTCTAAAAAACTTTCGACGTAAATCCAAATAAATGTCTTTTACATTACTTCTAAATAAATTACTTCATGTATTCAACAGAAATCATTTAAATAACTTCAAAATCAGTTCTAAAAATTTAACTCAATCGAATTAATGTTTCATATATTACCTGATTGCAGAAATTGATGGATAGTATGCACAGTGCGTGTATTTTAGTTTTATGTATCAGTTTCTTTTATTAACTTAATGCTCTTATTATATCTTACGCCACTCCGTGGAATACTGTATTAGAAAATAAAATAATTTGAAAAATAAATCCGGTTTTTCAGAAGCCGAGGCACAGGAAATAAAAGTTATAGCCGCAAAATAGAAAAATGTGAAAGGAACTAATTTCAATAATAATAAAATTTGACATCACATGCCGATATAAGTCCCAAAAATCAATTTAGCAGAAAACGAGTTTAAAATTTTCAATTTACTCCGACCTTGCAGATTCGTCGCACATTCGCTTTTCCCGATGTCAGTATATAAGATATTAATATGATTTGTGTACACAAGATGAAGCACTATATATAGCGAATAATTCTACATCATTAACTCAATCGCGTTTTTCGACTTATAACAACCTTGAAGTAAATGAGCGGGGATGTGTTGTGGAAATCGAAGTTTTTATGTTTGACCGTCTTATTATTTTGCAAATTCTTTCGTCTCAGTCGACTTAGATTTCTGGACATATATTTCGCCAAATATTTGTAACACCAGTATCGATTTGCCAAAATGTAGATGTACAAGGGTAGGAGTGGGGTAAGGAATCATAATCAATAAGGTGGGAATATAAAATTTTAAATTTGAACTACCGATTACTATGACTTTGAAAGGTAGAATAACATTCAATTTTATTTTCAGTTTTATGTTTGATTTTTGCAAAATTGGACGTTATACGCTCGAAATTGGGAAATAATTAAAACTTACTTCCAAAGTAGTGAGTCTTTAACGCAAACTGTAAGCAATTTACGTGGACAATTTTCGAGAAAATATCGGCATTCAGTTCAGCCTTCATGAATCTAATTTTCATCTCGGTGGTTATGTCAATAAGCAAAATTGCCGCATATGGGGTTTAGAGACCAATGGGGTGACATGACAAATGAGAAGCCAATGCATCAACAACGAGTCACTGTTTGGTGTGGATTTTGGGCTGTAATGAAAAATTGGGTTGATCGGATGAGGACTGCCAAGCCAGTCGTGGTAGTCATAGAATATTGTGTTTTATTATTTAATTACAAAGTTCAACCTATCCAATAAAACCAGAAATTAGAAAAAATATTCAGTCTTTTTTATAGCCGATTCTAATTTAAAATGTTACATGGCCCACCCTATATAATATTAGGATGGCGCGAGGATTGAGGAAGAGTTTATATTAAATTAATTGCTTATAAAGTTTGATTTTTTAAAAGCTATAGGAAAGTTTTTCAAAAAAAAAAAAACACATAAAAATCAGAAAAATGCATGAAATCTTTATTTGAATCGATAGTACGGTCCATACAATTTAATGTTTGAAGATTATTTCATGCAAATCTTAGTCCAATTTTGGCATTTCCACGATTTTGAGTAACAGAGGCCCAATTGCTGCGAACGGCGACGAATCGATAATTGATGGTCATCATTAACACTGGCCGATGCAGCTGCGATATTTTCTTAAGTTCGCACTCTACGTAAGCGTGTTGGTGGTTTAATGTCATAATAGCCCGAATAGCCGCTTCAGTGGGTCGATTAAACTGATCATAAAATGGAATCGCGAGATGAACTTTCTTAACATTTTGATAATAAAATTCAATAATTTGCAAGCGTTGTTCGTTTGTAGACCAAACTGAAGATGTTTGACACGAAACGTGCGTCAGCTGTTTAAACCAGTGTTGTCAAATAGATAATAGCATTTATGATAAGTTGTAATAAAAAAATCATAAATGCATCGATTTATTGGTTCTACAGTTTTATTGGAATCATATGAGGGGGATCTGTATACTTCTAATTAAAAATAATGCATGAGTCACAGAAAACGAAATAGTTTATTATCATGTTTGCAAAGTCGAACTGCCTCTCCTTTGCTTCTCAGAAATACATTGTAAACTGTTTAAAGATTTAAAACAGGTCTAGAAACCACAACATTTAGAAATAAAACAAGAAACTAAGTGTATAGATGAACAAAAATACAAATGAACCATAATAACTAATGAGGAATATTTTCATCATATTTGGTATCCAAAAATTAAAATAAAAAAAAATAAAAAAAAATTTTTTTATAAAAAATAATTGTAGAATAAACGTTGCAAATATTAATAAAATTCCCATGTATTAATACTATAGATTAAAAAAACGAAATTATTGGACTAAATCCAGGTCTTGAATTTTCTTGTTGCATTACCCCTCACAAAGACTCTCAGCAATTGTGCTTATGCGACCCTATTGTTTGATCAACCGATTTTTCCAATTCTCAACTATTCTAACAATTTCTTCATTTTTTTTTTCTTTCAGAATCCCGTGAAACTACTACTGCGTCCACGAGGGGCAAATCAAAGCTTCCCCAATAACAACAACAACACACACACAAAATAAAAAGAAACCAGCTCAGCACGTGATATATGATGATTGCTCATACCGAAAAGCCGTGGAGCCAACATACACCGTGACATATGAATGGGTACGTACCAGCCGAAAGTCTTACTCTGTGTGTGGTGTCAAGTACAATTCGCAAGTACATACTCGGGTGTGTGTGTGTGTGGTGATTGCGAGAATGAAAGACTGTGAGTGTGCTTGTGCGTGTAAATATGAGTATGATTTTGACAAGAAATTGACATGTTGTGGTTTTTTTCTGTTGTTTCGAATGCTGGGGGGATCATTGTGGTATTCAAACGGAAGAGTATACACATATATATGTGTGTATGTACATAGCTACGACTGGGAAGGAAATAAGCCTTATCACACTTTGATGTGAATGTGTGTGAGTGTGTACGTATTTCCTTTTTTGTGTGTTATTTTTGTGATTTATATTTAAACGTCGAATTTTCGGCGGTTGTTTTTGCAACATTGTTATAAGTACATATTTATTTATTACGTTTTATATACATAAATTTTTAAGAGATGACAGGTTTTGACATTATCGACAATTTTCAAATGTTGTTTTTATACACCAGCAGATGCAGGCAGAAGTAAACACATAGTTTTAAGGACTGTCCCCAAAGAAAGAACAACAAATATGATATTGAAATAAATAATTATTTCCTATCTGTGGGTATCTGTTCCGGCAATGAAAAATGACTTATGTGCAATTTCCTTACTTGCCAGGAGGATACTTTAAATGTATTAAGGGTTTTAATATGTTTTCTTATTATTCAAAATTTTGAAAATTGCTTTTCAATTACAGAATATTAAAAATATTGTATTTTATATTCAGTTAAGACAATATTCCAAATGAATTTAATAATAAGAAATTAATTATCCTCCCATCCATTACCAAATTCTAAAATTTCCTTCTTAAAATGCAAAACTTGATCGAGATAGCTGCCATTAGAATTTATTTACATTCCAAAAAAACTAAATGTCAATAAAAATCGATCGCTATTCAAATAGCACTAAGAATAAAAATTAATAACTTTAGGAAATATATGTGTGAAAATTGTGTGGAGGAACTTTACTTATGGACTCGGATATATGTCCAGTTCATGACTGTGCTCTATCATCACATTCTATGTACACCTGGAGACTAATAAAGGAATTTGAAAACGATCGCATGTTTTTATTTATTAAATGTATTTCATTTAAGATTTGCTAAGTTACTGAGGGGATGTCGAGGAGAGAGATATTGGGAGAGTGATCGTAGTTAGCTTTAGAAGCACCCGGAATTTATATTTTTAATTTTGAATTTGTCATCATTAATGACCACTAAATACTAGAAAGTACATGCCTTCTCCGAAAGAAACCATCAGTTTAGGAAAGTTTAAAAAATGGAAAACTTATAAAGAGAAAAAATATTAATTTTTGTATTGCATAATTGTATTTTTTTTTTAGCATAAAAAATTGGTATTAATTCTTATCGCCGTGGAATGTATAAACCACATTTTCCATAACCAATGTTTACTATGAAAACATTCCCTTGCAAGTTAACTGATTGCATGTGCTTTCATGTGCTGCAATAAAAAATTCAAATAACTTCTTTTTAAATCAATGTATTTTATTTTTTATTGTATAGATAATTCAATTAAATTATTTATAACTAATTATTTCTTAAGATGATTGACAGTAAATAACCTCCAAATAACTGTTTTCTTCAACGAATTATGACAACACAATGCACTTTGATAAGTTTTTTCTGTGAAAGAAGTATAAATTTCCAACAAAAACAAAAAAATCGAAATAATGAATATTGGAGTTAATCTCGTTATAATTTGTATCTCGTAACTTTCTCGACTTTGAATCCCGTGATGGGTTAATTGTGGATTAGATTAACTCCATATATGGGAATATGGCTTGTTTAAAATTTTGAAATAAAATAAATTAATTAATTTAAATACCATGCCCACTTTTAAAACATGTATCAAAGTAATTCTTCAGAAATTCTTCAAAGTAGGAATTTAGAAATTCCATTATCGTTCGGGTTCACAATGGAATGTATACACCTACTTTTACGGTTCCAGCTAGAGCCTTTTGTTTGGTACCCGTTTTATCTCTAAAAGTACCAATTTGGAAAAAGACTTTTGATTTGCACGTCTACGAAAGTCAGGGAAATTTATAAATAGCATTTGATGATTCAAGCAGCAGCAGTTTTACTCGTACCATTTTTATCCCCTTTTGCTTCGTTTTCCCTAAAAGAAAAAAAAATTCTGTATGTTGAGCGTCTACACAATCAGTACACGCCGAACTTTATGATTATCTAGCTGCAGCCATTTGGTGGCACCAATTTTATCCCTTTTTGGCCCTAAAAGTACGAGTATCGAAATATCACATTATATTTAGAATATACGCAACCTTTGCGCTATATACACAGATATTCATTATTCCAGCTACAGCTGTTTGATTGTTGCCAATTGTATCCCCTTTCTCACAGTTTCCCCATAAAAGTGATTTTTGAAAATTTCCTTGATTTTGCACGTCTATATAGACATGGGAATGTGCATACCGAATTTTGTAATTCTAGCTGCAGTCGTGCCAATTTTATCTCTTTTTCCACAGTCTCCCCCCCCCCTTAAAGGTACGAATTTTGAAAATCACTTTATTTTACCTGTACGTGCTACTAGTGGGATGTATACACCAGTCGTTTTGTTGGTACCACTTTTATCCCTCTAATTCCATAATAAGGGGGTACCCTTAAAAGTACAAAATTTTAAAAAATCCGAATTTCGTGTGATATAATTTATTCCTTTTGGCCCATTTCTCCCACGTTTACGCTATAAGGGAAATGTACATACCAAATATCAAATATCAATACCAATATAATCAGACATATTTGAAAAAGCATATTTAAATACTAGAAATATTAGGGGTATTTTATGTCCTTGTTAGGAAAAAATTCTCCCTCTGGACCGTTTTCGCCCATTTTCAATATGCAACAATTAGACGTATTCTGGGCAAATTTGGACATCCTGGCACTTTTCGTTCAGATGTTAGCGTGCTTCCAACAGACGGACGCATATGGCTAGATCGTCTTAGAATTGACGATCTATGACGATCAAGAATATAAATACTTTGTAGGGTCTCAGGTCGATATATTAAGGTGTTACAAGCGGAATGACAAACTAAGTATACCCTCATCCTGTACCCTTCACATAAAAAATGCATCCGGTATCAAAAATTGTATCCAACAATTATTTGGAGACAATTTGTTTTTAATTCCAATTTTCGTTGAAAACCTATGTAGAATTTCGTAAAAATAGAAAACTTATTTATTTGACTTTTTATAAAAAAAATGTACTGATAAATGTGGATGTTAAAGAGCACAACATTATCGCTCGAACATACTACATTGATTTGCAGTGTTTTGATGTTTATATATATTTTATAATATAACCTCTCCTGACCTCTTCACAAAAATGTTGCCAGCATTAAATAGATAATACGTCACAAAAAAAGTTAGATCACTTTGCAGAGAGTTGAAGCTACGTAGTCCCAAATTTAGTTCTAAAATTTTTATGAGGACACTTAAAATTGTTACCAATTGCAATACTATCATACATTTTTAAAGGTTGTGTACCCTTTACGACAGTATTTTTATCAAGAATCATATTTGAAAACCTATCAAAATCTATGCAACATTTCAATATCTCTGTTTGTATTAATTGAAATTTCACACCCGCCCAAGAGTGAAAACTCCTTAAGTTGTTATTTAAATAAACATTTCATTCTCATAAAAAATCTACCCCTTTCCTGGGGTAGTCGTTAATTGTGTATATTTTAATATTTTATAGCATGTTGAATTTCGCTTTTTATATATGTATAATTTGCAATTTATACGGTTATTTAAATAATCATTTTGATAATGAGTCAAAGTATTTAATTAGTCTCTGCCTACGTGTGTATGCGTGTTTGTGCGCGCGTATGTGTTCTTCAGTATGCACTGTGTAGGTGTGTGAGAAAGAGCTCGTATATTGAAGTGTTATATTCCGTTGAATATTTGAGGTTTGGGGAGTATGTTGTGTGGACGTAAGGTGCGAACCGCGAGAGTCATTAATAAAATTTAAAATTTCATCAAAATGCGTAATTTCGTATACATACTATGTATTCTACATGCATGCATGTGTGTATGTATATATGTTTTTACACGTGTGCCTACAACATAAATTATAATCACAGCAATTGCCTGTCTCAGTGTATCTGTGCGTTCAATAATTTATTTAAATTTGATAGCGGGGGAATAAATTTATTTGCTGCGATAGTGGTTAACTAGGTGACAATATTTCACACACACACGCACCCATACATATACATATGTGAAGAGGAGAATTGTAGATGTTAGATTGTGGTGGCGATACCAGAGGTCTGTCTACACAGTGGTTAGCCATAATAAAAAATATGCAAAAACGTAATAATCGTGTTTGAGAAAAGAGATTTTACTTGCGGTCGCGAAGTACTTATTTAAACAGAAGTGCAGGGAAATCAATTCTACTTTTATGTTATGAAGCAGTCTGTGGCTGTTGACTGATTCCATGGTAAGCTATTATAAATTTAAAAATAAGGACAATCCAAGGATATTTTTCATTTTCATAAATTACTCCTTCAAGGAGGAGTGATTTAGTAGGATTTTTCTAATACTTATCTCAGCAGATGTGAAAGTATAATAGACACGGTTTTTTAATTTACAAAATTTTAAAAAAATAACGTCTAACTTTGTATTAATATTTATATTTAATATGTACTATCGTAAATGACTATGTACAAAGCGTTCCAAGGATACCCTTCTGTCATCCTGGCAATATTTTTTTCTTATTCGAATTCTGACATCATATAGTTGTACCACACATAATTTAAAAATATTGCACAAACCTTTGGACGGCACTTTTGATGTTATTTGTTTGGGGTTTTTTCTGATCCGATTAAATAAATCTGTTTTATTGCAAAAAGCTAACAGAAGTGTTGCCTTTCTATTCCTTTTAGTATCATAAAAAATCATATATTTTTTTCAATTTATTTTAAATTTAAACAATTGATTACGAAAGGTAATTAACACTTTGTTTTTACGCTCGATGCAGTTTATATTCAATTTGCACATAACCGCAAAAACTTGTAGTAAAAGTAATTAAATCGTCGGCAAATTGAAACAATTTAAACTCTTTTTTAACAATAAAGTGTTATAATAACATATGAAAAATTAACAAAAAAAGGTGTTAAATGTTAAGCAAGATTTCTAAAGGCAACAGGGGTTTCATGATAAAAAAGGGAAAAAAGGATTTTATCCCCTCAGGTCATTGTCCATAGGGTTGAACATAGAATTCTTGATGTTGAAGTTTTCTTTAAGCAGTTTAATAATTTCTTTAGCATTTTCATATTCTACTGTCTTGTATATGTTCGTCTATTCAATTCACCCAACACCACTTAATTTCTTATGCTAGTCTACAATAAATTAGTTCAATTGTTGCTCTGTTTTCTTTTATAATTAAAAGTCACGTTTTTTGTTGTTATTGTGCTTTTGTTTTTTTATTTTTTGTTGAAAAAGGAAAAATTATAACAATAGGTTCAGGGCCAATTGTTTTTTAGCGTGAATGTGTGTATGTCTTGTGTTCTCTTTTTTACGTTGTTCATATAGGAATGCCTCAAATCGAGACACACTCTGAGCATATTTAATGAATTTGTCGATGTACTTTTGTTTATTGAAATGAAGTAGAAGAAGAAGAAATATACGAACGAAAAAAAATGTTATTGTTTTTATTAATTAAATGCTCGAAGCATATAAATGTTGTAATTAAAATAAATACAACAATCTAAAGGCAAACAATGAACTGCATTGTGACACTCAGATAAAAATGAATGTAGAACAGAGTCAGAATAAAAAATTTCATTTCGAAATTAAAGTGAATCCTATTTACCCTCCAACATGGAGTATAAGGACAATTTTGATGTTTTTTATGCAAATTGCGATACACACCCATTCATGTTTATTGTTTTAAACAAATGGTTCATTGTTTTAAACTGATGTTTCATTAGTGGACAAATTATATGTATACCAAACTATTTATACAGTGTGATAGCCCTCTACCGTACATATCAAAGTAATACTTCAAGGGTATACAAAAAGTTGATATATGACAGTAATCTTCAAAAAATTAGCTTAAATACCCCATCATATTATAGCTTATTTGGGTGTTAATAGTCCTGGCTAAGGGAAAACTTCATCCTTCTAGACCAATTTTACCCAGTAAAAATTCCAACCATCCACACAGTTCCATGATCCTCACATAGGGACGGATATAAAAGCACTGCATAGTGTTTAACAATCAGCTTTATAAGTACTACTGGGCATTGGGTACCTGTCCATCAAAACATTTAATACTAAAGGGTGATTTTTTAAGAGCTTGATAACTCTTTTTTTTTTAAAAAACGCATAAAATTTGCAAAATCTCATCGGTTCTTTATTTGAAACGTTAGATTGGTCCATGACATTTACTTTTTGAAGATAATTTCATTTAAATGTTGACCGCGGCTGCGTCTTAGGTGGTCCATCCGCTTAGTCCAATTTTGGCATTTCCACGTTTTTGAGTAACAGAGACCCAATTGGTGCGAACGGCGACGAATCGAAAATTGGTGGTCATCATTAACACTGGCCGATAAAGCTGCGATATTTTCTTCAGTTCGCACTCTACGTAAGCGTGTTGGTGGTTTAATGTCCAACAATGTAAATTTGGTGCGAAATTTAGTCACAATAGCCCGAATAGCCGCTTCAGTGGGTCGATTAAACTGACCATAAAATGGAAGCGCGCAATGAACTTTCTTAACAGAGCACGCATTTTGATAATAAAATTCAATAATTTGCAAGCGTTGTTCGTTTGTAAGACGATTCATGATGAAATGTCAAAGCATACTGAGCATCTTTCTCTTTGACACCATGTCTGAAATCCCACGTGATCTGTCAAATACTAATGCATGAAAATCCTAACCTCAAAAAAATCACTCTTTATCTTGCACATCTCTCCTCCCTATCGACATCCACATCATGGCTACAACGTGCAGTCATGTGCATCTCGGCAATTTGCCTCCATGCCATGCACGCATTCTTGATAAACTTTCTCAGACACTTCGACCACCATCCGACTGTAGCACTCATAAGATGACATTAGCAAAGCCATTCACGGTTAAATGGTTTGTGGAGTTGGTTCCAGTGTCTTTTCAGAAAAAGCTGTCCTAGTCTGACAGTTACAGCATTCCTAAGGAAGAAGCATACAGTAAACTTTCCGCTATTGGCACAATGGATAGAATAGGAATCTTTGTAGACAGTCAAGCTGTATCTTAGATCTTACCGAATAACATCTGCATTAGTAGGTCTGGGCATTGAGGACCTATCCAGACTGAGCAGTCAGTCTGAAGTCGCTCTTATATGGTTCTCTAGACACGGGGAAGTTTTAGGAACGAACTAGCAGACGAGTTGGTGATTATTGGATTCGTAACACCATAGGGTCTCTTGAAAGTGGTATCTTCATGCACTACCTAGATCGAGCTAATTTCAAATGCAAAAACTTAAATATTTGGCCATTGCTCAGACATGCAAATATAACAAAAAACGAGCCAGAGACCTTCTAAATCAAAATAGAAGGATCATATAAAGATTGATCGCAGTGCTGACGGCTCATTGACCAATTGAGAACCATGCGCGATAAATAAAGCTGCAATTCAACGATAACTGCCTTAGGTGCGACAAGCATTTGCTGCACAATATTGACGAGATGATATCATATCAACTGATATCATTTATCCAATCAAGCAGGATATAATACACCTTTCCCCGTGCTGTGGTCCATTTCAATCGGTGCCGTATCGGCCACGTAAACCAACCAATCTTCATAATTCCACAACTCCCGTTTGATTGGTACCATTCCTACCACTTTTTATCCATAGTAAGAATTTGGAAAAAATCCTTTGGTTTTGGCGTCTACGCAGACAGATGAACACATAAAATGAATTTCATTAGTGTAGCTACAGTAGCTGTATCTCCTTTTCCCCCATATCTCCCTAAAAGTACACATTTTGAAAAAAATATTTTATGTTGCGTCTCGACACAGTCATAATTTCCATTTCCTCCATAAAAGTACGAATTGAAAAAAGCTGTATAGGATTTTGATTTTGACCACTTTGTACTTTTTTGTGTATATTGTTTTGTTGCGCTTTTGTGGTCAGGTAATTGTATTAGATGTAAATAAAACTTTCGTTTCGTTGGCTTTTTTCCAACATTATCAGGAGAAAAAAATATAAAAAACTGGACTTCACGACACAATATATATGTAAATAATAATATGAATAATCGCAACTTAATACTAATTTTAAAAGAAAACTCCTGCGATATTATGATATGGTGCGCGTGAATACATTTGTGGAGAAATGTGTTGTCATTTATTTTGGTTTAAGACCAAAGGTTGTGCTAAAGCCTTCAGCAGAACCCAAAATTAGAAAAAGGCAATTGAGACCTTTATTATTGCAGCTAAAAGTTGATTGCGCAGCACTTTCGCAACGAATGTATGTCTTTACTTAAATCAGGGTTAATACTAGTACCGGCGTTTACATATGACAAATGAGAAGCGCTGATAAACAAAGTATTCCACCGATCTAAGTTGACACGCTAAAAGTCTTACTTTACCAATTTAATGTTATGCATGTGCTCGCATCGCTCACAACAATGCAAAGGTTGTTGTTGTACGGTATGGTTCACTATACCTCGTGTGTATTTTTGTTGTTTGTATGTATGGTTAGTCTGTTATGTTGTCTGTACTGTCATGTAATTTGATTTAAGGATCAGAGAATTAAATCAAAAAACCGTTTATAATTGACTGAGATATTGATGTTTTTATTAAAACTAAACTTGTAAAGTTTTGGTCGTTCCAGTTCACATCTTTCAAAATTTTATGAATTTGAGCTCCAACTGAAATAATTTATATTCATCAAAACAGATCAAATTGGTGAAAAAATACTAGATTTGCAACTTAACATTTTTTCCCAAAACGTAGCCGAATTCCCAAAGTGGGGAAATGTGTTCCAAAATTTGGGATTTTTTTAATTGATCGCCATGCCTCTATTTACCGTTTTTATGTGTTTTCATGCATTTTTTTAGTGAAATGCCATCATGAGGACGGATGTGAAAGATCCAGTAATTGTTTATAGTACTGAAGTAAATGAGGGATAATAATCCTGAAAATATTTTGGAATTAGATAATTTAATTCCGATGTGGGTAATTAAAAGTTTAATTCACTTGCATTTTCGCTTCAAACTAATTTTCTCTTCATTTAATTATTAAAAGTTATAATGTTTTTAAATCATTGTTAATATTTTGCCTCACGAATATTTGTTTCTGAATGATTCTATGTTGATCTCTATGTTTTTTTCGAGTGTACTATCCAAGACACTAACCGAAACATCTTTCTATACGAAAGAAATGACCAAAACAAAAGAAGACAAAACTTCCCAACAGTCCGAGTATAATGAAGAAGTGTTAACATGATCATAAAATTACATTGAATGAAATTCAAGCATGACCGACCAAAAACGAAAAAAACAAACCTAGCACATGATAATATTCTTTACGACCGAAAATTCAATACGATATATACACGTATCGTATGCGCTAGCGAAGAGTATTTTTTCTAATTTGGATATGTGTCAGTAGTAGTTGTAGTATGCAGAGAACAAACCAACCAACCAACTAAGAGACCATAAAACCAAACCAATCATTGACCCAGTTTTAAACGATTTTATGGCATTGTCCAAAGCATTGTCGTAGAAAAGAAACTCAAACTCAACTCAAAAACAAACAACGACAAGCAACGTCAAACTCACCTTTACACCGAAATCATCAGCGGCGCATTTCTAGACGAACCTGGAAATGAAAATGTAAACAAAAAACGTACGTGTTAGTCGATCGATTCGAAGCGTTAAAATAGAAAATAGTTTCGGTTGTGTTAAAAATAGACAAACAAAACCTAACGAAATCGAAATTGTAATTATATGCTAATTGTTATAACCCTGAATTCTTGCAGACCAGACCAAACCAAAGCAAACCGGACCGCGGATCACACCAAGTATATATGTATAGAAAAAACCCCCCACACCAACTACTACCCAATTATGCATTAAACGCAAAAAAAAACATATTCAGCAATTATCCAACATCAATAATTTCACAATTTGTAATAAATGTGACCAACCGCCGAGCGGTGGCCTGCCAAACAAACGCAACGCACCATATGTTTCATTGTTTTTGGATGGGACTCGACGGACGGCGCTTGGCATTTGGCTTGTCTGTTACGGCGCAGCGCGACTTTTTTCAAGGACTTTACGTCTGTCTATTGACACTTGCAAACGTTTTGTTAAACACTTTAGGGTTTTTTAGTCATGCTTGTTTCGTTTTTACTGCGATTGCACGAATTTACGCACTCGACATACACAAATTTAGTCACATTGATTTAGTTTTTGTTAACGTTTCGTAGTTTGTTGACGTTAATAAACTAAACAAAAAAGATAGCTTTAAAAAATATTGCTGTTACTACAAAAAAATGAAATGTTTGCGTGTAAAATTTAAATGTTTAACGTCTATGACAAAACTTTATGATGTGACCTTAAAATAAGCATGAGAAAGACCTACTTTTGGTCAATGAAATCCTGTACTATATCTAACGATAGATATGACAAACGGGTTGAGTCTACGAAATCAAACGAACATAAAGCTTGGACGTGTATGGTAGGCGCTTAATGTGTATTTTTTATGTGCGAAAGATAGCAGAGTGAGTATTCCATGCAAATTCAATATTCGTACCGTACACCTCCATTAACATTTTGAATATTTTTTAAATGATTTGTAATGCCAACTATAAATGGTAAATTATAACTCGATATGACAATCGAATGGTTAATATTCCGGACGATTGTTGCCATGTGTCAATGGTATATCAATAAAGTTAGTTCCAAATAATTGTATGTATATCAATTGATAAGTGTAAAATCCATCACATGGGAAGACCCCAGCAAAAACTCGGTAATGGCACATCATTATTAATAGCATTACCTAGTAATGACTGCCCATTACGTCCTGCATTATTTTGAAGTATGAAATAAAGACCACTTTATAATGACATACAAAAGTAGTTATTGATAACAGAAAGTCCACGTTTTACTACACATTGAGTTGTGTGTAAATTTGCCTTCCATCCATTTCGATGTTGCCGCGACCGTCGCTCGAAGATTAAAACTAGTTGCTTCATGTCATTCGAAGCATGCACATGTTACGCGGAATGTGATTTATCTCTTTGCAATTAAAAAATGTTTTATTTTATTGTTAAAATAGTATTGTAATACTCTCTTATCAACACAACAACAATAAGAAGAAAGGAAACATATTCACCATTCTTCTTATTGTTCTGTTCCTCTTGTTACAACAACAAAACTTATATATAATGAAGTTGCAATAAGTTGAAGTTGCTAGAAATGCTTTTCTGTGTGTGGTCAAACCTCCACAAACAACACACAAGAACGTCAACCAACATACTTGCCAACTAGTGCTTTTTGTAATCGTTCGTGGAAGTACTTATTTCTCAACTTTTTGTAAGCGTGCGTGGAAGTACTTATTTTTTTACAATCCCTTTATAAAAATAATTAGAAAAGGATCCGAAAAATAAGTAGTGAATGTTTTTGGTTTTGCCTTATTCCCCACATTACTTGGTAATGAGAGTTTTTGCTGGGACTGTTTGCATTGTTCTGATCTTTATCTTATTTGTTAGTCAAAATTTGAAATTCAAAGCAATTGCATAATTCTGATCACAGCTGTTTGGTGGGTTAAATTTTTTAAATTTTTTTCATTTTGACCATAAATGTAAGAAAAATGATTTTATTTTGCAGGTCTAAAATTGGTTTGGCCAGTCACATTGATATCCCTTTTCTCTCTTTTTTGAACCTAAAATTACGAATTTCCAAAGTTTTCTTCATAGTGCGCGTATATACAAAGTCTGAATAGCACACTGACTTACATATTTCTAGGTGCTACTATTTCGTTGGTACAATTTTTTATACATTTCCCTCTCATTTTTCAATCAACAGTACAAATTCGAAAAATCGCTTAATGTACACTAGGCTGGGTCGCCGTCCGCACAAATGGAAAAACAAGTTCCAGTCACCCCTTTAAAATAAAGTTTGTATTGTTTAATAATGATTTGCAAAATATTTCGTTCCTAGATCAAGCCATCTGTGAGCTAAACGCTCCTGAAAATAACCCTAAAAATTATGTTTTTCCGGTATAATTTTTTTGTGTTAAATTTTTTCCCAATTTTTTTTTCGCAAATAATAGACCCTTCAAAGAACTTTAAATAAAAATTTTGATTCTTGTCTTAGATTAACTTATTGGTCGAATTATTTGACGTTTATAATAATTTTTGTGGATTTTCACAGTGACTACTGAAAACTTTTTCGTATTTTGTGGTAGAATTTTATTTTTTATAAAAAATAAATAACTGCAGTTAATACCTTTCGAATGATGCCTAAATGATGAAAATCGGAAAGAAATTGACGCCGCAGCGCTCATTTTTGCAAAAAGTGTTAGAACATTTTGCCTGTGAAAACCATCGCCTGCATTAAATTATTTCACAAAAATTGAGTCAGCGATGTCATTTATCGTCCGTTATTCATCATTTAGACAACATTCGAAAGGTATTGATTCCTCCTATTTATTTCTCATTACACCTCTTATAAAATGTTTCCAAGAAATATGAGTTTTTAACTGTCACCTTGAAAACCCGCAAAAAATCAATATAAACGCTCAATAATTCTACCAATGAGCTATTCTAAGTCAAGAATAAAAAAATTTATTTAAATTCTAAGAACGTTTCTCCAAGAAACCATAGGTCTAAGATGAATTCCTTTTTGCCGCATTTCAACCCATAAAAATATGTGATTTGTAAAACAAATTTTTTTTCAGATTCATGCTAAATTTCAGAAAATTTCAAAAAAAGAGCATCCCTAGAATTGAAATATATCCCTATATTGTGATCCGGAAGTTATGCAAATTTAACAAGGGGTTATCATATGAAGGAAGTCCTTCTTTTATGGAGCCTTTTCATCGATTCTTAACCGATGCTCATATGTTATGAAAATTCTATTTGCTTCTTGCGAAAATATGGATATTTAGATCATATGAGTGATTTTAATGTAATTATTATTATAACTACTCAAGGACGCAAAATAAAAATATTATATGGTTTCGAGGGCAGTAAAGTGAAGGGAAAAATTCGAAAAATGTTAATACCATTTGTGGAATCTTATTACAACAACTTTCTGAGAAGCGGAAAATATGTGCATTCTGCATGTTAATATGCGATTCAAAAGCACTTCTACTTGAAGTATGGTGGTAAGCTAGTGTTATCGGAAAAGATTTCTCGGACAAGTTTTCTATTCAAGATACATCTGACAAATTCTCAATTTAAAACCACATGTAAAGGCCAATATTGGAAACTTTCTAAGAAGCGGAAAATATGTTCATTCTGCATCTTAGGATGCGATTAAAAATCACTTCTATTGGAAGTACTTCTCAGTTTTTTTGTTGGGATATAAATATACTCCTTAATATATCAGTCTTTGTTAGAGGAAGAAATCATACCAATCGATCTGCAACCATTTCCATATGGGAAATTTGAACTCTTGGCTAGTTTCGTTCTCAAGCTAGGCATGTCAAAGTGTACGCTTTGTTACCTCACTTGCTTCGATTGTTTCCATAAAATTTTTAACGTATTTTTAGGAAAATATATAAGGTGGTAAGCTAGTGTTATCGGAAAAGATTTCGCGGACAAGTTTTCTATTCAAGATACATCTGACAAATTCTCAATTTAAAAACACATGTAAAGGCCAATATTGGAAACTTTCTAAGAAGCGGAAAATATGTTCATTCTCTTAGGATGCGATTAAAAATTACTTCTATTGGAAGTACTTCTCAGTTTTTTTTTACTGGGATATTAATATTAAGGGGTATCAGTCTTTGTTAGAGAAAAAAATCATACCAATCGATCTGTAACCATTTCCATATATGAAATTTGAACTCTTGGCTTGTTTCGTTCTCAATCTAGTCATGTCAAACTGTACGTTTTATGAACTCACTTGCTTCGATTGTTCCCATAAAATATTTTAACGTATTTTTAGGAAAATATATAATTTTTTCATGAGCTACGATTTTTTTCTTGAAGATGTGTTCATTCAATCGTCCGTAACTCTTGAAATACTTGAATGATTTTAATCTAATATATATTGTTTCGAAGCTAAATTTCATTACATTTAAAATATTCAGGATATTACCTCTTTAGATTTTTTATTTCATTTATTTTTAACGAAATGATAGATTTAAATTTTTTGAAATTTTAATTCGTATTTCTCTATTTTTAAATACCTTCAGCAAAAGTAAAAAAATTTCAGCAAATGTAATTAGAAAAATCGAATTATAAATAGTTTATTAACAGAGAGTAAGAGCCATAAACATTTTGTTGTAGTGTGCGATTGCAACATCAGCCACACCCCTTCTAGTACACCGCACACAATCAGGGACAATTGCGCGTAAAATATATAAAATCATTTATAACTTCTATACCGATAACTTGAATCCATTTCTACCATAAGTAGTTCGTCCCTAAGCAATATAAGAGTTCTTAAAATCCCATACAAATACTTGGAATTTTGATTATATACAGTTGCGGTCAAAATAATAGCAGCGCACTACAGCTTAGCATACATTTTCATATATTTATTTGTGTGATAATTTTTTTATTGCTACTACTGCGAAATTTCACATTTTTTGGACTATTCGACATTTTGGACCTGTCAAAATAATAGCAGCATTCAAAAAATCTCAAGAAAAAGGAATTTTATCTAATTTTTTTAATTTGATTTGATGTTATAAATAAGATATTATGAAATGAGCACTATTTCTGAAATGTTATTGTTTTATTTTTCTTCATAAGTAGGGCGAGGAGAGCAAAAAATCGAACAAAATCGAGTTCATATAAAAAGTATGAAATCTGAGGGTAAATCATATAGTGAAATTCTATTTTTGCCACTGTTCCATTAAAATGATCAGAAATTCGATATTATATGAAGAAAAAACAAAAACACGTAAAAAAAATCAGTTTATATCACCTGCAACCATTCGCCGAATAGTAACGTCTAGTAAAAACAAAACCACTTACGCCCGCCACGGAAATAAACAAACAATGTCTGTCCATCTTTGAGAGTTTTAAATGTTCGTAGAATACTAAATAAATATAATCTGTAAGCCAAAAGTCCGAGAAAAATCCCACTTAAAAATAAAAGACATGTCACAAAAAAATTGAAATTCGCAAAAACACACCTGTAGTAGCCAACCAAAAAGTGGGTGCACGTTTTATGGTCAATTGAATAAAAAATTGTTTTATATGGTGGGACAGTCCCTCGACAGTTTGTAAGACGTCCACAGAACATGGAATACATCTCCAGGTATAGTATCAAAACTGTCAAATAGGTGGATCATAATGGCTTGGGCTTGTTTTTCATATTATGGAGTTAGGTCAATACATTGGCCCAGAACTACTATGGACTCTGTCCAGTACATCAAAATACTGCCTAATATTATGCTTACGTATGCAGAATATGGAATGCCACTTAAATGAGTCTTCTAGCAGGTCAATTAACCCGAAAACACATTTTTTTATCTCGTCGCTGCTATTTTTTTGACCGCAGCTGTATATGTCGGTTTAACCTACTGAAACTTACATACTTGTTTTGTTTTCTAAACTTGAAATCATTTTTTGTAATTGTTTACTAAAATTCCATTTATCGACTTAAGCATTTGTACTCTTATTTTGGAAATATAAACAAATGACGCTTAATTTTACAATTTTGTTTCCAAGATTTTCCATTTTTTCATTTAAACAAAACAAAACAAAAAACAAAAACAATTATTTGCTCAAATTTTTGGAGGCTTTTGTCACATTTTTAAATTTTAATAATTGTCTTTAATTGAACATATAAGCTAGTGTGGACCTTCGACTAAACTGGAATTTTGTTAAAAAAAATAAAAACCCCATTCAATTTTTATGTTGATTTATAAATCACACTTACCATTAAACATTGACCACAATTGCCAAAAGCTTGAAAGCATTTTACTTCTGGAATTTAATTTTGGAATTTTGAAAATAACTTACGGACTCTTAGCATTGCTTATTTTCAAATTAATGATATACAAAGATATCGAGATACCCTCTGTCAGCAGTCTTTTCTGTTGCTAAATGAATGAACATGTAGATCGTTAATCTTAATCTATCAACTTCGTATATGCCCTCCTCGAAACGTAGCCCAATTGCCTAAGGCCGATTTATTCGAAAGTAAGTTTGATTACAAGTCCATCCTTAAAACAGCCCAATGGCCTAAGGCCGATTTATTCGAAAGTAAGTTTGATTACAAGTCCATCCTTCGAGACTTAAAAAATCCCATTTTAAAGGTTTGGGGAATTATTTTAAATTTCTTTGTTTACTTTTGAACACTTACTTTCAATTTGCACTGTAGTTTTTATATTACATCAGCTTAAAGATTCTCTTCCCCCACATTTATTCCAGTTTCATGAACAATTTAAATCCCTGTCTGACGATAGGAATTTACTGCAAAGTCTTTAATACATTGTCCAACATTTTAGGTTTTACAAAAAAACCTACAGTGGACACTGTGTCCCCCATTTATTCTTTATTACCCTCCAACCTATTTCAATTGCTGCTCAGTCAATTTTTCCAATATAAAATTTATTATATTCACCTTTGACTCTGGCAATTAAATGACAATATACTATACATTAACTAGTACACTTAAGACCTCTCGGACTATCAGAAGAAGTCCCATGACTAAATGTGGGCAACAATTTAGCAGTGTACGTTCGTACCAACAGAGATACATTCCAACAGCTGGACAATTAGGGCCAGTTTACTCTGCAGAGGGGATGAGCCAATTGTAAGAATTGACAACAACATTCTTTATGACAGTTAACAATTGTTGCTGTGGTGATATATGGTACTTCATAAATATACAATTGCATGTTAGTGTGTGTATATTGTGGGTAGGGTGCACTGAAACATTTTTGTTGCTACAATGGGGGTCTCAAGTGATGCGTGTGCAAGTGTTTATTATCACAATGCCAAACTTTTTTTGTTTTTGAGGGTGCTTTTGGTCAGCGAACGACGTTTGATGTTTCAATTTCCAGTGTGTTTGTACAAAAGACTTGTCATGAAGTGAATAAGAAACAAAATATTTTTTGAATTCTCTTTAAATATCAACTAAATTTTACAGAGAATTTTAATTGTTTTTTTTATACACTTATGTCAACTTCTCTTTAAATTGCCATATAATGGCGCTGTTGCGCAGACTTGTCATTAATGGAGAGGAAAAATATTTAAATAGTTGGCAGTTAGCATAAAAGATTATTAAAAACGGAGACCCTAAAAATATATATTTTCAGTCGATATGAAAGAAAGCTTAAGAAAAATTAAAGCTTTACCGACCTGCAATCACTTCCCCAATCCATATTATTTGAGACCTCTCTCCCTGCAAAAAACTAGTTTTCTTTCAGTACACCCTAATATATCGACCACCTTCAATATTTAATTTACTGATGATATTGCTGCAAACAAAAAATCACTCACTTTTAACCAATATGCAAAAAAACACCATTGCAAATAATGTGAATGAAACAAAATTGGAATATTTAATGAAAAATTCATGAGTCAACAACACATAATTTTTGTTTTCATTTTTATTTTATAATACAAGCCCAAAAATTGACATGTACACGTCTGTCTGCAACTTACTACATATGGCCAGTATACATATACAAAATTTATTACATTATCTGTCATGCACTGCATATGTAGTGTAAATAATAAATAACAAAGTTAAACTATTTTCATAAATTATTGACGGTGACAACGACGACAATAACAGCAACATCGGCAATGAAAACAGTATGTACTGAACCGTAATGAACTTTGATTGAACGCATTTTTGCCAACAACATGCAAAAAAATGGCGGGGGGGAACGCGTGTGCAGGGTGGGAGTTTTTTCCCCCGGAATTTTCGTAAAGTGAAATTTATGCACTTTTGCCAAAAGTTTTCATTACTGGCCACTGCAAGTGGTTTTAAATTGATAGATTTGTTGGCTATGTATTTTAACAGGGGTAAAAATTGGGTACACCAACAAACCCAATAACGTCTCTTGAATAGAAAAATTTTTCGAGAAATCTTTTCCGATGACACTATTATTCTCATGTTCGTATTCATGTTCACATATTCTCATGTTCATGTAACCATGTTTAGGACACTAAATTCTTAAACGACATAAAATGTTTTTTTATGGATAATAAAGGGAGATTTTTTAAGAGCTTGATAACTTTTTTAAAAAAAAAACGCATAAAATTTGCAAAATCTCATCGGTTCTTTATTTGAAACGTTAGATTGGTCCATGACATTTACTTTTTGAAGATAATTTCATTTAAATGTTGACCGCGGCTGCGTCTTAGGTGGTCCATCCGCTTAGTCCAATTTTGGCATTTCCACGTTTTTGAGTAACAGAGACCCAATTGGTGCGAACGGCGACGAATCGAAAATTGGTGGTCATCATTAACACTGGCCGATACAGCTGCGATATTTTCTTCAGTTCGCACTCTACGTAAGCGTGTTGGTGGTTTAATGTCCAACAATGTAAATTTGGTGCGAAATTTAGTCACAATAGCCCGAATAGCCGCTTCAGTGGGTCGATTAAACTGACCATAAAATGGAAGCGCGCAATGAACTTTCTTAACAGAGCACGCATTTTGATAATAAAATTCAATAATTTGCAAGCGTTGTTCGTTTGTAAGACGATTCATGATGAAATGTCAAAGCATACTGAGCATCTTTCTCTTTGACACCATGTCTGAAATCCCACGTGATCTGTCAAATACTAATGCATGAAAATCCTAACCTCAAAAAAATCACTCTTTAGTTCTTATTTTTTAAGAAGGTTTCGAAGGTTTCTTTAGTGTTTGAAATGCTTGGGAGTATAAATCCGATAACGCCCGATTACACGTTAACTTAAATGTAATTTTGATAGACAGCAGAGCTCCATTTTCACGTAGAAACAGTGATTCAGGAAAAGTGTCCAAAAATTGTGAAAAATCAAATTTTTAGACATTTTTTTGCTGTTAATATAAAATGAAAATATAATAAATATGTATATGTAATAATTCATTTTTCCATACACCTTTTGCTTTACTGATTCCATCAAAATTAAAGCCGTTGCGAAGTCATTTAAAATCATTGATCATTTGATTAACTTATTTGAGATTTCTTGGGTAATCATAGATTTTGAAATACTAAAATTCCTAAAGGCCTTGTCAATAGCTTCTATATTTTACAGTAATTTCGAAACTGGAGACTATAAACCATTTTGAGTATTTGAGGTACTGTTAAAAGATATTTTTGGAATATTGAGATCTAAAAATTCACATGTGCAAAGTATACGTCTAATTATGAAAAATCAATCATCGTCGATTGCCAAAATATGGAAGCTACGAGAGTAAGACCATAGCTATATGGTGTTAACAATTCAATACAACTATTGAGTCTGGTCTGAGACAATTATTCAAAGGTTATCGCAACAGGCATTATCAACGTATTTTTGTTAGAATGACTTAAAAAATTAAACAAAATATGTTTTCAATTTTTTTCTATTTTCTAAATGGGAGTACAAATATTAAAGATAGTTTCGACAAGTATTGGAATTTTGGTAAACAAATTTAAAAAATATATCCATAAAGCAAGGCTTAACATTGACTGTGAACTTAAAAATGGGTGGTGTGCCAATATTTATGTGCGTCACTGTATTTTAGTACATGTAATATGAATATTAAGATATCTTAAACAAAATTGTAATTTTAATACAAAATTTAAATATATCATTAAACAATTTGTGGTGTTGATTATATGCATCAATTCACAAATACTTTTTACTTTAAGAGATAGGATACTTTAATACTTCAAAAGGTAGGAATTAACAAAAAAATCAGATGAGTGACTTCTAAAACAATAATCAGATAGTGAGTTCGGTCAATCCGAATCTTGTATACTCTCCAGCATGGAGTGCTCTCCATAGTATTAAATCATGAGTACAAGACAAATGTAATATGAATATAATTATGATACTATTTGATGCAATTTTTATATTTATATACTAAACTTATAATTAATCATAATACTGCATTATTTCCCAGGCTGTATTTTCAGTGTATTAAGAAAATACTTCTTGGAAGAGTGGAAGTATTAGAGCGAAAATAGGTTATAAATAGGCGATGAATAGAAATGATTAATTTCAAGATTTTCCTTGTTTTAATTAGTTTAAATTTGTACACCCCCACATATAATACTGCATTTCAACACTTTGATCCCATCTAACAAAATGGAGTCTCATTCAAAATTAAGTCATTTCAAAAATTGACAATTTCCTGTTCAATGAAGAATGTAATTAAAACAGCATGACATCTGCAACCACTTAACACAAGAGGAAACAATAACTATATGTGTATCTATCTATCTACAACATTGAGGTCTCCACAATGGAATAGCAAAGTCTTAATTACCATACCAAAATAAACAAACAAACTCATAAAAGAACACAAGACGTGGTCGAGAGACATGCTCATTAAGAACAACAAAAACTCTTGAATGGAAGCAAATTGATTTTCTATTTGTTTTGTTTCGCACCAAAACCAATCATCCATCAGTAGGCCGTCTGTCCGTCCGTCAATCTACAAAACCACAAAGTTCATCACCACAATAAATTTTAATAGAACCATAATAATTTTTCCTTCGATCGGATCGTTGTGGTCGGTGTTGTTGTTGTCTTTGAAACCAAATAACAAACCATGAAATCCTACACATACAACTCATTAAATCGACATTAACGGCAGTTCAATGGCGACACATCAATCAAACCGCACACAATCCGTTCGCGCTCTATTACGCCGAAGCTGCCGCCGCTGCTGTTGTTGCTACTGAAGCAATCGCGCATGCGCCGCGCACATGAAAATGAAGATGTGGCACTGCCATACAAACGATCGAGGCATGTAACTAGGCAGACTAGAAGAAAATTCAAATCGATTGAATGCATTGCCATGTCAGCCACCAAAGAATACCCAGTACAGTGAGTGTCAGCTAGTATCCTACTGCAGCCATGATTTCCAGATATTATTTCGAGAATAAATATTTTTAGAAAATATTATTAATTCCATTTGGTCTATGCAAGGGGTGGGAATTTAAGATTAAACGAATTTGTACAAACAAAATTCGACACATCTTCAATATATTTTTAGTACCAAAATCCTAATTCCAATTCGATACGATTTTTTCGTAACACTCACTGTATGAACACATATTGAAAATCAAATAGAAAATTCAAAATGTATTGAATTTTGTTTGCCTTGCTTATCAGCGAAACCCCGAAATATTTACCCAAAAGTGGTAAATGTTTCGTTTTTTTTTTGAACGGCTGGCTGGCTAATGATCTCAGTAAAGAAGTGATAAAGTTTTTTCTTCTTTTCCCCCCAAAAATATCAAATTCATATTACAAGAGATAAGTAAGTAAGTACTGGGGACGGGACAAAGACCGTGTTAGAACGGCGAGGGCCGCAACATTTTAAGGCATTGAGTTCGAAACACTTTTTGTTGCTGTTTCCTATTTGTTAAGTACCCGTAACCGAACGCGGTGAAATTTAACTGTTTATTTATTGTCTTTTTTTTGCTTAAAAACAACACAGAAAAAAGTGAATTAGATTTCACGCCAGACATTAACGTTTTTGTCGCGTGTGTCGTCCGTCTGTCCGTCCATTCGTCGCCTGTTTTATTTCAGTCGTTACATCTTAAAACCGTTAACAGCATAAAGTTTTATGCTTAAAAATCATAATAGGCAGAGAGAAGGAGAGACAGAGTGAAAAAAGAAGAACCGCAGATAAGGCTTTTGATTAGAAAAAAGAAAGAGAACAACAAAAAACTCCGACAGACAGACTCAAAGCAAAGAAAAGCGTTATGAAATTATCTTTTTCTGTATTTGCTGCTGTCTTGCATTTGTTTTGAATGGTAATGACATTGAGCAATGTAATGAAGTTACACTTACGTACATTGTTGAGATTACGATAAAATGTCTTTACTCTTACCTTGATGGTCATAAATTGTTTTATTGTTGTTTTAATGTAATACGGAAGATTCTGATGATTTCCTCTTTACATTTTTTTATTTTCATAATTTTAATATTTTAATTTGGTGAAAGAAAAACGAGGCGTGAAAAGTATGGGGAAAAATCAGCTATTTTCTAATGGGCTCTTCGGGTGTTCTTGGAATTTTAGACAGACATTAATACTTTTTAGGCTTCTTGAGTCTCTTTCGAATTGATCTGGTCGGACATTAAACGATTGTAAAATTTTGGAAAACGCCCTTAATGGTTATGTTCGTTACTGCATTATCATTGATAATGCTACAACTTCATTAAGGATTTTTTTAATTTATGAAAATCTAGATTTTTCTTCAACCAAAATTGCAGACAATTAAAATTATCTCAAGCAAAGAATTTCGCTTAACTCACTTTTTTCAGGACGAACTTGAAACTTACAACATCCGAATACCTTTCAAAGAATTGTTTATCCATATCGATGACAAGTCAGATATAAATAATGGTGATGGGACTAATTTGAATTGGCAAAAGTAACTGTCACCTTATTTCCAAGCACAAAGAACAAATAAGAAGAGGAGTTAGTGTAATATTTGCTTAAATACCTTGGTAGATGGTTATCTGCTGATCTCAGACGCCCAGTAGATGCAAATCTGATCGTTCTGTTCAAGTTTGTAGATATGACACAACAAGTAATATCTATATTCCCCTTTCATTCTACTATGTTTTTACTCTCTCTTCCTTCCTCAATATGCCACTTTAGCTTCCTCTTTAAAGAACATTCGTATACGTCAAAGGATATTATAAATAGTAAAGTAATATAAATAACAAAATTAATATAAGTTGTAAAATAAATAATAAGTAATAGTGGCTACATAAGTAGCTTCAACATTTATCCTCTTGCCAATATAGAACATGAATTACTTGCCAACATCAGAGAATGAAATTGGCCTATACCTGATAACACAGGTTATCTAGAGTATATCGTGAAATTTATAATAAATTTAATAATTTTGAAAAAAAAAAATTTATAGTAAAATATGTGCTCATGGAAAGGAGTTTCTAATTGAGGAATAAATCTCTGATAACACTGTTCAACAAAATAATAAAAAAATTGTTTGAGACCTAAAAATTCATTTCGTGTGTGCAGTAAGGGATACTGATCAGTAAAATAAACACAATTTTTTTGTATGTATATTTATTTATTTTTTGTTTACAAAAATTGATATTTTCGTTGAAGGTACCTCTAATATTTGAAGTTTCATTTTGCCAATGTAGGCCCACAGGTTTCTATGTTCAATTAAAGGTATATGTGATTTCTACAAATGTTGCGGACTTCACTTTCACATGGAAACAGTGGTTTTGAAACAGTCTTCAAAAAATTAGAAAATAGAAAATTAGACACAAAAACATAAGAAATAAAAAAATGGAGAATATATATTTTAATAGCCATTGCTTTGTATGCAAAATATATATGCAAAAAATATATGTAGAAGTTATGACCCTCTTTGTAGACGCAAAAAAATAAAACATCATATTTTATAAATGTTTTATTATTTATTTCAATTCTTTGGAGACTGTTTCTAGACCACTGTTCCCTATCTATGAAATTGTCAACATTTGCAGTCATCATAGTTACATTTAATTCAACATATAGGGCTTATATTTCCAAATTGAAAGTACGAATAATTAAAGGTAACTTCGAAGAAAATCGAAATTTTTGTAAAAAAAATAAAGAATATTCAGAAAAATTAATATCGTTTTCCTAAATTCATCAGCAAATTACCCTTCGGAAAAAATGTTTAGAAGAAGAAATAGGTCTGTGGCAACACAGATAATTTCAAAATTTTTTCTTCATGGTTATTTTAATGTCTAAAACTTTAGTGGACAAGTACAGTGAATGCTGTCTATCCCGTGATACTAATAGTACCAATGGTTTCCAATTTCTAAAAGTTTAAAAATTTTAGTATACTCAAGAGCTGAACTTCTGGTTTAATAAATCGCTGATAATATATAACTTTAAATTAGAAGCGGCTATTAAATTTCTGGTTTTATTGGAAAGGTTAAACTTTGTCTTTTAATAATGGAACACAATATCATTCATACGACTACCACGATATACAATACAGCCCAAAATCCACGCCATATAATTACTCGTTGTGGATGCATTGGCTTCTGAATAGTCACGTGTGGGTTCTCTGAACCGCATATGCGGTAATTTTGCTTATTGACATAGCCATTGAGATGAAAATGAGCTTCATCTGAAAACACGAAAATTTGCCACGTAAATTTCTTACAGTTTTCATTAAAGACTCACTACTTTGGAAGTGTATTGTATTTCCCAATTTTTTGATTTACATAAAGAGTGTCTATTTGTTTCGGGCTATTTCTTTAATTCTCCTACTTCTGCATGATGTGTCATAACTTGCACATTTATTCGTAAACTTTCTTCAAACCATGGTATACAATTATTTATAATGATTTTTTCGTCAATATTATTTGTCGATTGTCATTTTTATTTTCTTTATATTTTATTACTTTTTTATTAAATGAATTATATTTAGTATTAAATGACTTTTCCATATACCATTTTTATAATTTTTGTCTGTGCACTATTTCTATGTGAACACAAATTGCGTGAAATCACAATTATGCGTGAATATTGGTATATCCTTTACTAGCTACTGTTGTTTTAAGAAAAGAAGCAACACGTTCTTTATATCGAAGAACATTTACTTTTACCTCTCTACCTAAACCAGCATTCTAAAGATAGTAAAAATTTCATTGACACGCTCTCGCTCTCTATGCGACACTTTGCATCCTTAATCTAAACTGATCTAATTTCTATGTAAGGTTTTCTTTTGTTATCCTCCATTATTCACAGGACACCTGTGCAGCACTTTTTCGTGCAAGAGGTATTCAAAATTCGTTTTCATTCAGTTGGGTTAGATTTAGGCCTGTGGCCATTTACACTAACCACCCTGGATAATCCAAGCAATTTGCGGATGGTGTTGAGCCACATAGGCAAACCAGTGAGATTTCTTACTCGTGTTGCTTTTAAAACTCCACAAATTGTTTAGGAAATCGAACGATTTTTGATGCTAAGTCATATTAAGGTTGAACAATTGTCAAAAAATTATATTTTTCAATTGTTAATCTCGAAAGCCGTGTGATTAAAGTGTTATATATGTATATAAAAACGAATATATTTGGTTTCCATAATTTTGTTTTGGTACATTTTTAGATTGATAATTATAAAAATATAATTTTTTATAATATGAAATTAATGCTATGTGTGTATAAAACAAATGACAGATTATATAAATCAATGAAAACTTGAGATATTTGATTAGTTCTATCGCCAATGATATGTAGTAATTGCTTCACTGTGCTGTGGGTTTATTAGAGCTGGGCATTGGCATACGAATTGCTCGATTAAGGCCAGGTTTGTCTACGAAATTTTTAACTATACTAATTTAAGAGGGTGCTATTGATTTTTTATTCGTGCAACTTTTACATATAAATACGACTTTTCAGAAAGTCATAATTTTTAAATGAAACCTTTATGATTTAAAAATAAAAAACAAACCAAACAGACAAAAAGCGAAGCGAGACAAATGAAAGTTGATATGACAGTTAAAACGTCTTGCCCATTAAATGACACTTCAAGGTAGTTATGAAGATTAACTTGGCAAATGCATACGCTTCATATGAGAAAATGGCAAAAATAATTTATTTTTAGCCAACAAACTAAACAGCAGCAACAACAACGACAATAGTAACTGCTGCTACACAGTCATAACCAGAAAAGTCATTGTGGAATTTCTAATTTTAACACCAAACACAATGAGCACTGAACGACCGAGCGACCGACCAGCCATCTAATCCAACCACCTGTAGTAAGAGTCGAAAAACTTTGGCCGTGATGGACAGACGAACGGACGGACGGACAGGCAGGCAGAGTGCATTGTTTTCCCAACTGATGTCGTCTATCGCACACTGCCTCTTTGGACGACTACTATAAAAATTACTTAAAATGTTAATGATGATAATGATCTTATTTTAATAGGCACAGGTTGTCATTCACTCTCCTCGCTTTTTCAAACATTTAATTTTTATGGTCAGCAAGTGTTTTCCCTAGACCAGCCAGCCTCTAAAGCCGAGTAGATGCCCTGGCTACCTAAACACGCGTCTTAAGAACGCGCCAAAAAAGATTAAAACGCAACAGAAAAATCTTTTACGAAACAAAGACAATGTTTTTATTATGGAAATCTTAAAGGTAAACCCAACCAAAGTGAACTCTCGTATAAAGGATGGATGGATGGACGGAGGAGGATAACATTTTCGGACTGTGTCCGTCCCAAAGACGACAATCAGTTTAACTCTTCGAGAAATTGGAAAAGCGAATTAACAATGCGGGCAACGGCACAATTTTGTCACCATTAAAAGGTCTCGTTCAGCCTGGCCTGTATATTTAAACTAGACTTGTATGTACGTCTGTCTGTCCGTCCGCCTCGCCTTTAAGTCTATTGTCCGAAATGTGTTTTTTGTGTGTTGGTGGTGACGACCATAGCAAACCTGTAGCAGCAACAAACAAAAATACACCAGATAATGATAAGAACAATGCCGGGGAGATTTTTTGTTAATTCTTTGTTTTTGTTCTTTGACCCAATTAAAAAAATTTAGGAATATTTCCATGCTGCCGCCACCGTCGGTGGTGCTGGGTGTTGTGTCCGTATAGTCGTATTGTCCGTTTGGTTTGATGCTGCCCGTAGAAGAGGTGACAGTTCATGATGAGTTTCGACTAGCGCTCTGCTCTGTGCGTTTTTTGTTTTGCTTCTACTGACCTATACCAACAACATATCGTAGCAATTTTCAAACAGGCAGCCACAGTCAGACCCCGAGTGATGGTTGAATATATGTTTTTTGGAAGCCAACAAATGAGTTATTTTCCAGGTTGTTATCTTTTATACCTGGATATGCAATGTTTATCTTTATGTTGTGTCTCTTCATTACACTTTATTTGTCTTTAGATAACATTTTGTTAGTGTTCTTCACTTGGGGTTCAGAAAGCAAGAACAATAAGATACCTGCTACCTGTGTTCTGTCTTATGATCGATCCTTTGAGCGAGTTTCTCACACAAAAAACACTCAAACTAGCTGGGTGAGTGATAACACTGGTGTTTGGAGTGCAATGCAGTATACACTAAGAGAAATACACTACTGAAATCGTAGATTTGCATTGTGGGAACATTTTAGCGGCAGATTTTGAAATTATTTTTATATAGATCAAATTGAAACACCAAAGCACACCCAGAACTATAATTGGAAAATCATTCTACGCTGGGGTCAAATCTTCGTAATTTCGATATAAACGATTGCTGGAGTGCTGGAATTTTCACATTTTATTGTGGCTAATATTAACATGGGGTAAGCCAAAGAATTTTGTATTGAACTATCTAGTAATTTATGCTAATGCCTTTCGAGATAATATTTTTTCCAAATAGACAAAGAGTTTAACAACACGCTGAGAAGGGATATTATTGCTGCAGCCATATGTGAAGAGCAACATATTATGATTGGGATTGTGGTCCCGAACGTGAAATAAAATGTTCACCGAACTCGCCGCTCAATAAGTCCATTGTTGCGCGTGCTGTGTGGCACCGTCTTGTTGAAACCACATGTCATGCAAGTCAAGCTCTTGCATTTTGGGCAAAAAAAAAAGTTGGATATCATCTCACGGTAGCGCTCACCATTCACAATGCTTCTGGCTGATATTCACTCCAAAATCAACAATTCTGCCTATTTACGTACCCATTGAGCCAAAAATGAGCTTCGTCGCTGAACACAATTTTTCGAACTTGAACTTTCTTAACAGAGCATGCCTTTTGATAATAAAATTCAATAATTTGCAAGTGTTGTTCGTTTGTAAGACGATTCATGATTAAATTATAGACCAAACTGAAGATGTTTGACAGGGATAGGTAACGCACGTTTCGTGTTTAAACCAGTGTTGCCAAAAAGATAATAGCTAAAAAATCACTCTTTATTTCCCACGATTGCCATCACAATATTCAACTGGTTGGTTGGATTACTTTCACTGGAGCGCCAAGTAGTGCCTTAAGGTTCGCTTTGAATGCACCAGATGACTCGGAAAGGTCTGTTATTCAGAATAAGATCACTAATATCAATTTCAGATATCTCCTCAAAGTCTCGAGGTAATTGTTTCCCTAGGACCCTGTGCCTTAGGTTTGTTAGAACTGAGTAGTCGCATATGAAGTGCTCGACAATCTCTTTGTCCTCGTCTTTGTCGTAGCTTAGGCAGTGGTCGTTTCATTAAAGCTACATTCGTCGCCATAGCTGCGATCACTCTTCATCTTCATGAGAAGGTCATGTCCTTCGTTATATTCAGGTCCGGCTTGTCTAGATATTTCACAAGTGTCTTGGTTTTTCCACTTGGAATTAGTTCGGCCTGTGCGGCAGTCCAAAACTTTTGTGTAGGTATCATCGAGTAAAACTAGAATCTGTGTGTGTTTTGCATATCTTTGCTCACATGAAAGGATTATCAACCGATTTTCAGTTTCTCACCGGATTTAAAAAAATAATTTTCTGTCATTTCTCGACTTTAACATTGGCATTATTTCGTAAGGTAACCGTGATATTTGTGAATTTACTTTAAGAATGAGTTTAGAAAGGAGTAAAACGTCATATTTTATTTTTAGAAAGCCGTCCATAGTTGTCGAGTTTGAGGTCCAAAAAATACATAAAATTCATTAAACAGATAAAAACGCCGAAATCCCAAATTTTGGAACACATTTCCTCCACTTTGGGAATTTGGGTATTTTTAAATGCAAAATCTGCAAATGTAGTAATTTTTGATTATAAACTAATTTACGTACTTATAAGTGCGCAGAAGTACACAAATCCGGCACGGCGACCATTTTAATAAAAATCCCAGATTTTAAAACACATTTTCCCCAATTTGGGAAATTGGGTATTTTTAAATGCAAAGTCTGCAAATATAGTATTTTTTGATTATAAACAAAGTTAAAGTCTGAGAAGTGCGAAAAGATAATCCCGTTTTTTATCGGTAAGAAAAGATTTTGGAGGATCATAAAAAATGGTATTACTTCGCAGGAGGTTATTATTTTCTTTCATTCTTTTTTGTTTCCAATTTTAATGGACTCTATCGGGTTTTGCAACCAATTCCTCAACGAGGCAATTTAAAGTAGCCCCAATCCTCGTTAACTTGTGTGCTCCATATGCTCAGAGATCCGTATAGGAAAGACGTTCGGACAGACAGCTCCACAATGCATTAACTTGCCGCAATTAGACCTTAGAAAGAAGAGGGCAGCATGGTTGCTTACAAAGATTTCTATGCGATCATTATACCTAAAAATTAAAGTTTACAGGATTCATCCGCAATTGTAAAGACATTCGCCTGAAAGACTACAGTTGTCAGGTAGTCATAATGAAGATGCTGGACTAGCTCTTCCGAGAAAATACCGGAACCAATACAATATATACCTGGTAAGAATATATCTTGGAGATTTGAACACTATACGACATTTAAGTTAGCATCTAAATGCTAGAAATAAGAAATTTGTTTCCGAGATCTAAAAAATTAATTTTGAGGTATACTGATTCATAAAATTCACGACAAAAATTAAGAATATTTTTTATTTTTTTATAAAAAATCCAACTTATTTATTTTATATTTTTATTCTCATTTTGGAAATATAGATGCGATCACACCCTGACGGTTACTAATGTGGCGAATTTCACATTATCTTCCTTTTCTATAGAAAAAATGTTTTTGGAACAGTCTCAAAAGATTGAGATTTTTTTTCATATTTTTTGCTGGCAGAAGGAAGACTCAAAAAATTTAAAAAAAAATAATATGATTCATTTAAACATGCCTAACCAAGAAAATCTATTTGTAAAAAAATTATGGATAAATGAAGATGTCTTGATGCTTATTTTATTAACGAAAATATAAAAAGAAAAAAACATTTTTTATCACAGGATAGTTTGTTTTTTTGTTTCCCAATTAAAATCACGTGAGTGTGGCGACATATATATTTTTCTGACAAAAATTTAAATTTGAAAAGGCCAAAAATTCTTCTGAAAAAATATAGTTTTCGCAATATTATTACTTTTCTCTTAGGCCACACTGTCAAATTCGTACCTCCTGTAGGTGAACCCCGCTGAAAACCCACTCAATATCCTGGTATCCTAAAAGTGAAATGATGAAATATTGAGCGCTTTTTCGTTGTATATTCAAGAGATACACTTCTTCTACACTACTTCCTTAGAGTTGCGTAAGTTTATCTACGGTTTGTTTTGGTTCTTCAATTCTCAACAACAAACATTCGAAAGAAACGCACCCACACCAACACAAGCTGGTGTGTGGTGGTGTGTTTTCGTATCTCTGTGCACGGACTCTCTGTGTGCATGTGTGTGAGTACAACTATGAGTATAATTTTGAATTTGAATTGTATTAGTTTTTGGGTGAATTCTACTGTTTGTGTGCTACTCGTCGGTCGTACATTTCCTTTTTTTGAAAAGAAAACCGAAAACTCTGTTCCGTTCCGTCTTTGCCATGAATTGAGTGGCTGACTCGATGGTGTGATTATTTCTACTCTACTCTATTCTACTCGCCTCAACAACACAGCGATCTACGTTCTTTCTTGCTCGCTTACGATTCCATGTGAGTGCTGGCTGGACTGTTCATGTACTCGATCTGCTCGGTTTTTCGGGTATACAGTACGGTGGCGGCAATATTTTCGTTTCTTGTGTGTTTTTGTTTTTTTTTTCTTTCTTTCTACTCATAAATGTGGTCGATTTTTGTTGGTGGAATTTTGATATTTTTCGATTCGAATTGTAAGTGTTTCAACAAAATCGAAATATTAGTTGTGCTCAGTTTGTATTCAGATTTCACAGATTTAAGACGCAAAGTTTCGGAAAAGAAAAACGATTTCGTTTTCGATTTTAAACGTTATTTTTATAATTAATAATACTACTTACTATACACACGCTCATTCGCTATGTGATGAATGCGAACGTCAGTCATGTGATGTGATATTTGAAATATAATGCCATGACAGAGAATATGAAAACTATTGGATGATGTGTTAGAAAAAAAAACAAACAGTGAAAATTTGTTAAGTGTCATTAAATTGCCGGAAAGAGGAGGAATAAGATAAATAACCTCAAACATACGCACAAAGTATTGAAATTTAAAAATACATATATTGAAATAACAAGAAATTAATAAATGTCAAGTGTTTGTGACACATCTGGCTCCAGATTGTGAATGTGATTCGAGTGTAATTTATTGATTGGCTTTTTTGCCTGAGGATGATTGTTTTTTTGCCATAAATAATATTTTGAAAGAGTTTGTCACTTCCAACGGATACATTTATCGCAATCTTTACTTTATTTTGGATTAACAAAACAACTCTCGCCCCTTCCCGTTCATGTAAGTGATTTTTTTGTTTTATGTTCAAATCAAATTCTAAAGTTTTTAGCTCAGTTCTTTATGATTTTATTGTGTATATTTTTTTTTTGATTTATCCAAAGCTTGTGTTGTGTTGTTCTATGCTGATAAGAATTTCAAGGTTTTTTCATAACATGTGTACATAAGTCAACTCGACTTTTTCTGAAACGCCGAGTTGTTTGTGGTTTTATAGAACTTATTTCTAGGAACGAGGATCATAACCTCACTTTACGGAATATAGTTTTGCTATTTTTTGCATATGCCAATTTAAAGTTTTTCAAAATCAAAAATATTGTTACAATTTTTAATAGAGAAACGTCAAGGACATTCACCGATACATTTGATACATTGTGAAACAAAACATTATACATGTGTATGTATATTGTTTTTGTAAAATGTCAAAATATTAATTTTATCAGCATAAAGTAGCATATTGTTTAGTATACGGTGTATATATTGAATAAATATCTTATTGTTTTTTTTTTCGTTTATTGAAAAAAAAATAAGTTTGCCAGTGTTAGACATTATTCGCAAATTGCCAAATTATGTTAACTACCATGTTTGCCACAATGAAACTTTACATCCGCATATATATTGCAATAATTATAAATGGAAGCAGATACGGACTGAAAATGAAAAAAATTGTGTTGACATAATGTGCTGCTCTCAGTCTATCTGGTGCAGCCAGTTGCATGAATAATGAATATTTCATCAATAATTGAAAGAATTGCTTTTGTCAATAAATCAATAACGTTTACAATGTATTTTATAACATTTTTATGATGAGAATCGAAAAACGCCTTAAAATAAATCTTCAAGTTTTTATTTGGCCAAGTGTAAATGGGTTGAAGTGAACAGCGGATAAATAAATGCGTTTTTTCTTTAAATATAATTACACTATGCAACAAAAAGAAAACATCAGTTCTGCACCTGTTTTACTTTTTAATTTTGTTACCTTTATTGTTTGGATTATAGTTTTAGGTGTATTCACACAGAAATAATGGTTTAGGGACAGCCGCCAAAAAAATAATTTGTTAAATATAGAATAAATAAGAGAAATATTTTGAAAGATTTTATTTGAACTGGAATATTATCTGAGATATAGGCTGAAGACCTTTTGCAAATTTATTTACGTATAACATGGTAACATTTAATAATTTTGAAAGATTTTTTATTTAATAGCTAGGAAGAAAACAATGAATGAACTATTTGAAAAAATAGGAATCTTCTCATAGAAGAGAATTACAAAATTTTTGATTTTTTAATTTTATTAGAATATTGACAAATATTTTCCTCCTTTTCAAACGAATTTTTAGTATAAATAGAATAAGCCAGATATATTTGAGGTACCATCGGCGGAAATTGGAATTGTAATAAAAAAATAAAATATAAAAAATAATATAATCTTCGAGTTTAGGATACCAATAAACATCTGAAAATGTTATGATTGTAAAATAGTGCAACATTCTTTCTTTCGTGCAGTCTCAAAATCCTATTCGTCTTATTTTCTTAGAAAGGCTATCATTTTTATAATTCATCTTGGGAAATGATATTTTATAAAAATAAAGAAATTCATCACAAAAATGCCAGTTGGATAAGAATCCGTGTACTTGAGTATTGATTTGCAAATTCACTTCTAAAATCTTTTTAAATCTGATAACATTAATTGCAGTCAAAATTTCTAAAAATGTTTTCACTTATCGAAAAAAGTATAATTAAATTAGATATTGTTAATTTTGAAAATTGTACTCTCCTCTTATTTGTCTCAAGTCGTTGCAAAACTCAGAACTTAAGATTTCAAATACAAGACCTGTTGTTATTTCCAATCAAGAAAGCAAGGATATAGTAAAATTCCAGATCAACCTGACATCATCAATGTAACTTTTACACCCTGCGTTGGAGAAATATTTAATTGTAGTCATTATACAAAACGTCGCCTTATGGCCAGAAAATACATATCGACTACTTCCAATAGATAAGTTGACAACATTGTTGAGTAATCCAGATGGATTTGTTTGCTAATAAGATCTTCCTAATACCACTAGTAATATTTTTTTAATTTTACTTAAATCTTTTCTGACACTGGAACCTGTTTCTGATCTGAATATTAACAAGAATGCAGTAGCACATCTACTCAGTTCGCAAGGAACACATTTAGTTTTAATCCTCTACAAACAAAAGCCCTGATTTATCGGAGATATATGTGTCTACAAATAAATAATTCGACGAACGTATTCAAATATTTTGTGGTTTTCTAGGTACACATTTATTTTTAATCCTCTAACAAACAAAAGCCAAATTTTAATGCCACGAAGCCCTGATTTATCGGATATATGTGCCTACAAATAAATAATTCGACAAACGTATTCAAATATTTTGTGTTTTTCTGGGCGGAAAAAGTTGTATTGGAAAAAGTTTTAATTGTTCGGTACAATGAACAGAAAGGGACAATGTTGTCTGATTAGTGATCTATTTTAATGCAATACATTCGAATACCAGCTATTTCGATAAAGTTTGTCTTCTTACGACTCAGCTTTGTCCATATACGTATTTCGTATCCTGTGTGTGTATAACTCACAAGCGGAACTTCTGTGTAGAGTGCTTGTGTTACCATATTGTCATATGCGTTATATCCGAAATCTCACATTTATGTTTGACAACCCTAAGATCTTGGCACGATCGTTTATTCACTATACTGCTGGAATAAAAATGATTTCCACTTTAAACGAGCCGGCTTAATGTTTTATCAGAACCACATATATTTTCGATTTTCAAAATCAATAGCTTCTAACGTAATTATGTAGTTTGTGTTTGCCAAACAAAACCATTCTTAGAATTTTCGAGAATATTGAAACCTTATCTTAAAGATAAGGTTGTTGTTGGGAAATAAAACACGCCTATCGATATGACAATTACTGTGTTGTTTTAGGCCCTGTTAGGCAGTGAAATCAAAATTTTCGTAATATTGGTGGCCAATCTATTACAATTTGAATTTAAGGGGAAATGATCCATGTCCACGACATAGTGGATTACAATGTGCAGTCGGACCATGAAAGGCCCAATTTTTTCAAATGAAAAAAAAAAAAAACAAAATCATCCCAGAAAATTAAATTAAATAAGCTTGCAAAATTGAAAAGTACTGAGGTTTTACGATGAAAATAATAATTAGAAGTTGATCAGAATAATTCGTTGTTAAAATCCATTGATATATACATTGATTCAGAATAAGTATTTGGCTTATATCATCTGTTAATTTGAATTCATTCATATTTACTTGAAGTCAGAGATATTAGTCGATTCTGAGATATTAGTCGATTCAACAGACTCAAATCTATTTACTCGAATTTATATCCGCTAATTTGCTTCTCTACTCTATTTTATTCATTTTCAGATTTTCATTACTCAGATATATTCATATATTCATTTTCAAATCAACAATATTTTAAGTATTCAAAAATAGGTTGACGACAAGTTCAAAATCTTAAAAACGAATAAATATTGCCGAATTCAGATACATTTGAAATTTGTGGCAAAGGATAGTACGCAAACGAAATTGTCACGATTCTACATAATAATGGTTTTTAATTTAAATTTACAATTAGTGAACACATTACCTTGTAATTTAATTGAAAGACAAGCTATGATCAATCATTTCTTATAATCAGAATATTTTACAAACTTCAACACAATATATCGGCCACAATATCATTTGGGACATTAGACGTTATATAGATACAATTTAGATAGTGAATGAATTCTTCAACATGTAGATTTGAAAATTAATGAGTGAAAACGGCTATCTTGGTTCTAAAATTCATATTCTTAGGTACAGGGGAAAATGTAGAAGTCACGGGGAGCTTTCGCTTGTAAAGCTTATATTTCGATAAGATCCCAAAAGTCGAAACATATTTAATTTGAATCCCATGGATCCACATTTTGATATAGTTTCCACGTTTATAATACATACTTCTGATATACTCTCGTAATAGCTCAAAATTTGGCTATATACTCCACAAATATTGAGTTTAATTTTCATAATTCAAATATATTTGAAAAATAGTGAAATATATTACAAAAAGTTAGATTTGCATCCAAACCGGGATGAAAATAAGGTAGTTCATTTACAAGTATTTTTTCCAAAAGATAAAAATCATAAGAAAACCAAGGTATCATATGTATAACTCAAATATAAAAATATTCCCTACCCATATATCTTTCCCATGGCCACTAATAAATACAATCAATATTTATATTCAATTAGATTTCGTTAACCATCACTCCCCTACTGATGTCTAACTTTTCTAAATTGATATGTCGAAAAATCACAATTTTATATGCGGGTATCAATTCCACACAGCTCGTTATCACCTCAAAATAATTTCAATCACTGCCCTATCTTACAGAAAGTAAAAAAGAAAAACACAATTTCATTTATCTTTCACCTCTAACAAATTTCATATTGTGCAAGTCGCACAACAAGCACTGCCATTGGATATGAAAACAAAATTCAATCGAATATCACACAACACTCACTCCTATTACAGACAGACTTGTGTGCTGTTCCACTACTGAATTCGAATTAAAAACTTTCGTTATTTTGATAAAAGCAACAACAACAAGAGAACAGCAGCATATAATACAAGCAACAAGAACGTTGTTCTGTGTAAACAAATTGTTGTTTAAAAAACACTCATAAAATGAACATAAAAAATCGAAAATTAAACCGCCAACAACAGAAACGAGCATATAATTCACAGCATATTCTCTCGACAACAACATTGAAGGCTGTCATGAAATCGATAAAAATGCTTTTCGTATTAAATCGTAATTATTTGCACACAGTGGACGCAACATAAAAATTGAAAAGAATGCAAAAAGAATATTAAAATCGCAGTGTAAAAAACTGGGATTGGAGAAGATATTTATTGATATTGATTGGTTAACTTTTAGTTCGTAAATAACTATGCTAAGAGGGATTAACTTGAATCTACTACACATGATATTGATACAAAATAGCATAGGACTTGAGGTTAAGAAGACTTTTGAAGAGCTGAAATATTGTTTCAAAGAAAAACGTTCCTTAATTATATTAACCATGGCACAGAGAGACTTTTAAAAAAACCTATGTAAGAAGAAGTAAATTTCATTTTATTTATTTTTCAATATTTCGTCCCTCATTGGCATCCTTAAATTGACAATATATAGGAAAATAAAACAATAAATACATTTTTTGGTCCAATTTTCTGATAGTTCTATCTACTATCCCTTGTTTGCTGTATCTTTCCAATGTGAACTCACGGGGTTTCCTCAAAACATTTGCCTTTGTGATACACTAGCGAACAATTTTGATTGCCAAGAACTGCTTTACAGGCATACCAAACCAACAGGTATTCCTCAAATTCAATAACCCTTTCTTAAAACGAAAAATAAAATATTTTTTTTATGGATAACCGCCTACACCACAACTTACTCACGATAAGCCGTTTATGACCCATAGTGGGAAACACCTAAGATGTCACAGATGTGCCAAATGTCAAGTATGTCTTTAGGTATGCCACCGATATACCTCAGCCACAGTGTGACAAACTCTATGGCCGAACTGATAATACTTACGCGCACAGTGTGTGGCAGAAAACTTCGCACATTTTTTATTATTCTGTGTTTGTTCGCTGTTCTTGTACATACAAATGCATATTTTTTTGGCTGTAGATCTAAAGCGAGGTAGAATGATTTGTTTATTTGCTTAAAAAGTCGAAAAATATTGAAAACAAAGATATTCATGTTGGAAATTATAGTGTAGTGTTGTTGTTTTCGCCCCCAGTGTTTAGTAATTCGGCACGCGTTTGTCTTACTTACATATTATTCGGGTTTTTTGTTTATGAACATACGCTGGCTGGCATTGTTGTTGACGCGACTGCTGTTAAACGAATATACACTACGGTTCATATGAAAAAGACCAAATAAAAGATAATATTTAAAAAGTGCAGCCGTGAAAAATATTTTTTTATTGAAAGAGATTTTATTTATAAATAAAAAAGGTAATGATGAATATAGATGAGTTGAGTTTTTTCAGAATTTGTGTGCTTTTTTTTGGAAAAAATTTATAACATTTTGTCTGCACGAAATCTTATTTATATTTCAATATATTTTTTATAGTTTTATAGCAAATGGTAATGTGATGGTAATGTAGATCATAACACTCATCAAAAACACTTTGTGGTGAGGTTTTCGTGTTTATATAATAGCCATATGAGTCATTGTATGTCAAGCGGTACAATTTTTGACCTCGATAGCTGCAATTATTTTGAATTATAAAAATATTATATGCGTATTTATGAAAAAATAGAAAATTATTTTTCACGGGTTATTGTCAATTTAACAGTAAAACAAATAAGTTTTTTTTAAGTGTTGTCATTCAATCGTCTGTAACTCCTGAAATACTTAACTGATTTAATGTGCTATACCTTGTTTTGAAGGTAATTTCAATTACTTTCAAAATGTTTTTTAGAGTTTTTACAACTTTATTTCTTTTATTTGGATTTTCGAAATGATTACATTAATCCATTTTTTTAATTTTAAAGTAGTGTTCTTAAGTCTTTTTTGAAGCGGCTGTGTGAGTTTTGAAGTCGTGAAATGATGGTTTTTTTTTTTGCAAAATCATTGTTTCATGGGTCGGGTGGCAGTAACAGTAGTCTTTCTCATCCAAATATCGCCATCATTAACTTCATTGTGAGACAGCAAAGAGTCTACTATCATGGTGCTATAATGATCGTCACTCTCCGTTAACTTCCAGTCTTTGTTCTTTCTTTCGTGAGAAAATGCGTCTAGCACTAGTACGGATTTGGTTACTATTGCTCTTCACCCCAAGCATTGGAATTTTGCTTCAAGGCGTAGCCATAAAGCTAGAAATGGATCTAGGCGAAGGTCTTTTTGAAACTTGTGCTTGCTGAACAGAAATAACATGATCATTCACTACACCTTTTCAAGTTTATAATGGGAAAATGTAATTTATAATCAAAGTATGTAAACTCATAATTTTCATAATTCATAATGAGAAATGTAAATTCATATTGAGAAATACAAAATTCATAATAAGAACATACAAATTCTTAATGAGAAATATAACTTCTAAATGAGAAAATCCAAATTAATAATGAGAAAATATAAATTCATAATCAGAAACAGGAAAATTTATAATCGAAGCTATGTATGTACGTTCTTAAAAGTTCTCTATATAAATTAACAATTCTCATTATGAATTAACATGTTCCCAATATAAATTTACAATACCCATTATGACTTTATATGTACCTAATATGAATTTAAATTTCTCAATATAAATTTGTATGTTCTTATTATAAAATTAAAAAGGTGTAGATTGGTCTGTCATTAAGATCTTACTGGGAGCACATATAAAGGGTGATTTTTTAAAAGCTATAGGAAAGTTTTTCAAAAAAAAAAAAAATAAAACACATAAAATTCTGAAAAATGCATGAAATCTTTATTTGAATCGATAGTACGGTCCATATGATTTAATGTTTGAAGATTATTTCATGCAAATGTTGACCTTGACTGCGCCTCAAATGGTCCAATTTTGTACGCTTAGTCCAATGTTGGCATTTCCACGTTTTTGAGTAACAGAGGTCCAATTGCTGCGAACGGCGACGAATCGATAATTGATGGTCATCATTAACACTGGCCGATACAGCTGCGATATTTTCTTCAGTTCGCACTCTACGTAGGCGTGTTGGTCGTTTAATGTCCAACAATGAAAATTTGGTGCGAAATTTAGTCACAATCAGTGGGTCGATTAAACTGACCATAAAATGGAAGCGCTCGATGAACTTTCTTAACAGAGCACTCATTTTGATAATAAAATTCAATAATTTGCAAGCGTTGTTCGTTTGTAAGACGATTCATGGTTAAATTATAGACCAAACTGAAGATGTTTGACAGTGAAACAAAACACGAAACGTGCTGTGCTGTTTAAACCAATGTTGCCAAAAAGATAATAGCTAAAAAATCACCCTTTATGAAATGCGACCATTTTAAAAATTAACGAAGCCATAAAAAAGAGGCTTATCGCCTAACATGATTTTATTATAACCACTCTTGATTTTAGGTCCTAACCACTGACTAACTAACATACAGAAATTACCAAACACTTTATAATTTATTCTATAAATCATAGAAAGTGTTGTACAGGGTATCTGATAAATGTTGCTACATTAATTGATGAATATTTTTTTTCTTCAATTCTAATACTTAATTATTAAATAAATTTTATGTATTTTTACAATAGAAATACCGCCTGGCGAGTTACAGCAGTAATGTTCTCAATTTTTATTCGAAAATTATTATTTGTTGATTTTGTTTTGCAAACTTTTTGTTTGCAATAACTTCACAATTAAAATAAACAGCTGCAGTAAGGAGACTTCAGTGCTCAATAAAATGTAAATCTTACTGAAATCATTTTGTTGGAGAATTTTCGCCTTGATTTACCACAACAAGACTGGACTATGTGACATCTTGTTGAAGCAACACAGTGTTGAAAGGGATTCACTTTTGGCACAGTTCTGTAAAGATAAACTCTTTCAACCTCAGCATGGTAGCAGCATTCACCTGCCACCCTGTAGTTATTTCATAGTTAAGTCGGGTCATGGGAGATTTCACGATTTCTGTAAAAGGGATTCATTTTCATCACAGCTCTTTAAACAGCAGCATTTAGCAACGCGGTAGCAACATTCATCAAACACCCTGTAGTTACTGGGTATTTAAGTCGAGCCTTGGGAGGTTTCGCGATTTTTCTGAGCCTATGATTATGATGGACTTAATAATACGTTTTTTTTTGTATTGCGGCTAGCTTCTTTATTTTTCCGTACAAAATTTAAGTTTTTCGTCGGAATTAAACTAATTTAGCATACAAAAATTATATCTCTAACAGCGATGAAAACTTTTTTACTTTCTCTTTTCCTTATATTTATGTTTTGAAATATTTTTATAAATTTAGTAGTTTCTTAAGATTTAAATATCAAAGATATTTTCATCAAATTAAGTGAATTTAAATTCAAATCTTTAAGGAATTTGTAACAAAACTTAACTTGTCGAAGGGTTTTGTTAAATTTTATTTTGGCATTAAAAACTGGAAAATTATATATTTTTATAATTTTTTATTAAAATGTTAATATTTGTACTACCATTTTGAGAATATAAATAAGTCTGATCAAGTCCGTTATAAACTCGAAAATTATTTAAATGTTTTATAGATATATTTTTAAATTTTTTTTATTAAAAATTTAATAGCTGTACTACTATTTTGGAAGTATAAATAAGTTTGATCAACCCCAACAACTAATTTCTCAAATATCTAAGTATGATAAATCAAAAAATTAAGTGAATTGAAATTCAATAGTTTACAACCTACAACAATTTTTTCGATGGGCTTTGTATATACTTTAATGTATTTTAGCGTTATAAACTAGAAAATTATATAAAAATTAGTTTATTTAGTTTAGTTTAAGCTTTACTAAAATATATATTTTTTAATATTTGTACTATGATTTTGGAAGTATAAAAAATTGTTAACCCCGTTTATATGTTAAATTAAATTATAAATAATAAGAAAAACTATTTCTATTATTTTCTAATAGCTGGCATTCTAACAAGGCATGTAAGACCTTTTTGAACAATATCTATGGCTGATTGTAAAAGTTTTGATCATGATTCACATTTTTTCCAATTTCAAATTCGTAAATTGATTTCGTCATAAGTGAATACGACAGAAAATGTCATAACTGCAGCATTTATATTCGTCAAAATTATCTTTAATTTAATGTAAAAGCGGGGATGAATGGCCTTTTAGATCCGAAATGGTACACAAATAATAAAGGTCCCTTCGGCGCAAATGTTAATTTTATTTTTTTAATTTATCCACACAAAAAATTGTGTTCATTTTGTGAATTGCTATGCCTCAATCTACACAAACAAATTGTTCAGATCTCGGACACAAAATGTTTTTTTTAGTTGTATACTCCCATCTTAGAGCCACCTTAGCTGCCTCTATTCATACGATGTGGAGTGTATGAATGTGTGATTTTTTTGTTAATGAATTTATTGATAGTTTTTGTGTGTGTGGGGTTGAAACAAAACACAGCGATTTTATTACAGGCATATTTTGTATAAATGCAATATATACATACTTTATGTTTATATTTTTTCTTCTTCTTCTGCTGCTCAATATGCATTCAATATTCATTCATGTGTGTTCATGTTATTTGCACTTGCATATTTTTATAGTCTGTGGTACTATGGCAGGCGGCATTTGGTGCATTCAGCCTTTGCACCCTGAGCCCTGTGCAACGTGTGGCAATTGTGAATAGAAATCTTCATTATTTCCATACGCATACCAAAGATTTTATGCATTTTTATTGCGGAGGAGGGAGGAGTAGGTGGTGGCTTTCGTCGAGGCTTCTAAAACGAGGCATATCCAATATTTTCACAACAAAACGAGCACAAATAATAATAATAACAAAACTTTTCTCCATTTAATCACATACAATTTTATGGATTTTAATGGTTTATTTTTTCTCTCGATTTTATGTGAAATTTGAATTTTTAATTGCATGCTAGTGAATATGGAATATTCGTTCGACAGCCGGTGCACTGTTGCTGCTGCTGTGAAGTTTTGAATTTTAGCAATGCATGCAGCATTCGTTCATTCATTGCTAACATCAACACAACAATATGTGTTTGTTTTCATCTTTTATTTTTGGCTATTATTCCGTAGGGCTTGTGAGGAGGTGCAGTCGGGGCTAGTGGTGGTGGCTGTGCTGCCGGATTGCGGAGGTGTTGGATTTTTATGCGATTTCAATTACATTCACACGTTCGCCTTCAGCAGTGGTTTGTTTGTTTTGGTTTGTTGTGTTTACATTTTTGTTATATACTTGTTGTTGTTTTTAACAAAATGAAAACCCTACACCACCACCACCACCCACAAAACCAACAGCATTCTCGTTTGTTTTCTGAAATTCGCATAAAAAACAGTGCTGAATTTCGTCCATCAGTCTTTCTTTCACTGAATGAAATCGTAGCGTATGTGCAGTATTACACATTCGTATGTGTTTCGTTTTGAATGGAGTGTGAAGGTGTTAAATTGCAACAAGTTTTAGTTCGGGGTAGCTCCCACCGCCAATACAGTCATGTAATGTTAGCATCAGCCGGCCGACCCCTAGCTTACCCTGGTGCGGTCTGGTGGCGAAGTGTTTTCACAATTCTGTGATTCCGATTTGAATGTTTCGTGATGGAAAACGTAAAGTGAGATAAATGATGATGATGTTGTTGTTTGGTGGCTGTGCTTTTATTTTTCAACATTTCGAATAATTGTAGAATTTAGCTATCAATATAAATTAAGCAATACGAGATTGAAATTGAAATTGTAGCCCATAAAAATTGTTGAACAGAAAAAAAACGCAGCGTTCAGTGTGCCAAAAAAGCAGCAACAACAACAACAAAGAACACAAAATGGCAAAAATTCTCTATGGTTGGTTGTGTTAAATGAAATTTAAGTAATTCTCTGTTTTTGATTTTCAATTTTCGTGAAATCATCGCCAATCTAAAATGTTTTAAAAAGTGTAACGAAACATTTATGGTATACTCGTTGTGAGTTGGCATATTTATTTTCCCAAAATTTTTAATTCGCTCAATGGTGGATGCTATTTTTGCATATGTTTTGAAACACAAGAAAAAATCTATGTATAAATAGAAATTTAATTTGGAAATTATTGAAATGGAAATCAATTAAAAGTGGCAATGTACAGTTTTAGGTGCTGAGTGAGACATTTCAAGACAAGTGGAGAATTAAAAATTGAGCATTGAATTGACAGTAATTTCAAAATCAAATGTTCTTCAGTAGTGTATACAGGGTGGCCAATGAATGTTACTAAACTAAAAACATTCCAAAATATATTTTTTAAATTCTTATAAATAAAAACATTGAATTGGCAAAGTGAGATTTTTAGTGTGTCGACTTAGTTCGGTGGAATATTTTGTTTATCAGCGCTTCTCATTTGTCGTATGTGACCGCTGGTACTAATATGAACCCTGATTTAAGTCAAAGACATACATTCGTTGCGAAAGTTCTGACGAGATGGGGTAGCGCCCATCGAAACTGCGCAGTCAACTTTTAGCTGCAAAAATAAAGATCTCACTTTGCCTTTTTGCTAATTTTGGGTTCTGCTGAAGACTTCAGCACAACCTTTGGTCTTAAACCAAAATAAATGACAACAAATTCTTATAAATTATTGCATCTTTGTTCCTTTGATAACTAACATAACATATTTATTAAATATTTTTTATGTTTTTTCACATGATAGAATTTCTTCGTATATTCTTAAGGTGTAACTCTCTATGTCGGTTTAAACAAAAAAAATTAATTTTAGTGTGTAACATTTTCTGATATATTTTGAGATTCTAAACGATATAATTTTTTATGGATATTTTTCATTTTTAATATTTATACTAACATAAATTAAATAAAAATATATTTTTATGGTATGAAGATCCAATGTAGAATAGAAAAATGAAAAAATGCTATATTTTCTTATAGCTGGCAATCTAACAAAGTGAACAAAGCCTATTTGCATATAATCCACGAAGTTATGATTATATTTCATATGATGTCACGCATGTGCGAAATTCAGTATTCAGAGCTGCAGCGGCAATTGCCTCAATTTCTAATGAATTGCTTTGAATCACCAAATTTGGTTGGTTTCAACTTCCTGTTGCAATAACCCAATTGCAAAAAAGTCAGATGCAGTAATGTCAGGGGAACTTGGGGTCAACGAAATGTGAAGTTTCTTGAAATCAGTTATTTTGTTCAAAACACAAGGTGTTGGCAGCGATCTACCTTCGGCGTAGTTCTGCAAAGAACAACTCGTTCATCGGCAGCATGGTAGCAGCATTCATCAGTCACCCTGTATTTGCAGTGATGCATTATTTTGTCCACAAGTTAATGTTGGACAAAAATAAAAGGTGACACAATTTCTTTCATAAAATCATCATAATTTTTTATGAATGTTTTTTTATTTATTTAATTTTGATAATATTAATCGTGACTATGATATATACTGTGGCTTAATAACAGTCGCTAAAAAATTAAAAAAAAAAATATATATATATATATATTTTTGCTGGTTTGCTTCTCGAGGAATTAATAAATAAAAAAATTAAAGAATAAAAAAAATATTTTTGAATGGGTGTTTGTGTCAGAAAGCGGTATTTACCCCACTAACGCAAAGTGTCCTAATAAGGGGACAGAGGGCGGTAATGAATTAAGCAAAAAACATGATTTTTTAGTACTATCATCATCATTACATTTATTAATGGGTATTTTCCATATATCCACTGTCTGCTTTGAGTTTCCTTAGCGTCAGCAAAACTATAAAAAAGACACTCTTTCTTAAATTTTATACGATTTCCAAAGTACTGTTTCCACGTGAAAGTAATTTAACATATAACCGGATAAGATCGGACTTATACTCCAAATGTAGTCCACATATATTAAAAGTATATTCGACAAAAACTGGAATTTTAATAAAAAATTATTTATTTAATTTGAACTGGGATATTGTCCTGGCCCAAGACCATTTTGCATCTACATTTAATACAATGAAAATTTATTTACAAATGGCATGGTGACATTTATTACTTGGCTGCAGACTACCGCGATCATGATTTCCACCCTGTCTAAAGGTTTCATTACAGACCAAAAAAATACAAACGAAAAAACTAAAAAAAATATTTTTTTTAATATCGTTTTCTTGTCTAGAACTGGAAAATATATCAGAAAACTTTATATACAGCCTTTTGGAAAACTTGTTGTAAACAAGAGAGATTAACTCTTTTATATTCCTCCTCTGCGACCAAATAATAGTTTCTTGTGGTTTAAAATAAAGTATATATTTTAAATAATGATTAAAAAATACATTAGAAACCGAAGAGGTTTCGGAGTTTATTGAAGCATAGGAACACATTTCATGAACCATTTTGTTGCCTCCTAGCAGGTGGAGATTTACCGCCCACTAAATTGTTGTTGTTGTCTCATCTATAAATAACCTCTGGTTATATTTGGTCTATCACTCACCTGGACAATCATATTAAAAACATTGCCCAAACTTTCGATATGATCAGCAAATGGTTAACTGATAGGTGTTTTTTATTATTAAAAATTTAAAAAAAATAATAAAAATTATCAATAAACATCAATGAACATTCTGGACTTTACGTAGCCAATAAATACAAAGGGATGATTTTATTTGACAATTTGTTATTTTTGCATTTTTCTTTAGTATGTCAATGTTTCGGTATCTAATCGACTCTTTAATTTTTATTAGTTTATAGCACTTATTTTATTTCTTGGGATTAACTTTAAGAAACTTTTTCTCCATAAAAAATATTTATTACTTTTAGTTTTGACATTCACAAAAACCTTTGCTGTAATATTCTATTCCTTTACACAATGCCTAACCATTTCAACTCGACTTTGATCCATTATATCAATACCAGAGCTCATCTATCATCGAATATAGAATGTAAAACGCTTTCAAGCTTCTTTGCAACTAAACAATGTACCGCGAAAAGGTTATTTCGCACATAAACACGCACAGCGTTTTATGATGAATAAATTAACAAATGTTTTGTGGAAATAACATCAAATTTAAATTGAATATTTTATTAAAAGTTTTCCATAAAAACAAGGTTAAATGATGAGACCTCCCCAGCCACACACAGCAATTCCCCCATCCATAACAAAACGCAATTTATTTAAGCGAAAAGTATTGAAATCAGCAAAAAAGAACCTCAATGTTTATAAATGAAAATCGGGCGAGAAAACAAAGAAAATAATTATTTCAAACAAAACACAGACAGACTGGTGGTGTTGGTATTCATAGATAAATTGTTAATGATATTGTAAATATTTAAACTCTGGCCAGAACAAACGAATCAATTGATGTCGTTGTAAAAAATAATGAGCTATATTCATTATATTTCCCCCACTTAAAATCGGCATGTTTCAAATCTAACTTCAGCTATAATTAACGTAGCAGATTCATACATAGATGAGAACGACAAACGAATAATTACAATTTCCCTTGTACCGATTTCAGTTTGAGTTTTGTTACAGCAAATTATTGTAAAGGTTTTGCATTCATTGTTGTTATGATACATTAAACTGGGTCGTAAAAGAGGCAACTAAAATGGTTTATTTTATGTATACCCCAAAATGTAAAAAGGTGTTACAACATACAATCGTAAATCGAGTTTTGCATTGATTACGGTACGCTTGACGACAATAAATAATCTGACAAAATTTAGATCTCGAAAATAGCGATTTTATCACGAAAATCTAAAAATATTTTAATTACTTATGTAGTGATTTGTTAACTTCTTATAATTACATTAAAATGTTAATATATTTGATTTGAACTGGGATATTGTCCTGGCTCAAGACCATTTTGCATCTATATTTAATAGAATGCAAATTTATTGAGTCAGGACAATATCCCAGATAATTTTTTTTTATATTTTTTATATTTTTGTACATGATTGATCTACATAATCTCAGAAAATTTAGGTCGAAAATATTATTGAATCTAATAATACGATACGAACTGCATTGTTAAACGTTTCTTACTTCTAATGAAGACATGGAATTTCAGGTAGCGATACACTCTTTCTTAAACTTAACGTCTGTGTTTCAATTTTTACTGCCAACTTTGAAGAATTTTTCATAAAATTTTAGTAAATTTGGAGATTTTTATCACAATATTATTTTTTATCGCTTATACTTACTAAGTTACTTCATATTTGATCAACGAATGATACACATCCGTCGTTTGTAAAAGAAACGTGATTTGTAGTCTATCTGTAAAAATCGTTCTAGTTCCGACATTTCGCTAAAATATTTTTTGAGGCTTTTATAAAACAAATCAAAGTATCATTTGTATAACTTATTTTTATTTCCCTCAAACCGACCCGGTTTATTGTACATTCTTCTAGGTCATTGTACTTTCAAACAAAAAAAAAAAAAAACAACCGAACAGTGAAAAAAACTGGGGAAAATGGCAGCAGCAAATTATGTATGGACTATTATTCTTTTGTTATAGATTATATAGTTTTTTTCTCTCGTTGCGGCTATTACAACAAGTTCAGGTAATAATTTAATTTTCTATATACAAAACAAAACAGAAACGCCCTACCAATACACCCATGCATGTGTAGGCATTCTATGCGGACAGACGGAGAGATTACTGGACTCTTGTTAATAAGCAACAGGTGTACGTAGTACTTGTGTCGATCCAATGCACAGTGGGACAAATTACAGCAATAAGGGGAATAATGTATTACATTTACAAACATTTTTTATTTAGACACAATTTTATCAATATTATGTACATACAGTACTAACATGTTACTAATTATTTTTTGCAGTTTAAGTAGAAATTATGATTAAAAAAATACATAACCGAAAAAAATAGATAGAGCGCCCCGGTAGTCGAGTTGGTAGCGTGCTTGGCTATCAGCGTGGTGGGTCGTGGTTTCCTTTCCCACCAGAGGCTCTGGTCTGTCGCTGCAATAACTAGCTACAATGGTCTTAGTCACCCGGCCCAAAATTAGAATATAAATTTACTTTGTATTGTAATTCATAATAAATAAATTATATACCGAAGAATCAACCTTTTTATTGCTTCCTGGGGCGGAAATTGAGCCAGATAGAGAATTACCGTCAACTACATTTTTGTCACCAGAAGGCTCCTCTATAAATCACCTTTGGTCATATTTGGTCTATCAATCACCTGTACAATAAGAAGTGCTAAAAACCAAGTGCAAGTATACTTGACTATGGTCTTTAAAGTGATCGCATCTTGGTTGTTGAATTTTGAGTAGTCAGGATTTTACTCAATTTTCTTATACAACAAATTCGATTTTTTAATTTTTGTTTGCATTGAGGTTTTATAAATCAGAACACCAACACAACAAATTTCTTATGGATATATATTTTTTTTTTAATTATTTTACCAAAATTCTAGTTTTCGCCGAAGTTGCATTTAATATTTTTTCTATAAGTTTGGGAGTATTAATCCGAAAAAGCATTGTTATACTTCAAATTAAAGATAATTATAATAGTTATAAATGCTTTATTTTCAGATGGCGACAGTGGTTTATTAATATTTTTGAATAGTGTTTTTTGGCACGAAAAACTCATAAAAATAGGAAAAAAATAAAAAAATATTTTTTCAATAACTTGCCTTCTAACGAAGAAGGCAACGAATAAATACAGAAGTTATGACACGTAAGAGAATTTAAAAAAATCATATTTTATCTTAATTTTTACTTAAATACCGTTTTGCCGTCGATATAAAAATCCATTAATAATCAGGAAAAATTATTTTTTATTTCAAAAAAAAAACTGTCATCGAAATGTATAAAAGATGACCCAGTTGCAGAAAATCTATGAATTAATCTGTGGTTTTCTCAAATAATCGCTTATATTGAAATCTCGGTTTTGTGATTTTAATGCAACAGTGTTTAATTACGCATCTTATACCTTTACTAGTGAAACTGTAGTACGAGATATACTAGAAAGAGAAACGTATTTTGACTCTCCTGAACATTTAGATTTTTCGAGATAAGTGATTATCTGCGATCTTGAACATTTTTAGAAGTATTGAAAAACTGTCATTCTACATTATAACTGCTGTCGTTCGATACTCATATTATCCAAATAGAACTAGAAGTTTTTCTTTATGGATTTGCATCCTTCAAAGTTCACTGTAAATATCGCTTCTCATGTTTCACTATATAGATGGGATCGCGACCCAACATTTCATAGACTGGGGTTTATGTTCACACTAAACCATTAACTTGACAAGAAATACGTGGCGGTTAATAACAATATTTCATGATATACCATCTTGTTTTGAGTGAAACCATTGTACATTTATTGACGTTTTTGCGAAATAATTCAAACTCAGTAGTCCTAATCAAAGGATAGGGCATTCACAGAAATTTGAAGACGTTTTGCGATGTTTTTCGCACAAGTAGAGTCCAAAAACATTGCAAATACATTGAAAAATTAGTTGGCAGCCACATCAATTAAGTAGTATTTCCTTAATAATTTCAAGGATTAGTCATTCCATTAAACTAGTTTTTTTTTTTTCAAAAATATTTTTAAAATTAACTATACATCCAAAATTATTTCAAATACAACGTTGCCTAAGGGTAAATATATTAATGATATTATTAAGAATGGATATATTATAATATGGTATTCTTGTCAATATGTTGAAGCTTTCTTTAAGAAAAATACTATTTTTCTAAATTTTGCCGTCCATAAATAATATTTTTGAGACAAAGTAAACCACTTACAAAAATGAACCTTCAGCACTTAGAGATTCAAGTTTTAATTTACATTAATCTGGCTTTAAATCACATATATCATTTTCATTTCATTTATCTCCAATTTTAGTGTACCTGCACCCAATGTGCAAGTACACTATGCGTATGTGGAAGCTACAGTGTGAGTACTGTGGTACGAGTACTTCACGGTAATTTAGTTATCAAATCTATAATGCTCACTCGCACATGTTGAACTCGCTGTAACACAAGCACACATGTGATCAGACATTTTTCGTTTTTATAAAAAATAGATACACACACATACATATAAAAACTAAAAACTTAAATTACAGCAGACCACAATTATTGGTATAATTTGTGGTATTTATTTATCGGTCACTGAACGGTCAGCAGCAAGTAATTGCAGCAGCTAACATACGTTGTTGTTGTGGTGCTTCCATTGCCGCAACAGCTCCAGCGGTGATGACTACCGCCGTGCCCTGTTGTCTCCATCACCACCACCACTGCGCCACGCCACACCACCACTTAATACACTGTGCGAGGTGTTTGTAATGGTTTTTAAAAAGCCATTATTCTACACTTTCAACGGAGGTGAATAATGTTATGAAGCGAAAATATTCGGTTCTGTTTCTTGCACAATTAGTTGTTATCGAGAAGTGATTGCAGCAAATGTCAAATTCCCATACCTCATCCATTGATTTAGAAGTTGTCTGCCATACGATACTGACCTAGGTATGTCCAGTTTTAGTTGTATGGTTTAAGATATACATACTTTAGACATAGTAGAGTATCTGCCCACGAAGCAATTTGTAAAAAGTCAACAAACTTTTTGTCTAATGATAACGTAGGCCTCTTCCTAATGCCTTGTTTGAACTTGTAATTTATTTCCACTTTTACATTTTGTGGTCATATTTGATTTCGTTTTCAAACAAAATGTAAATAAATCAAAACAATCATTAATTTATAATACATATTTACCATTGTTCGTTAATGATAGAACATAAATTTGCATATCCGATTTTGGGGAGTTGTTCTATTTTAATTATTTATTATATTTCTATTCGGGATTTGTTTCATCCTATAATAATACAATTCTCTGAAAATTTTTTTTGTGAATTAATGAAATTGATCCCAAAGGAAAAACGGCGAACATATTAGCAAACAACGACCTCTACTCACCGAATAAAGAATGAGTTGACACGGCCATTGAATAATGACTAGCAAATAGTCTTGCCAAAATTCACTTGTACACGAAGATATTATTAATTTCTTTGTAGGTATTTTAAATGTATACTTATGTATATATTTTTAAAAGGCCGGTTAATAATTACTGTTGTGTTTAATGTGTTTATTTGGGGAATATGTTTATGATGCAAGCTATAATTTTGTAATGATCAAATCGAAGTTTTTATTGCGAGTTTATTCGATATTGTTGTTGATATTGTCCTAGACCAAGTCTACTTCCCTAATTTATAATGGATAGAATATGATGTGCTTAAAGTATGAGTGGCATAAGCAACATTAATGTCGAACTGACATAGACAGCCTCGCATTTCACTGATTTTGCTTCTATTGTGTGGAAATTAATAAATTTAAATATGTTTTATTTTAATATCAACCTAAATGCAATTCAATATGATTTTAACTGATTCTTAATTATGACGGCTTAGACCACTTTTGCTTTTAATAAAACGAATATTTCTTAAGTTTCTGATAGTCCAAATATACTGATCTGCGATGAAAATATTTTTTTCTACAAAAATTTTCTCGATAAAATATCAAAATATTCAATACATAAAACGGAAAGTTGCTCCAGCGATTGGAATTTTGTATAAATGCAAGTACAAATTTGATGAAAAAACAAAATTATTAATTTACAATAGCCTTATCCATAGCCATTTGAATTATCTGCCCATAGTTTATGGTTACAAAAAGTGTTCAGAATTTCGAAGTCTTCAATAGTCCCAAAACAGAGCTCTCAAAATTGTCTGCAATCTCCCGTTGACGCATCCATCACATTCGCTATATAGTAGCATATGTAAAACGGTCTTACCTTTATATGGTTTTCACAAAATGTAGTTACTTATGTTCATGTACAAATCTATACATAATATTGGTCATCATACCATAGATTTTTCTAGAAACCAATTGGTTTTAAATACTAGAAACAATTTGAATTTGCGTGTGACAAGGTGTAGGCTGGAAACCACGAAGCAACTTTCTTTAATATTGTGTTGTCATTTATTTTGGTTTAAGACCAAAAGTTGTGCTGAAGTCTTCAGCAGAACCCAAAATTGGCAAATATTATATCTTTAATATTATTTTAAGAGCTGATATGTAATAAAAAGAAGACCTATTTGAAGAAAATCCGTCTAGAAATGTGAATGTAATGACACGTACCTATTTTATATATAGGAAACAAAATATTTGTTATTTACCTTTTTGTAATAGCTGGTATCTCAGCAATGAAAGTAAGATATATTTTTGAGAAAATCTATCGATATATATATGAAGGTTATGAACCTCTCCGATTTGTTTCTATTTGTTATGCATTTCATGGAGTCAGTAAACAAATACTAAACTCATTGGCGACTTTTGACCCTATTAAACAAATCACAAGCACAAGTTGAAAAGCACTTCAATTTCCGTAGCTGTTTTGAAAATGAAATGATAGTAAAACAATTAATAGAATTAAAGTACTTCAGAATCCAGTTGCGATATATAAATAAAGGGTGGTTAAATTTTAAGGGCAGATGTTGATTTAGAATAAAGCACAAATTAATTAGGAAATTAATGTCATTTATTTTTATAATGATAATGTTGGTATGTATCAGCCACGACCTCGGCGGCACACCTCCATACGGTGGTCCAAATTTTCGATGGCGCTGAGGCACAATTGAGGTTCTATGCCGTTAATGTGCCGAATTATCTCATCATTTAGCTCTTGAAATGTTGCTGGCTTATCGACGTACACCCTTTCTTTCAAATAACCCCAAAGAAAGAAGTCCAACGGTGTCAAATCACATGATCTTGACGGCCAATTAAAATTGAAGGCACATATCGTCCACATCCACATCTTCCAATTCGGGCCATAAAAAGTTCGTTCGATCATCTCACGATAGCCAAGATCATTCACAGTAACTGCCTGACCGGCCTCATTTTGGAGTACAATCCCCTACCTCAAACTCTTAAAAGTATATCGAGAATTTCAGAATTTAAATCTAATTTAAAATCACATCTACTCCAAGGTATAGAAATGCTTCTATTGTAATTTTTCTTTTATATCTATCACAATTGTATACTAAAAATTCAAATTTGATGAATTATTGCTTACTTTTTTAATGAAGTCATAAACATATGCCGACTCGCCCCAATAAAGTCCAAGTGGCGCTTATTAAATTGTAAATTATTATCATTGAAAATAAATGGATTTATAAAAAAAATATGATCAAGTAAAACGCGTTAAATTCGGCCGTGCCGCACTTTATATACCCTCCTATGTGTCGTTTAGTTGGTACTATTTTTATCCCTCTGTCAAGGTTTACCCTTGACAGTACGAATTTGGAAAAAACCTTTTATTTTTCGTGTTTATGCAGGCAGAGGAATGTATACTCCGAGTTTCATGACTCTAGCTGCGGTCATTTGGTTGGTACTATTTTTATCCCTTTTTCCATTTTAACCCCCAAAAGTATGATTTTCGAAAAATCCGTTTATTTTACGTGTCTATGCAATCAGAGGAATATACAAACCGAATTTCATTATTATCCTTTTATTCCCATTTTACGCCTTAAAAGTACGAATTTCGAAAAAAATATTTTTATATTATTTTTATCAATTAGATTTACACACCGAATTTCGTGTTTCTAGATGTTGTAGTTTAATATGTACCATTTGTATCCCTTTTTGCCCCATTTCACCCCCTAGGAATAAAAATCACTTTATGGTGCACGTTATTGTTATAGGGGGAATTTGCATACCCAGGTTTAACTCCGGGTAAGGTTATCTGACTTTATTTAAGGCGACATCACCTCAATAATGCAGACGATATTTATGAACAAAAAGTATTGTAAGATTTGTCTAATAATTAACATTAGCTATTAGGAGCCGGGTATAAACTGTAGGCCTTTGCAGTGAGAGAAGTTTCCCCATGTTTGTGCGATTATTTGCGTTTCAATACCCAATACTGCTTCTCCAAGCAAGCAGAGTAGATCGTGCTACCAAAAACTGCATTATTTTGGAATTTCAAAGAAGTCCATTTTCACTATTTATCTGAGCCATTCTATGTCAAACCTGTAAATTTGTTCATATGACTCCGATATTTCTGAAAATCTCATATTCTTTAATGCATATTTTACACGTGTCTTAGGGACAAAATCTTGGAATTTTATTTGCAGAGTTAAAGGCATTTGAATTTAAACAGAAATTGAAATTGCTACAACAAGTGCACATTCAAATCCTTGTATTTATTGAAAGGTCTTTAGGGGTACTTTAATCCTATATTCTTAATTTATTAATGAAATTGATTTGTTTATATTGTATCAAAGTGTTATATTTAAGGTAATAATTAAAACTTTAAGAAATTGGCGATTTTCTTTCCAACGAGTGCTTTTAAAACCTTAAATATGTAGTTTTGGATATTTCTATTACATAGTTTTGTTTATAAGGTTATACTGAACATTTTGAAAAAATTTAACAAATTGAATTTTCAGAGAAAATGTTATCTGTAAAAACAATTGCAAAGTGCAGGCATTTGAATATACATTTCTCGACAGCAATTTACACTTCTTCTTCTTCTTGTGGAAATTCTAGTACCTCTAAATCTACAATAAAGGTAATTTAAAGAATTTTCGATTAAGTCACGCTTAAAATATTTTTTAAAGAAGAATATTTCATGAGATTTTCAGAAAATTCGGTCACATGAATCTTTTTTGTACAGTTTGACATGTAATGACTCATATATTTAAGAATTGTGCTACCCCAACTTCCGCTAGATTTTTTTAGCCACAAAATTTGGCTTTAAGTCATCTCACTGAAATTCTCTACGATATATAATAATAACACTTCACCGTTTAAATTCCAAAAACTACTTCGCAAGCCCTACTTAAACTGAAATGATTAAACTTCCTTCCAAAAATGTTCCAACACAACACTTTAAACCCACATCTTTGGCGGGTTAACTGTGGCAGTGAAATTCTCACATTATCATTATTTCACAATGATCCATATTTTAAAGAAAAGCTTCACGTTCGGCAGTTGCCACAAATAAGAGTGTGGGAAAAAGAAGCAACCGACGAATACTTCTATCGATAGAATGGCTTTAGGAAAGAACTACATACAAACAATACTCGTACATGTGCGAGAAGAATGTTGCCATTGTTTGTTTAGAAGAAGAAGAAAAAACCTTGTCTTTTTATATAATTCTCATACAAAGCAAAGATACATTTAACATTGTTTTGTGGGTTTTGTTTGAAATGATGCTGCACGCCCTCCTGCCTGTCTGCCCCACTACGAATGATACCACTTTACGACTGCATAACATTATAAATAAATTTTTGAAACCAAAAAAAAACAAACATACAAGCAATGTTTCTCTCACAAAACGTAACAGAATTGAAGGTGATTGAGAACGACTTGACGTTGTCCTACTTTGAAGAATATAACAAATCGTCTCAACAATGATTGCCTCTGTTTTGCATGGGTCGTTGCAAATTTGAAAAGTGATCTCAAATCTATTTCAACCTGATGCTTTAAGTGACAATTAACAAATCTTTTAAAGGTTATATATCTTAAAACTTTACACACAGACAATAATTATAATAAAAATTGCAAACACGTTGCAATTACCACAAAATGTAGTTGGAATTGTCATGTAAAATTAAGCTTTTCTGCCAGAAAACACAGTTTTGGCAGAATGTGATTATTATTATACTAAAAATAATAATATAATCCTAAAATAATAATATAAAAATATCATTATTTTCAATTCATTTCAGAACATTCATATCCTCCCTTTAGCTCATATCCTCCTTAACGCTTTTCCAATTTCATTGTTTATTTATTTATCATCGCCCAGTAGAATAAGATTTTCATTTTATAATTAAATAAATAAATAATTAGAGTATTGGAGCATAACATTATCCTTGTAGTGCAATTTCTCAAGTCCTCCACAACACCCATTTGTTTGTCATTCACCTTTAATTCATTTAATGTGAACCTCTCTCCTCAAAGAATTTTTTTAAAATTTGAGAACAGAAAGTTGCAACAATCAGCAAATGCGGCACCCATTTTTCAGATAACTTTTGCCAAAAATCCAAATAGCGTGTTGAGGATTTACGACAACAATTATTTCTGGGCCACTCCTTTTGTTCGACCTGGACGGCGTTCATGAAGTTTGACTGTACATTTCAATACTACAATCCTACAAATCACATGAATGTTTTGTCAGATATATGAAAGAATATTAATACATAAGAAAAATATTTGGCAGTCTCTTTAAATATCTAACATATTCGATAAAAATAATAACTTAGAGATCTTCTTATTATTAATATGGCTGACTCTACGTAATTAAACTCAAATCTTTCTGCCAACATCTACATCAATTTAGTCTTTTGAGAAATTGTCCAGGTCATGCCTTTTGAGACCGATCCTAGGGCATGTCTGTTGAGGTATAATCCAAGTTATGTCATTTGAGACTGGTTCTGGGACTGGTAGTATAGAACAGACAACGGACATGTCCAAGACATATCACAGGGGGTCAGGTCAATTCACTTCTCATTCATATATTTGAGTTAGAACCAGCACCGTTCCCTACCCACCAGGGGCTAGTCCTGGAACAGTTCATTTTCCCGTAGGGTACTTTATAACATACTTAAATTTTATTCCTATAGACTTAACAAAAAATTGTATTATTAGTCTAATATTTAATCAGTTACATTAGAGAAATACTAGACAGTGCATTTTGGTCTTGAACAAGGCACTATATTTGAGATCGTATGTAAAAAATATGTATGTAAAAAATATGTAATTTTAAAAATATATAATTAAAAAAAAAACATTTCTACCCATCATGGCAATGTGGGTATCAAATGATATAGGACAACTTATAGAAAAAGAAACAACCTTTCGTTTTAATTTCTCAGTACTAAAAAATGGTTAAAAACGCGGCAGTGCATCACTCAAATAATTACCCATCAAGAGACGACACTCCGATACTCCACATCAAAATCACATGCAATTGCGTGGAAGTCTTTGATTCAGGATTTATTCAAAATTAAAACTGTGGCAAATTGTCACACCAAAAATTGTACGATTTCGAATGGTGTTTTTTAAAGCTTGATCATTTCTTAGGGTGTTTGGAAATGATTTCTGTAATTGTATGACAAAGACTCAACTTATAAAGGGTGATTTTTAAATTTGACCTTGACTGTGCCTCAAATGGTCCATCCGCTTAGTTCAATTTTGGCATTTCCACGTTTTTGAGTAACAGACGCCCAATTACTGCGAACGGCGACGAATCGATAACACTAGTCAACAGTCAAAATGTACTCGGGATGCGATAATTTTTTCTGTGTAGATAACCTTGACATGAGCTCGAAAAACTCAATAAAAATTTTTTTTTTCGTTTGGTTTTTTTTTTATTATTTTTTTTTTAAATTTTAAACATTTTTTTTTGGTTAATTTGTTTCGTCCGGCATAACTCGGGAACCACTAGCCCGATTTAATTGAATTAAATTTTAAAAAATTTAAAATTACAATTCCCTTAATCTGTTCATATATTGTTTTCCTATACAAGCAACAGTTTCCAAGTTAAAAATGAATATATAAAGGAAAAAACTTATTTTTTGCCTAAAAATTTAAATTTTTTTTTTTTAAAAAATCCATAAAAAATCCAAAATGAAAAAAAATGTCAAATCTTATTACTTTTACGTAAAGTCACATAACCTATGAGCAAAATGAGACAAAGATCATGAAAATCGATGCAAGCGTTTCGCTTTTATTCGTAATTGAGTAAAAGTATGAATTTCAAAAATTTAAAAATTTTTTTTTTGGTTAATTTGTTTCGTCCGGCATAACTCGGGAACCACTAGCCCGATTTAATTGAATTAAATTTTAAAAAATTTAAAATTACAATTCCCTTAATCTGTTCATATATTGTTTTCCTATACAAGCAACAGTTTCCAAGTTAAAAATGAATATATAAAGGAAAAAACTTATTTTTTGCCTAAAAATTTAAAATTTTTTTTTTTTAAAAATCCATAAAAAATCCAAAATGAAAAAAAATGTCAAATCTTATTACTTTTACGTAAAGTCACATAACCTATGAGCAAAATGAGACAAAGATCATGAAAATCGATGCACGCGTTTCGCTTTTATTCGCAATTGAGTAAAGGTATGAATTTCAAAAATTTGCTCGACATATGCACAACTTTGTCTATGGTAAGGTTTTTTCTTTTTTTTTGATTCTCAGAATTAACAAAACGGAATAAACAAAGGGTTATTTAATTTTTATGATTGCGTAAGCAAAGTAATAAACGCTAATAAATGTGCGTGAACAATTAAAAGGAAAAAAGGAAAGGGGACTTTTTTAATTATTTGGGTTTTCCGTTGGCTACCTGTATGATTTTTTTACAGAAATGCAACCCACATTTAAGGGTGGTCATTATTCGGAAAATTTAAGACTCACACATGGTGAAACAGGTATGTAGCCACCGTAAAAAAATATACACCCATTTATAAGTACCTGTCAGTAAAATACTAAACAATACACAGTATAAATAGGTCTTCATTGATCGATTTTACTCATTCAACAAGTGTCGACGAACGCGATAGTTAAAATGAGCAAACGTTCGCGAGGATTTGAATGCAATACCAATCCAAGTAATTTTTGTTACATGTGCGGAGAATACGTTTCTGAAAAAAACAAGCGTTGTTTTTCACCTAAATTGAGAGATTCATTTGAAGAGAGCTTCAATTTAAAGGTCTCAAACATAGATGAGCGGTGGACACCAAGTGCTCTATGTCCAAGGTGCTACGTACAGCTAGCTGACTCAAGGTAAGTGTAGATTACGAAATTCAAGAACATATATAACTTATTATTGAAATTCTTTCAGACGACAGCCGAGAATCATCATGCCAGCAACAAGCAGAGCCTTAAAGCAATTTTACTGCACAACGGCAACGAGAAACCTTCGATTCCAATTGCTCATGCCGTTGACACCAAGGAAACATACGAAGTCATGGACAATCTACTAAAGTGCCTTAACTATGAGAGGCACGATTGGAAAGTTTGTGCCGACCTTAAGGTTATCGGTATCCTTTGTGGATTACAAGGTCGATTCACAAAGTACTGTTGTTTTCTCTGCCTTTGGGACAGCCGCGATCGTCAACATCATTACATTTGAAGGTTTTTATTTTTGTGTTTAGATATTTTTTTTAAACTTTTTTATAATTAATTAATGTTGATATCCTTAGGATAATTTCTTGTACATATATCGAATTGTTTTTTAATTTAAAGTCATATATTTTTGTCACCCAAAAATTTTAATTTTTTTTGTAATAAAAAAGAAAAAACCTTACCATAGACAGAGTTGTGCATATGTCGAGCAAATTTTTGAAATTCATACCTTTTCTCAATTGCGAATAAAAGCGAAACGCGTGCATCGATTTTCATGATCTTTGTCTCATTTTGCTCATAGGTTATGTGACTTTACGTAAAAGTAATAAGATTTGACATTTTTTTTCATTTTGGATTTTTTATGGATTTAAAAAAAAAAAAATTTAAATTTTTAGGCAAAAAATAAGTTTTTTCCTTTATATATTCATTTTTAACTTGGAAACTGTTGCTTGTATAGGAAAACAATATATGAACAGATTAAGGGAATTGTAATTTTAAATTTTTTAAAATTTAATTCAATTAAATCGGGCTAGTGGTTCCCGAGTTATGCCGGACGAAACAAATTAACCAAAAAAAAAATTTTTTTAATTTTTGAAATTCATACCTTTACTCAATTGCGAATAAAAGCGAAACGCGTGCATCGATTTTCATGATCTTTGTCTCATTTTGCTCATAGGTTATGTGACTTTACGTAAAAGTAATAAGATTTGACATTTTTTTTCATTTTGGATTTTTTATGGATTTAAAAAAAAAAAAATTTTTAAATTTTTAGGCAAAAAATAAGTTTTTTCCTTTATATATTCATTTTTAACTTGGAAACTGTTGCTTGTATAGGAAAACAATATATGAACAGATTAAGGGAATTGTAATTTTAAATTTTTTAAAATTTAATTCAATTAAATCGGGCTAGTGGTTCCCGAGTTATGCCGGACGAAACAAATTAACCAAAAAAAAATTTTTTAAATTTAAAAAAAAAATAATAAAAAAAAACCAAACGAAAAAAAAAATTTTTATTGCGTTTTTCGAGCTCATGTCAAGGTTATCTACACAGAAAAAATTATCGCATCCGGAGTACATGAAATTTTTTTCAATTTGTTGAGTAGTGTAATTGATGGTCATCATTAACACTGGCCGATACAGCTGCGATATTTTCTTCAGTTCGCACTCTACGTAAGCGTGTTGGTGGTTTAATGTCCAACAATGTAAATTTGGTGCGAAATTTAGTCACAATAGCCCGAATAGCCGCTTCAGTGGGTCCATACTGACCATAAAATGGAAGCGCGCGATGAACTTTCTTAACAGAGCACGCATTTTGATAATAAAATTCAATAATTTGCAAGCGTTATTCGTATGTAAGACGATTCATGGTTAAATTATAGACCAAACTGAAGATGTTTGACTGTGAAACAAAACACGAAACGTGCGTCAGCTGTTTAAACCAGTGTTGCCAAAAAGATAATAGCTAAAAAATCACCCTTTACTACATTTTGTAAGGGCATTTCAGTGCTACCCAAAATTTAGTATGGATATTGTACTATAATTCAAAAATAGGTACGGTTGATTCAAGATTCTTTGTTTAATCGATTCATTTAAATATTTAATATTTTTAATATTATTAATTTATTATTAATCGAAATACTGTAATGTTAGCTTTTAATTATCTTCTATTGCAACTTTATTGTAACACCTGTTTCAAACCTCATTTCAAACTGATAATACAGTGCTTAATGTAGGGTACATGACAAATACGTGCATAATAACAATAAAAAACCAAACAGCAATGTCATAATTAAATTTATATGTTCATACACAGTGGGTACATGCGAGCACAGCACACTACATCTCCGCATACCTATGTATGAAGTAATAGGTTGTGATAATGATAACTGCATTATCATTATTGTTATTGCTATTGTATTTGTTGTTATTATTATTATGATGATGATCATCAACATCGCCATACTCACATTGTTGAATTTGTCCGTCCGTCCGTCCGCTTGGCATGCGTATTATGAAATTTGTTAATTTCTGATAAAGTGGATGGATGGCAGGCAGAACATCATCATATCACCGCAACGCAACGCATCGTTCGTCTTGTTTATGATGTGATGAATTTTTTCATTCTTTGATAAATGTTTCTTTATTGTCTTAATGTGTTCTCTCCTTGTCTCTAAGGTTAAGTATCATCATCAGCCTACTGGTTTTTATTTTCATTTGTTGCGAGCCCCTCAACCCCACCTCAACAAAGGGAAAACAAATAACAAATAATAAAAAAAAACAACAAACTTGTAAATTCTAAGAATGTTGTTGTTCTTGTTGTTGCCTCGTAATTCTGTCTTACACATAGCACAGAAAAATGTTTCATTTTTTGTCGAAATGTTTTATGAAACTCCGGCAGACACAGACGCTGAGAAAAATGTTAAGTGTTTATTGGAACAATAAATATTCTTTTATTTGGCCTTTTGGGCTCTTCGCTTGCTCTAGCAGCTTGTTGGGAAAGAAGTGGAAGTGGTAGTGGTAGTAGAAGCTGAAGCGTCTGCTCGCTCGCTTGCTCGGCTCTGTTCATGAGTGATAAGGTTAATGGCAGCCCGTTCTAACGGTATCTGACAGTGATGTGCTGCAACCTGTATAAAATGCTATGTGAACTATTTCGAAAATTTCCCAGCAAACATTGCGGTGAAGTGGGGAGCGGGGCTGGGGCCGCGCCAGTAGAATGTCTCGGCAATGTGTAGTATTTCGTTGATCGACAACAATTTGGCTTTTGTAATTAAAACGAAATGTTAAGTGGAAATGAAATGACATGCCCGCCATTGTTTCTTAAAACGTTTAAACTGGAGCACAACAATATGGTTTGGTAATGTGTAAATATGGCCTATATTCGTCCGAGCGAATTGTCTGCAGATGTTCCAGATCACGAGTTTATTGACTTTTTAAATAGACAAGATGGCATGAAAAATCAATCATTAAATACATATATGATATATGACTACGCTTTTTAAAATAATATAATCTCGTAAATTTTTATTTCGAAATGAGGCTTCCTAAATATCAAATATCTACATGGAAAGGCTTTTTATGACTGTAACAAATATATGTACATATATTCTACTATATGTCGATCTTAAGTTTTATATAAATCATAGAAAAACTATGTACTAAAGGGTGATTTTTTAAGAGCTTGATAACTTTTTTTTTAAAAAAAAACGCATAAAATTTGCAAAATCTCATCGGTTCTTTATTTGAAACGTTAGATTGGTCCATGACATTTACTTTTTGAAGATAATTTCATTTAAATGTTGACGGCGGCTGCGTCTTAGGTGGTCCATCCGCTTAGTCCAATTTTGGCATTTCCACGTTTTTGAGTAACAGAGACCCAATTGGTGCGAACGGCGACGAATCGAAAATTGGTGGTCATCATTAACACTGGCCGATACAGCTGCGATATTTTCTTCAGTTCGCACTCTACGTAAGCGTGTTGGTGGTTTAATGTCCAACAATGTAAATTTGGTGCGAAATTTAGTCACAATAGCCCGAATAGCCGCTTCAGTGGGTCGATTAAACTGACCATAAAATGGAAGCGCGCAATGAACTTTCTTAACGGAGCACGCATTTTGATAATAAAATTCAATAATTTGCAAGCGTTGTTCGTTTGTAAGACGATTCATGATGAAATGTCAAAGCATACTGAGCATCTTTCTCTTTGACACCATGTCTGAAATCCCACGTGATCTGTCAAATACTAATGCATGAAAATCCTAACCTCAAAAAAATCACTCTTTATTACAGCGTGCGACAGTACTTTTTGGAGCTGAACAAGATCATACGTTAAACTTTTTTCACTTGGTGGTTATTTCTCCATTTTACAGGACTTTTAATTTCCAAAGGATATGAATTTTAATTTAATAATTTATTTTACCACTTTTGCGAAAACATCAAATGAAAGAGAAGAATATCTTCTTCAGATTACATGCTTATATCTTAATAAGTTTAGCTTAGAACCATTTCAAAATTCCCCCTTACAACCAAAAATAAATAAACTTTATCATTTTAAGGGGATAGAGTGAAATAGATAGATGCATGGCATTTTTAGTATTTTAAACATCAATTCATCTCTTTCATTTGGTACCCATATCGCCTTTGTATGGCGCGCAAAAGTATGAAAATAATTACAATTAAAATAATTATAATTAAAAGTAAAAATCAGTACTTTAAAATGTAAGAATGAGAAAATATCACCAAATGAAAAACTGACTACACAGTTTTTTTATATACAATCTCTAGTTTCATGTGTATACGGGCTGCAATGAACAAAAGTAAAATTGTCGCACGGTGTTTTATTATAAAGTTACATTTCCCCCTCGAGCATATGTTTAAGCATTTTTTGTGGAACCAAGAACAGTAAAAAGTCAATTACCTGAAGCTTAAATGTTTATTATGAATAATTGCAATATACTGTTTTTTTAATTTTATAATGTTATTAGATATTTTAAATATTTGATGTTATGACAGAAAAATTATTGCAAAACAGATGAAAGTAGATGTTTACTTCATTCTTTAAAATCTTTGGCCTCTAGAAGAGATATAGCTTCACTGTTGTCTTTACATGGTATTATAAATGCCACTGTGGATTGTCCAGAGTTACTTTCTCTCATTCAGTTTAATGCGCCGTCACGATTTTTGAGACATTCTTCCCTTTTCATATCGATAGACATTTTTCTAATTATGCTTCTAATGAATCCTTAATTAGATCGATGAAACTTTATAATACTATTTGTGAATTTGTAGATTTTACTATTTCTAGTCTTATTTTTTAAAATTGTTAAATGATATAATTAATTAAGTTTATTATTGTTATTAGTATAATATTATTATTGAATTGTAATACATTGCTGATCTGTAAGGAGTTATTTCCATAGTCTTAATAAATGAAGTGAAAAACAGTTGAAGAGTCTGCTGATAGACAACAAGCAATCTTAATATACTTTTAGTAAGTGTATTACACTAATTTTAAATGATAATGATTTTTTACAATTCGGTCATAGTTTATTCTATATTCCACCATCATATCTGTTTCTGAAACAAAATTATTTATTATAATTATTTAAAAAAACATATAAGTGTTTAGAAGAAATGTTAAAAATTGTACACAAACCAAAAGTGGGTCGAACTCCCACTCACCTAAATAAACAACTAAATAACCATTAGGTATGTAGAAGCCAAATTCCGATCCATCATTATAAGTAGTGAGGTAATTATTTACAAAATCTATCGAGGTGTTAAAACATTGATTGTGTGTTTAGTGCCCTAAGCTGGACGACGAATCTATTCCATTCATGGCAGAGGCTACAGACTCTTCACGCATAGAAGTGCTATGATTGCTGGCATCATATTTGAAGAATATGGTGATTATAATAGTAGTTGTGGCAAATCAGAAAATTATCATTATGACTATCTTGTGTTTATCCACGACCACGTTATGATTAGGCACAATCATAATTTCAACCATAATATCACGCTTTTCAAATGTCTTTGCAGTAAAAATATTTAATCTTGCAACAACCTCTGCATGTACTTGGTGCTTATTAGTCAAGAGTCCAGGAAGATGATTTCATTATAATAGATCCTATTACCCAGATCCCTGGAATCTCAGTAACGAGATTAACGAACGACTGCCTATCATTCGAGATCTCTATGTTATAATGAATCTATAGGGCGGGCCATTTAAAATTTTAAATTATAATCGGCTATAAAAAAGTACTGATTATTATTTCAAATTTCTAGTTTTATTGAAAAGGTTCAACTTTGTCATTTAATAATGGAACAGAATATCATTCATATGACTACTACGACTGACTCGGCAGTGCCTCATGCGATCAACCTAATTTTTCAGTACATGGCCCAATGATGCCGATAGGCAAAAATCCGCACCAAATAGTGACTCGTTGTGGATGCATTGGCTTCTCAATAGTCACGTGTGTGTTCTTTGAGCCCCATATGCGGCAATTTTATTTATTGACATAACAAACGAGATGAAAATGAGCTTCATTTGAAAACACGCAATTTTCCAAGTAAATTCCTTAAAGACTCATTACTTTGGAAGTAAGTTTTTAACATTTCCCAATTTGGTTCGAGCGTATAGCGTATCATTTTCCAAATATCAAACATTAAACTGACAATAAAAATGCACGTTATTCTACGTTGCAAAGTAAAGGTAATCAGTAGTTAAAATTTTACATGGCCCACTCTACACTTCTAAAAGTTCACTTTGCACAGTTGTTAGCTACGCGAAAAAAAAACTTGTCATTCTGTTTTCCAATATCATTGACTGCAACTAATGTTACTTCATGAACTTATTGGTTTTTATTTTTTTTTTGACAAAAAAGTGGCACATTTTTCAACCCTTTCTCATAAACTATTAATTTTCTGTATTAAAAATAAAAAAATAGGTTTATGGCCCATTAAGTGGCATTACATCGTAAAAACTCCCACAGTAAATTTCGGCAATTTATGAATTTTTTAAATTCATTTATTGCTGCTTGATGAAATTGCTATAAGAAATTTATAGATTAGGACCTAAAAATATGCTTTGTGTGCATTGGGGCATATTGGTCCATAAAATAAAAAAACAAAAATAGATTTATGGATATTTGTTTTCTTCTAAAATTTAAATTCCGAAGTTACCTTTAATATTTGTATTATAATTTTGGGAGTATATATAAGATCACACCCGGCTATATGTAGAATTAATTCGGAGGTCTACAAATATGTGTAATCTAACTTTCATATAAAAATATTAATTTAGGAAAAATTGAGAACTTGTTAAAACATTGTTTGTGCTGGGAAGATAAAAACTAAAAAAATGTATATTTGTAAAATATCTGTTCATAAATGTAGAAGCTATGACTCTCTTTGTAGGCGTTAGAAATTTTTATTTTAATTATTTTTTATTATAAAATAAAACAAAATATTCTGTTATCTAAATCAAAAATTTAGAAAATGGTGACTTTTTTTGATTATTTATTTAAACTATTTTTGGCATTTAAAGCGTGATTTTTTAAAAGCTATAGGAAAGTTTTTCAAAAAAACACATAAAATTCTGAAAAATGCATGAAATCTTTATTTGAATCGAAACTACGGTCCATAAAATTTAATGTTTAAGATTATTTATGCAAATGTTGACCTTGACTGCGCCTCAAATGGTCCATCCGCTTAGCCCAATTTTGGCATACTCTTTCCAACATTTCGGCCTGTATCTCACGAATAACTGCGTCAATTGAAGCGGGCTTGTCTGTATAGACATGAGTTTTAACATAGCCCCACAAAAATAGTCTAAAGGCGTTAAATCGCACAATCTAGGCGGCCAATTGACCGGTCCCGAACGTGAAATAAAATGTTCACCGAACTCGCCTCTCAATAAGTCCATTGTTGCTCGTGCTGTGTGACACCGTCTTGGTGAAACCACATGTCATGCATGTCAAGCTCTTGTATTTTGGGCAAAAAGTTGGATATCATCTCACGGTAGCGCTCACCATTCACAGTTACGTTACGATTCGCATCATCTTTGAAGAAGTACGATCCAATGATGCCACCAGCCCATAAACAGCACCAAACTGTGTCTGTATGCATTGGTAGCTCTTGCAATGCTTCTGGCTGATATTCACTCAAAAATCGACAATTCTGCCTATTTACGTACCCATTGAGCCAAAAATGAGCTTCGTCGCTGAACACAACTTTTTTCTTTCTGAACTTTCTTAACAGAGCACGCATTTTGATAATAAAATTCAATAATTTTCAAGCGTTGTTCGTTTGTAAGACGATTCATGGTTAAATTATAGACCAAACTGAAGATGTTTGACAGTGAAACAAAACACGAAACGTGCGTCAGCAGTTTAAACCAGTGTTGCCAAAAAGATAATAGCTAAAAAATCACCCTTTACAAAGAGGATCATAACCTCTACAGTTATTCACAGATCTTTTACATATCGAAATTGTTTTCTTTATTAAAATATTAGCTATTAAACAAAACAAATAGTTTTTTACAAGAAAATAATATCTATTTTGTATTCTTTATTAAAATATTAGTTATTAAAAATAAAACAAAATAATTTTTTTCCAATTTCCACTGTTTCGATATGAAAGTAATTTTTAGCCATTAAATTTACAATTAATTTAACATATTAGACTTATATTTTTACAATAGCAGTACAAGTATTAACGGTACCTTCGGCGAAAGTTTAAATTGAAAAAATATATATATATACATATATATATATATATATATATATATATATATATATATATATATATATATTAATAAAACTATTTCAGCGGTCAGTAGTCCTCAATACACAAGAAATATTTTAATAATTTTTAAATATTTTGGTCTCGGACACAAAATTAGTTTTTTAATATTGTCCCAAGACTGAAATAATAATAAAAACGCAAATGGATTTTCACGATTAATAAAGGGTGTTTTTTATTGGGGTATAGAACTTTAAGTTGGCATCACTTTTTTAACTGGCGGCCATTTTGTCAGCTGTCAAGTGATTAATATTTAGTTTGGTTTGCCATTTCATCATGAACAGGTTGACAAAAGAACAACGCTTGCAAATCGTGCAAATTTATTTCGAAAGTAATGGTTCAGTTCGCGAAGTTCACCGCAAGCTCCGTCCATATGGTCGACATAATCGTCCATCAGAGCAATTAATTCGGTTACATGGATCGTTTTCGCAATACTTTTACTCTATGTGATAATACGCATCCGCAGAGACGTCGAACAGTGCGCACCGAAGAAACAATTGCCGCTGTAGAGCAAAGTGTTGAAGAGGACCCGAATGAATCGATTCGCCACCGTGCACAGCAATTGGAATGGTTGAAAATTGGACCTGTAGAATTGGCTATATTCGAGCCAGCCGCGGCGGCCACATGCCAGAAATCATATTTAAACATTAATGGCATAAAATTATCCTTCCAATAAAGCCAAATTGATGGACATTAAAACGATTTTCTTGTGTTTTATTTCAATTCGAAGTTCTATACCTCAATAAAAAACACCCTATAGTATTAATAGTAGTTAGATAAAATGTGAATATTCCGCTTTAACCACCAAGTGGGTAGTATGCAGGCCATCTTAAGGTTTTACAGGAATCACGTTTTGAAAGTCCTCTAACCCCCATATTCCTTTTAACTCCTGTGAGGAGCATATGGACATTTGAATTATTGGCTAGCAGAGCACCCAAATTCTATTTAATGGTTTTTAACCATCTGACGTCTGTTCAACTTCCGATTCAATGTATTTAAAGTTATTGTTAAGACTGCCATTAAAACCTATAACAATTTTTAATAATGCATTTTATTATTTCGTTTTTCTCTTTGCAGTCTCTCTCGCTTAATCACAAAATTCGTAGACGAAACGAAAGCAACCAACCGTAGTTGTGTAAATCACTAAGAAGGCTTTTAAATGCCTGCGAAAATTAACAAAACCTACAACATACTTTAACGTATTACCTCGTAAATAAAACGAACCAACTTTTATTAGCGCTGAAACGTAACGTAACCAAATATCGAAGAGACGGACGGACGGACGACGCATAAAACGAATACGGCGAACAGCAACTGGCAGCAGCAAAATGTATTCCACACCCACCATCTGCATAGGCCGGCTACTGGTGGCGCTGCAAGTGCTAATGACACTTGTAATGCCCTTGACGACGACAACAACGATGGCATTGCCGGTAACATCGAAACCGATCGAAAGTACAGCGGAGAATTTGGCCTGGCAAGCGTGGATTATGTTACCGCCCGAACAAAAGCAGCTCATCAAATCACGTAAAGTGACGCCAAAGTCCATATTTACCCTGCCATTACGGGTGGAATGTCCCGAGGGCCATCAACAGGTGGACATGAAGTGCATACCGACGGTAATAGGGTCAAATGCTGTTTTGATCGATCCCAATGTTTTGGGTTTGGTGCTGGGTGATGCCCCCATTGACTTCGAGTATGACTACGAAGATGATGTCGGCGATAAACCGGAGAATATGCCCTATAATCCCCCTTTGTATTTGAGCGATAGTACGGGAACGGAGAAATCGAACAGTGAGGCTGTGTTGGAATTGAGACCCCCCTCGAAAGATGAGCCCTTGAAATTCAATATATTTCAAAGCAAATTTCCCACCGATGATTATCCCATGGAAGATTACTCGTCTGTTTCGAATGAGGGCGCGCCGCTACAGGTTGTGGAGAAGGTCTCCACTACAAATGTCACCCTAAATGAAACTTTAGGAAACTCTGTTAATGTTACAGCTGAAAGGGATTTATTGAGTGAAGCTTCTAATGTCTCCAAGAGCCACACTTTGTCTACTTTGCCAGCCGATAACGGCGACTTCAATTTGGACAATCTGGAGGCCATATCCTTGTCAGCCTCAAGGAGTCAAGAGCAAAACCAACAAAAGTTCTCCCTGTTCAAGGATGATACTTCCATACATCTGGTGACCACTGTCATGGATACGGACAGCACGGTGGCCGAGGAGGAGGAAGTGAGGGCGACTCAATCAACGGCTGAAAATGATTTGGAAACCTTGTTGCAAACGGAATCCTTGATGCCGATGCTTAATCACACCACAGCAGCCACGGTAATGCCGGCAGAGAGCTTAACGCTAACAACAGCTGCTTTGGATGACCAAAGTTCGAGTGCATCGGATGCCATCACTCTGAATGTGGAAGATGAGGAAATGACCACCTTGCCTAATCTTATGGATCGCAGCGATATGGATGCCATGGAGCAACAAGACAAAGCGGAGTTCATCAGAAGTGCTACCATGAATTCCTTGTACTCGGCCAGTGACGATCAAGGTGACGATGATGAAGTTACAACCTTGACACCTTCCACCAGTAATGATGAACCTTCGGAATCCGAAGAAACCACAACAACCGGGGCCACGGCTACGACAATACAATTGGATGATACAACAATTATTGAAAATACCGAAGTCTCCACTGCATCATCACCACCACCACCACAAACGATGGCAACAATGACAATGACAAGAACAGCAACAACAACAACTCCGCAACCAACGCCACTGGCCGAGGAACTTAAAGAATTGCTGCTGCAACAAGAACAAGCTCTGCAGGATTTTGAAGAATTACAGCGCATGCGTAAAGGCCAAACAGATCAACATACAGTGCTGAAGAAATCGAAAGTAGAACCGGTCGAGGTGTTGTCCGCATCGCCAACAACTGTGGCGGCCGAAACAATGCCAACAACAGTGGCAGCAGCAGCAACAACAACAACAATGGATGAATTAATAACAGCAGAAACAGTGACACCGTTACTTACAGTCCATAATAATGAAAACGATAATAATGACAGCGGCAACAACAACAAAGTCGACGATAACAACAATAATGACCGGTTTTACTATCAACACTTTGCCAAACAAGATCTTGAAAGTGCTTTAGTGTCCGGTGCCAGTCAACAACAGAAAACAACCAAAGCAACAACAACAGAAACCGAAACAACAACAACATCGACGACGGACATTGAAGCATTGGCATCTACAGCAACGGCAAAAGCAACAAGTGAAATTGATCTTGCTGAAGAACTGCGTTTAATTAATGAATTGGTGAAGGGCAAACGTCCAGGTCCGACAACATCTGCAACAACAACAGCGGAATCATCGCCAACAACAACGGATGATGCCAGTACAAGCACATCTCCATCTGCGTCGACATCTCCATCGGCAGCACCCAGCCCAAGTGAAAGTTCAGCAAGTTCCACAAAATACACACTGGAGACCACGAAAATATGGTCGAAAATCATGCCTTTGATAAGCACAACACCGAAAACTTCTGGAACAACAACAACAGCAACTACGAAAACAACACCGGAAGTTTCGGAAAGTTCTATGGATAGCTCAACAACAGGTGAAACTTCGTTGTCGTCGTCTTCGACAGCAACAAGTGAAATGTCCCCCACCCCACCAGTTAGCTTAGTCGTAAGTAATCGTAGTCATAGAAATAGCAAAATTATAAGAATAAATGGCTTAAATGCCTTCAGTCCAATCACCAACACTCCCTCACCCGAAACAACAACCACAAGAACACAAACAACAACAACAACTGAAGATATTTCCACGACAACAGGCGAAGAAGATTCATCATCATCTGCCTCTCCATCAGCTGATGGGGCGTATGAACCCTTTTGGTGGCTGCCCGTAGCCTGGCGTTTAGATACGCCTACGGCTACAACCCGAAAGCCCGAACAAGAACAAAGTAGTGAAGATATGCCTTTACTGTTACGATTTTGGTCCACCTATCATGCGCCGAAGTCAAGTTAAAAACAATACTCCCGAAGCCATAGTTCAAATTTTTCATTTGTAGTTAAAATTACTAAAAGTAAAACTAACTAACGCCCCAAAAGTATTAATACAGTAACAGTAAACCTTTGAAAGTTTTGTTTAGTCAACTGGCTGGGATGGGGCAGAAGATCACGGAACGGAAGGTTTAAAAGCTTTCCCACAAAAGTGGCATTTAAACGTCATTGAAATATTGAAAGTTCTGAGAAAAGGCATCTATGACGTTGAAGGTAATTAACGTTATTTACAATAGACTGCTAAAAAAACATCACAAAAGCTACAGGGAAATGAGTGTAAAGGAAAGCTTCCAAAAAAATGTTTTGAGATATGCAATATGATTTAATCACAGTATGTTTTAAAATTTCCAAGTTGAGTTTTATTTTTGTAAAAGCTGCAAGGATATGAAAGCTTTCATAAAAGTTTTCAACAGTCTTCATAAATTTTATAGATGAGATCATTGAGTTTATTTTGTAAAAGTGAGAATGAAAGCTCGTGTTATTTTCTTTTAAAAAGTCTGAATAGAAAAACAAACCAGCTTTCACAGGTGTTTATAAAATGCCATTTGAATACTGCAACATTATTAGAAAGTGCTAGAATGCTGAAAAACATCACAGAATGAAGAGAGTAAGAATACATTTTTTGTGTTTTTTAAGGAAATTTAATAAATATGGAAATAAGTCCTAGTTTTGAACAAAAGCTAACAAAAAATTGTATTCTGTGGCATAACATAGAAATAAGCAAGAGTTTTGAACTAAAGCGGAGACAAAAAAATCTGCTCTGGCAAATTACATCACACAATATGTTAATGTCCCCAAAAGAAACCACAGCTTAGAAATTTCAGGTTACACGAAATTGGCTTGCCTTCAGTTTTCTGAAATAATCAGCTGAAATACAACTGCTAAGTTTGTCTTAAAGAAAAACATTATTTTTTTAAAGGCACAACTGTGAAAATTCTGAACTATAAAATCCCAAAAGTTGCTTGAACTTCTACTGCATTCATGCTTTATCATAATGTGAAAGCTTTCAAGCTTTTCCGTGGTGATATAAGGTATTATCTATTATTCAATTGTTATTTGAGATAAAACTCAGAAAGCGAAAGTCAAACGTTAGCTTTATTATAATTTCTGTGGAAAGGAATATCTTCTACCAAAAGAGCTTGAAACAGAAAAATAACATTTCTAACATAATTTCTTTTTATAAACCATATTACATGTAGGTTTCGATACGTCAAATATTTGTACAAAATACCATCTGGTATAAAATATATTAAATCGAAAGTTGTGTAAAGTATTTTTGTTAAAATATTTGTCGTATCTATCCCCTTTTTAGATAATAACCGTTAAGCTATTTTTTTAATTGTTGAGAGCTTAGCCTTAGCTTGCCAAACTTTTCCAATTTCTATCAACGAAAAAAGCTAGTTTTTAAAGAATTATGCTGTAGTTTTTCTTAAATACAAATTTTATTATAATTTCCGAATTTTAACTTTCCAATGTAAAATAAAGCTTTTCTTGCTCTTCGCAGTATTTAGCTTTCTAAAATTATTTGTAAATTAAATTTATTTTATTGTGAGCTTTATATTAGCACATAACTTCTGTCGTCAGATAATACAATTCTAGTGTTTAAAGCTTTAAAAGCTTTTTTCACTATTAACTTTAAATGTTTTTGTTTAAGTATTTCGGATATTGCTAAAGAAACTGCAAAGCTTTGTTTTACTGTTTACCCCATCATTTATAACGCGCGAGCTTTAGCGTTATTTTCAATTTATTTTTTATCACAACAACGAGCTTTAGCTTTACGTTTTAAGATGCGAGCTTTAGTGTTACATTTTACAAAATGAGGGGGTAAATATTGAGGTTGATTGCCTTTAAAAGCTCCTGACATTAAAAAGCTTTGTCATTTTAACCTCAAGAATATCTCTATTTGATACATCTTTTTAAAATTGTATTTATTTTATTTTTAAACATTTTAAATTTCATTAACTTGAGGAAACAAAAATATGATAATATTTTGAATTATATGTAGAAGTTTGGTATAGATGCTTTATCAACTTAGCTTAAAAGTTACTTTGCTTTAGAAAGATTATTTTGCGTAAGCTTAACAATATTACTAAGCTTATTATGGTTTTAAAGAAATGTTAGTTAGCTTTAAAGCTAACTCACAGAAAAAGAATGCGAGAAAGCTTATCATGCTTTAGTAGATAATTTCTATGCCGATTTTTAAATTCAGGCAATTAAGCTTTAAAGCTACTTTGTTGTATCACTCACTGAAAAAGAATGCGAGAAAGCTTATCATGATTTAGCAGATATTTTCTAGGGCAATTTTTAAATTCAGACAATTAAGTTTTTCAAAACTTAACTTTTTTAACAATTAATGTTAATGTTCTCTGTTACAGTTTTTAATAAGTAAGTTCAAAATATTTTAAAGGACTTTTAACAATATTCTAATACAACTTATCAACACTCAAACATCACATAAGAATTCATCCTTATGGCAAAAAATATTTTCTACCCAAGTTGCTTGCTTAATATTTTCTAGGTATATTTTAAATAAACACGAGCCAAAAACATCACTGCGAAGAGCTTTGAACAAAAATTAACTTCTTATTTGTTAGAAATTTTCAAGCAAAATTTCTTACAAATAAGACGACCGACCTTATCACAAACTTTATCATTTCCTGTAGACAAAAACATAACTTTCAGCATTTCAACCAGATCGTTTGCCACAAAATTGCTTAAAAATTCACGTATTTTGTGATAAACATAACGGAAGGATTTTAACCTTTTGCCAGAAACATACGCTCTTCTGCCCCTACTCCGTCGCCAACCACACCATCATTGTCGTCGCCGTCGTTTTGTTGAATATTATCAGCAGCAGTATGTGTTTACTTAAGAAATTGATTTGTATATTTTAAAAACACAAACCTGCTTCCACAAAAATTCTGAGAATTTGCAGACGGAGAATACAAAACAAAACACAAAAACAAAAACATTTGCGCAGGAAATTTAAACAAAACGCAACAAATACAATAAAATATTTAGTACATTTTGTTATTACGTTTATTATTTTTTTATTATTATTATTTTTTCGTGTGTAAAGTATCCTAAGTTGTTGTTGTTTAAAAAAATTGTTTCTTTGATAAAAAAGCAAGCAAGAATAAGATTAAAAATACGAGTACCATGTGTATGGAAACCAGTAGCAATATTCAAGTGTGATTTAAACAAAAATATAAGAAACGAATCCAAGCCCTTAATTAAACTAAAACATAATACTAATTAAACATCCAAATATTATAAAGTAGGTATTTATGTATATGTATGTATGTATTATAATTCAGTAATTCAAATATTCTAAATGTTATGTATGCTAGTGTTATCAATAAAAACCGCAATTTTGTAATTTCCATATCAACAAAGAAAAAACTTTTTTAGCATTTAAGCAGTCAATGCCAATTTATGCAAACAAATATCTGTAAAATAATCAAAAAAACGAACAAACAAATATTATTCAATATCGATCAAGGGGTCGTAGTCATGCTAAATGTACAAAATTCAAATATTTATTAGTCAGACAATTTAATCGACATTAAAATGTGGTCGTAGTAAAAGTTTCGGCAGCATCGTTTTACACTTTTTATGGCTGCCCGAAAACTAAAGTTCGACTAAACAAAATACTGCCCGAAAACTAAAGTTCGACTAAACAAAATACTGTCTTAGCTATTGATTGATCTGTCAAAATAAGTTGTAATGATAGTACCCCTTGTCACATTTTAAAGAATCTCCCATTTTAAATAATTTTATACAATAATTTATCAAAACTTGCCCCTACAGATTTTTTTATATAATACAACACATACTCTAACATTCTTTTAGTTTAGATATCTCGGAGAGCCGTTCACAATAATACTATTTAATTTCCAGTTAAGGGAATAGGAAAAAATATTAGCAAAAAACTTTTGCTCATTATTTCTTCTCAATTTCACCCAACTGTAAATTAAATTTCGATTAACGTAGACGGCTCATCACAAATTAATCATTTGAAAATTTTCTCTCCCCTTTTTTGTACATAGTATTTTAATTATATGTAGTTTCTTTCTCCATAAATGTAATTAAGTCCCCCCTTCTCTTTGCTCAAAAATCTGTTTACTCTATTAAAAATATATAAACAAAGATTTTACTCAATCAATATTAAATCAACATTCTCTATACACTTTCGCCATTTATTCTTCTCTTCCCTGTGTTTTACTTACAAATTTTTATTAAATTAATAAAAATTCACTTAAATGTGTAATATTATATTGTCTGTATATACAACCCAATTTAGTTTTTAAATTAGATTTAGTGTGCCCCCACCCCCAAGCCCGTCACCCGTGCATGTGAAATGTGTGAGATTTCTCATTGTATTTATTATTGTTTATATTATGTTTTCTTAATATAAATTAATATCGAATGTATAATGTATATGTATTTAATGAAACTCAATAAATAAAATAAAAATCAAAACTCTTTTTTTTAACGAGAAAAACGAAAAACAAACAATAAAGAAACTTTAATGTTTTGCGAAAAATCTAAACCGATGGTGTTTTTATTGCTAGGAAATCAGTCAGTAGGAAACATTTAAAACTCGTCATAACAGCGACACGAGCGAGTTGTAAGTATCATTTAACATTATTGTAGCTGTGGTCTGATTTGATTTATACAAATCGTATGAATTTGATAAATCTGGGTTAAGCAAGTAAGTTGAATGTCTAATTTTTCAAATGAAAGTTAGACATTAAATTTAGAGAAAACATTGAAAATTACTACATCATTCGGAACAATAGGAGGTTAGAAAATACAAATTGCAAAATAGAAAATCTTTGAAAAAACAAATTTCGAATAAAATCATATCTCGAATTCGTGTCGTTACTTTTATGCAACTTTTACAAAAAAAAAACAGTGCAAACTATTTAGATTTTCAAATAATAACATTGTCCCACAAATTAAGACTTTTTGAATGGAACATAAAAGGGCTTGTTGAGTAGATCATGTTTGTAGAATAATCTTATAGTCCAGCTGGTCTGAGCGAATTCTTATCGTCAGAACTATATTGTGGGATTTTATGGGGATAATTTTTGTGGAAGATCTTAGCCTTTTTTCGAGGAAATCAATAAAATCCTTTCAAAAAGGACATTTAAGGATTTAAATGTTCTACAAAAAAAATTGCCGGAAAATTTCAGTGGAGGTCACGATGACACCAAAGTTGTAAATAATAATCTTCCCGCTTAAATAGCAAAATTACACGCCAGCTTTAATACATATGGTTATCTCCCAGTGACCCGTAAATTATAATACGCCAAAAACAAGAAAAAAACAGAAAAAGTCGATCAACATTTTTAGTGCATTTAAAGAGTACTACATTTTAAAAATGTATTGTCAGGATTTAGTTCAAATTAGTCAGAAATTATTAGCAATTATACAATAGAACGGACGCTACATAAAACAGATGTGCATTTTGTTTTTTCAAAGTTTTCAAATAAAGGTCAGATAGTATATTTTGTTCATAGATTTATGAAATACGAGAATTATGTCTTACATATTTTTTATGTAGGTATAGCAGGAATACGGGAGCGACAAAACGGACGCTACAAATATTTCGACTTGTATTACAAAAATTAGTAAATTAGTAACACTAAAACTTTTAAAAATAAAAGAGAACAAGTTAACTTCAAGTTTCATAATTGTACTAGTAATCGAAATAAGGTAAAACATGTAAGGAAGGTTAAAGTCGGGCGTGACCGACTATATGATACCCTAAACCTAGTCATTATAGCCAGTGGTGTAGAGTATAAAAAGGTCATTATATTTGAACCGTATAATATACATACTAAATTGCATATTTCTATCTGTATTTGTAAGAAAATTTTAACACAAACTTTGAATGAGAGCTACATATAAATCTGAACCGATCTAACCCATTTTTAGCAAAGGTTTTCCATTTTTAGCAAAGCTTTCCAAATTTGATGGAAATCTGTTAAATATGTGGTTTCTAGAGCGGAAAGAATGAAATCGGGGGAGTCATTTATATGGGAGCTGTATATAAATCTGAACCGATGTGGCCCATTTCGCTGTAGATGTTTTTAGTTTAATTATGAGCTGGTTTGCCAAATTTGAAGAAAATCTGTTAAAATATGTGGAAATTGTATGGAAGCTATATATAAATCTGTTTCTAGTGAAAATATATGGCGTTTTGACAAATTGGAAGAAAATCTGTTGAAATATGAGGTTTCTAAAACGGAAAGAGTAAAATCGGGAGCAAAATTTGTATGGGAGCTATATCTAAATCAGAACCGATTTGCTTCAAATTAAATAGCGTCCGTTCTCGATGTGCAAAAATCATTCGTTACAATCGTTACAATGTCGAGGTATAATAAATGATGGGTCTATCTTGTTTTCTTTTGGGTGTTACAAACAAATGCACAAAGTCAGTATAGCCTGTGGTGTAGGGTATTCATAGATAATAGGGTATAAATAGATTTTCTCTTCAAATTTGGCACAGCACCTAATATTTTAACTAGATACATCTCTGTTGCTCTCGATATGTGTAGAAAATACATAAGGTAATTGATGTTGATCAAATTTGACACAGCACCTTATTTCAACTGGAAACATCTTTGGTGAAAGTGTGATAGATCGGTTCAAATTTACAATAGCTCCCAAACAAATTTCGATAGCTATTTTGGTTTTTCTGCTCTCGAAACCACATTTTTTATTATTTATTATAAATTACAATATAAAGTAAATTTATATTCTAATTTTGGGTCCAAGGATTGAGCCGGGGTGACTAAGACCATTGCAGCTAGTTATTGCAGCGACAGACCTGAGCCTTTGGTGGGAATCGAACCCATAACCCCCACGCTGATAGCCTAGCACACTACCAATTCGACTACCGGGACGCCCTCGAAACCATATATTGTAACAGAGTTTGGTACAATATACTATATACATAAATTAGAAACATCTATAGCGGAAGTGGATCAAATCGGTTCAGATTAATATGTAGCCCCCACTCAAATGTCGGTCCCGATTATACTTTCCTTCTCAAGGAGCCACATATTTTAGTACATTTTGATCAGAACACGTTTGATCACATGGAATCATACATTGCGGGTCCATTATAATGGACCCAACCAAAAATTCACTGTAGAAAGTGGAGGGAATAATATAGTCGGGCCCGTCCGACTTTAGCCTTCCCTTACTAGTTTCTCGTTCGGTTTGACATTGAAAATGAGTTTGGGTATGGAAAATGTTAATATTATTTCCCGGAAAATCTATACACTGACTGCCTGATTTACATATTGTTCAGCTCCGTGACCGGTTACTTAACAAACAAACAATAGGAATAAAAATGAAACCATCATTTGGACCAACTAATAAGGATGTTTTTCATTAAGTCTGGATAGTTATCCAGCTGCACAAACGTAAATAAAATGCAATTTTTAAACTGAATGGAAAAAATAAAAGTGTGTATCAAAAAAAATTAAATTAATTTTATATTAAAAGTTTCGGCTTATTCGTATTATTATGCAATATAAGTGGAATTTATGACTATCGAGGCTAAGCCAAAAAATGTCAAAATAAAATTCTAATCCTTGTTGGCGACAATGTGCAAAAAACAATGTTTTTATTTTCATCGAAAAAGTCTTTACTAATGTTTTGTTATAGCAGCTTATTACCTCGCCTTAACGAAAAACAACAGAACGTGTAGTTAGAATCATGGATATTGGGTATGATTTCCACTTACTGTGTAGACTTTTACATGTCTAAAGTGTATTTTCGCACTCGGCATAAAGACATTATTCATAAATGGAAAATTGGATAAATAGTATTTAAAAGACAAGGATGAGTAAAATTTCAAATAAATGAAAATTATAAGAATTGGATTTGGGTAAAAATTAGATAATTGTTTAAGCAAGGCAAATAATATATATGGGGGTACATTAGGGCGTACCTCAAAAAAAAGTTCGCCGTACACCTTCGAATATGAAGTATTATTGAAAGGTAGTTTCAAAAATTTTTTTTTATTTTTTTATGCCGAACGTAGGGGTCGCGCTTTTACATTTTTCTATATAACTTCTGCATTTATAAACGGATTTTAAAGTGTGATACATCGATGTTTTTGTCTCGACGAGGCCGATTTTTTTGTCTTTGAAGTCATTGAGCTCAAGCACCCCCTTCTGGTACTTACCCATCATATCTCAGTTGCTACTACCCTAATGTACCACTCTAATATCAGAAAATTAAAGCTCGCATAAAATCATGAAACTCTTCCTAAGGAAGTATGTCGATTTTCCCAGCAGAAAAAGTGTTAAACTAGTTTTTTTCTTATTTTACCGATGTTTACAGTCGGTTGTCAAAGTGTAATACATATATTGGTGTTTTTGTCCCGCAGATACCAGGTTTTCAGTTTTTAAAGTCCTTGACCTCAACAACCCCCTTCTACTATTTACGCATCATATTTCAATTCTTAGAACAATAAATATAAAAATTAAGGTACAATTAAAATTTTAATCAACCATATTTCGACGCGATTCAAGTTGGGTGTATTTTTGGCGGCTCTCAAGTTTAGAAAAGATGTGGCCCATGCGTTGCTAATCGGTGACCGCCATAGCTGATTCATGCACAACATGAACAAAACGCTCGGTGTTTTGAGAATGGCATGGATAATCTGTGAAAATAAATGAGTTCAGCAAAGAAAGCAATCAAATTAAGTTTTTCTTGTGCTAACCTGGTAAATCGATAATTTCTTCTGAAAATTGGAATGCTTCTAACTGTTCTTGTTTCCAATCGATCATATTGAAATATGAGTCACTATCAAAATTGATAAAATTATGAACTGGTGGACCGAACATTTGTCGAATGCTTCCCGTGGCTTCATTGCGGGCTGATAAAATCTTATCATAGGCATCTGAACGCACTAGTTGATCTGGGTCTGTTATCATCGATAACAAAATATTTTCAGGATGAAAAAAATATCCGTTATTTTCAATGAACGGACGGATGACCTCTTGAATATCTTTTGGCACCTGACGAATCCAACATATATAAAGGAAAACATTCCGACTTCCGTGAATTGCCAGTGGTTGGCTTTTTACAAGAAACCAGAATGGTGCATACACTTTCACAACGAACTGAGCCAGTTTTCTCTATACCATCGAGGGTTGCGTACACGTCATATAAAAGCGCAGAATTCGAGAGGCTGTTGTTAGCCAGCGCGCTTTGCAAATAGCGCCGGGCTTCTCGCTGGCTAATTTTTCATCGCATTCTCCGGTATGAACGGCTCGAACCATACGATACAAGTAAAGCTGGTCGCCTCGAATATTCCACCCATCTATGTTCGCTGGCATTTCTCCCATTGTAATGCGTTCGAAATTTTGTTTGACCTGACCAAACGGAATAAGCAACAAAATATGCGAATTATTAATTAATAAAATGCTCACAAGTAAAGTATACGGAACACACGGACACGAAACACTATTAATATATTAAACTTACAGGGTAGTGTATGCAATTTTGAATGCCTTCTCCGATACTTCCGGGCCAGATTCCAGGTCATTTCTGTTTTCCAAGCAATGATCTTAACAGCGCATTAAATGGTAACTCGTTGAAGTGGAAAAGGCACACGAACCACTGCAGCGGTCTCTGTAAATGGCGTTCCATTCTCACAATGACTCCACTTTTGTACCCAGTGTTGGTAGCAGTTCCATCGCAACTTATGGCAACTAAGTCATCCAAATTGAAGTTTTCACGACTCAAGTAATCCACGATGCTCCTCTGGATCCCCAAAGCAGAGCTATCAGTGGGCGTAGCATAACCAATGAATTTGGAATCAGGCTCTTTTACAATGGTGATGTGTTCTTCATTTAAAACAATATTTCGCGTCACATTTGCCTCGGTTACTTTTGGCTCTTTCTTGCCATCGAAAGAGATACACTTTAATAATTGATGGCATTTGGCCGCCGCTTTTGCTTCCTTAAGGAACTTCACACGTTCTCGAAATATTTTATTTTTATTGATGATAAGCCCTTCAAAGAACTGACATATATTTTCGGCTGTTTCTGCAGATAACTCTTCTTTGGCTTTTGCGGCAATAGACAATTTTAAATCTTTTATTAACATGGTCGCAAGCAAGGCACCGTAGCGAACTGAAGTATCGCTGCGATCCAAAGCCGAACTAAAATTACGCAAAGAAATGTCCGCCACCGTAAATGTTGTTTTAATCTTCTCTGAGGAATCGCCAACATTTTCTTCAAATTCTAGCTCTTCATCGCTGCCTGGTTGATACCCAATACTGTTGGACTCGGTATATACCGCTTTTGATGGTGCAACAATTGAGCACGTTTCAACACCGCAATTTTTCATCGACATCATATGATAAACATTATCCAAAGTCATCAGCCGTGGACCCCATTGATCGATGAAAAAGTCTTTCGCATCGTCTGGGATTTTATCAGAGGCGGTGCAACTGCATGGAACATTTCTTTCTATGCCACACTTACAACGCGAAATTGAGAACAATTTATTCCACTCATTTACATTGCATTTCAATGGACTTTTAACCAATTTATAGTAATCGTCTAGAAGTTTATCCAACCGTTTACGAACACCTGATACCGATATAATTGGAATGCCTGCCCGCTCCCATAAAAGGGTAATGCTTCTGAAAGCTTCTTGTTTAAAAGCACTCAATTTTCTATTGGGATTAGTGTTATGCCGCAGATACAAGAAATAATTAATAACATCGTACTTAGTCGGTAACATAGTGTTGTTTAATGCACTGATCGTAAAAGAAATTTTTTTAGTTTTTTTACCGTTGTATAATGGAAATTGAAATATTTAATAATGCTTTGTTGAGCTACCAACGCCTTATTACTGAACTAATTTCTTCTATTGTTACAATAAAATATAGACCGTTACTTCACAGGTGAAACGATTTGCAATAGGGAAACAATGTGACAAAGTAGTTTTGCTCATGTTGTGCATGAATCAGCTATGGCGGTCACCGATGAGCAACGCATGGGCCAAAAACACCAATATATGTATTACACTTTGACAACCGACTGTAAACATCGAAGATACAAAGAACAACTTATAAATACATGCAATGCTCTCGGTAAAATAAGAAAAAAACTAGTTTAACACTTTTTCTGCTGGGAAAATCGACATACTTCCTTAGGAAGAGTTTCATGATTTTATGCGAGCTTTAATTTTCTGATATTAGAGTGGTACATTAGGGTAGTAGCAACTGAGATATGATGGGTAAGTACCAGAAGGGGGTGCTTGAGCTCAATGACTTCAAAGACAAAAAAATCGGCCTCGTCGAGACAAAAACATCGATGTATCACACTTTAAAATCCGTTTATAAATGCAGAAGTTATATAGAAAAATGTAAAAGCGCGACCCCTACGTTCGGCATAAAAAAATAAAAAAAAATTTTTTGAAACTACCTTTCAATAATACTTCATATTCGAAGGTGTACGGCGAACTTTTTTTTTTACTTGTAACCTGGTACGCTCTAGGGTACATATAAATGATAAACGTGAAAATATTCCGTGTGTGAAGAAGTGTGTAGTAGCTAGTATATAGATAAAAAAGTTGTCTTGTAAACTAATGTTTCTGATGGAATACAAACTAGCTTGTCAGTAGACCATCCACATTACCCACTGCCCATAGCGAAAAAAGGAAAGCACGACGGTAACACAACTAAATGAGATATTAAAAAATTATACGAATTTCAGTTTTTTAGTTCGTGAAAACATTCAAAGGTAAAAATACGGAGATGTGATTTGGTTGTCTTAAAACCGAAGGTTGTAATTCTCAACAACGATTTTGTTTAAAACATTTTTCTAGATTTAGGGTATATCGTACTATCAAATTCCATCATTTCCCGGTTAATAGCATTTTGCTTCCCAAGATAAGAAATTAGTAATCCTCTTTAGAATAATCTGTAGAAGAATGATGCAAATTTACTCTTAAAATTAAGGAGAACATCAGTTTCTTCGTTCTTCAGAAAAGTTGAGTTTTGTTCCTATAAGTTATTTTAAATGAAAAGTGTGGCAGAACATTTAAAGTGTCCTTTCATTCACAAAAATATATCTATTTTTAAAGACGAATATAATGATGTGTTGAACACAGTGACGCTCTTTCCATACTACATCTTTCACTCAAGGCTGGAACGATTAATAATCTTGTAAACGACATAGAAAACAACTTTATTAGCCCCAGATAGGGAATTAAAAACTTTTGAAATCTAGATTTTATGATTATTTAACGGAAAATGTAAATTTCTACGAAATTGAGGGTATGATTCTGTGATATGATCAGCGCGTAATTCATTTCTCGTTATTGCCTTTACTTCACTTGTTTTCCCCCAAGAAAACATAAATGATTTTAAAATAATTATTTTATCTGGAATTGTCCTATGTTAATAAGTGAGACTTTTTGTTTCACTTTTCAGGCCTAGTCCCCAGATAATTGTTTGCTAACACCTATTCGTGAACGACAAAGTTTCCTCCTTCTATGATTACAGGGATTATGTTAAATGTTTCACTTCCTTCGCGTGCGGAGAAGAGTAACACACGTGGCGAAAGCTCACTCCACCCCACTCTCTTTCACAGACACACTGGGGGAAACTGTTAGTGGGAATGTGCGTATGGTGTGCGCTTAGCAAATTAGTACAACACATTGTAACATTGCTTATTTGTAGGTGTGTGTGCCTACGAACATGTGTGACAGTGTATGAGTATGAAGGGGGGAATGTGTATGGAGTAATACATATAACTTGTATCTATATTTATTTCCTTTAATGTCATTACAAGAACAACAGCGACATCATCGACAGCAGCAACAGCTATACCGCAATTATCTACAACGGCAACACTCAACATTTTGTGTGTGAGTGTGGGTGAGTAGTCTGGGCGAATAGGCGACGAAATGTGTTTATCTCTGGATGGGAGTGTGTTAAGGAGTCAATGAGAGTGAGCGAGCGAGTGCCAGAGAGGGAGTGTGAGCTAGCGTGTGTTAGCTGTTAAATTCTACACATTCACACTTAATTTTCGTAGGAAAAAGGAAATCGAGGTGCTTGTTAGGTATTTAGTTGTGTCATTATAAGGATATGTGATAAAATATATGTGTGTGTGTACGAGTGAGTGTTGTTCATTCGTGTATGTACAGTGGTGGCCAAAACATATGCAACTAAGTGTGACTTACTTTATTTGGCTCTGTAAGTTTGAAAATTTAAATGACAAAGGGAACAATGTTGTTAAAATAAATATTAATACAGCATTACGATTTCAAATAATTAATAAAATTCACATATTCTGTTAACATTTTTTTATTATCGACATTTTTGTTGATAATTATAAAAATCGGTGTGGACAAAACATATGCAACTCGACAATTTTGTTTTAAATAACGGAATTTTTGATATTTATTTTGATTTGTTGTTGTTCGTATTAGTAAATAATAAGCCTGTGTAAAGAAATTTATAAGAAAATTTTATTTTATTTTGTTATTTTTTCTATTGAAGTTAAAATAGAGTTTGTATTGAAATGGCATCGGATAAATTATGATCTTAGCTCAAACAACGAATTATCACTGCTTATTTTGGTGGAATATAACACAAAGACATTGTCCAGAAATATAATGTTCACAAAAATTCAATATTTCGCATTATTGCTAATTTTTTAAAGGAAATCAAAAATTGCTGTTGTACACCGCAGTGATTGACCGCAAAGGATAAGTGATCGGACGGACAATTTTATGAGCAGACTTGTGAAAATAGACCCATTTGTCTCTTCCTATAAACGAACTGAACAATTGCAACTGCCAGTTTTAGTTCGAAAAATTCGAAGACATCCTGTAAGCACCTATCCACGCGAACGACACCCTGCACTACCACGGCAAAAAACCGATTATATCAAAGCGTAAACAGAAAAAGCGGTTGCGCTATGCTAAAGACCGTATAATTAACCAGAAAGTGATTGGAAATCTGTCTCGTTTAGTGACAAATCAAAATTTAATATTATTGGTAGCGATTGCATGTGTTATGTAAGACCCACAGTTGGAAACAGATCGAAGTACGTTACTGCATAAAGACGGTCAATCAGGAGTGGTGTTAAGAGGCATGTACAAAACGTCTTCGAATTGTTCGAGCAGAAAGTATTATTTGCGATTGTTCAGTTCGTTTATAGGAAGAGACAAATGAGTCTATTTTCACAAGTCTGCTCATAAAATTGTCCGTCCGACCACTTATCCTTTGCGGTCAATCACTGCGGTGTACAACAGCAATTTTTGATTTCCTTTAAAAAATTAGCAATAATGCGAAATATTGAATTTTTGTGAACATTATATTTCTGGACAATGTCTTTGTGTTATATTCCACCAAAATAAGCAGTGATAATTCGTTGTTTGAGCTAAGATCATATTTTATCCGATGCCATTTCAATACAAACTCTATTTTAACTTCAATAGAAAAAATAACAAAATAAAATAAAATTTTCTTATAAATTTCTTTACACAGGCTTATTATTTACTAATACGAACAACAACAAATCAAAATAAATATCAAAAATTCCGTTATTTAAAACAAAATTGTCGAGTTGCATATGTTTTGTCCACACCGATTTTTATAATTATCAACAAAAATGTCGATAATAAAAAAATGTTAACAGAATATGTGAATTTTATTAATTATTTGAAATCGTAATGCTGTATTAATATTTATTTTAACAACATTGTTCCCTTTGTCATTTAAATTTTCAAACTTACAGAGCCAAATAAAGTAAGTCACACTTAGTTGCATATGTTTTGGCCACCACTGTACGTACGTACGAGTATTGCCAATAAAGATTACTTGTGGACATTGTTCGAATACTTTGTGGCATCCTTGTGACACTTTCGAGAGTGTGCGAGTGCATGTCTGTCTGTTTGGGGTGCGAGCCATGGTGGGTTCGACATTAAGACAGACAAATCTTAAGAATTTAAGCTATTTTCTTAAGTCATATTATTTTAAAGATTACATCAAAGGAAGTTAATAAGGATTTAACAATCTGCCAAATTACGCAGCATTATGTTGCTTTAGTTGGCGTGCTTGCTGATTAGGAGTATGAATGGCTTGAAAAGGAATTTACTTAAATTATAGCCGATGTGTGCCCTCAGGTTTCTTTTGGGGAGTTACGTACTTCGCAGATTCAATTAAATTTCAGCACAATGAACTTTATTGTATGATAAATGTGGAACTTAGAATGTTTTAGAAATTCTAAAATATTATTCTTTTCTCAGAATGTCGACTATAGTCCACAAAATATATTCAAGCACATATTAGTGTGGCCGAAAAGCATAAAGTACGTGAATATTTTACAAATGTTTTAGATATTGATAACAGTGTCCTTTTGTAGTCCACAGGCAACATTTTATCATGCCACTATGAGGGGAAGCTGATGGACAAATAAAAAAGTTTTAGTCGGTTAAACTGACTTACCCTCACTCTCAGAATCAAAATGCCAAGCATTTGTTTGGCATTTTTAAGAACTATTATATTACTTAGAGCCGAGCTATTTATGCCAGAAATGGATTTCAGATAGCGGTATAGAAGTAATAAGGGATTTAATTGTACATAGGATAGGGACTATTGTGTGCAAAAGCATAAATATTTTATATGTTTAATGTGATTAAAAAAACATTTTCAAATATAGAAAATATAGCAATTGATTTCGACTATCCGTATGGAGGATATGTCAGTTTTTCCACCACAGCTTATGTAAATTTGTGTGAGAGGTACCACAAGTGGTTTGACAATAACTCCAATATTCAGGGTGGCTTTAAAAGAATTGTCAGATATGAAATTCCAAAGTATTACGATCATTCGCATATAAGTTATAAGAGCTTTAATTTTACGCGGGTTAGGTTGATCTATGTGGGATGTTCTAGAAGGGTACAGCAAGACCCGCCATATTTTGTAAACTTAAAGTGGTTACAAAAATTTTAATAAATACCAAAATATAGTCGATTCCTAATATGGAAGTTACATTGGTTTAATGTAATACATTTTGAGACTGCAAAAGTGGCTATGAACATAAAAATAAAATAAAGAAAATGGTTCAAAAATGGATCAGCATAAAACCGAAGGTTATAATTCTCTACAACGCTTTTGTTTAAAACATTTTTCTAGATTTACGGTATAGGTACTATGAAATTCCACCATTTCGCTGTTAATGACATTTCTTTTCCCAAGTTATCTGTCTCAAATAGGATAAATGTTGGTTGTAAAGTCAAAAATTGTGAAAGTATCTTCAAAAAAAGGAGCGTGGCAATTTCGACCATCTTCGAACTTAAACTAAGTTTGGGAAAAATTTTACCATGTGAAAAGTTAGAATAAATTCCTTAACTCCTTTCGACAGTTATCGTGTACACACCATTCAGCCAGATGGACGGTCGGGTTGACATGGCTAAAACAGCTTTAAATGTTGTGAAACGGATTTGGTCTAAACATACATAGGGTTTTAAGTCACTCATTCAATGTCTTACAATGGTTTTGGTTCCAAATGATAAATATCGATCATACCATGTCAAACCGAACACATTTTTTACATCACCATTTCCGATTTCGTTGAAACTTTGTACGATAACTAAACTTTATAAAATATTTGATACTTAGAAGACGAAAAAAACCGATTTTTTTAAATATATGACCAATTGAAAATTGCGAAAATCAAGAAAAACATGCCGAGGTATGAACATGGGAAATGGTGTAGTGAGAAAACGCGTCGGCACAATTCAAATAATAATGGCTTATATTAAAGTAATTTTCGCCGGCGTTCTTGGCTATTGACTGCTACTGACAACAATTTTGTGTATTTCTGATTTTTTTTTCTTCTTTTGTATTTTTCACTATGAAAATACCAACCTAAAAATTCAGAAAAAATATAGGCATATTCCCTGATCGATTCTAAACAAACCCTGAAAATTTCAGCTTGGAGAAATAACGGGTTGTATTTAAAAAAACATTAAATGTAGTCGCCCGAAAAAGTATTTTCTGAATGCTTAGCTTACAGGAGTACACTAGATGCACGCAAAAATAGTTTTTGGTGTTGGCAAAACAGCGAAAATTAAAAGTTTTATTGATGTCTTGAAGAAATAAAAAGACTAGTGTGAACAAAAATTATGTGATACATCTATCATTATTTAGCTCCCGGTAGAATACAGTATTTCGGTCCCAATTCCTCGTGTCAGTGCAAAGTCACTGAAAGTAATGACCTCTACGTCTTAAAATATTTTAATAAATAATTAAATTTTTATATTTTATTCGATAAGATTATAAAATAGAATAGCAAGCATTCTAATTTTTAAAGTTTTTTTTTCGAATTATTCATAATGGTGACTTTTCAATTTATTTTCCGCCTACATTTATTCATAGATATTTTACAAATTTACTATGAGCCTTTTTCTCGTTGTATATCCTGTTGGAAGTTTGTGGCGAGTGATAGTGTTCTAAAGGGTGATTTTTTAAGAGCTTGATAACTTTTTTAAAAAAAAAACGCATAAAATTTGCAAAATCTCATCGGTTCTTTATTTGAAACGTTAGATTGGTGCGAACGGCGACGAATCGAAAATTGGTGGTCATCATTAACACTGGCCGATACAGCTGCGATATTTTCTTCAGTTCGCACTCTACGTAAGCGTGTTGGTGGTTTAATGTCCAACAATGTAAATTTGGTGCGAAATTTAGTCACAATAGCCCGAATAGCCGCTTCAGTGGGTCGATTAAACTGACCATAAAATGGAAGCGCGCAATGAACTTTCTTAACAGAGCACGCATTTTGATAATAAAATTCAATAATTTGCAAGCGTTGTTCGTTTGTAAGACGATTCATGATGAAATGTCAAAGCATACTGAGCATCTTTCTCTTTGACACCATGTCTGAAATCCCACGTGATCTGTCAAATACTAATGCATGAAAATCCTAACCTCAAAAAAATCACTCTTTACATTCCATAACTTCTGACATAGTTTAGATAGATTGACAGGAAAATATGCTTTTGAAAGGAAGTTTGCTACCAAAAAAATTGGCACATTTTAATCGCATCTCATATATAATTTGTTGGACAGTGTAATTATATATATATATATATATATATATATATATATATATATATATATATATATATATATATATATATATATATATATATAAATAATTTGTTGGACAGTGTAATTAACAAAAAATTAAATATTTCAATTACTTTAATAAAATTGTTTAAATTGATAAAATTAGACAATTTTAAATATTGTTCATTTATAAAAGTAATAAAAAACAATCCAGAGCCACGATTCCAACCTGAGGCTTCCTTGGTGCAACGCGAACACTTTATCTCTGCGACGCCGTACTAAAAATTCGTTCCCATTGACTTGTGAAGATGCTATGCGTAAAATGTTACGGGATATTGACACATTGATAATTTTTTTTGGAAGTTGTTTCTTGAACTTACTCAAAAGCGTGAAATGAGCGTGTTTGGATTATGAGATGATATATAATTTGTTGGACAGTGTAATTATATATATATATATATATATATATATATATATATATATATATATATATATATATATATATATATGTATATATATATATATATATATATATATATATATATATATATATATATATATATATATATATTTAACCCCTAATCGTGGCTCTGGATTGTTTTTTTTATTACTTTTATAAATGAACAATATTTAAAATTGTCTAATTTTTTCAATTTAAACAATTTTATTAAAGTAATTGAAATATTTAATTTTTTGTTAATTACACTGTCCAACAAATTATATATATATATATATATATATATATATATATATATATATATATATATATATATATATATATATATATATATTTAACCCCTAACCGGCAATTATTTAAAAATTAAAAATATATGTTCAGATATTTTTCTGGGATAATTCTTGGGATAATAAACTCAGAAAAAGAATCGGAAAGTAATTTGCTAATTTAGTGCCGGATGATAAAAGGTGAGGAGTGCCTTGCGTCCTCTACACACAAACCAATTGTTTTTTCGCATTCACATATGTTGAAACTAGATAGCCGCACCTTATAAAAAAATATAACACAATTAGATCCGGGCCCAGAAATCAGTATTATTTAGTTTGAAATAAGAAGAATTCACACACAAAATTTCACGATTTTTCTTTTCTTCGGACTTCGTGCACAAAACTGAAAATAAAATCTAAACCAAACGTTATAATGAGTTTGGTATTTATACAAAAGTGTTACTGTGTCTGTTGTTCGAAGTACCATTATAAGTTTGTTTTTGTAAGAATAAGCAATTATGGAGAGAGATTTGCAGAGAGTGTCCTGAGGCACTCTTGCGGGTTAGAGGTTTAAGTATCAAAATGTTCTACGAAAAAATTACCCAAAAATTTCAGTGGGGGTCACCACATTTGTAACTAAAGCTCTTCACGCTTAAATAACAAAATTACAATCTAACCTATACAACAAAACTAAAATTCGCTATGTTTTTTGGAAGTTCGATCATATTCTACAAATAATGAGGGTATTTAGGTAAGGCGCGGTAAACAAAAAATACAAATTGAATATTTTTCCAAAATTTTTATTTTCGCGTAAAAAGTGGTAATTTTTGCAAAAAATACAAAATTCGCGGTTGCCATAGCATTTATTTCAACCTTCCCTGGGTTTCTGAAGTAATTTTGACACAAATATTCCATATTTAGTCAGCAATCGCGTTTTAAAAATTATTTTAGTATTTTCTATATGATAGAAAGTTACGGGGGTTTTTCTAAAGGCGCTTTGCACCACTTTTGACTTTACAGCCAACAATTATCCTATTTCACAAGATGAGCTGGAATCTTATATATATATATATATATGTCTGTATATCTGGATGTCTGTATGTTCCGTATAGGAAGCCAAACCGGTGAACAGAGTATGGTACTAGGTCATAATAGGACAAAGGGCGTGGATACTGTCCGTGCAACGCCGAGTGAAAAAGCTCATTTTTTTGAGTTGGAAAAAATATTTTTTTGCAATAAAAAAATAAATAAATATTTTATCGCTAGAAGTAGCTTTATGTGTTTACATTAAATTACAAAAAAACAATTTCATGGGATCTCACATGAATCCAAAGTTATAGAAGAAATCGTAAGATAGTAAATATAATTTTTCACATATTTTTAATAATTTCCTAAATTTCTACAGTGATAATATTTACCTAAAAATGTAATTTCTTAAAGATTTATGAAATCACTCACACATTTTAAAAGCAAACACGTAAATAAATTAAAAATTGTGAACAAATATATTTATTTCCAAAATACGGTCTTTCAGTTTCTTCTGTAAATATGTCCCAATCTCCATTTCATTAATTTATTTTAGTTCTATCATTTATATTGTTTTATATTACAGCGAATTGAATAGAAATTGGCCAAATATATTATTTATATTTTTAGTGTACATATTTAAAATGTAAAATTGGCTAATATTTAAAATGTAAAACTAAGGAAAACCTAATTTTTTGCTCCCCAGAAAATTGCGTTTTTGTGTATAGCCACTTTTGAATATAAGCCCCAGAAATTCGTTATAAAGCTAGCTATAATCATAATATTCAACTTATTTTTTATTTTTAAATGTATTTTTGTGTTAAAAATATTTTTTTCCGAAAAAATCAAATCTTTCTCCTATTTTTGAGACTATTCCAAAATTATTCATAATTAGTGTGTGTGTGCTGATTTTATGAATGAAAATGTTCGTGGATTTATTAAATTATATATGTAGCTGTACTAAAGGTTTAGAAACTAGTAAATGTCCGCTCCTTCGTACGTGGAAAACTTTCACATCTGCCAGTTTCAATAAAATAAAGGTGGTATTAGTAGGATTTTGCAAAAATTTTCAGTTACTCCTTTTTAAAATTAAGGTAAAGACATTTAAATTACACGCCAAAGCCTTACAGGACATATAAGCCAGCTTTCCAATTATTTGGCCTAGATATGCATAACATTTCTTTATGCATATTTTAAGTAAGTCCATAAACACAATTTTCTGCCATATATGTCGCTAGACAACAATTTAGGATTTCCATATGAAATCCCTTAAAATCGCATTTAATTTCATTTGCCAATAAAGCCCATCGTTTCCCACTCCGATGTCAATCATCATCAAAAACAGCTCAGAAATCATATTTATATTTGCCTCCGGCAAAAAAAAAAATATTATATCGATTTCTCCTGATGATTATATTTGTTTTATATGCGAGAGGTAGGTAGGTAGGTACATACATTCCAGCTATTCGGGGGAGTATGTACTTTCAATTTATGTTTTCCTAATGATCATAAAATCGTAGCAACATTCTTCCATAGCGCTCTACTCTAGAGCTTCTTAAGGTTTCTTGGCTGGCTCAGATGACATTCAAAACATGCATTCAAATATACATTTGCCTTAAATGGAAACAAGGCGAAAACACCCGTGTACCCTCCGCCACGTAGAAGTAGCTAAAAGGACGGATTTACATACTTATAGACACACTAAACATTGGCAATGCCAAAAATTCAGACACCTCATCTAAGGATAATGCTTAACATGTGTACATATGTATGTGAAAGTGTGTAAACATACTTACATAGGTATGCATATCCGCACAGAGGTGTGTTTGACTATTTGCTTTTGGAGGAAATCTAAAATATTCCAACTACGAACACCATCTGTGGCGTATGCAAAACGAAACGACGAAAACGAAAACCCATTCAGCCATGCAAAAGTGCCAGCATACAAACTCACACGCACGCACACACACACGCATACATACCCAAACAAACATTAAGGATAATACTCAATGAAATTTACGTTTTTTTGTTGTTGGGGTAGCAGAGCTGAGGAAGGTGAGCGAAAAACAACAACAACGAATAATATAAAGCAACAAAAAAGAAAGGAAATTCACATAAGCAAAAGGTAGGAGTGCATAACGGGCGTTTTAGCGGAAGTTTGCCAAGGATACGCTAAGGAGTGAAGAAATCACCTTAAATGGATGTAAATGCTAAACGCCCTTTCCTTTCTTCACATTTCCCATTTGAAATGTTGGTTTTCCGGAGAATATTTGAATGTGTGAAATAAAAATGTAAATTTTGCAGATTTCCCAATTTTTTTGTTCTATAGGAATTTTCTGAGAGGTTGTTGCATTTTCGCGGGTAGGATTTTATTTGCTTGCGTGGTAGTGTTAAATGTTAGCGGTGAATGGACTGACAAATTTAAGAAATCTGCCTATTCCAAGAAATATATAACTACTTTTGACCTTTCCATAACCTTTTTCAGAGAGGTTGGATTGTTCCCTTTGAGACACCTCGAAATATCGACTTTCAATCCGTTCTCAAATTGAAAAATCCCCAGTTTTGGAACACATTTTCCCCAGTTTGGGAATTCGGGTATTTATGGAAAAAAAATGAAATCTGTAATTTTTTCACCGTTTTTATTTTTCGTCGAATTTTAAGTATTTTTATTGGACAATCGTACAATTATGAGAGATTTGAATTGGAATGACCAAAACTTGTATTTTTGCATCAAGTTTGTTTTAGCGAAAACTTCATTAACTCAGTCAATTATAGGCGGATTTTTAAAAACAATGCAGCTTTTTATTCCTAACTTAACGTGTTATTTAAAAAGTTTGCAAGTGGTTACCAAACAAAAGAATGTGTCAAAATTGAAAAATGGATAAAAATTGTTTGTATTTGCTGGACAAAGGCACTCAGATGTCTTAAGAAATTGATCGTAAGCTACAGGTTTCTTCTGTTCCTTGAAAATTCATTCGAAGTGGTTTCTACAGGAATTTTTTTAAATATGGTTATGAATAAATTTTGAGATAATTTTTCGTTTATTTGAAAATTATTTGTTTTCGAATAATCTAAAAGTTAGAATAATTGGATAACCTACAGTATAACACTAGATTAAAATGTTATTGATGTCGTTTGAAAGTTGTTCACTTATTTTTTGACATTATGAAAGAAAAATGTCCTTGTGATTCCAAAAAAATATGTAAAATAAAAGATTTATTTTCGTTTTTTATACGTATTTTATCTGAATTTTACCTAAAATTCCTGAGTGGGTAACAGTTGGTTCAGGAAATACAGCTGCTTTTCAAAATCATTGCCTCGTTTAAGCAATACAACCTGCAAAAACTAACAGTATTCGTACAGATATCATCACTGGGCACTATATTGTTGAACCACATGGCCGCAGCATGAGGCTTCCAATTGAGGACGCCTGCAGAAGCTATTTAGATGAAGAAGAGGAGGAATCAGTTAAAAAATATTTTAATGAGGCTTCTGTTGATATTAATTTATTATCTCTTATATGATAAATATAAAAGCTATATAAAGCTAATAAATTAATTTAAAATCCTACTCATGCACCTAATCAAGAATTAGCTGAAGTAGAGATTAAAGTTCCTAATATTAAAATATTTAAAAATATAATTTTTGCTACACCCTACACCACTCTCTGCGTCTATACTTGATAGTTTACTAAACCCAGGTGATTTAGAATCGATAAAACGATATTATGTAATTATACAGTCAGTCTTAAAATTTAAGCAATTGATGAACATTTTTGAATTATGTTACTCCTACATGTGAGGGCCCCATTCACAAACAAATCATTGCGATCCTAGCTCCTATAGCTAGGGGAAAATATAAATTCATTTTCATCAAGATTGGCAGTATTAAGTAGAGTCTTATGCAAACGAATCGAAATTTGATCAACTTCTGATTCAAAAATGTGGGTTTAAAAAACTTGGACCCATATAGATCAATTTCACAGTAGGTATTCTTAGTTGAAAAATAATGATGTGGGAAATTTGATCATAACCCGATGTAAAATGTGCATTTTAGAGCAGTAATATAGTAAATCGGAGGTACATTTGTATGACGGCTTTATGAAAACATGGACATGGAATAGGATTCATTCCATGTCAATTTTTGACCTCGATCGCTGCGATTGCTTTGAAAGCAGAGATACAAGCCGACCGATTTTAAGCCGACAAGATGCCGCCGCCGCATGTTTCCGCACGAGCCGCGCCGCCGCCGATTTCATCGGCTCAAATCGACTTCAACCACGCCGCCGATTTCATAGACTCATATCGAATTCAACCACGCCGCCGAGATTTGACGGAGTTCTAACTCAGTCAAATCTTACTAGCAAAACAGACAACCCACTTAAAATTACAAAAGAAAATATAAATGTCGACTTAGACAACATACTGCTGTGAAATATATTGATCTTTCTTTGAATTTGGTATCCCACTATGATGATGACGGCTATAGAAAATTGAATGATTGTACTTTGATTTGAAAGTCGCATTTATATAAGTCAATTCTAGTACGAGTGGCCACGTGTTCCTATAAAGAACAATGAACAACAGCTCCTCTATTGTGCTTCTTTAGTGTGTCAAAGTAGGTAGAGTATTATTATTATTTGAAAGGATTATGATATTCAAGCCTCACATGAAAAGCTGTAATTACAGAAATATTTATTAAATTCATCCATATTATAAATTTTGGGAATGGATTCCCAATACCAAAAAAATTTTGTATGTGATAACAATTAGGGTGTCCAACCTTCAAATATTTGTTCGAATAATAAAAAATCATGATCACGAATAACGAATAATTCAAATAAATTGTCCCAAATAATCGATTAATCGATATTATACGTTTTGCCGACATCATTTAAAAATAGCAAAAACTGGATGTTAACACCGCGATAATAAATTCAGTTCTGATATAAATCATATGATCCATATTCGAAAAATGTCAATGGATAACTTCTGATATTGTGCTCATTTAAGGGAAGGTTCTTTATTTTGATAAGATATTAAGATTTTTGCCAACTTCTAATGAATTTCGAATTTAATATTACAATTTTTAAATAAAATCAGATACGTAATAAACGTTAATTGTATAGTATATATATAATAGTGGAACTACCCGTCTTGTCTATATAACTCTTATTAATTATATTTTATTTAAGTGGACAATTGTTCGAATAACTCTCGACTTCATCATTCGATTAATGGGAAATTTTTTGTTTTCAAATAAACGATAAATCGAATAACATAAAAGTCCGAATAATTGGATACCCTAATAACAATATTAAATTATTGGCTAATATTAACGAATATTGAACTACTTGGCAAAAAATAAAAGAAAATTGTTCCTTCCGTTTTCCCAAAATTGTCAAATAAATATATGTAATCGAATGACAAAACGAGTCGGCAAACGAACCGAAAGCCGCCGCCGCCGATAATTATGGTTCGAGTTGTAACTCTGTTCGAAAGTTTGTGTATGTATTCTTCTCATACAAATAATGTACACGTATTTTTGAAAAAAAAATAGAAAATTTATTTGCAAGTTATGACCAATTTAACAGAAATTTGACCGATTTTAATGTAACATATATTTTGTTTTGAAGGCATTTACTTTTAAAATATTGAAGTGGAATGGTATAGCCGCGTTACATTTTCTTAAGTTTTTACAATTTTATTTCTTTTATTTTGATTTTCATTAATTAACTTTTTTGAAACTTTAAAGTAGTGTCCTCAGATGGCATGTCCTTTTGAATGAATATACCGAGTGCTGCATGGACACGTAGCCCACTTTCCCATCAGATGTTTCACGATCCGATGTAAGAGATATAACAGTGTAAAATGTTGGCCTATTTGTTGATTTGGGAAATTTGATCAAGATCCGAACAGTAAGTGTATATATTTGAGGTACATTTGTATGAGGCTATATCCTAATCTAAATCTGAACCGATTTCCCTCAAATTCAATAGCAATCGTGCTTGGCTCAAAAAAATACTTCTGGCAAATTTTGTGGCCATTTGGACAAAAATTGTGATCTATATCGTGCGAGCAAGCTTTAGATGGACAGCAGACGGACAGACAGATATCGTTAAATCGACTCAGCTGGTGGTTCTAAGCCGATCGGTGTACTCAAAGGCCTAGCTCGGTTATTTCTTGGTGTTACAAACATTTGGCACAGAAATAACTTAAAATATATATATATATATATAAATATAAATATTGTGTTAATACTAAATACTTTAATGTAGATTTCAATAATTAAATATCTTTTCTTATTGTCCTATAATTCATCAAACTCTCTGATGATGATGAACATTTTTTTGGTATCATTGGAAAACATTCCAAATTAAATTTTGAGAAGGTGATTCTATTGAATCTTATTATACCCTCCACCTCCAGGATGGGGGTATACTAACTTTGTCATTCCGTTTGTAACACCTTGAAATATCGACCTGAGACCCTATAAAGTATATATATTCTTGATCGTCATAAAATTCTAAGACGATCTAGCCATGTCCATCCGTCCGTCCGTCACTGCGTCTGTTGAAAGCATGCTAGCATGTAAACTAAAGGAGCTAGGACGACCAGATTTTCCATAAGTGCGTCTTATAGTCGTAGATCGGTTGTGATTGAAACTGGTCGTAATCGGCCCAAAGAGAAAATTTTTCCCCTCACAAAGGAATAAAAATTGAACGTATCAAAGGACAACAGCTAGAAATACGAAATACGGTGTGTATATTCCACTAATTGAGTAGATACATATTATAAAAGTATTTTTTTCCAAATTCGTACTTTTAAGGGATAAAATGGGAATAAGGATAAGATACAAATGGTACCAACCAAATGACCGCAGCTAGAGTCATGAGATTCGGAGTATACATTCCTCTGGCTGCGTAGGCACAAAAATAAAAGGTTTTTTAAAATTCGTACTTTCAAAGGATACAATGGGTACAGATGGATAAAAATAGTACCAACTACACGACTACAGCTAGAATGATGAAATTCGGTGTGTACATCCCTTTAATTGCGTAGACACGTAAATTAAAGAGATTTTAGAAAGTCATGCTCTAAAGGGGTAAACTAGGAAAAAGGGGTTTTTATCCCCTTACCAACCAAATGATCGCAGCTAGAATCATGGAATACGGTGTATACATTCCTCTGACTGCATAGACATAAAACAAAAAGATTTACGGCAAAAATTGGTTGCATCATGAAGTTAGTTTATTGTGCACTATGTACGTGAGAAAATGGATTCTCAAAATTTGAACTTTTGTAATTAAAATAGAATGTTTTGAATGTTAGAATGTTATTTATGTTATTAAAGCTTTTTTGAAAATATAAATATAAGAGTATATATTTTTTGAATTGACTTGAAGTATTATTTTGGTATATAAATGTATTAGTAGCCTTGTCTTATATGCGTTTATATAAAAATATTATATTTATTTATAAACTTATTTTTTTCAATATTTGTATTTGTTTTGGTTTGGCTATATTAAAAAACTATATATTTTCCTATAATATTACTGCACTTCTATGAAAATCGACATCATCTGTGGAATGCAATCCATGGTAGAATGTATATAAAGTTCGGCCCGGCCAAAATTAACGCCGTTTTTACTTGTTCCTTGTTGTTAATCTAAAATCTTTCGTAGTTGATTGATCATCGGAAAGGTTTTCTCCGCAACTAACATACAATGACAAATAATCAATGGCGATGACAAAAAGTCGTAGTAAATGGTTCATTTATTATAAGTAAGGTAGTGCTTGTACTTAGAATAAATTATTTGAATGAATTAAAGCAATTTTACAATTGTGTGAAATACATACTTGCGTTCAAAAACATATGAACAAATTCATTCATGAAATTTTAAATAAATAATGCGTATATTCCTATAATTAAATTTATGTCACGTTCTTCATACATTCAAGTATATTGAACTTGTAGTTATAAAAATTACCTCTACGTGTTTAGGAAATGCTGAAATAGTAATTAAGAAGCAATATGAATAAATATGTGCTTGACTTGAGCAAATATTCTGGTACAATAATTCCTCAGAGCGTATCCTAACTACTAAGAAAACAGAGTGAGTGTGTAATTAGTGCTATATAACATCCTGAGGAGTTATTTTTCACTCAGAAAACTTTTAAGCGATATTTGAGATTGAAATTGAAAATGTCCGAAGTACGCTATTTACGGGACACACTAATAAACATTGCAAATAATTATGGCCTCCGTTTAATTTCCTTCAGCCATACCCATACCTTCTGATTTAGCAGATTTCATTTTCAAATTTAGCTAATGTCGATGCTACACATTTTCCAACCGCCTGTCGTCGCTCCTTTGTTAATGCACGATATTTGGGATAATATGCCATAAGGGAACATGAAGCATGCATATGTTTAAAGGTATATTTTGCAATATATTTATGTCTCCTGAGTACCGACACCTTTATGTGTCTAACATACAATTTTATTAGTGTAATAACATTTTTAAAAAAACACCCATCAGTACAGACAGGCAGGCGGACGGACGGACGGTAGGAATTCGCACAGAATCACTACTGGCTGGTAGTACTTAAGGATTCGACGGACGGGCACATGCAGCAAATATACCCGCATCTCGTTACTTTCATTCATGTTTGTAAATGTTCCTCATACACTACGTTAGTGCATCCATCCTCCTTCATACGTGATTTGCTGTGAACCATGCCAGACATGGTCGCGCTTTCCCAAAAGTATACGCTAATATTTTGATTGAAGATGGAAAGCGGTTTCAGGAGGTTTCTCTGCAGCAGTTTGTAGGTACCCGTCTGTACGTGTCTGTCAGTCCGCCTGTCTGGGAGTCTGTACAGAAGGCGTCACTTGTATTTAAAATGTCGTTACTTGACAATTTGTTTCATACGTTTGGTTCGGTTCTTTCTTTCTTTTTTTGGCAATCAAAATGAATAAACATTTATGACTTTACGGGGGTAAATGTAATATTCCTGATACACATGCTCGTGCCGACGTACATATGTGCATAGTATATGTAGATATAGTTGCTGCAAAAAATCTGCGTATAATGTGGATATATCAAATATTGGCGGTATGAAATTATATCTACAATTAAATTGCCCGAAAATGGATAATATTCCGCAGTAAATATGAAGAATAGCTCAATATCACACTTAGTGATTGCGATATGGTAATACATTATAAGCTCTGGAAAATAGCTCTGAGTTTTACGTGAATACTCGAATAGGATATAATCTATTTGGCAGGATAGATGATTTTTTTCCTCGCAAGAGCTTAGAATTTTTTTGCTCTACGTATCGAATTTTTACGAATTTTTATTCGGCAGTCTTAAATGTTATGAGGATAATAAGGATTGAATTTTCAAATTTTTAAAATCATCATCGAAATCACGATCGTGGTAGTCTGCAGCCAAATAATAAATGTCACCCTGTCATTTGTAAATAAATGTGCATTCTATTAAATATAGATGCAAAATGGTCTTGAGCCAGGACAATATCCCAGTTCAAATCAAATGTTGATTAAGACCAAAAACAAATACAAACGAAAAAAAACTAAAACAAATGAGCGATGGTACGGCAGAAGTATTGCTGGGTAACTATACCTGCATATACACATACTTACATTTTCAACTCAATGATATGCTTGTAACATGGCATGTGTGCTTTATTACTTGGTGCGATTTTTTAAACGCAAATTCGGCAAGTGAGTTGTGCTTCTCGTTCGTTTGTGAGCATCATCTCCTTAGAGAGGCCGGGTTTGATGTTGAAAAGTCGCTGCGAAACAACTTGAAAAGACTTTTGACATGGTCGAAATCTTGATCGTGGTAGTCTGCAGCCAAGTAATAAATGTCGCCATGCCATTTTTAAATAAATTTGCATTCTATTAAATATAGATGCAAAATGGTCTTGAGCCAGGACAATGTCCCAGTTCAAATCAAATATTAATAAATATTTTTTTCAGAGACCTGAGTCATTAATGTACTTAATCATTAAATCTACTCAAGCGTTTACTTTTTTTAATTTTTTTATTATTCGTCGAAGGCTTAATGGCTGTAGTCTTTATAAGGATAACTCTATTTTATAAAGATTACTTTGGCCATACCCAGTTGGGCATTTAATGAAGGAATACTCAGAAAAATTGCCTTCTGAGTCTGAGTAAAATCCATACTCCAATTTAGTTCAACAAATATACACCAATTTAGTTATAACGTCCTTAAGGAAGGCTAATCAAGAAAGGGTGATTCCATTGGAACGGCTGTAACACTTTTGATTAAATATGTTTAACTATCTGCCATATTCATCGACTGAGATTTGTACTATATTGCCCATTTGAAAATGTCAGGTTAATCGGAATATTATTTCAAATATAAACAAAAACTAGAGCGTCACGGTTGTGATCTTAGCTTTGAAGAAAATCTTTAATTCTTTAATTCTGTAATGTTCTTCTATTAAATGAATTATTCATTCTGCCTAGAGTAGCTCATACACTTTCTCCTAAAGTATACGTTACCGCCATCTCTTTATGAATAAGAAATATATGATATTTGAATTGAAATGGGCGTTACATTTTGACGGAAATTCTGTTACGACCTGTTACCTACCTATATCTGGAAAAGGAAATATAATCACAAATATGTGTTATAAGAAGTATTAATATTACGAGTGTTTATCGATGTTTTTTAAATTATAAATTGATTAAGAAATTTTGTCGAAAAATCGGTCACTTTACGTAAGTTAAAGTACAGTTTCATTATGCCAAAGTCAGAAGAAAACACATCTTTTGCTCTTGTAAAACTCCTTACAATTGAGTATATTCATGCTTGCTCAGAGGAAAATTTTTTAGGTGTAAGAAAAAAATTAAAGAATTTTTAATGGAAAATATTCCATTTAGAAAATTATATTTAAATAAAATAATGTGTGTACATATTATTATCTGAAGTTTTGTATACACTCAAGTATTAATAAACTAAACAATAACTGCGAAGGCGCCTACATAGCCTTAGCAGCAGTTATAGTGAAATATATAAAATAAAGGGTTTTCCAATAGGTACTTGAAAACTTTAAATTTAATTTGTGAACGAACTATCCTTTCTTTCAGCAAACTCAACATTTTCATCATGGTAAAATACGCGAACGAACAACGTATGTAAATTATAAAACTATACTATCGAAATTCAGAGTCGGTGACCGCAACTTTAAGAGCGTTAACTCCAATTTTCGGTCGTTATTCTCGCCCTAGTAGGCAACCAACAACAAGTTTAGTGAAAAAATTTTAGTCTACATATTCATTGGGTTGGTCGGAGTGACGAAATATCGCTGCCATTAAGCCGCTCTTAGCAAACGATCCAAATCAGTCGATTCCGCGAACTGGGCATCACTTTATGGCGAATTTTGCGTAAGGATCTTGGTTTACACCCATACAAGATCAAGCTCACTCAAGAATTTGACGCGACGTACATTCTCCGATTGGGCTCTGGAGAAGATGCGCCAAGGTGATCAATTTTATCGCAAAATCATATCCAGTGACAAAGCTCATTTTTGGCTCAATGGGTTCGTCAATAAGCAAAATATGCGTTATTGTTTTGGTGAAAATCCACATGTGCATCCTGAATCACCACTTCATCCACAAAAAATATTTGTTCAGTGCGGTTTGCATGCCGGCGGCGTCATTGGGCCATATTTTCGTCGACAATAACGATCGTCACGGTACTGTGAATGGCGTTAGTTATCGCCCCATGTTTACCGATTTTTTTGGCCCGAATTGGAAAACATGGACTTGGACGACATATGGCTTCAACAGGACGGTGTCACAAGCCAAGCAGCACATGTTACAATCGATTTATTGAAGAGTAAGTTTGATGAGCGTATTATCTCAATACATGGACCAGTCAATTGGCGGCCTCGTTCGTGCGATTTAACGCCTCTAGGTCTATGCCAACAAGCCGACGACGTTGGAAGAAGTCAGAGTCAACATTGAACGCGAAATAGGGGCCTTACGACCGAAATGTTTGACCGATTCATCGAAAATAGGGACCAACGAAACGACCGCTGCCGACATGCCCGCTGTGGCCATATGAACTCGTCTTCGTTCCATTCATAAATGTTTTGATTTCAAGTCGATCATAAAGTTGTGGAAATATCTCAAATGGTTTGCGTTTTATTTAAAAAAGTTGTCAATTCCTTATTGGAAAACCCTGTATTTGTTTGCATACTCTGAAGCAAAATAATAATTGGAAATATTGTGTAACATTTTCCTCAGGTTTAATTAACTCGAAGTTCTTTTAAGTAAAGATCTTCCTTCTAAAAAGAAAACTTTTACTCAGGTTTGGTACAAATTTACTTAGATCGATGAAAACTTTTTGAAAAGAAAAAAATGCCCTCCAACTGGAAAAATCTCTATTTCTCGATAAAAAATCTCTTTTATCGGGAAAAATGCTTGTTTTCTAAGGATAAATGTAGAAATTATGACCCTCCTTGTAGACGCAAGATATTTTTAAACAAATCATGTTACTTTAATTCATGTTCAAACAGCACGAAAGATTTTCAATAAGGTGGCTTCGAGCCATATTCTCCAACTCTTTAACATTGGATAAATATTTAGCCTTTTGAACGGTTTCATGTACCACGAAAAAAAAATTAAATAAATGCAAATGTGCCCTATGAAATAGTAGGATTAGTGATAAGTGAAGTGCACACTGCTATAGATGGTAGTGAACGGTTAAAAAATATGTTCAAATTGGATAATATTGAAAAATTCTAATTTTCGAGGGAGATGTCTAAAATAATTTGTATACATTACTTCTTTGTATTGTGAATTACTTCCGATCCGAAGAAGGTTGTAACATATATGTTGTCAGTCGTGAAAATCACAGCAGTTATTATAAAAATGCAATATTCGCTGTTGCCATGTCATTTACAATCGAAATCGATATTCAAGGGGCCGGCGAAATTCGGTCTTTAAAAGAGTTACTATTGAATATGAAATTTTAATATTAATAAGTCCCTTTACCACTTTACTTAAACTAAAAACATAAAAAATATTAAATTATCATCGACTTCATCCTCATTTTAAATTCATTTTAAACAATGTTTTGTGTGTTTGATGGGATTTCAAGTAGCAATCGAACAGAGGGATGTTGAAGATAAATAGAATCACATGCTCTTTTTTTAGTTTTTTCGTTTTGCTCTTCTAAGTTTATGCTTTATTTTGTGTGTTTGATGGGATTTGAAGATGGAATCGAACAGAGGGATGTTGAAAATAAATAGAATTTCATACTCTTTTTTAGTTTTATTTTTCGTTTTGCTCTTCTAAGCCGTTGTAAACAACGTTGCCACCGTATTGGCTCATATTTGGGCCCTGGGACTTTCGTCGCTATAAACAACATCAGGCTTGCCATATAAATTTGTTCCTTATACCAAAAATAGTCATGAAAAATCCCCAATAATCACCAATAATAAAAGTTGTTTTATTTCAAATAATTCTTGTAAAACAAATTATGAATGATTTCATCAACCTTTTATGCGAGAACAACGAAATTCCAATTAATCGAATAATAGCATCAACAGATATTCGATTAACCGTTCAATTGAACAATTGCCTACATCAATGAAACATAATTAATAAGAGCTACATTGGCAAGAAAAAATCAATACAATGTGAGTCAGTACATTTCCACACTTATGTATGTTCAAGCGCATTTCTAAACTATTCTGACGAATCTATTTGACTTTAATACCAAATAAGTTGATATTTCTGCCAACGTTTATCATATTCTCCATATCGAGGGCTTATATTCATAAGTGGCTATGAACAAAAACACAACTTTTCAGGAGAGCAAAAAAAACTGATTTAATCCTTAATTTTAAGAGTAATTATGAATCATTCTTCTACAGTTTATTCTAAAGAGGATTAATAATTGCTACGATTAAAACGTTCTCGAAATTTCCTATTATTCGCGGTTTTATGGTTCATAACCACTTTTGCACGTTTAAAATTGAGCACTATGAATTTTGAAATAAACACATAGCCATTAATGCTCAAATATATAAATTAGACTTATTGTAAACTCGATAACGTTTTTATATGAAATGTTGGCAATGTTGTGTAGAAAACGCATTTTCTGGGATGTACACAGCGAATTTAAAGATTCCAGCTTCATCCGTCAGATTGGTACCATTTTTATCCCATTTTCCAATTTTTTTTACAAAAAGTGGATATTGCGATAGGGCACGGTAAACAAAAAATACAAATTGAATATTTTTGGAAAATTTTCATTTTCGCGGTCAATATGGCTAAAATGAAATTCTGAACAACTATTTCTGACACAAATAATCCGAATGAAGTCAGCAATCATATGCTATAATATTATTTTAGTATTCTCAATATGATAAAAAGTTACGCGGGTTTTCTACTTTTCACAATTTTTGACTTTACAGCCACTATTTATCCTATTTTAGCCTGATAACTTGGGAACCAAAATGCTACTAACCGCGTAATAATGGAATTTGATAGTACGATATGTCATAAATCTAGCAAAATGTTTTAAACAAAATCGTTGTAGCGAATTACAACCTTTGGTTATATGCGACTCCATTTTTGAACTATATTATTTATATTATTTTTATGATCATAGCCACTTATGCAGCCACAAACTAAAGCGTGAGTTGATAGCAAAATCAGAAAAATTTGAAAAAAAAAATAGCTTTACACAAAAATGTCTTCTCCAAATATATATGACAAATGACATACAAATCTGAGAATAGTTTGGCATTACAAACTCATTTACGAGAAATTGGATCATAGCCACTTATGAATATACGCCCTCGATATATTATTGCCTCAGTTAGCTAAACATTTCTAAAAACATGGACACGTTTCACAAATTTTTGTATTGTTCGATTTCTATGAAAATTTAAAATTTAGAGTAAAAATTAATCCAGTCACAAAATATAATCGTTTTATGTTTAAATATAATTTTTGTAAAAATTTGGTAGCTTTTTCTTATAGAAAACAATGTATAGTTATGTATGTCCGACCAATGGTTATACTTATTTGAAATTTAAATGCACATGAAAGTTTTTTTTTTTTTTTTCCAAAAATAGTAACAATAATTTTCTATAAATATGTTTTCTGATCTGCGACTGAGCTGAATGTATGGTGGATTTTTTTTCTTAAAAATCACTTTCCGCGTGGGGTTTTTAGATTTTTTCTTCCATTATTTTTTTATTTTAGGTGATTTTTGTTTGACTTTATCTTCTGCCTTAAGTCACGGCAATTGTAGATTTTAGCTAATAAATATCAAGTTTTGTGCGCAGACTTTTCCTCGCAAGTGTACATATGCGAATGTATACACTGCCTAAACGTGGAATGTTTGACGTGTATTCAAATCCGTCAACAAAGAAAAAAATTTAATATGATGAGATCAGCGAGAGAGAAGGAGAGATTTTACGACCTTCAGGGAAATCGCACTGTACGCTTGTAACAACGTTTAAATATATACATACAAAGGAACGTAAGGGTACCACATCTGTCATAACTGTCTTTATAGGGTTCAGTTTTATTTTGACAGGACGTGTCATGTGTGCGTGTATGCATGTTTCAATCAAGCAGATGGATTTTTATATAGACAAGAGCAAATAAGCAATGAAATTCGTTTATTCTGACATCCAGAAAGGTGAACGCACACGCCCTGAAGAAAACACTTTGGGGAATGGGAATAATAGTGGGTCAAAGATGGCTGTGTATTTACAACACTGCGGTTTATCATGATTAAAAAAATTAATCAAAAGAAAAATTCTTGTATTTAATTAAAGAATTTAACGTAAGCACTTGTCTTCAAGGATTTACATCACAGCATTATACAAAAAATGCTGCTGAAAATTTTAACGAAAATAATTGTTACACTGAAATAGAGGGTATCTAGCACCAAATTCACTTTCAAATCTAAATCTAACATGACAGTATAACAACGAAATATTTAATATGTATAAATGATAACGATTTTTTTTCTAATTTGAAAATTTCGATTGTAGTAGATCGAATCAATAACATTTAAATCTAGAATAAATACTAAATTTAATATGGTAATGAAAATGAAATTTTGACAATCTCAAATCAATGTTTCCAAATTTTTTACCATTGTAAAAGTTATTTTCCACTCTGGATGGTAGATTCATTCTGCAATAAAATAATATATGTTGAACAACCATTTATTTGAATTTTTTTATTTAAATTAAAATTGAATTTAATTTTTATGAATTATATTGTATTCTAATTTTTCGACCAGGGATTGAGCCGCGTGACGAAGACCATTATAGCTATATACATACGAACCCACATCCACCACAATGATAGCCGAGTACGCTACAAACTCGACTACCGGGGCGCACTATTTTGAGTATTTATATTTTTATACACTCCACGAGAGTATTATGTCTTTGTGCATTTGTTTGTAACACCCAAAAGGAAGCGAGATAATCCCATTGTTAATTATACCGATCGACTTGAACCCCTTTTAACTCGATTTAGCAATGTCCGTCCGTCTGTCCATCTATTCTTGTAATCAGAGTACAGGTGGCAATTGCAGTCAGAACTAAGTGAAACTTTGCACAACGAAGTTTTTCGTGATAAGGTCGAACACTATTCAATTTGAAGAAAATCGGTTCAGATTTAGATATAGCCTCCATACGAATTTCTCTTCCGATTTGACTATTTTCACTCATACCAGATTTTACCAGATTTTCTTTAAAATTGGCAAAACATCTTTTATTTCAACTAGAAACACCTGTGTTGACAATCGTTTCAGATTTATATATAGCTCATATACATATTTCGCTACTAATTTGAGTATCTCCGCTCTAGAAGCCACGTATTTTATATGTTTGTCTTAAAATTTGGCAAAAATCTTATATTTCAACTAGAAAATAGGTTAGATCGGTTCAGATTTATATATAGCTAGCATACAAATTTCGCTCCCGATTTGACTTTTTCTGCTCTAGAAATCACATATTTTATCAGATCCTCTTCAAATTTGGCGAAATATATATCATATTTCAACTAGAAAGGAAAGGAAGTGCGCATTGCCCTGATATCATAAACGTTCATATTTGTAGGGGGTGAAATGGGACAAAAAGGAATACAAATTTTACCTACCAAACGACAACAGCTAGAAACACGAAGTTCGGTGTGTACATTCCTCTAATTGAGTGGGTAGGGTTCATAATATAAAAGTATTTTTCCCAATTCGTACTTTTAAGGGGTAAAATGAGAAAAGAGGGATATAAATGGAACCAACCAAAATGCTGCACCTAGAATAATGAGATTGGTGTATGCATTCCTCTGACTGCGTAGATAATCAAAACAAAGGGATTTTTCGAAATGCGTACTCTTAGGGGTAAATTTCTATATAAAATATAATATATTTTCGTGATTGCTTGGAGTGTTTCCATAAAGAAAATATAGGCATATTTATCACTTTCCAATTTTATTTTTTTTGAATTTCTGGCAAAAAATATGGATTTGGGACCATAGTGTAATGGTAGGTTACCTTGCACTGTGTATGTGAGAGATAATGGAGTTTAAAAATTTGTACTTTCAGCATTAAAATAGGATGGAAATACAACCAACCAAACGGCTGTAGCTGAAAGTGCACCCCCAACTATTTAGGCTATTTAAGCTTTTTTGAAGATTGCTGCCTCATATTTACTTTTCGATATTTGGCACTATGCGCTCAAGACTTGGCGTAAAATAAATAAATAATAATATTTATTATTATTTTGATATAAACGGATTGGTAGCCTTGTCTTATAAGTGCGTATAAAATTATTTTTTCAATAGTTTCATTTGTCTATATTAAAAAATTAACTTTTTCTGAAATGTTACTGTATATCCACCAATAACTCTCATTACCAAGTAATGTGGGGAATAAGGCAAAAACAAAAACCTTCACTGCTTATTTTTCGGATCCGTTTCTAACTATTTTTATAAAGAGATTGTAAAAAAATAAATACTTCCACGCACGCTTACAAAAAGTTGAGAAATAAATACTTCCAAGCACGCTTACAAAAAGTTAATATATAAGTACTGGTTGGTAAGTATGGTGGTTGACGTTGTTGTGGTTGGAGGTTTGAACATATCTGAAATACATATCTAACAACTTCAACTTATTGCAACTTCATTATATTTCAAATTTTGTATGATAAACAACGACACCACGGCAAGCAAACGTATACACAAAAAAGTACAGTTTTGGTGTTGTAACAAAAGGAACAGATCAATAAGAAGAATGGTGAATGTGTTTTCCTTTCTTCTTATTGTTGTTGTGCTGATAATATAGTATTATAATACTATTTTCGTCGCGGCAACATCGGAATGGCTGGATGACAAAGCTGCACACAACTCTATGTGTAGCAAAACATGGATGTGTTGTTACCAATAATTAATTTTTTAAGCCATTATAAGGAGTCCATTATTTCATACTTCAAAATAATACAAATAATAATGAGGTGGCATTAATTGACTTGAAGTATTATTTCGATATTTGGCACTATGCGCTCAAGACTTGGCGTAAAAGCAATAAATAATAATAATTATTATTATTTCGATATATATAGTATAAACGTATTGTTGTTAGCCTTGTCTTTTAAGCGCGTATAAAATTATTTTTTCAATATTTTTACTTGCCTATATTAAAAAATAACCTAAAATAGCTACGAAAATCGACAGCCTTTACAATCCATGGTGGCCCGGCCGAACTTAACGCCGTTTTAATTAGTTTTTTTTTGCTAAAATTAAAATTTTCGGCGAAGTTATCTAATATTTATCCTATCATTTTGGAAATATAATTCCGATACCACCTGGTTATATGTTAAATTTAAGGAACTCATGATGGCTACAAATATCATTTTAATAAATTCAAATAGAAACAGTGCTTTTCTTTCAAAAAAAAAAAAAAAAAAAAACAAATAAAAAATAGATAAAAATCGGAAAAACTATTTAGTTTTATTTTTTAATAGCTAACATTCTATCGCAAAAAATGGATAAATGAATAAGTTATTTATAGTGTGGGCCATTTAAAACTTTAAATTAGAATCGACTGTAAAAAAAAGTACTAATCATTTTCTCAATTGTCTGGTTTTGTCATTTAATAATGGAGCACAATATCATGTATATACTACCACAACTGGCTCGGCAGTACCTCATCCGATCAACTCAATTTTTCAGTACAGCCCAAAATCCACATCAAATAGTGACTCGTTGTGGATGCATTGGCTTCTCAATAGTCACGTGTGGGTTCTCTGAACCTCATATGCGACAATTTTGCTTTTTGACATAAACAACGAGATGAAAATGAGCTTTATGAAGGCTGAACTGTAGGCTGATCTATTCTCGAAACTTGTTCACGAAAATTTCTTACAGTTTGCGTTAAAGACTCACTACTTTGGATGTAAGTTTTTAATATTTTCCAATTTTCTTCGATCATATAGCGCCGCATTTTGCAAATGGCAAAAATAAAACTGAAAATAAAAATTAATGTTATTCTACCTTTCAGAGTGAAAGTAATCGGTAGTTACAATTTAAAATTCTAAATGGTCCAACCTATATTTACTTTTTATCTTTTGCAGAATTTAAGAATTTAACAGGATAACAGATATGCTGATCTCCACAGAGCGAGTGGAAATACCCGAATCATAATGTAACCCCTTTTCCGCGTTTAAAACAAATCCTTGAAATCTGTGAAATCTAACAACAAACATCCATTATCTATTAAATGTTTACACATATTGTAGTGCTCGTTCGAAGTTAGGGATGTCAAAGGGTAACCTTTTATTTGATTTCATTCCTTATGTCCTTATGTACAGGTTCATACGACTAATCGAATGATAATAATAAGCAACTGTCTTTGATGGCAATTATGGGTCTTTGACCGTCTGCGCTGGCGGTCTTGACATAGAGTTTTTCCCTTCTGGGATGTTTCCAACTCAAACTCCAGTTTCTCTTACGGATTTGTATTCTCGTTTGCAATCTATTATGGCGAGTGGAAATACCCGAATCATAATGTAACCCTGTTCCTTGTTTAAAACACAAATCCTTGAAATCTGTGAAATCTAACATCCATTATCTATTAAAATGTTTGCACATAGCGGCTGTGCTGCACCAAAAAAGGAATACTTTGTTATCAATTTCTCGGGCCGAAAAAAGAAGAAAAACGCAACAGATGGTTTACTGGACTCCGAGTGGCATTCATGACTAGAAAACCGTCCTATCTCCTTTCAGTCAATAAATAACAAATGTTGCACTCATACATATGTAATTGGAAAAAACCCTAACTCGACCAAAAAATCTCATTGAATTCAATTGAAAATTCAATTCAAATGAAAACAAGAACAACGACATCATCACCAAGAGCAACAGCAATAGCAGCAACATCAAAAAAGGGGGAACATTATCATTTGGCATTCTTGTGGGTGTTGTCCGCTGCTGCTGTAGCAGCGAAAACAAACAAACAAGCGACTCTAACAAGGGATGGAAAAACCAAACAAAAAGAGGAGCATGGCCACACGGTCTGCGATGTTGGATTTGGATGCGAATGTGGATGCATTTTTTGTGGTTCTCTATCCAGCCGACCATCAGTGACTGCACATACGGTTCATGTTTCTGTAATAGAACCAAACAAACAAACATTCATGCCAAAGGACCAATGAATTCTGCAAATGCAACAAATGTTGGTAATGATTTTTATCCTTTTTCAGCAATTTCAGTTTTTTCCTTTCTCTGGTTGTTGCAAGTTTTATCGGGATTTTCGCATAGCAAAAAAATTGTTGATGTTTCTTTAATTTTGGGCTTATTTTTATGTCCTTCGGAGATTTTTATTGTTATTGAAAAAATGTTTTGTTTGTTTGATTTTTTTGTGGAGTGGGGAGGGAAATATTGAAATCGAAAAAAAAACTGCCGATTAAGACGAGGGCCGAATGATAATAGAAGATAGGGAGAATGATAATATAGAGTGATTTTTTTGAGGTTAGGATTTTCATGCATTAGTATTTGACAGATCACGTGGGATTTCAGACATGGTGTCAAAGAGAAAGATGCTCAGTATGCTTTGACATTTCATCATGAATAGACTTACTAACGAGCAACGCTTGCAAATCATTGAATTTTATTATCAAAATGCGTGCTCTGTTAAGAAAGTTCATCGCACGCTTCCATTTTATGGTCAGTTTAATCGACCCACTGAAGCGGCTATTCGGGCTATTGTGACTAAATTTCGCACCAAATTTACATTGTTGGACATTAAACCACCAAGACGCTTACGTAGAGTACGAACTGAAGAAAATATCGCAGCTGTATCGGCCAATGTTAATGATGACCATCAATTATCGATTCGTCGCCGTTCGCAGCAATTGGGCCTCTGTTACTCAAAAACGTGGAAATGCCAAAATTGGACTAAGCGGATGGACCACTTGAGGCGCAGCCGCGGTCAACATTTAAATGAAATTATCTTCAAAAAGTAAATGTCATGGACCAATCTAACGTTTCAAATAAAGAACCGATGAGATTTTGCAAATTTTATGCGTTTTTTTTAAAAAAAAAGTTATCAAGCTCTTAAAAAATCACCCTTTAGAAGATAATGCTCTCTATCTATCACGGAAACCTGTTCTTTTGTAACAAATCGACTCTCAAACGCACTGGTAGTAGAGCTGGTAGCATGGGGCGCTGGGTTCGATTCCCGCCAAACACTCTTGTATGTGGCTGCAATAACTAGCTATAACGGCTTAGTTCATGGGCCCTAAATATAATAAATAAATTTTATTTGTATTGCAAATCATAATACATTACTAATAAACTCGACTAAGAGTAATTATAATATTTTTAGAGATTATAGGGGGTATTTTCTGTCATTATTAGCGTATAAATTTCCCTCTGGACCTATAATGGTAATTTGCAATCCCAATCGATTAACAATTATTGGACGCATTCTTGGAAAATTTGGATCCCCTTTCCGTTAGGTGCTATTGTGCTTTCAAAGACAGATATGGCTTGATCGTCTTAGAATTTTATACTTTATAAGGCCTCAGATTGATGTGAAATATATTGATCTTTCTTTGAATTTGGTATCCCACTATATGATGACGGCTATAGAAAATTTAATGATTGTATTTTGATTTGAAAGTCGCATTTATATAAGTCAATTCCAGTACGTGTGGCCATGTGCTCCTATTAATAACAACGAACAACAGCTCCTCTATTGTGCTTCTTTAGTGTGTCATAGTAGGTAGAATATTATTATTCTTTGGAAGGATTATGATATTCAAGCCTCACATGAAAAGCTGTAATGCAAAAATATTTATTAAATTCATCCATATTATAAATTTTGGGAATGGATCCCCACTCCCAAAAAATAAATGTATGGGATAACAATTAGGGTGTCCAACCGCGATTAATCGAATAATTTTTGTCAAATATAATAAAAAATCATGATTTTCGAATAACGAATAATTCGAATAAATTGTCCCAAATAATCGATTAATCGATATTTTAAGTTTTGCCTTAAAAATTAATGAAATCGTCGTATGCTTTGTATGATAAATTGATTTGGAATAGCCAGTTTGCTCCATTTAGGTAAAAAACTATGAAACACCAAATATAAAACCACAATTTTTTGGATTTTTGATTTGTATGCTCCACAGATATTAAAATTTATCAATTTATCCGACTTCATTTAAAAATAGCAAAAACTGGCCAATAGCTCCGGAATTATTTAAAATTTAAAGAATAGTAATTTCATAGAATAGTAAATTCATAGAAAAATTGAGGTTAACACCGCGATAATAAAGTCAGTTCTGTTATAAATCATATGATCCATATTCTAAAAAGTCAATGGATAAATTCTGATCCATTCTTCCTTCATTTCATTTTTGTTAACTTCTAATGAATTTCGAATTTGATATTACAATTTTTAAATAAAATCAGATACGTAATAAACGTTCAATATGTAGTTGAACTACCCGTAAACTGGGGTGTCTTGTCTTAATTAATTATATTTTATTTAAGTGGACAATTGTTCGGTTAATCGAATAACTGTCGACTTCATTATTCGATTAATTGGAAATTTTTTGTTTTCAAATAAACGATAAATCGAATAACATAAAAGTCCGAATAATTGGTTATTAAATTATTGGAACTTTGGGTAATAGAAACGAATATTGAATTACTTGCCAAAAAATAAAAGAAAATTGTTCCTTTCGTTTTCCCAAAATTGTCAAATATATAGGGGTAATCGAATGACAGAACGAGCCGGCAAATCAGCTGAAAGCCGCCGCCGCCGACCCATTTTGAACAGCGCCGCCGCCGCCGATAATTGTGGTTCGGCTTGTAACTCTGGTGTGGCAATATCGGCCATATTACAGGGAATGTAACTTCTATAAAAGCATTTCCAATTATCAAATTTCACAGTATTCCGATCATCACTATATAAGTAATTTTATGTAAGTTAGGATATTTGTGTGGGAGGTACTAGGAGGGGCGTGACAAAACATTATCAAATAGCAAAATATAGCTGATTCTGAGTATGTGGAAGTTACATTAGTTTCAATTTATCATACGAATATGAGTCATTTGTGTGGGAGGTAGCAGAAGGGGCGTGGCAATTTCGCCCACCTTTATACCCATACTTTTTATACTTATACTTTTGCAACACCTAAAAGTAAACGATATAGACCCATCGTCGCCTTAGAATCACTTTCTGAGTCGATTATCTGTCTGAGCCGTTTGTCTGTACTTCAGATTTAGATATAGCCTCCATACAAACGTCGCTCCCGAGTTGACTCGCTCTATAAACCACATATTTCACTCGATTTGTTTTAAGTTTGGCACAGTAACTTATAATCGAACTAGAAACATCTACGGTGAAAATCGAGTTGACTTTTTCCGCTCTAGAGACCACATATTATAACCGATCCTTTTCAAATTTGTGACAACTCCTTATATTTCAACTAGAAAAATATATCGTTAAAGTAAGTCAGAACGCTTCAGATTTATATATATCCCCATATAAATTTCGGTCCGTATTTGACTCATTCCTCAATTTGCAACGGCTCGGCAATTTATATTTTTCTTCCGCTCTATACACCATATACATGCATACATATAGTACCCATACAAAAATTATATCATTCCCGATATCACTTTTTTTCCCCCGAAGTCAATTGTAGTGGGGTAGAAAGTTTACCATATAGTCGTATCATTGTGTTTAATTTGTTATTTAGAGAAACCTCAAAATTATCCTGCGAAAATGTCTCAATATCTTTAAAAAAATTAAAGTAATAGATAGAATAGAGATATATATTGCAATATCAACAACATTAAAAAACTTTCATCAAAATCGGAAGTATTTCCTAATTATCTGATTGAATTTACATGGAAATGAGCATCACTCAAATAGTGACTATATGATATAGAAATATTCTCTAAATGTCATAGATCCTTATGGATGTTTTATGTTCTTGTTAAGGAAAACAATTCTCTTAATCTCTAATTGGCAACACCAACCGAACAGTTGACCCAGTAAGGGACTGGTTTCGTTTAGAAGCTAGCGTGCTTTTACCATTTCCATAGTATGAACCCCTATATATAGCGGCTATTTCGGGACAACCCACTGACGGTGAAAATGTAAACTTTTGGAAATGGTAATTTGATTAAACAAATATAACCATAAATATAATAGTTCTTTGTGTCCAGTTGCCTGACCTCGTAACGCGGTAATTGTATTTTGCACTCTAAGCCCTGGCGTTATGCTATTAGACCCTACTCACGGTCATTCAGTGTATCCGCTTTAATTCGCTCACACACGCACACACACACTCGTTTGCGTTTGTATTTTCATACTTGAATGGAGAGACATGAGGTTTTTGCTGGTTTTTGAATCCGCGTTAAGTTCTTTTGGTTCTTCGTTCGAGTTGTCGAGTTTTATGGTTCAATAAAATTTTATTACTTTTCGATATTTCCCAACATCGTGTTAATTTACACACAAACAACAGCCATTCCAACTGCCTTCACTGCTTCGTTGTCGCTTCCTTCCTCTAGTTTTCACTCGTGCCTATACAATTGGTTGCGAAAATGGGAAATCTATAAAAAAGGATGGATGTGAGTATAGATTTTTTGCGTTTGTTTGGAAAATGTTTACAATTGTTTGTTGGTAACTGCTATTGTTAGTTGCAGTGATTAGTTTGATTTTTTTGTTGTGCTCCACCGGCACCGGCAGCGCCAACACCATCATCAACGTCACTACGATGCTAGAGTATGACCAGCAACATCAGCAGTTTCACTGCCATCACAGACACCACCCTCTGGTGTTCCACTTTATTGTAGTGCTCGCTCGAAGTTAGGGATGCAAAAGTGTGATCTATCATTTTTTCTATCCCTTTGTAGGTTCGAATAAACTAATTATAATTAAGATATGTGGTAATTGTGGGGATTTACCATCTGCGTTGGGGTCTTCGGCTTGGTATAGGGGTTTTCACTTGCAGATACTTCCACGATTTTCTCTCCACCGGAGTATACCCAAAATTGACTATTCAGTGAAAGATTCTTCTATTAAAAACCGACCAAATTTTAAGGTCGGACTAGGGACTCAAATGCCGGATACAACTGTGTGCAATGCATCCGTTTGCCTGGCGATCATAACCCTCATGATTGTAGGATTTGTGTACTAAATTTTAGTGCGATTACGCCCAAAATCCACATAACGAATTGCATTACGAACGCAATCCCTATTCCGCTCGGGATTATGTATTTTTTATGCCAACGCATATATTTTTGGGTAAAACAACTTTTCTTATGGGGCTGATTTTCCTTAAGCTGCGATAGCAACAATGTTTGTGAACAGTTAATTTTTTACTGAAAATAAAAATTTTTTTCCACATTGTCGCCAACTATAATATACACACATTACTTATTATTCTTTTATTTTATAACTAGCACCAATTTTACATTTGCATGTTAAAACAGAGCCGCGAAAAATTGTTTGAATTATTACATTTTTTAGTTTCTCCTGGCCTACAATTAAAACGATGGCTAATGTAGGCAGAATCATTCCATTTTAATTAATTTAATTAGAAATTAAGTGTGTCAACAGTTGTAAAGGCCAATGACCTGCATTTTAACAGCATAGGAAACAAACAATAAAATTTTAATTATTATATTCTTAAATATCTTAAACAAAAACAATGTTTTACATATGAGTGATATATTCGTGCCAGACTGGCAAATTTTCAAGAGAGCGATTTAAAAATTATAAACCATAATATTTAGCATATCCGCTGCTATAGTTATAAACAAGTAAAGAAAGGATAAAGTCGGGCGAGGCCGACTATATGATACCCACCACTTTCTACCCCATTACACTTGAATTCGGGGATAAAAGTTAAATCGGGAACGATTTTTATATGGGTTCTATATCATGAACCGAAGTGACCTACTTTCGCAATGTATGTTTCCAGCTGACAAACAACGTATTCTGCTAAATTATCTCAAAATCTGTAATATTTTGAGAGAGAAAAAGTTAAATCGGGAAGAACATTTCACTATAGATTTTCCTAGTTGAAATATAATGTGTTTTGCCAAATGTGAAGAACATCGGTTAAAATAGATGATTTCTACAGCAAATCGGGAGTGACATTTTTATGAGGCCTATATCGAAATCTGCACCGCTAATATTTCCAGATAAGTTACAAGGTAGTGTGCTAAATTTGAACCAAATCAACTAAAATATTTGGTTTCTAGAGCGGAAAATGGTAAATGGAGAGCGAATTGGTATGGGAGCTTTATCTAAATCTGAACCGATGTAACCCACTTTCACCACAAATGTTTCTAGTTGAAATATAAGGTTTTGTGCCAAATTTGAAGAAACGTGGTTAAAATATGTGGTCTCTAGAACGCAAAACATTAAATGGACAACGAAATTTGTATGGGAGCTATATCTCAATCTGAACCGATCTTGCCCAATTTCACCACAGAAGTTTCGTGTTGCATTTTGGGTTGGGTTTTATAATCTTCAAATTGCTCTTTACAATTAGTGTTCTCAGATGTCTTTTTTTGAGACTGTGTGAGTTTGGAAGTGGTCGATGGCTTCTATATTTCGCGTTTTGGTTTTTTTTTTTCAAATTAGACCAGAATTTCAATGAAAAATCCAAGAAAATGTAGTTAATACAAAATATATATTTTTTTTGTAGCGTGCGATCATCAGGAAAATAGAAAAATTATATATTTTTTCATTACCTGAATTTTTCCTGAATTTTTCATTTGTTTGTACTAAAAAAGTCATTCTGGAGATTTTTCGTAGAAGCGAAAAACGAAAAAAATAGAAGCCACAATCACCACTTCCAAACTCACACAGTCACTAAAGAAGAAAAGAAAAATAAACGAAATAAAATAACGCGGCTATACCAGTAATTGATATTGATATTAAAACAAGGTATGTCGCGTATTTCTCGACTTACAGGGGATTGAATAAACACAAAAATTTCATTTTTTAACTGTGAAACAAATTATTACTATTTTACTCGAAACATATGTATGGATGTATAATTTCAAACCACTTGTTGATATTTACAGTCAAACAACCTGTTAATATTCATTATACCACATGTTGATATTTACTTCACTTGTTCAATATTTTAAGTTGCTCGATTATTTCGATCTAAATTTGTGTATAAAAGGCAAAGCAGTTTCTCTGGAAAGGGAATTCACATAGAACAATAGAAGCGAGGATTTGTAGTTATAAGCGACGGTGCCTTCTAAATAAAGAGTGAAAAGTATTTTATAAAACCTTCGAGCTGTTTCCTTTCATGAAACCATGCAATCTTATGAACAAGATTGTTTCAACTGTTAAATTGGTCAAATTCGTGAAAAAAATTTCTAATTTTTTCCAAAAATACGTATACAAAATTTTTATGAAAAAGTACACACCACGCAGCTATCGAGGTCAAAAATCGTACCGCTTGACATGGAATGACTCATATTTATCATTATACTGAAAATCGGCACCACTCTTTGTATCTCTGTCAGAAGAGGCTTGTTGAATAAATTGAAAAGTTGGATTTCTAACAAAGTTCTCTTATCGACATCCCTGCTTGTATTAAAAGTTGTTGGCGTTCGTTCAGCTGTTCCGTTAATGCTTTACAGTTGTTGTACTCGTACCATAAACACAGTTTCAAGTGTATCATTGTTTTGTAATCATGAAAAGGATGTTTACACTTTTTTCCCTCCACTCAACACTCCTGCAGCTTCCTCTTCAAATGGTTTACATTAGATGTAGTACTTCATTATTATTGTTGGTGTTGTTGCAACTATTAATTGTAGTTGTTGTTCTTGTTGTTGCATACACCAAGTGCTTATATTTAGATATTGCCTGTTGCTCTGGTTGTTGTTGGTGGTGTTGGTGCGCCTGGTTAGTTTCCTTTTTATGACTATAAAAGTATGCCGTTTGTAAGCAATCTGCTTTTCGCATAATTGGCTGGCGATTGTCTGTTTTGTTTGTTTGCTTTAGTCTACAAATTGTTGCATCTTCAAGATTTATGATATCGCACCTTTGCTTAGCATTCACCCACCACCACCAGCACTCCTGATCTTACCTAACCAGCTCACTAACTACTAACGAAGGGGTTGAGTGCGTCTCAGTGTGAGTCAGCAGTGTTCGTTTGTTTGTTTGTGTTTCATTATCCTGCTGCTGCTGCCAGCACATCTTTATTGGTCCTGTTGAATAAGTATGGCCACTTGAGTGCGCTGTTGATATTGTTAAGTGCGCTTGTGTTGACTTTAACACGAGTGTATGAAATCATTAGTGAGTTAAATTAGTTTAGTTTATTTGTTGTTGCTGCTGTTGTTTTTGTTTCGGATTTCGTTAATAGATTTATCAATATTTTAATTGATTTAATACCTGAAGGGTTTTCTTAACAAAGTATAAAAAGAGGTTGTGTAAACTGAAGGGTACACAAATTTCAATTTTCAGCACTTGGCTAAAAGGTAATTACTTCGGGAATTGAAGACATGCTTAGGTAGTTATGAGGATGGATTCCGAAAACATGACCACGAATTTCGAAAGTGATTTATTTACATACGGCTATATGTGACAATGCTGTAATGGCGCCACATTTTTTGGATGTATCGTAGAATAGTATAGGCCACATGGATAGTTAATTGTTCGACAATAATTTGTTTGTTTTTGCTACAAATTCCGAGAGGGATGTATTTACATACATTTCTGTAATGGCGCCATATTGGTTGGGATATAGCGTATATTATTATAGGACACATGAACAATTTTTCTTTGCGAATTTGGAATAATAATTTATCGTACGCTGCTCAGTATTCAGAGAAGATATTAAAAAATCAAGTTATTCTTCTAGTGGTTGATGAAGCAAACAAAAGCCTTCACATATATACACTCAAGATTCTAAGGTGTCTAACAGAGATACAAGCCGACCGATTTTAAGCCGACAAGCCGCCGCCGCCGTATGTTTCCGCACGAGCCGCGCCGCCGCCGTTTTCATCGGCTCAAATCGACTTCAACACGCCGCCGATTTCATCGACTCATATCGACTTCAACCACGCCGCCGAGATTTGACGGAATTCTAACTCAGTCAAATCTTACTAGCAAAACAGACAACCCACTTAAAATTAAAAAAGAAAATATAAATGTCGACTTAGACAACCTACTGCTGTGAAATATAATGATCTATCTTTGAATTTGGTATTCCATGATTTGAAAGTCGCATTTATATAATTCAATTCCAGTACGTGTGGCCATATGTTCATATAAATAACAATGGACAACAGCTCCTCTATTGTGCTTCTTTAGTGTGTCAAAGTAGGTAGAGTATTATTATTCTTTGGAAGGATTATGATATTCAAGCCTCACATGAAAAGCTGTAATTACAAAAATATTTATTAAATTCATCCATATTATAAATTTTGGGAATGGATTCCCACTCCCAACAAATTATTGTATGGGATAACAATTAGGTTGTCCAACCGCGATTAATCGAATAATTTTTGTCAAATATTTGTTCGAATAATAAAAAATCATGATTTTCGAATAACGAATAATTCGAATAAATTGTCCCAAATAATCGAGTTTTGCCTTAAAAACTAATGAAATCGTCGTATGCTTTGTATGATAAATTGATTTTGAATAGCCAGTTTGCTCCATTTGGGTAAAAAACTATGCAACACCAAATATAAAACCACAATTTTTTCGATTTTTGATTTGTATGCTCCAAAGATATTAAAATAACGATTTATCCGACATCATTTAAAAATAGCAAAAACTGGCCAATAGCTTCGGAATTATTTAAAATTTAAAGAATAGTAATTTCATAGAATAGTAAATTCATAGAAAAATTGAGGTTAACACCGCTATAATAAAGTCAGTTCTGTTATAAATCATATGATCCATATTATCAATGGATAACTTCTGATATTGTGCTCATTTAAGGGAAGGTTCTTTATTTTGATAAGATATTAAGATTTTTGCCAACTTCTAATGAATTTCGAATTTGATATTAAAATGTTTAAATAAAATCAGATACGTAATAAACGTTCAATATATAGTGGAACTACCCGTAAATCGGCGTGTCTTGTCTATATAACTATTATTAATTTTATTTTATTTAAGTGGATAATTGTTCGATTAATCGGTTAATCGAATAACTCTCGACTTCATCATTCGATTAATTGGAAATTTTTTGTTTTCAAATAACATAAAAGTCCGAATAATTGGATACCCTAATAACAATATTAAATTATTGGAACATGGGCTAATTTTAACGAATATTGAACTACTTGGCAAAAAATAAAAGAAAATTGTTCCTTCCGTTTTCCAAAAGTTGTCAAATAAATAGGGGTAATCGAGTGACAGAACGAGCCGGCAAATCAGCCGAAAGCCGCCGCCGCCGACCCATTTTGAACAGCGCCGCCGCCGCCGATAATTATGGTTCGGCTTGTAACTCTGGTGTCTAAAAGCTGCTGCACTTAGAGAAAAATAGTGATCAGTAGAATAATCAGTATAAATTAACTAATTAACTAAACAAAACAGTGGGAAAATAAAGATAAGATAGTTTAAAATAAGAATTTTAAACGCACTTCATTTGAAATTTTGCAATAGATTTCAACAAGAAAGGAAAAACTAAAATTGTGCGGGCCGACTATCGGCGCCTATAGAGCATGGAATGATTGTATGTATTTTTATGTATTATCTAAACTTTAACCTATGTTGTCGAGTATATGTTCACATTTAACTAAATTTACTTTAATATTACAAAATTGACGGAAAACTGTTGGATCACCATCAAAAGATGTGGCACTTTTGCTGGTGGTATCCCTAGTTAAAATCTAATGTGATCTGCCAAGCAGTGTTACCGCTGAGAAATTTCAAAAAGTATCACAAAAAGAGATTTCTTCGAAAAAAAGTGGCACATTGCTTTGGAAAAAGTGGCACACATTTTTAAGTTTGTATTTCAAGAAAACAACGGATTATATAAAGTTAACATTAACCATATCAAACCGACCTATTTTAACGATTTTTCGCAGACATATTCTACTGTTAAAATATTTTACACGTATTTAAAAAAAAAACGATTTTTTTCCAAAAGGTAAGACCAATTGGAAATTGGGAAATGAAGAAAAACGTGCCGAGGTATGAGCATTGAAAATGGTGTAGCGAGAAAACGTGTGGGCACAATTCAAAGAATGAGAGTTAATTACAAGTACTTTTCGCCGACGTTCTTGGCTATTGACTGCTACTGACAACAATTTTGTGTATTTCTGATATTTCTTCTTCTTTTGTATTTTTCACTATGAAAACACCAACTTAAAAAATCAGAAAAATATAGGCATATTCCCTGATCGAATCTAAACAAACCCTGAGAATTTAAGCTTGGAGAAATAACGGGTTGTATTTTTAAAAAAACATTTACTAAATTTAGTCGCCCGAAAAAAATATTTTCTGATCGATTGTTCATAAAATAACATACACACATAAACTAAACTAAAAAATTAAATTAAATCCAATTTTGGTATTTATTCTTAGTTACCTTTTGGTAACTTCTTCGCTATTCTTTTCAATGAAATCAGTACTGGGAACCCAACTTTCCAACTCCACGTCAATTAAATTTAGTGCTAAAAGCATTGAATAACAAGTTTCTACCTTCAAACTGTTCATTATTGTCAAACTGTTCATTATTGTCAACGTCGAAAAAACGCGCTCTGCGCAAGCACTGCTATGAGTCAAAGTAAAAACATATGTGGCAAATTAATATAAATACTCATTTAAATTATTTTTTAAATATCCCACTTTATACTAGAAAACTTCGACATTAGTAATTGCGAATAGCTTCCCATAAGTTTTATTATTTGGCTTGTATTCTAATAACTTTAATCATCTGGTTTGCTAATTACATCACTAAATTCAGCCACGGTGGCAAAATAGTTGATATTTTCTTTAGATTTTATATAAAAAGAATCTTAACCTATTCAGTTTTGTTTGTCATTGATATCCAATCGTGAACAAATTTAACATCAAACAGTTTAGTAAAAATTTAAGTAGATTTCTTTTAATAATAATAATAACGTTTTCTGATATATTTTAAGAAATAATTAATGCTTAGACACATCTTTGAAGTATAAAATATTTTTATAATCGATATTCCATATCATAAACATTATAAACAATTTTTTTAATTTTTAAAAAGTTGGAGTATCTCTTTTGCCATCGAAACAACATTTATAATGTGTGAAGTCTCACTTTGAAAACTTTTGTTTAGTGAGTTCATGATTTTAAGAATATAAACAAAAAATTTTAAATATATCTTATTTGTTGTTGACAGTTCTTGTTTCCAATTTCCAATCAAACACATTCAATAACTTCACAAAAAAGTTTCTCTAGAATCAAGCTTTATGTTTAAAAATCATGTGATTTTTATGTATATTTTCTGTTTATTCGATATCCGATGTTAGATGTGGTTCTAGAGCTTTATTGGTGTAAATTGGAGGGATCCACTTGTATGACGGCTATACCACTTTCATAGCAGTCTTTTTAATTGATTTTAGCTATAACCAATAATCAATTAAAAAGACTGCTGTGAAAGTGGTATAGCCGTCATACAAGTGGATCCCTCCAATTAACATCATTGAATATGAAGAAAATCAGATCTGATTTTCTTCATATTCAATACCGGCCTGTCTGACAGAAAAAAATACTCGTCCCAAATTTCACGGCAATGGGAAAACAATTGTGTCATGTACTATGATTATAAGGATTAGATGGACAGAGAGACGGGCGGACAGACAGACATCGATTTTTGGAATTAATTCTGTAACTTTTGAATGGAAAGAGATACCACAAGCATATAGTAGAGGTTTAGATATTTTGCGTCCCTAATGGGTATGGGGCTACTGGGCGAACCTCCAAAGTGATCTCATCATTTAAAACTGTTTATATTGTTGGATTGCTTATCCAAAAAGGCGACAACATTATTTTGCTTGTATTTTATTTCTTTATAATTTAGAAGCGTTTATTGCCATTAATCATTTTGGTCCACGGACTTCATCTCCAAAATTGCCAATTTTTTAATAAAAAAAATTATTTGCAAAAATTCACAAAGCACCGATTAGAAAACTATATTTTTTAACCCCGAATGTTAACTTCTTATTAAAAAAAGTATCACCACATCCCAGCGGTAAATAAAGAAATGGCGATCATTTCAGTAAAAACATCCAATTTTGTTATAAATTTATATTTAAAATGGTGTATTTTCTCCTTCATACTTACAATAAGACTTGCTTCCCTTAGCGAAAATGCCTCATACCATGGGAAACACATATGTATGAAGGCTATATCAAAAACTAAACCGATATTTTTTGCGGCAAAAAGTGATATGTGCCAAATTTCATTATGATTGGATGAAAAATGTGGGTTGGTGGATGGATGAATTAAATTTAAGGGTAATATTTCGTTATATTTTTTCTATTACAACCGACTTTGTATTTGATAGTCCTTATCTGCCTTCATTATGATGTATATAATAAGTTTATACATTTTGGAAAGAGGATTTCATGTAGATAAATGCAAAAGAATCAGGAAATAGATGACTTAATGATGACCAATTCTCATACAAATTATTTATATTGACAATTAATTCTCGAAAGCAAAAGCAGCGATTTCACATTTTTTGCCTTCCCATCCTCGATCGAAAGTAAGGAATGGCGGTTATTTTCCTAATTGACGTAGTAACTCGTTTACATATCTATTGTTTTGATTGAACACCAAATCTACAGCATAATCTCTCATTACAGAATAAAAAATTTTACTCACCAAAAATATCCTTTTAATTTGCGTCCCTGAAAATAAAATGGAAAAATATATAAATATATATTTCGAATTAAATGTATCATTAACAAAGTTTCTTAAATTTTCCCAGCTAAAATCTTAGATCATAAAATCTTCAAAACTGGATCATCTTACTTAATTTTCACATTGAGTCCAATGAGAGATTTCTTTAACTTCAATGAGTTTCTTAATTTATAAAAATTTCATCAAAGGTTTTTGTAAAGGGAGGCCGGTTATTTTGGCTAGGCTCTTTAAAATGCAACAGATTATCACAATGTTTGCTTCATCATCCGTTCAGATTTATATTTATATAAATCTATAACTCTAACATTTTGCAGATCTGTAATTATTTCAACGTTGTTTCAAAACAAAATCGACACACATTGTACGTGTTTTTGTTTCGTATGTATTCAGTCTTTATCATTGCGCAATTGAACCTGGTTCACGAGCTTTCGTTTTTATGGCAAATTAGAAACAATATCAAATTATACATATAATTTTATTTAGTAGCAGGAATCTCAAATGAGTGATTCGTGAGGAAATAAAATCGTCCTTATTTAGAAAAATTATTATAATTTTTGCAGTAATCAATCGATTTAAATAAATTGACTGAAAAATACCAAAATGATTTTAAATTTGTTTCATCGAAATCTGTGCAAACTAGCTAGGATTTTACTCGCCTAACATATGTTTTATAGCAAATAATGATAATATGATATAGTAATAACATTTCTATTCTAAATATATTTCGTTTGCATTTGAAATCCCTTTGACTACCATATTGTCTTCCGTTTCATAAAACTGCAGTCGGATTGAAAACGTGCACAGCTCATATTCGTGCTTCCCTAAAGGATTCTCGAATCAACATTTTTATAAGCTGTAAAAGTTTATATTGTATTTCATCTTGCTCTTGTGCAAACAATGTTTAAACACCAGCGAGAGACACAGAGAGAGAGAAAGGGAAAAAACTCAACGACAAAAACAGTATGAATGCAAACTTTAATATAAAAGCAAAGGGTAAACATTACAATTTACCCTATAAAAGACAAAGTTATGGACCATAATATCATTATGGTAAAAAGTTCATGAAATGTTACCATAAAATTTGTTACATGCAGCAGCAGCAGCAACAACAACAACAGCAGCTGAAGAACGAGAATAGCTTTAAGTCTTAAACAATAACAATACGAGCTGTACTTATTGTATATATGCAGCATATCTCGCAGACAAAAATAGGGTTTACATCTAACATACAAAAGTTAGATGAGAAAGGATATCGTAAAGAATATCATTCCCATATTATGCATACACACATATGCATATTGTCTAATAGAGTGGGTCAGGATGTAAATTAGATTTTGAGAATTGTATATAATATTGTGAACACCTCCGCCTTGTTAGATTCATTACAATAAATTAAACGGAAAAAGCTAGTGAGATCATCGATTGATTTATTTTGGAAGGACTATCAATGGCGGTGCAATAAGATAGTTTAATAGAGTCTCAGGTACCATTCGCTTGGGAAATCCCAGGTCGAAAATCAAACGACCAGTCAGTTTACGTCGCACAGTGATACGGAATCAATTGACCAGAATTCAATAAGTTTGAGTTTTGTTAAAAATTAATATTGAATTATTGATATTATCATTGAAAATCGGGTAATCAGGTATAGTTTAGAGATAACACCATTAAAAGAGATCAGACGATTTTAAAGAACATTAATATCCCAGTTCAAATCAAATATTGATCACAGACCAAAATAAAACAAATGAAAAAAACTAAAATTAGTGAGTGTTGGTACGGCAGAAGTATTGCTGGGTAGTTTCCTGCATATGCAAACAATCCACCTTACAAGTGGCATGTGCGCCGTACTACTTGGCGCGATTTTTTAAACGAATATTCGGATTGTGAGTGATATCTCAAATTAATCCATGAGTCAGTTTTCTGCAAACCCCCAAAGTGATTATTAGATCAAAAGATTACTCTATTAAACTTTTATGAGCTATTTGGTGTCCAAAATTCGAAAGCGATATTATTTTTTTATTTTTTAAGTTTTAATTAATGTTCGAAGTTTTTCTAAGACTACAAATGTCTTTAGTTCAAATTTCACGTAGAAATATTTATTCAGAAAAAATCGCCACAAATTGTGAAAAAATCGGTACACTGTTAAACAAATTAATACTTTTTGATTGGAACAGAGTAGCGACACTATAATTCTAATTCTATAAAGGGCAAATTGAGTAGATCGCTTTTGTAGAATAAACTTATAGTCCAGTCCAGCTGGCCTGAGTTTCTTTTTACAGTGGGTCAAAGTATTCATTTTTAGTCAAAGGGAGCATTATACTAAGTGAGAAAAGTGTTGTAAGTTAATGCCTGAGAGAATTCTTATTGCCAGAACTATATTGTGGAATTTTTTGAGGATAATTTTTGTGGAAGATCTTAACCCTCCGGATCCTATCTATGTGGTTCAATTAGATCCTTCTTTCAAGAAAATCAAAACAAAGTCCCTTCAAAAAGGACATTTAAGGATTAAAGTGTTCTACCAAAAAAATATTGCCGGAAAATTTCAGTAGGGGACATCAAAGACACAAACGTTGTAAATAAAGCTCTTCACGCTAAAATAGCAAAATTACATGTTTTTTTGGAAGATCGATAATTATCGACAAGAAAATTTGTATAGTTCGATAGAGCACGGTAAATAAAAAATACAAATTGAATTGTTTGCAAAATTTTCATTTTCGCGGGAAATGTGGCTAAAATGATTTTGTATACATGACATTTTTGTTTTCTAATTTTCTCTGGATCTATCCAACGGACCCGGCGGAATTTTCGGATATGTATTAAAAAGCAATGTCGATTGAATGTCAGTCGTGAAAAAGCTGCAATTGTTGCAAAAAATCGAAGTTGCAATTGCATATTTCTGGGTTTCTGAAACAATTCTGTCACAAATATTCCCTATTTACTCAGCAATCATATGCCAAAAAATATTTTGGTATTCTCTATATGATAAAAAGTTACTCGGATTTTTCTAAACAGACTTTTCACAATGTTTGTCTTTACATCTGAAATTTATCCTATTTCACACTTCTTTTTACATTTAAGAGTTTTTCTAGCGGGGAAAAAAAAAATCCAGAAACTTAGAAATTTTTATTTCTCTAAGAGCTGAAATCCTAACGCAAAAAAACGAGGTCTATATATGGTTCTTGGATATACTAGGTCGTTATTGGACAAAGAGGAGTGATACCTCACATACAAACTATATTTTAAAACTTCAATATAGAAAGTAGGAAAGTTGTAACTAAACGTTATGCATATTCCATATTCCATGCGAATGTATCTTCTGTAAAGGCATTACTAAATATCAAAAGTTATAACAGCTTTAATTTTACGTAGTTTTGGGTGATTTGTGTGGGAGGTACTGGAAGGGGCGTGGCAATATCCGCCATATTTACTACACTTAAAGTTATTATAAAATAATTACCAAATACCAAAACATAGCGGATTCCAAATATCCGTGTGGAAGTTACACTGGTTTTAATGTAACATATGAATATGGGTCATTTGTGTGGGATGAACCACAAGGGGCGTGGCAATTTCGCCCACCTTCGAACTTAAACTAAATTGTACAAAGTTTGAATTGAGACACCAGCCAGCCAGACAGACGGACTGACGGACATGGCTCAAACATCTTAAAAAGTTGTGAAAAGGATTTGGTCCAAACATACTTGGGGTCTTAAGTAACTCATACAATGCGTTAGACTTTTTTCTGTCCCAAATGATATATACTGATATACTATACCTGTTACTCTGTAGAGTGAGGATATAAAAATACTCTTTCAGGTACTGTATACAATTTGTTTTAGTGCGTAGTGTAATTATACTTTCGTACCGATTGCCCACAGTGGCATCAGCAGTGTGGCATGTAGCATCCTTCTGTTGGAACCACCTGTTGTGCACATTCACATCTTACAATTTTGGCCCAGAGACATTTGTTATCAGCGATCGATAAAACTCTCCAGTGACGGTGATAGGAGTGGCATTATGGTTTTCGTAGAAGTGCGGACCGATGATGCCGCCGGACCAAAATTCACTCTAACCAGTGACTTTCTACAATGGACCGCGTTTGGATCGGTAGTGTCTCAAATCCGACCATTTACATGCTGATTTTGGTATTCATCTACAAATCGATCACGTTGCTTTTTCCATTTTTTCCAATCCTATCATATTCATCTGCTGTCAATAATATGCAGGAAAAACAAGTTTTTCCAATGGAGAATTATTTTCTGCTATTATTGGAAATTACATTTACATTGGAAATTTTCAGATTTAAGGAAGATAATAAATTAAAAGCACTCCCATAGTTAGACTTATGTCTGCTCTCACCCACAGTGTCATAATTCCGACTTACACATTTGTAAAATAACCGCGCCAAATTCATTAGAATATAAGATGTATGGGTATGTACGTACCGAGGAGGGGCACTTTTTTAGAATCTACAAGAAGGGACAGAAGAACATATATTTTTAGGTTTATTATGATTAAGCTAGCTAGGAAATTGTCACTGATTTTGACTATAATTATGAAAGTTGTATTGTCAACGCTTATTTTGGTGGGAGGTACGCGAAGAAGATGTGGCAATCTACTGTCAATCATGTTTAGCGATCAGTACTGGGCTGGGCCTCAAAAACACAAATCGACCTAAAAATGTTGAAGTTATGTAGCGGATTATATAAAAAAGGCATTAAAAATAGCATTAAAATGTAGAAAAATAGCTAGGTCATGAATCTAAAGCTATAAAGTCGAAATTTTTTGTGTCAACGCATAAAAAACGAAGATTAAGTTTACCCGGGAATTTCCGCAACTTTTTTGAAACCAGCTTAGAGTATGTTATTTTAATTATGTATCTTACATTTTTATACCCTCCACCTCCAGGATGGGGGTATATTCACTTTGTCATTCCGTTTGTAACACCTTGAAATATTCATCGGAGACCCCATAAAGTATATATATTCTGGGTCGTGGTAAAATTCTAAGACGATATAGCCATGTCCGTCTGTCTGTCTGTTGAAAGCACGATAGCGGCCGAACGAAATGAGCTAGGAGGTTAAAATTTTGCCTAAATGTGTCTTATGGTTGTAGATCGGTTGGGATTGAAGGTGGGCGAAATCGACCCAGAGGGACAAATTTTTCCCTCACAAGGACTGAAAATACCCCTAATATTTAGAGTATTTCAGCATGTTTTTAGAACATATTAGCTTGTGTTTACTTGATATTTCCAATTCGCATTCCCTTTATAGCATAAAAGGGCACCATAGAGTGATTTTTATTTGTAGGGGACGAAAAGGGACAAAAAAGGGATAAAAATGGTACCTATCAAACGACAACAGATAGAAATACGAAATTTGGCGTGTACATTCCTCTAATAGAGTAGATACATAATATAAGAGTATTTTTTATAAATTCGTACTTTTAAGGGGTTAAATGGGGATAGAGGGATAAAAATAGTACCAACCTAACGGCTGCGCCTAGAATAATGAAATTCGATATATACATTCCTCTGACTGCGCAGACACGTAAAATAAAATAACTTTCCAAAATTCGTACTTTTTGGGGTTCAAATGGCAAAAGGGGATAAAAATAGTACTTACCAAATGACCAAAGCTAGAATCATGAAATTCGGAGTATACATTCCTGTGACTGCGTAGACACGAAAAATAAAACGTTTTTTCCATGCTTTATATAAGGTTACTTTCTATATATGTTTGTGTGCCACAAAATTTGAAATCAATTTTTGAAAGCTTTTTTCTCAACCAATTTTGCTCAAATTTTGCACACTTAATCATTTTCGATGACAATACAAGGAAATGGAAAAATTTGACCAATTGGACAAAGGGGCGTGGTACCTCCCATACAAACCACAAATTAAAAATCTATTATTTATGCTCCTGATAACGGTATTTAAACAAAATTTGGTACGTCGGTTGGGTGTGCATGTTGTAAGTGCTGCTGCAAATATGGGCGGGATTGTACAAAGGGGCGTGGTACCTCCCATACAAACCACAAATTAAAAATCTATTATTTCTGCTCCTGATAACGGTATTTGAACAAAATTTGGTACGTCGGTTTGGTGTGGATTTTTTAAGTGCTGCTGCAAATATGGGCGGGATTGTACAAAGGGGCGTGGTACCTCTCATACAAACCACAAATTAAAAATCTATTATTTCTGCTCCTGATAACGGTATTTGAACAAAATTTGGTACGTCGGTTTGGTGTGGATTTTTTAAGTGCTGCTGCAAATATGGGCGGGATTGTACAAAGGGGCGTGGTACCTCCCATACAAACCACAAATTAAAAATCTATTATTTCTGCTCCTGATAACGGTATTTGAACAAAATTTGGTACGTCGGTTTGGTGTGGATTTTTTAAGTGCTGCTGCAAATATGGGCGGGATTGTACAAAGGGGCGTGGTACCTCCCATACAAACCACAAATTAAAAATCTATTATTTCTGCTCCTGATAACGGTATTTGAACAAAATTTGGTACGTCGGTTTGGTGTGGATTTTTTAAGTGCTGCTGCAAATATGGGCGGGATTGTACAAAGGGGCGTGGTACCTCCCATACAAACCACAAATTAAAAATCTATTATTTCTGCTCCTGATAACGGTATTTGAACAAAATTTGGTACGTCGGTTTGGTGTGCATTTTTTAAGTGCTGCTGCAAATATGAGCGGGAATGGACAAAGGGGCGTGGTACCTCCCATACAAACCACAAATTAAAAATCTATTATTTCTGCTCCTGATAACGCAGTAATTTTTCCTTCTACAAAAGATAACTAAAAAAGAATTTCTAGGCCCAATAGAATTCTGCTTGCATAAAGCATGGATTTGAAACAAAAAATTTTTTGATTTACTAGTTCTAAATTCGTACTATCAAGGGATACAATGGCTACAGGGGATAAAAATAGTACCAACTAAACGAATACAGCTAGAATGATGAAATTCAGCGAGTACGTTCCTCTAATTGTGTAGGTACGTAAAATAAAGAGATTTTAGATAGTCGTACTCTTGAGGGGGCAAAATTGGAAAAAGGGGATAAAAATGGTACCAACAAAATGGCCGCTGATAGAATCATGGAATTCGGTGTATACATTCCTCTGACTGCATAGCCACGTAAAATATTTTTTTTCCAAATTCGTTCTTTATTTTTTGCTTTTACGACAAAAATGGTAAAATCATGAAGTTGTCTTATACTGCGTACGTGAGTATTATATATATTTATATTTTGAAAATTTATACTTTTGAAATTAAAATAGGATGGAAATACAACAAACCAAACGACTGTAGCTGAAAATACACTCTCTACCCACCAATATTTAGGGTATTTATGATTGCTCCCTTTTGTTTACTTTATGAATTGAAGTATTATTTCCATTATACATATATATATATACATAGTATACAAATATTGGTAGCCTTGGCTTATTAATTAAATTTCTGATTTTCATACATTTGAAATATGTTGCGGACATTTCTCTTGTAGCTTGGAAGCACCACAAAGAAAATAAAAGTTTTAGCGGGCGAAATGGGACAAAAAAGGATAAAATATGGTCGATAACAGCTAGAATCATGAAATTTGGTTTGTACATCCCTCTAATTACATAGACACCTAATGTAGAGGGACTTTTCGAAATTCGTACTTTTAAGGGATATAATTAAGAAAGAGGGTAAAAATGGGACCTACCAAACCGCTGAAGTTGAAATCATGAAATTCGGTGACTATGAAGACTAGAAAAATGTTTTTTTTTTTTTTTTGAAATTTGTACATTTGGCGACTGACAATCGCCTAATATTTAGGCATGTTCACTTTCACAATTTCAGCATTTTATTTATATATAGTAGTCGATTTTAAACAGTGCGCATAAGTATACATTTGCGCATAAGTATACATTTGAAATAGTAAACAAATATAGTAATGTGCATAAAAATATCACAATTTTCGTAACATGGTACTGTGCTTCTATGTAAAGTCGACATCCTTTAATCTGCTGGTAATACTGTGGAATGCACTCCGTGGTGGAGGGTATATAAGATTCGGCCCGGCCGAACTTAACGCCTTCTTACTTGTTTAATTTCGACTGCAATCCCGTTCATAATTTTTGTAGAGTACATTTAAGGAAATGGATTCATTCCTCTATAAAATATTACATTGCACCAATGAAAGTTGTTATTGTTTTTGGGACAACGTACCGCTTCATTGATGCAACGAAAAATATTTTATTAAATTTAAAAATTAATGAATAATGTTTCATTAGTGTTAGATTAACGTAAAGTGACATTAATATAATGTAACATTACAGTAATGAAAAGTCTCATTAATGCAATATACGTTAATGATAGCCTTTTCATTGATGACTGAATTTTTTAATGCTGTAATGAAAAAAGTGTTTATTCTTATGGCTTAGTTGGCTGCATATCGGCATCCATTTTGCAGCAATACTTTGGCGCAGAAATAAAAATATTTAACGTGGTTGAACCACAAACTGAGGGAAAACTATTATATTCCGCCAAACACATACACTAACAAATCATGAAACAATAATGAAACCAGGTCATTCTGGTAATGAAATGTTACATTCGAGTTAAGAAAGTGTTTCAATATTTTGTTTGTGACGGAAAGAGTAAATGAAACTTAGTTAAATCTTTTAAACAAGTGTTATAAAAGTAAATATAATCCACTACTTGATTTGAACTGGGATATTCTCCTGGCTCAAGACCATTTTGCACCTATATTTTATAATATGCAATTTTTTTTAAAAATGGTGGGGTTTATTTATTACTTGGCTGCACACTGCCACTATCGTGATTTCCGGCCTGATAAAGCCTTCGTTAGGTGGCTTCACAGTAAATTTATATTAACTCACAAACGAATGAGAAATACAATTCACAACAACTTGAGCCAGGAGAATATCCCAGTTCAAATCAAATATTGATTACAGACCAAAATAAAACAAACAAAAAACTAAACAAATGAGCTTTGGTACGGCAGAAGTATTGCTTGCCTGCATATACACATTCTTAGATATGAAAATCAGGGTAATGTAAGGAGGCATGTGTGCTTTATTACTTGGTGCGATTTTTTAAACGGATATTCGGAAAATTAGTTGTGCTTCTCATTCGTTTGTGAGTATATTTCTTTATATTAATGACAATAACCTTTTTTTCACTGTAAGTACCAGAAACTCATCACATAACTTATGGAGGTGATTGACACTATTATCTTTTTTTTTTAAGATTAGATTTATTTTTTTTAAGATTAGATAAATTTATATTATGTAAACTAGAAATAATTTGTTTGAAATTTGCCAATTTTATGTATCTGTCTCCTACTAGAAGCATGTTTAGATTTTTTAATTACCTTATGGCAAAACTCCTGATTATCGATCCACCCTAGTGTCATATTTTTTGAAAATAGGGAAATTTTCATTAACATCGGAGAACCTAAGGAGACAAACTCAAATTTTAAATGCCCGCAAAAACATTGTTTTGTTCGCATGAACCACGACCCATGTTATTATATGAACAAGTATGAAAATAATAGAACATGGACGTACATGTTGGGGATATACGGGTCATTTTATGACGTTTGGTTCGTATTGAAAGTTGCCATGGCCAATATTATCATTTTCGGGATTATGTCAGATGTCAAAGAAGAGTTTATTTCCAAAAGCCATAAATACATATTTATGTATATATTTGTACTTAAATATGTTTATGTAATATCCTCAAAAGCAGTATACAATTTTACATATTGATTTCGTTTCAAATTGCGGCATGGGCAGCCAGCCACCCTCTTAAATATGTTGTAACTTTCGCCTTATGCTAAGCATTTCATATTTGATAACACAGAGCAACAGTAGTTTGAAAAAATGGATACTGTCACTTAGAATTAAAAAGGTCTAACAAAAAAATGGAAAAGAGAAATTTGTTACTACAACACCGAGCAACACTAATTTTTCGTCATGAAAATCTCTATAAAATTCAGAAAACTGGTCGAGATCGCGTTTAAAAGGACTCGACTAGTACTAGAATCGCGATATTGATACCAAATGAATTGGGGCACTTTTGACAATCTAACTAATTTTTGTGCTTCATGGAAGTGGAACAAAAACTGTATCCTTCGAAAACGCCTAGTTTTCTTTAATATTTTTTTTATTTTTGTCATGTTGTTGCCTAGTGCAATTCCAAGCAGAACGAGGAGCGTTTGGAATACAATTTCCCATATGTTGTTTTCATTTTGACAACTGCAACAAATGCTAAATCCTAGTTTAGACTATAATATTCACTAAAGTGCCAGTTGTAAAAAAACGAACACAATTTGAATGAAATCCTTTACAAGTTTTATGATGATGTATATATAAACATGTACGTACACGTATGTATTTAGGAAAAGTTGTTATACACTGATATAATTTTCACTTTCTGTGCCACACACACACACGCTCACAAAATCTTCATACATATTTTGCTTAAACTATTTTCAGAAATTTGTGTATGTGAATTTTTGAAAATTCTGTAAGTTGTTTCTTTAAGCATTCCATCAAAAGGATGTGTGCTGCTGCATCATTTTCCTCCTTCCCTACCCTTTACATAGCGAAAAAACGCACAGAAAATGCAATAAATTTTAAAACTTTTGCCACTTAAGCAGAGAACGGAAGAAAAACTTCATACAAAAACTTATCTTAAAAAATTGTACGAAATGTTTTAGGTTTCTTTTTTACATCTCTGTTTGTCGAAAACTCGTTAGAAAATCCATTTCACCGAAAGTGTTAATGTTCCTTTTGTGTGCGTGTGGATTGGAGTTGTTTTTCGGGATATGCCATCCTGGAAATTACCGGGAAATCCAACAAATTGCACAGGCTGATTCCGGGGAAAAAGGTGCGGGATGTTTTTTACTAAAACCGAAATTTTCGTCGAAGTATAAGTCTGATGAAGAAGTTAAATCAAAGATAATCAAGTTTTAAACATAATATTGCGAATATCACGTAAAAATCGTGGTCTAGTCGCTACAAAATTTGAGACAAAATCATTTTTTGTTGGCATGAAAAAACCCATCCAAATAGAAAATATAAATCGTAAGGTATCTATTCAATTTTTGCACATATGAACATTTTTCCAGAATTAATTAGAGTTCGAAGATTGTACCTCCTAGACAATTCTCAAGTTTCTGCAAGCGTACAAAATATGGAGGAGTTTGTCATGCCATTTAAAAATAGAAAAACTTGTAAGACTTTCGAAAAACAGGATATCCCTTCTATGACAACCTTATGTTAAAATCATCAGTGAAGAGCCCAATTTTTACAACTTCCGAATCACAAGATTAGCATCTTTTTCACATCTAGCCTGTAAGAAACTTATGTATTCCCTAGACTAATGAACAAATAAAAAATAAATTCTAGCAAGGCTCTCTTTTTGCTGGAGGCATAAATAGTTCTAAGAGACTGAAACTTAGTTTCTTGTTTTATTACGAGAACATAATTTTCTATGACGTAGTTGCTGGGCCTAAATATATAAGAAATGCAAAGAAATTAATGCTTAAAATACAATTTCATACTTTTGTTAACATTTTTTCAAAACTTTGATTTTATTGTATAATGTGTAATTTTTTTAAAACAAAGCCATGTCGACACATATAGTAAAATCTGTTTTTTAAATTGGGAAAAATTAAAAATTATCATTGTGACAATATATAAAATTTCATCTTTATTAAAAAGTGAAGTTGAAATGATGTGATCGTGTATACGCAATTTTATTTTACCCGTTTAAGTAGTCAGAGAAAAATAGAACATTTACTGGTACCATTTGTATTTCACCTTCAGTCATACATATCATATACACTTCACGGGAGTATTATGTCTTTGTGCATTTGTTTGTAACACCCAAAAGGTAGGGAGATAGACCCAATGTTAATTATACCGATCGACTACGAATCACTTTTTGAATCGATTTAGCAATGTCCGACTGTCTGTCATTCTGTCCGTTTGTCTGTCCATCTATTCATGTAATCACGATACAGGTAGCAATTGTAGCCAGAACCAAATGAAACTTTGAATTTGAAGAAAATCAGTTCAGATTTAGATGTAACCCCCATACGAATTTCACTCCCGATTTGATTCTTTTCACTGTAGAAACCACATAATGTATCAGATTGTCTTCAGATTTGGAAAAACATCTTATATTTCAACTAGGAACACCTATGGTGAAAAGAGGTCAGATCGGTTCAGATTTGTATTTAGCTCCCATACAAATTTCGCACCCGATTTTTTCCGTTTTATATATATCTTATATTTCCACTAGAAACACCCTCACAAATTTCTCTTCCGATTTCTCAAAGCGAGAAGAAAATTTGTATCGGGGCTATATCCAAACAAGTGACCCACTTTCACAATGGATTCTTCTAGTTCAAGTTCGGTGAAAATACAATGTTTCTGGGGCGGAAAAATCAAGACGGGAGCGTAATTTGTAGGGGAGCTATATATAAATCTTACCCACTCTGACCAATATTCACCATGCGTGTTTCTAGATGAAATGTAAGATATTTTGCAAGATTTGAAGAAGATCTGTTTAAATATGTGGTTTATAGAGTGGAAAAAGTCAAATCGGGAGTGAACTTTATGTGGGAGCTGTATAGAAATCTGAACCGATCTGACCCTTATTCACCATTGGTATTTCTAGTGGAAATATTAGATGTTTTGAAAATCTGATCAAATATGTTGTTTCTAGAGCGGAAAAAGTCAAATTAGGGGCGATATTTGTATAAGAGCTATATATAAATCTGAACCGATCTAACATATTTTTACCACAGGTGTTTTTAGTTGAAACATAAGATGATTTGCAAATTTTGAAGAAAATCTGTTAACATATGTGGTATCTAGAGTGAAAAGAGTCAAATCGGGAATGAAATTCGTACGGAGCCAATATCTAAATCTGAACCGATTTTCTTCAAATTAAATAGCATTCGTCCTTGTCCCGAAATTACAAGAATACAAGAATAGATGGACAAACGGACATTGCTAAATCGATTCAAAATGTGATTCTAAGTCGATCGGTATAATTAACAATAGATCTATCTGCCTTCCTTTTGGGAGTTACAAACAAATGCACAAAGACATAATACTCTCGTGGAGTGTAAAAATATTTTAGTATTCACTATATGATAAAAAGTTATGCGGGTCTTTCTAAAGGCACTTTTCAATTTTTGACTTTACAGCCACCATTTATTCTACTTCACTCTTATTTTAGCCGTGTTTAAAAGCTTTTCTAGGCTTAGAGTATATCGTGTATCACATCGCCGTTTATAACATTTAGCTTCCCAAATTATCAGGAAATATCTACATTTTTTGTCGAAAAATCGATCTTGCAAAAAATATGGACGAATTTTAACTCTAGTAATTTGTTTGGATAATTTGGTGTACATTTTGCTATTTAAACTTGAAGAGCTTTATTTACAACTTTGGTGAACCCATTTCTCAGACATTACCTTACAACACACTTCACTTAGTATAATGCTTCCATCGACAAAAAATTAAAATTTGACTAACTGTTGAAATAAACTCAGACAAGCTGGACATACGTTTATTCTAAAGGGTGATTTTTTAGCTATTATCTTTTTGGCAACACTGGTTTAAACAGCTAACGCACATTTCGTGTTTTGTTTCACTGTCAAACATCTTAATTTTGGTCTATAATTTAACCATGAATCGTCTTACAAACAAACAACGCTTGCAAATTATTGAATTTTATTATCAAAATGCATGATCTGTTAAGAAAGTTCATCGCGCGCTTCCATTTTATGATCAGTTTAATCGACCCACTGAAGCGGCTATTCGACCTATTGTGATTAAATTTCGCACCAAATTTACATTGTTGGACATTAAACCACCAAAACGCTTACGTAGAGTGCGAACTGAAGAAAATATCGCAGCTGTATCGGCCAGTGTAAATTATGACCATCAATTATCGATTCGTCGCCGTTCGCAGCAATTGAGCCTCTGTTACTCAAAAAACGTGGAAATGCAAAATTGGACTAAGCGGATGGACCATTTGAGGCGCAGTCAAGGTCAACATTTGCATGAAATAATCTTCAAACATTAAATTATATGGACCGTACTATCGATTAAAATAAAGATTTCAAGCATTTTATGTGTTTTTTCGAATTCCAAATATTTCGATCAAGTTTTTTCTTTTTACGAAGAAATTTTTTGAATTTTGAATGTAACACATTCGAATTTCCGCCATTCGGCCAAGTAATTTCTTCTTACGAAGGAAGTTTTTTGTTTTGATAATGGACCATATACGTATTTCATTGTCCTTTGTAGGGACAAATTATCAGTGATCCTTCTGTATGGAGTGCTTGCGTTAACATGATGTTATCAGTTATATATATACTTACATTTTTATGAAAATTACATATGCGTATTATCTATAAACCCGAAAACCTCACCGCAAACCGTTTTTGAAGAGCGTTGTGGTCTACCTGAAACCTTTATATTACCATTTGCTGTAGGCTGATGGGTTTTCAACACGATACAGCTTTTCCCCATAAACTTATTTGATTTTTTTATTTCTTGATTTTCCCTCTGATCCGATTTCGCTCATTTGCATGCTCATTCTTAGAAATTCGAAACCTGCGTTTAGATACTGGCGTGCTTTCAACAGACCTATAGACAGGTATAGCTAGATCGACATAATATTTTATGCCAATCAAGAATATATCTCGACTCGATATTTCTAGGTAATGACATTTTACTATACCACCATCCTCGGTGGAATGGACTATGAACATTAAATAATTTTCTCTCCTTATTATATTTTAAAATTTCTATAATTTATACTTCTATGTTCAATCGTTTATCAAAAAACTTAAAGAAATAAATCAATTGTTCTACTCTATTTAGAATGGTATCTTTACTAAAAATGTTGAAAGTTTTACTTGTTTTTCAAATTAAAATAATATACATCGATAAAATAATCAAGAATTCCCCTGAAATTTAAATATATTTCCCTCTTTCCAGCGAAATTAACAAGTCTGGCAAAAGAAAAACTCTAGTCTGTAAGTGTGTGTGTGTGTTGCTTATGTGTACTTAAACTTTTCTTAAGTAATAAAATTTCAAAAGTTTCAAACATTCAACTTAAGTTGTTGAATACTCTCACTACTAAGTAAACATGTAAATACTAGTTTTCATCATGGTCGTATGTTTGTTGTTTGCATGTTTCCTATTAAATCATATTAATTAAGTTACATATATTTAACAAAATGTTGCAATTAGCAGTTTTATTTGTGTTATTACTTATTATTCATAATGTGTAAGTGTGTGTGTGTACATGTGCCTGGTTCTGAAATATTTTTTAATTAATTGTCCGTTTCTAATAACCGGAATGGAATGTCCAATAAAATGTCACCTGCAATTAGCACAATATAACATCTGAGTAATTCTCTCCTCAAGAATTTCCTGGAATAGTTTGTCGTTAGTGCCATTGTTGTTGTTGTTACTTTTGCTGCCTTACCACACCACACACACTCACATCCTGTCCACGTATTCAACATCGTTAGTGTACAGAATGCTATAAAAATTATATACTATATATATAGTATTTATATATGACATTAAGGTAAGTACACCAATACACCCTAATATTTATACACCTGGTAATTAAAGCAACAGACACTCACATTACGAAACATTAAAGATATTACAGGGCATTCAATAAAGATATGGCATGTGTTCAAGTTGTATATGGGGGCAAACATGTTTTGTTCACACCGAAGAATTTATTTTTTGCCCAATTTGAATGAAACCTTTGCTGAAATGGGACAGGAATATGTTTGAATTAAAGATAATTTATAGATGTTTTTTAATTACTTTACTTCAATAAGAAGGGCTATAACTTCTATGTATATCCATAGATTTTACAAAAATTTGCCATGATTTCTTAGCCTCTTTTTAGATCACGAACACAAAATGTTCGTACTTTTTGTAGCTCAGTATTCTCATCCTACCCTATTTGGGTACGGTGTAATGTATAAAAATCTTCAAATTGAGTTCGTATTAAATCATGTTCAATGTGACCATGCACTTGTAATTCTGAAAGAACCTCTTTCTCTCTCTCTCTCTCTCTCTCCAATTTAACCAGTTTTTGAATTTACGCAAATACCCATATGTTGTTGCACTCATATATACATTCACACATAATAATAATTCCTAATGCTAGTGGTATGAAATTACATTACGAAGAAGAATTTTCATAAATATCCTTTGACTAGGACGAAGCAACACCGGCAAATTAGGCATTACAGGTAAATAATATTAATAAAGTTCTCAACATAAAACGAGCTTTTCCATTACTTACATTTAGACGAATATACACGAATGTGGTAGACTTGTTGAGTGCGTGTGTGTGGGAAAAAAGTAAGTTAACCCGTATATGTAAGAGAATACATATGTCTAGAACTGTATTATGCCTTACAGTGGGTGAATCTGTATATTATTTTGGAACAAATCTATCATAATTTTATAGATAGTTCGCTTTAAGAGAAGTTTGACAGAAGTTTGTGCACATTTTCTAAATTAATGTTGGATTATGGGTCACACAGACAAAATTATTGCCCAAAAATGATCAATTAAGGCGTTATTCAAACACCAAAAAATAAACCAATTACTTTTTAATTGTTTCAATTACTTGGATACTCAACTGAACAAAATATTGCCAAAAATCGGCAATCGATATTTGAATAAAAAAATAAACCAATTACTTTTTCACTTGGGTCAATTACTTTGGCACTCAACTGAACAAACTATTCTCAAAATTTGTCAATTAGTTTTCTCACTTGGGCCAATTACACGTTTGTTTAAAATATACTCTTTTAACTCTATACTCTTACTCTTACTTAAAAAATAAGACCAAGTAATAAAGCACAAATGCCATCTTACAAGCATCTCATTGAGTTGCATATGTAATGCTTGAGATGAGAGATAATGAGATGCTTGTAAGATGGCATGTGTGCTTTATTACTTGGTGCGATGTTTTAAACGAAAATTCGGCAAGTGAGTTGTGATTCTCGTTCGTTTGTGAGAATCATCAGTATTTTTCAATAATACTGTTTAATTGATTTTTGGAATTGTATAAAGAGGGTATAGAGGCTTTCAACAAACCGAATTTTTGTCAAACTTGGGTGTAATCGCTGGATTCCAGATCGAGAAGTTACAATCGAAATCAATTTTCATTTCTTTGCAAAAAAACTTGGAAATAAATTATTTTTATAAGAATTGGTCATTTTCTAGTGATCCGGCAAAGCGATATTGTATCTATTTCTTGATTCTTTTGCGTTTATCGACATGAAGTCCTCTTTCCAAAATGAATATTATATATATACATATATATATATATATATATATATATATATATATATATATATATATACGAAGGTATGTGAGGACTATAAAATGAATAATAATGAAATATTACCATTAACAAATGTATTGCCTAAAAACTATGTTTTTCTTCCAATCTTGGAACTTGTCACTTTTTTTACTCTAAACTCGGATAGATCGGCTTTTGATATAGCCTTCATTCAGATGTGTTGCCCATGGTATTATTATAAGTATGAAGCAGAAAAATACACTTTTTATAAAAAAGTTATACCTCTTTGGAAAGAAAGGAGCTTTAGTAATGTGTAACAGGCAACAAATATACCACTTTTTGAACTTCAAAACAACCAAACCTAAAAAATTCATATTTTTTTTAGAAAAAAAAAACAATTCATATTGATCATTGCGTAAAATCTATAAAAAATAAGATATAGTATATGAGTAACGGAATTTTTGGAATTACATATGTAAAATAATATCTCCGAAAATAAAGTATAAAAATTTTGCCCCATCTACCGAAAAAATACCCAAATTCGCAGAGTGCGAAAACATGGGTAATTCGTTACTAAAATTGCCGCCATTTTTTATTTACCGCGGGGATGTGGTAATACTTCTTGAAGAAGAAGTCAATATACGAGTCTAACAAAATATACTAACCATTTTCTAATCGGTGTTTGCGATTTGAGAATTTTTGATAACATATTTCTTTGTATTGAAAATTGGACAATTTTGGAGTGGGCCTATCGGTGAGGTCCGCTGGCCAAATGCTTCAACAAGGACATTAAATGCTTCAAATTTAAATTGTCAACTATAGGATAAAATAAAGAAAGAAAGGAGCGATATAATGTTATCACCTTTTTGGTAATATAACGTTAAAAATTGGACCCTTTTTGGCTGTTCCTTTAGAAGTGTATAACTTCTGATTGAAGTAACATGTTGTTTGCACCAGTCTTTCGACTTATTTATTTATAGAAATATATATATATATATATATATATATATATATATATATATATATATATATATATATATATATATGTATAATTAATTCCGTTAATTCCAGGAAGGTTCGCTATTCCTAATTATTCCTATTCGCAACTAAAGTTTCAGCCCAAATACGGCAATTTTGTTTAGAGAATTAAATATAAGGCCAAAAATTCGCACAATTGCAGAACAAGCATCACAAGTATGATATACTTTTTCTCGGATATTTGGAATCACTGGAATACCGGGAATTCTCGGGTATATGTAAATAAAGGGGTATTTTTTAGCTATTATCTTTTTGGCAACACTGGTTTAAACAGCTGACCCACGTTTCGTGTTTTGTTTCACTGTCAAACATCTTCAGTTTGGTCTATAATTTAACCAAACGAACAACGCATGCAAATTATTGAATTTTCAATTTTATGGTCAGTTTAATCGACCCACTGAAGCGGCTATTCGGGCTATTGTGACTAAATTTCGCACCAAGTTTACATTGTTGGACATTAAACCACCAACACGCTTAAGTAGAGTGCGAACTGAAGAAAATATCGCAGCTTTATCGGCCAGTGTTAATGATGACCATCAATTATCGATTCGTCGCCGTTCGCAGCAATTGGGCCTCTGTTACTCAAAAACGTGGAAATGCCAAAATTGGACTAAGCGGATGGACCATTTGAGGCTCAGTCAAGGTTAACACTTGCATGAAATAATATTCAAACATTAAATTATATGGGCCGTACTATCGATTCAAATAAAGATTTCATGCATTTTTTTCTGAATTTTATGTTTTTTTTTTAAACTTTCCTATAGCTTTTAAAAAATCACCCTTTATAAGAATAATTATGTTTGTAGCAATCATTTATATCATCTTTAAGTTGAGAGAAGGTCAGTGCAGGGGTCCTTATCATTCTTGTAATAGAACCATGATAACGTCCTATTAAATTTCGACAGTATTTATGCAATTTAAAATAGAATGATTTCAAACATCTATTTCCGTCTGGCATGCCCACAAAATAAATAATCTATAACTTAGTCACATGTATGTATGACAACAATTTATTGGTTCTATTACAAAATATTGACAATGGAAGCAGCAATAATTTTGTTAACGCTTAAGACCTCAGTCATTGACGAGAATCCCGGTAAATCGTTCCAAGAAATTCCCAACAGAGAAACCCACATCACAAGCACATATGACAGGTGCGTCTTAGTACTCTAAAATGCAAATATATAAATTTTTGTGAGTATTGAGCCATATTACTCAAAAAATCAACACTAATTTTGGTTAGGGTATAATTTTTAATTAATTTTTAACCTCAGATCTTTCGAGGAAAATTAGATTTGAAACTGTAGGAAACTTGAAATATCTTCTTCGCGTTTATGACACCAAAATACATCAGAAAATTTATAAAATTACATTAAACATAATGTTTATAAACCGGTTTACCGATCTAATTCTGCTATTTTTAGCTCTATTTTGATTTGACTATAAAACTGTTACTGTATAATTTAGTTAAGATGAAGCATCCCTTTAGAATTCGTTTTTCCCGTCCAAAATTTTTCGGGAATTCCCGGGAAAAAATTTTTAATTTCCCGGGATACGGGAAATATTAAAAAATATTTTATTGATTATTTTGAGCATTAATTTAGATTTACTATATAAATTGGACATTTTAGATATATTTCAAATTCATATATTTACATTACTGACAATAATAATGGGTATTTGTTTATTACATACAAACTTTTGCATGATCTTTGTTGTGAAACAAAAATATTATTACGACAATACTATGGGTAACATAATGTCAATACTTAACCCCTCGTGTTATCTGGCTACACTTTAAATTTCGTTTTCCTAGAAGAATCGACTAAATAAAAGGTGAAAAATCTTCTTAAATAACAATTTACTTTACATATGAAACCAGTAAAAAATGGTTAAAAATTGGGATACGATTAAAGTTCACCTGGAAACTTTCAAGGGAAATCAAATATGAATAGAAATATATCCTGCGGTATTTATACCCTACACCACAGGGTATAATGACTTTATGCATTTGTTTGTAACACCCAAAAGGAAACGAGATATACCTATCGTTTATTATACCGATCGACTTAGAATCACTTTTTGAGTCGATTTATCGATGTCCGTCAGTCCGTCTGTCCATCTATTATTGTAATCAAAGTCCAGGTCGCAATAGTTGTTAGAACTAAATGAAACTTTGCACAACGAAGTTTTATGGGATGGGACGAATGCTATTTAATTTGAAGAAAATCGGTTCAGATTATATATTTGAACTATAAACAGCTCTGGTAAAAGTAGGCCAGATCGGCCTATTGTCTCCTCCGCTTTGACTCTTTCCTCTCTAGAAACCACATATTTTAACAGATTTTCTTCAAATGTGGCAAAATAAGTTAAATTTCAACTAGAAACAGCTCTGGTGAAAATGGGTCAGATCGGTTCAGATATATATATAGCTCCAATTTCTTCTAATTTGGCAAACCAGCTTAAAAGAAGAAATCTGTGGCGAAAGTGGATCTCATCGATTCAGATTTATATATAGCTCCAATAATGACTAAGGGTAGGGTATCATATAGTCGGCCACGCCCGACTTTAACCTTCCTTACTTCCTTAATCATTTTTTAATTTTGAATCTAGTGTAGGTGTAAGTCACTTGTGTCTGTGATTTAAATGTCAAATTTTATGACGCCTTTAATTCTGACGATTGGTCTGGAGTAAAATATTTGGAACATGAAAAATAATCTGTAAAATATTTTGACAAAAAATCGTCTAATATGTCAGTATTTTAAAAAATATTCAATTTTAGATTATAATATTGTATTGTTATTCTTTATCACTTATAATTAAGAGATTTGATAAGCTGGCAATATTTTTATCCATTGGCTTTTTCTTAAATGAATCAACAAGAAAAATCTGGTAGCAACAGTATGAAAGTAGTAAGCTACTTTCTTGTTAAGCGAGTAAGTAATAATCGAACAGGCCTATAGTTTAATAAACAGAAATTACATTCATATTAAAAGTTTTCAAAAAAGTACGAAAACATTAAAATAGTCTACACCGACGTGTATCGTGGTTAATAGGTTTAAAACGCACACCAGTTACTATATGTTTACATTTTAAATCATATTGGACATACCTAAAATAAATTATTTTTCCCGGGAATGAAACTTTTCATTCCCTAATTGACACTCTCTTCAAAATTCCCCCACAGTGCACGGTGGACCGGGACGAGGATACAATGCAAATACTTTTGTAATAAGTAAAATCATTAAAAGGACCAGAACAACAAGTAATAAACATAAAGCGTAGCAGGATGTGGATATACATGTGTGGCTAACATAGACGTATAAAAGAACAAACACACATGCATATGTATATTATCCATAGATGTGTGTGTGTTTGTTGTGTATGTTGTGGATATTTTGAAAACATAAAAGCAATGTGTGAAAATTAATAAAGTAATTATTTAGTCGATAAGTACAGTAAAGTTGCAGTACAATGTACCTACAATGGATTCCATGAATTCTTGGAAGCATTTCAAAATACATACAGACCCGAATAATTTCGTTTATGTACAATTTATTCGTATATGTCTGTGTTAAAGTTCGTTCATGTGGCTATATGACATACGTACGTATGTGTGTATGACTTCCTTTGCTTATGGTAATGGAATTTCGTTCGGTTCGTTTTTGTGGCCATTGTTTATAACAATAGACATGCTAAATATCTGTAATTTAACTAAGTATTTTTACTATATTAATATATACATATACTTGTATATATGTTTGCATAAAAGAATTTTATCTGTAAATAACAGGCATTTCAAACGTGTACACGAACGTGGGCTGTGTAACAAGTTTGGTCAATTTTATTTGTTTGGTATTGGAAACAGGAGAACCACACTCATACATTGGTCATATACGAATTTTATCATCCTGCGGGGGAGCAATCATCAGTGGCGCTTCCGTATGGAGTGCTTCCTGTTACAATGCTGTCATCAGCCGAATATATATTTAGATTTTTTGCCTATTTACATATGTGATGTACTATATACACTAGAGCGTACCAGGTTACAAGTAAAAAAAAAAAGTTCGCCGTACACCTTCGAATATGAAGTATTATTAAAAGGTAGTTTCAAAAAAATTTTTTTTATTTTTTTATGCCGAACGTAGGGGTCGCGCTTTTACATTTTTCTATATAACTTCTGCATTTATAAACGGATTTTAAAGTGTGATACATCGATGTTTTTGTCCGATTTTTTTGTCTTTGAAGTCATTGAGCTCAAACATGATTCATGATTTTATGCGAGCTTTAATTTTCGATTATTAGAGTGGTACATTAGGGTAGTAGCAACTGAGAAATGATGGGTAAGTACCAGAAGGGGGTGCTTGAGCTCAATGACTTCAAAGACAAAAAATCGGCCTCGTCGAGACAAAAACATCGATGTATCACACTTTAAAATCCGTTTATAAATACAAGTTATATAGAAAAATGTAAAAGCGCGACCCCTACGTTCGGCATAAAAAAATAAAAATTTTTTTTTTGAAACTACCTTTCAATAATACTTCATATTCGAAGGTGTACGGCGAACTTTTTTTTTGAGGTACGCCCTAATATACACCCGAGCAAGCGTTTTGAAGAATGTAATGATCTATCTGAAACCTTTCACATAATTTTCAGAGTATCATGAAATAAATCAACTAAGACTTAAGATCATTTTTAAATCTATATATGGGAAATTCCACGTCAAATTGGATAGCTTACAAAATATATTTTTGATTTACTCAATCCTTCTGGTATATTTTGAGTTTTTTTCTGATTACTCGTTAAAAAGATTTAGCTTTTGTGAAAAATCGTTATATAGTCATTCTTTTTTCTGTTTTTAGTTTATTAATATATTTCTCTATCATCAAAGAAATAGTCTCTCAACTTCTTAAGCCACCCTCATATCTGCACCAGAATGAAAGGGTTATAGGTATATTTGCCTTATGTCTGCCGAGTATTTATTCATTCGAGTTCATGTAACCAAATTCTTAAAATTATATAAATTGTAATTTTATTATCCATATTTAGGTAGTAGAATAGTGTCCTACGTTTACATATTCCCTTACACGCAATAGTTTGTGCTGGCCAATCTTATAAATTATTTGATAGTCTAATTCCGTATGCAATTGGTTGGGCTACGATGCCAGCATAACATTTCGTTAAATATTATGGGCGTATAATTTTACAGGTATTATGGTTTTGAAAAACCGAAAACTCATTTTACTAAATACCTAAAGGTATGTATAATATGCATCTGAACGATATATACATATGTATGTATATTATCAATGGTGTGCCAAAGAAACTCACAAATGCTCACAGACATGTTAATATGGTCTATAATTAACAGCATGGATGATATTATAAAGTTATGGGGAGATATGTTGACATGGTTTGCTTCAAAATTGAATTTTGCTAAATAGATTTAAGAATGTGGTGTGCTGTTTAAAGCTTAATTGCTGGCAGCCAAGGGCTATATGTCGAGAAGGGATAGGACATTGACTTATGCAAATAAATACATATTACTCTTATGCGTAATATATTGAATTATTATTGGATTTTCAAGAGGGGACAGAGAAAGTCGCAGTTAAAAAACAAATTCAATTTAGACAAAATTGTAGCTCCTGTAAAAATGGATCTTTGAACCACGAAATGTAAGCACATAACTGTTAATTTATATATATTTGTGTGTAGGACTAATAACTTATTTGTACCATAATATTTAATGGCATTTTATTATATTGTATTTTAGAAAAAAGAAATTGTATCAGTGATCGGCATAAATTAAACTGGGTACAAATGATATTAGATATGGCCCATAAAATAGAACCGCCGTTTGCTGATGTATCTCGCATATTCAATACAATCTAAGAGATCTGAACCTGATTTTTTTCCTTTCCACAATTTTAATTGAACCTCATGAGATGTAACAAGTAAAAACGGCGTTAAGTTCGGTCGGGTCGAACTTTATATACCCTCCACCATGGATTGCATTCCACAGAAGCTGTCGATTTTCGTAGAAGTGCCAAACTAAAACAAATGCATGTATTGGAAAAATAATTTTATAAATAAATAAAATATTTGATTTGAACTGGGATATTGTCCTGGATCAAGACCATTTTGCATCTGTATTTAATAGAATGCAAATTTATTTACAAACGGCATGGTGACATTTATTACTTAGCTGCAGACTACTATTATCATGATTTCTATCCTGTCAAAGGCGAAGCCACCTGAGGGCCTTGAGCCAGGACAATGTCCCAGTTCCAATCAAATATTGATTACAGCCAAAAAATACAAACGAAAAAAACCAAAATAAATTAAATATTTTTTATTTTTTCAAACCACGCTTATAAGGCAAGGCTACAAATAATACGAAATACTACTTCAAGTCAATTCGAAAAATAAATATTCTTATATTTATATTTTCAAAAAAGCTTAAATACCATAAATATTGGTAGATAGTTGGTACTTCAGTTGGTTGTATTTCCATTCTACAGGGTGATTTTTTAAGAGCTTGATAACTTTTTTTTTAAAAAAAACGCATAAAATTTGCAAAATCTCATCGGTTCTTTATTTGAAACGTTAGATTGGTCCATGACATTTACTTTTTGGAGATAATTTCATTTAAATGTTGACCGCGGCTGCGTCTTAGGTGGTCCATTCGGAAAGTCCAATTTTGGGCAACTTTTTCGAGCATTTCGGCCGGAATAGCCCGAATTTCTTCGGAAATGTTGTCTTCCAAAGCTGGAATAGTTGCTGGCTTATTTCTGTAGACTTTAGACTTGACGTAGCCCCACAAAAAATAGTCTAAAGGCGTCAAATCGCATGATCTTGGTGGCCAACTTACCGGTCCATTTCTTGAGATAAATTGTTCTCCGAAGTTTTCCCTCAAAATGGCCATAGAATCGCGAGCTGTGTGGCATGTAGCGCTATCTTGTTGAAACCACATGTCAACCAAGTTCAGTTCTTCCATTTTGGGCAAAAAAAAGTTGGATATCATCTCACGGTAGCGCTCACCATTCACAGTTACGTTACGATTCGCATCATCTTTGAAGAAGTACGGTCCAATGATGCCACCAGCCCATAAACCGCACCAAACTGTGACTTTTTCTGGATGCATTGGTAGCTCTTGCAATGCTTCTGGCTGATATTCACTCCAAAATCGACAATTCTGCCTATTTACGTACCCATTGAGCCAAAAATGAGCTTCGTCGCTGAACACAATTTCTTTCTTTCTGAACTTTCTTAACAGAGCACGCATTTTGATAATAAAATTCAATGATTTGCAAGCGTTGCTCGTTAGTAAGTCTATTCATGATGAAATGTCAAAGCATACTGAGCATCTTTCTCTTTGACACCATGTCTGAAATCCCACGTGATCTGTCAAATACTAATGCATGAAAATCCTAACCTCAAAAAAATCACTCTTTATTTTAATTCCAAAAGAACAAATAACTTCATGATTCAAAAAATGTTTGCCGTAAAAGTAAAAAGTACTAATTTGGAAAAATCTTTTTATTTTGCGTGTATATGCAGTCGGAGATATGTATACAACGAATTCCATGATTCTAGCTGCGGCCATTTGGTTGGTATCACTTTTATCCCCTTTTTCCAAATTTACCCCCTTAAGAGTATGACTTTCTAAAACCTCTTTATTTTACGTGTCTACGTAATTAGAGAGATGTACATAACGATTTTCATCATTCTAGCTGTAGCCGTACCCATTGTACCCCTTGAAAGTACGAATTTGGAAAAAAACTTTATTTTTCATGTCTACGCAGTCAGAGTAATGTATACTCCGAATTTCATGACTCTACCTGCGGTCATTTGGTTGGTACTATTTTTATCCCCTTTTTCCATTTTAACCCCAAAAACACGATTTTCAAAAAAATACTTTTATATTATGTATCTACTCAATTAGAGTAATGTACACACCCAATTTCGTTTGTCGTTTGATATGTACCATTTTTATCCCTTTTTGCCCCATTTCACCTCCTACGAATAAAAAAGGTGCACGTTTTTGTTATAGGGGGAATGTGCCTACCTAATATGAAGTGAGTAAAAGTCTTATGATTTATACTTATGCTTAAATACTTAGTGGTTATTATGGGTATTTTTAGTCCTTGTGAGGTAAAAAAATTTCCCTTTGGACTGATTTCGCCCCGATCTACGACAATAAGACGCAATTATGGAACATTTGGACGTCGTAGCTAATTTCGTTTAGATACTAGCGTGCATTCAACGGACGGACGGACATGGCTAGATCGTCTTAGAATTTTATGACGATCAAAAATATATTTCGAGGGCTTATATTCAAAAGTGGATATGAACCATTTTCTCGAAAATGAGTTTTTGATGCCAAATTATTCTCAGATTTGGATGCCATCTGTCATATAAATTTGATTTTGTTTTTTTTTTTTTTAATTTTTCTAAAGCCACTTTTTTTTTAATTTTTCTGATTTGGCTATCAACTCACACGTTATTTTGTGACTGCATAAGTGGCTATGAATATAAAAATAATAGAAATAAAATAGTTCAAAATTGGAGCGACATATAACCGAAGGTTGTAATTCGCTACAACGAATTTGTTTAAACATTTTTTCAGCATTTTTATACATTTAGGTTATGTCGCACTATCAAATTCCATCATTTTGCCGTTAATAGCATTTTGCTTCCCAAGTTATTAGGCTAAAATAGGATAAATGGTGGCTGTAAAGTCAAAATTTGTGAAAAGTATCTTTAGAAAAACGCGCGTAACTTTTTATTATATTGAGAATACCAAAATATTTCTTTGGCATGTGATTGCTGACTTCATGGGGAATATTTGTGTCAAAAAAGTTTCCGAATCCTGGATGAAGAAAGTTACAATATAAGCAATTGCAATTTTGGATTTTCCAACAATTGCAGCGATTTTCGCGACTGACTACTTACATGTTATAAGCGATATTGGTTCTTAATAAACATACAAAAATTCAGCCGGATCCGTTGGCTAGATCGCGAGAAAATCAAAAAACAAAAATGTAATGCATGAAAATCATTTTAGACATATTTCCCGCCAAAAGTGAACCAATTCTAATTTGTATTTTTTGTTTATCGTGTCCTACTGCAATATCCACTTTGGAAAAAGGGATAAAAATGGTAACAATCTGACGGATGAAGCTGCAATCTTTAAATTCACTATGTACATCACAGAAAATGCGTTTTCTACACAACATTGCACCATTTCATTAAAAACGTTATCGAGTTTACAATAAATCTTATTTACATATTTGGGCATAAATGGCTATGTGCTTATTTCGACACTCATAGTGCTCAATTTTAAACGTGCAAAAGTGGCTATGAACATAAAACAGCGAATAATAGGAAATTTCGAAAACTTTTTAATCACAGCATTAAGTAATGTATTTAAGATTAAACTGTAGAAGAATGATTAATAAGTACTCTTAAAATTAAGGAGAAAATCAGTTTTTTCGCTCTCCTGAAAAGTTATGTTTTTGTTCACAGCCACTTATGAATATAAGCCCTCGATATACTTTATAGAGTCTCAGGTCCTGGAGGTGGACGGTATAAAAACGGCTCAGTCGTAAAGGTCATTTCACATTTCATTTAATAGGGTTGTTAATTTTACAAAAATTAAAATTTATTCATCATATGTCTTGTCATTTATTTTGGTTCGAGACCATAGGTTGTGCCGAAGTCTTCAGCAGAACCCAAAATTAGCAAAGAAGGCAAAGTGAGACCTTTATTGTTGAAGCTGAAAGTTGACTACGCAGTTTCGATGGGCGCTACACCATCTCATCAGAACTTTCGCAACGAATGTATGTCTTTGACTTAAATCAGGGTTCATATTAGTACCAGCGGTCACATATTTCTAATGAGAAACGCTGATAAACAAAATATTCCACCGAACTAAGTCGACACACTAAAAATCTCACTTTGCCAATTCAATGTTGTGCATGTGCTCGCATCGCTCGCAACAATGCAAAGGTTGTTGTTGTACGGTATGTCCCGTCTTCACTGTACCTCGTGTGTATTGTTGTTGTTTGTATGTATAGTTGGTCTGTTATGTTGTATGTCTTGTCATTTATTTTGGTTCGAGACCATAGGTTGTGCCGAAGTCTTCAGCAGAACCCAAAATTAGCAAAGAAGGCAAAGTGAGACCTTTATTGTTGCAGCTGAAAGTTGACTGCGCAGTTTCGATGGGCGCTACACCATCTCATCAGAACTTTCCCATTTATTCATCATTTTAGACATAAATTTATATTTTCCCTATCTCCAATTTGCAGCACTAACGTTTAAACTTTTCTAAAATTTAAAATTGTATGCAAAAAAATGGCCAAAATCCTTTGATTTTTTTGCGTAAACGAATCGCCTCCAAAAGCAAACAACAATTTACAATAAATATGTAAGAAGAGGCAAACGCCAAACGTCCGTTCGTTCTCCTGTTGCTGATGTCTGACGAAAACAAAAAAACCTGCTATTGCATAATGAAGCCCATGTCCACATGCTCACATGCATGCATGCTTGAGAAGAATATGTTGCATTTACACAAACACCATGGCAGTGTTGTCGACTAGGACATGAAGGCATATATGGAGCACACATACATATGTACATATGTATGCTGAACAGATGTAGTTTGTGGCAATAACAATGTCGCAATATTTTTAGAGGTGTTGCAACACATGCGTTTGAAGGATACGAGAGCAGAAAACCTCACAACGAATTGTACCACCAAAAAAATACACATATAAAAAGACCCCAGGCGGCAAAAAAGTTGTGATGAATTGTTAGCATGTTTTTTTCGCCAGTGAACACGAGGGTGGTACGGTAATGCGTTAGAATAAGTTACAAAGAATATCTATACTCTCCAGACACAACACACTTTTATCATCCAAAATAGGTATTTTATTTTAACACCCTATGAAAGAATAGTGCCCTTCCGCGGAGAGTATGCAATCACTCCATCGATCGAATATTCGACGACAATTTTGCAATTCAAATGGAGTTCGAACTGTTCCCAAATCAAACAATTAAGGTAATTGCATTAAATATGATTGTAAATATGGAATGTTTCGACGGATTCTTTCCATACTATGCGTACACGACTTAGCACGGTTTTAAGAAGATATCATTTTTGAACACGACTTATTTATATTTAAATTCTGAAAAAAAAACTGTAGTTGCTAGGTCAATCCTATCCAAAGTTATGTAAAAAATCATGGTATCGCACGAAAGTTTCAAAACTAGTTTAAATTATTGTATGCAACAGTATTTTGCTTTTGTATCCTTATACCAGATCTTGAAAAAACAATTAAATTATTATTATTATTATATTAAAATAATTCCATAATTAATATATTTTATTATTCAACTTTATTCCAAAATTAAGTTATAATTTAATAGAAATATGCACGCAGAGAAAAAGACGTTTGGCGGCCGTTTGGTGCAAATAAACTTCTTTTGGTACATACCTTAATTGTTTACCAGTTTGGAACATTTTCCTCAAATTCAATCTTTTATCGCCAATTATCAGAAATTTCTTAAAAAAAAATAAAACGTTTTAAGGGAAATGTTTTTGTAAAGTTTGTATAGAATTTTAAATATTTTACTGTCAGTTGCTCGAACAGAGCAAATTTCCCACCCAAATCGGGAGGGACATTTGTATAATGACCATGCATCGACATATTTCACTTCCACAACTGATTTCCTCGGGTCAAATATAAAATGAGTTAGATATTAATATAATCCGTTTGCAGTACGTGGATTCAAGAGCGCTAATATGTGGACCTATATCAAAGCATGTACCGAAGATGTACTACATCCGATTTTGACTTAATATGTTTCTAATATGTTTCTAATTGGTTAAAATATGTGTTATAGAGTATATAAAGTAAAATCAAGAATAGCATTTCTATGAAATTATATCTAAATCTGAACCGATCTGATCTTTTTTACAGCTATTTCCGTTACTTCTAATGTTAATGAGTTGATAGCGGAATGCAAATGCATTTTTTGCCACTACACAAATGTTTCACATGAAAAATATATTCGAAATATATCAGAGCATATCAAAGGGTTATATTCAAAACAAAACAAACCCACAACTTTTCAGGAGAGCGAAAAAACAGATGTTCTCCTAAATTTTAAGATTAATTAGTAATCATTCTACTACAATTTAATCTAAAGAGGATTACTAATTGCTCCGATTAAAAAGTTATCAAAATTCTCTTTTATTCGCGGCTTCATGGTTCATAGCCACTTTTCCATGTTTAAAAATTGAGCACTAAGAATGTTGAAATAATCACATAGCCATTAATGCCCAAATATATAACTAAGATTCATTGTAAACTCGATAACTTTTTTCACGAAGTAGAAAACGCATTTTGTGTGATGTACACACCAAATTTAAAAATTCCAGCTTCATCCGTTAGATTGGTACCATTTTTATCCTTTTTTCAGTTTTTTTACAAAAAGTGGATATTGCGGTAGGGCATTGTAAACTAGCTAACGGATCGGTTTGATTTTTTGTTTGTGCATTAAGAACCAATGTCGCGAAAATCGCTGCTGCTAAATTTTCTGACCCGTACACAAAGAAAGTATTATTCTATTATTTTGTTCGTTCCAAATTAGGGTAAGCATCCTTTATTTGGAGCCCTAATGCTGCAACACATATTAATAGAGTTGAGAAAATCCAAAAATTGTTCACGAAGTTTGCTTTAATTGCATTGAATTTTTCTGATCCATGGCCATCGTATGAAAGTAGATGTTTGCTTCTTTCCTTAAACTCTTTAGAATCGAGAAGAGATATTGTGTCTTAAATGATTTTGCATGGTGTTGTTTCTGGTTCAGTTGACTGGTCTGAATTGTTGTCGTTTGTTCAAATTAGTGTTCCACCTCGTGACACTATATGCCATTTCATATCAATACACATTTTTACAAGTATGCCCTTAAAGAACCGCTACTTAAATCAATGAGACTTTACAACTTTATTTGTGAATCGATAGATTTAAATCTTCCTAGTTTTAAGTTTAAAATATTGTTAAATAACTTAATAAATTAAATTTTATAATGATATTTGTATATTGCTAATCAGCAAGGATCTTTATTGTCCATATACTTAATAATTTTAAATGAATTTTAAATGAAATGAAATTTGAAGGCTTTAACCTTATCTTTTTTGTAATTTTAATTATAATAAATTTCACAATAAACAAATAAATTTAATTAAAATAATTGTTGAAAAAACACAAAATTCGGGGTTGCAATTGCTTATATTTTAACCATCTCTATCCAGGATTACGAAACTTTTCTGATAGAAATATTCCCAACGTTGTCAGCAATCATATGCCAAAAAATATTTTGGTATTCTCAATATAATAAAATGTTACGCGGGTTTTTCTTAAAATACTTTTCACTAGTTTTGACTTTATAGCCATCATTTATCCTATTTCAGCCTGATAACTTGGGAAACCACAAATTACTATTAACGGCGAAATGATGGAATTTGGGAGTACGATTTAAAACGATACCCTAAATCTAGAAAAATATTTTAAACAAAATCGTTGTAGAGAATTACAATCTTCGGTTTTATGCAGCTCCATTTTTAAAGTATTTTATTTCATTTATTTTCTGGTTCATAGCCACTTTTGCAAACTAACGTACATTCACATAGCCAAATCAGAAATATTTGAAAAATGGTTTTAGAAAAATTTCTTCTCCAAATTTACATATATGACAGCCAAATCAGAGAATAGTTGGCATCAAAAACTCATTTTCGTGAAAATGGTTCATAGTCACTTTTGAGTATAAGACCTCGGTATACTTAATGATGTTTCAAGATGTTGCAAACAATATAACAAAATGAATATACACTTCATCATGTGGTCACAAGCATCGTGATATGGAATCGATGACTTCAAAATTGTGATGCCGTATGTCAGCCACGATAAGTAGAGTATTAATTTTATTCAAACAATAAATTCTTTCTACCTCGAAGTTTCCAAGACTAAATATTCAAGTGTCAATTTCTGGTTCCTCCCAAACTTATGTGAGCCCTATCAGTCAATTCTTAATACAGAATTCCTGTTGATGATTGACTTTTGTCGAGTGGTATATTCAGGTCCCTGTTAATATTTTCGTTTCTTATGTACAAAGGTAACCATCGTAAGTGTCTCTGACTGAACCCTTTCAATCATTGCATGGGTTGCTCCATAATCGAGCGCAGTAGTGCAAAAATAGTTTTTATCAGATCACAACCTAATATCTGTGTTTTTCACACATAACTACTTATCTCGAAAACTAAAAATGTTCACGAGATCCAAAATACGTTTCTCTTTTTAATACATTACATTTTACAATTGCATTAAAACCTCAAATTCGACAAATTTCGAGATTATTCAGTTCAATTGAAATCTTTTGTATATTCGTATTCTTAATCCTCTTCAAGCCGTCCCTCTAAGAAGGTGTGGTAATTGGAAATAATATATTTACCACTATTTCAATAATGAATGATACAAAACCCACATAAATGAATGGATTTTGGGAAAAATATTGGTGTAATCATTGTTCAAATATAAATTAATTTTTAAATTATTTAACAAGAATGAGGTACTCCTGGAGACCTTTTAAACGAGTTATAGTACGCTGTTAAACCAATTGTGAAATTCAAGGATTTGAATATATCAGCAGCATTTTAAATTTTTGTGGAAATTGCAATTTGTATTGTAAGATTTTTTCCTCAAACAGGTATAAAACATTTTTAGTATTAACATTTTTTGTATTAGCATTTTAATGTATTATTTACATGCTTATTTCAGACTTTATTATTTTCATGAATACCAAAAATTTTGTCGAAGTCTTAAAAAATCGTAGAGTCTCAAGAATAAAAAAATATTCCCCCATCATTGTTCCCCACCCATACCACTTTTTGCGAGCAATCGCTCGGCATTTAACAGCCACACTTTGGACAATTTACAGTAGCAGTTTACGCCATAAATTACATTTACTTCTGCATAAATTGCACGGGATCCTTCAGGATAGTTCATATGGGCCGAGCGATGAAACCAAGTGGAAAAAATACCTGGCATGTATCGTTTTTTCATTTCTGGATGCGGTCAACTGATCTGTCCACCTCGCAGCGAAACTAAAAAGGTGCGAAAAAAATTGCTGAAAAGCAAAACATTTTTTCAACAACATACGGCATACGGCCGCTACTCATATTTTTTCATTTTATTTGTCCTAAATTGTGTTACGATTTTTCTTTGTTTTTTTTTTCTATTTTTGGTGCTGTTATTATTTCTCTTCCATGGTGGAATTGTTTGCTATTCGGCCTAAAGCTGCCGCACCACATGGCGGCTTGAAACAATTTTTGTTTTCCCTAGGTATGAATCCTTTTTCTCCAGCATCTTTACCATGGATAGTGGTCCCTTAACAACAATTCCAAATGGAATTTCACAGCACTTTTAAGGTGCAATTGTAACAGGGATATGCAACAGTATAGAAAAACGGCTGCAAACATTATCCTTAATTTATTTTGTCCGTTCTTGTTGGTATTGTCCGGGGAAAATTTTAGTTTGTTTGCTTGTTATATTTTTAATTGGTTCAAATCCTTTTTCTGGCCCTACGTGCTCATATTCAGAAAACAATAGGGATTCTTATATCTCTAAGCTGTTTGTTAGGTGTGTTCGTCATGTTGCATTCTATGATGCAACATGATTCAGTTTCTGTCACGTGTTGCAACGGTTACTTTATGACTTTTTGTATTACAGCCGTGCTTCCTGGGGTGAACAATGAGATCTTTGAAAAGGGTTTAAATGATAACTGCTATTGTTTGTTTTGCCTTGTACATGAGAGGATTATGGTTGTACCAACCAGCATGTTTCTTCGCAGTTAGTTCTTTTCTTCGCATCATTCAAAACTAGATCACACCAATTGAAGGCAATTTCCCATGCACCGCATGTGGTCGAAGGAGTTCTGATGAGCACGGGTAATTTGTTGCATGAAATGTGTCCGTGCTTATGTTCAAATTAACAAAACGAGGCTAATTCATGAATGCGAGTGTTTTCCGATTGAATTAATGTTCACAAAATGGTGTGAACTCGCTGTCCTATCGTTAGTTAATGTTTCCTATCAGTATCACATAACTATTATATTATTGAGTAAAATCGTATTCTATTTATTATTATGAATGCTATTATGTGTGCCTTAAATTTTCGAAAAAATACTCCATATTTTTTATAAGAAACATCATTTGACATTTTAATGATATTATTTAAAATTCAAAGAAAATATGTAAATCATTTGGAATTCAAAACTCACCATTTGAAATTCAAAATATATCAATTGAATTTCAAACCATATCAATTGAAATTAAAAATTTATCAATATAAACTTGTTCAGGAGTGTTATTGAATCGCATTATTGTCAGAACAAATCAAAATAGTTCATATATAGGATGGGTCATTTAAAATTTAAAATTAGAATCGGATATAAAAATGGACTGACTATTAATTAAATTTTCTGGTTTTATTGGAAAAGTTGAACTTTGTCGTTTAATAATAGAACACAATGCCTCATCCGATAAACCCATTTTTTTCAGTACATGGCCCAATGATGCCGTCAGCCCAAAATCCACGCCAAACAGTGACTTGATGTGCAAGCATTAGCTTCTCAATAGTAACGTGTGAGTTCTCTGAACACCACATGCGGCAATTTTGCTTACTGACATAGCCACTGAGATGAAAATGAGCTTCATATGAAAACACGCAAATTTCTTACAGTGTGCGCTACATACTCACTACTAAGTAAGTTTTTAATATTTCCCAATTTTGTTCGAACGTATAGCGAGCGACCCATTTTGCAAATGTAACACAAAAACCTAAAAATAAAAATAAAAATAAAAATAAAAATAAAAATAAAAATAAAAATAAAAATAAAAATAAAAATAAAAATAAAAATAAAAATAAAAATAAAAATAAAAATAAAAATAAAAATAAAAATAAAAATAAAAATAAAAATAAAAATAAAAATAAAAATAAAAATAAAAATAAAAATAAAAATAAAAATAAAAATAAAAATAAAAATAAAAATAAAAATAAAAATAAAAATAAAAATAAAAATAAAAATAAAAATAAAAATAAAAATAAAAATAAAAATAAAAATAAAAATAAAAATAAAAATAAAAATAAAAATAAAAATAAAAATAAAAATAAAAATAAAAATAAAAATAAAAATAAAAATAAAAATAAAAATAAAAATAAAAATAAAAATAAAAATAATTGTTATTCTTTCCTTTCAAAGTCAATTTAATCGACATTTCAAATTTAAAATGTTATATGATGCACCCTATTTCTTAAACGAATGTTCGTTACTAATTGGAACCGAAATCTGTTTTTTGAGCAGCGTCCATATAATTTAACCTTCCTTACGAAAGATTTCAATGTAAATTATTTATCCATATTGAAATAAAAGTTAAATGGTCACCCGGGCAAAGTTTAAAATCTGTTTCCTAATAGGAAATAAGTGAGAAGAAATGAAAATTTTGCAATAGTTGGACTTTTTTAAAAAATCCACACACATCCAAAAGCATGTTTCTTCGATCTATGCTCGATAAAAATATTTAAAATATATTAATTCAAGTAAACCCACTTCCAAATTACAAAATATTTATGCAAATATATTAATTTATATTTGCATATACATATTTATTTTTATATTAAATATGTTTTCATTATTCATTTCAACAATTTCCGCCCGAATAGTTTAAAATTAAATTGTTCACATTTTAATTATGAAACCGGAAATTAACAATCATCAGACTTAAAAATGACGCGAGCACACTCCAAAAAAAAAAACAGCAGAAAGAGAAACAAATTAGCAAAAACGTAATGAAAATTTCAATGAATACAAAATAAAGTTAGCAAATAAAAATCATGCTTACTCATGCACACTCCTACACACACACATGAACAGACATCCGCATCCGCTTTGAGCCATTCACCAAACACATGTTTACACGCCCCTGCAGCACAGCTTTGCTGGTTGCCCGTTAAGCACCAAAAAGCATCAACTTTTTGAGTTGTAGCATCGACAACATCATCAAGAAAAACAACATCAGCGTTGAAAAGAAGAAGGGTAAAAATAACTTATTAACGCTTTTTTCCACATGACTTTACATGAAATTTTCAACACTTTGTCGTCTGTTTTATGAACCAAGCGCCACGGCATGGGTTGTGCATGATAGGTTTGTCATTACATTTGTAACACCCAGCCATGTAGGTGTCGTAGGTGCTATTATATATCAGACTCCCGGAAGAGGTTTTCTCATGCATTTGCAAAATGATTTTTATTTAAAATTGTGTTTTCAATAAGAATATCGCTATCCATAAAATTAGTATCACTATTAATATAATAATAACTTTTGTCTGTCTAAATATATATTTAAATATTTGTGTCACAATCACCGATTTGTCATACGTGCTACGAGTGGAAGGAACAACATGAAGTAAGTTCATGTGAAGCATTTTTGGCTATTCTCTCCTATTTTGATGACATTTTCCAATTATAAGAAATTGCAGGAACTAGTTTGGATCGAAAATAAAGTAATTTTCTCAAAAGGTAATTTAAAAAAATATATAATTTCAAGAGAAATTCTTTTAGGAAAAAATCTATTAGGGAAAATTGTCAAAAAATATATTTTTTACATTTTTTCTTATTCATTTTTTACTTACTTTATAGACAAAATATATACTTTCGATTTTTGTAAAATAAACTTTAGATTACAAATTTTAAATATATATAATTAATGGACATCGATAATACCGAAATATTTTGGGACAACGCATTAAACGTTGGAACGTCCACAACTTTCTTGAAGCCGGCCTAAGGTATGCTATTTTACCTATTTATATTCTATTTTCAATTTCGGCAGCAAAATGTTGAAATTGTTTTAGAGTAAGTACCTGGAACAACATCACGAAACTTATGGAAGGTCTTACTGACTAACTATTAATAAAAATTATTTTACAAAAATCGAAGAAATATATTTCATGTTTATAAAATAAATAAGAAAAAATAAAAACAATATTTTTTATGAGTTGACAATTTTCTGTAAATCTGGAAAGAAGAGACAAAATTTGTGTGGTCGCTTCAAATGACACTAGCTTATAACATTTTTAAAGGACCATCGACATATATACAACATTTTTAAAAATTGTCAAAATTTGATTTGAACTGGGATATTGTAATGGCTCAAGACAATTTTGCATCTATATTTAATAGAATGCAAATTTATTTACAAATGGCATGGTGACATGTAGTACATGGCTGCAGACTACCACGATCATGACGTCGACCAATTCAAAAGTCTTTTCAAGTGGCAAAATTATTTTTTAGAGCTTGTTTTGTTACTTTCGTTCAACCAGTTCAACGCATTTAATTCTTTTTTGGAAGTTCTAAAACAAATTCTTAAAATGTACATTTCTATCCTTAACCATAAATTCTTCAATGAAATTTATTACAATTAAATTTATTATTATCAAATCACATTGGAAATATATATTTGGTAATTCTAAATCAAGGAACTAAAACCCTTCCAATTTTGAAAAAATATTATGCATATATTCCATTCGTTCTTGTTGTACATGAGAGTATACAGTGGTTACGATCTTGGGCTTTTTTAGGTGAGAAGTTTGTTAAATATACTATAACTTTCGAACGTATATTCCGATGGAAATTATCTTGAAAATTTCACCTTCTTGTTCCCAAATGTGAGAGGAAAATGGAGTGTCCTTCTAGTTCGAAAATTAAATAAAAATATTCGCAAGCCTTAAATGTCTCGTATTTTTAACTTATTTTATTCTCTACAAGATATCAAATATTAAGACTGGGTGGCAACCGGTTCAGAATTCAAAGTGATTACCCATTTCAACGAGCAAAAATCGCATATTGGACTTTTTTGCAATGCACAAAAATCTGCTACATTTTTTGAATTAATAAAATATAATACCGAAATGTTCAAAATCTTGATTTTGTGGTAATATGGCGCGACTTCACAAACCACTTCAGAAAATTATTCACACTGAAGAATACCTTTATATCTACACAAAATTCAAAAAAATAGAAAAGCTCATTCCATTCATCACATTTCATTGTATAAAAAATGTCCCAGAAGCGGAAGTTCAAATTTCCAAGAATATAAACCCTATAAACGTTGGCCATCCGTGGCTGTACCCTGTTACACTCAGAAAAATAGCATTCTTAAATCTGAGTGAAAAATCCCTACTCCAATTTAGTTTAACAATTTTACTCCAGGTTAGGTGACATTTCCTTACGAGAAGAAAAATTACAGACTTTATTGGGGCGAGTTGACAAGATAAATTCATTAAATTTACATATTATGTATGTACAATAATATTCACAAAATATACAGCAATCAAAATTACAAGGGAAGCATTCACGAAATAAATGTGATTTAAGATTTGTCTTAAATAATGAAATTCTGGATACATTCTTTAACGCTTGGGGAAGATGGTTGAATTCAGACCAATCATTGTGTTCTATTCTTTGTTTAGTTATTTCAAGACGACATCTTTTAATTCTCAAATTTGTTCTATTTAATAACGTTTACGACAGCATATTGAGTTCCACTCCCCTTTTTAAAGCCAAATTGCAATCATTATGCATAACTTTTTCAAAAATTTTATCAATCAACGGCAGTACAGCAATTGGTCTGTAGCCTGAGGGTTTTTTTGAATTGCTACTTTTGGGAATTGGGATTACTTGAGCAATTTTGAGTACTTCTGGGAAAGTGGACGTACGAATCACATCTTTAAATATATCTACCAGATGTGTGCTTACGAGCTCTTTGCATCTAATAATAGCTTTGCTCGATATGCCATTATATTCTGCACTTTTTTTGGATTTGAGACTCGTTATTAGTTCAATAACTTCCTCATAAGTAGTACAATTAGAAAAAAACATAGATCTGGACTGAATAAGGGTATTGAGCTTATTACGTGTATCATCTTCACAGCGTTGTATTCGATCCTTTAACAAATTGGGAACATTCAGAAAATAGTCATTTAGAAAATCACATTTCACTTTCTCATCATTTATTAGTTCATCATTATCTCCACTCGAATGAATTCGTCTTCGCTCCTTCCTTCCCAGACGTTCATTTAAGAATTGCCAACATTTTTGAGGATTTTTACCCATGGATTCAACGTTACATCGTAAGTAATTGTTCATGCATATTTTATCGGTCACTTTTATAATTCTACTTATATGTTTCAACGTGAATTCGATTCTAGCATTCTCGCTCCACTTTTCCTTCTCTTAGCTAACAATGTTTCTTTAAATTATCAAGTAGTCAGGCTGAATAAAAATTTACTTGGATTAAGGAAAATTTTAGTCTGGCTGAGTACAAATTTACTTGGTTTAAGGAAAAATTTCCGAAAATTTCCTCAGATTGAGTATAAATTTACTTGGCATGACAAATTTACTTAGCTTGAATAACAATTTACTTGGATTGAGCAAAAAAAACCGGAATATTTTCATCAGTTTGAGTAAAATTTCTTAAAAATTTTCCTCAGGTTAAGTAAAGATTTACTTGATTTGAAGAAAAATGTTCCTCAGTTAGAGTAAATTTTACTTGCTTTGAGAAAAAGTTAAACTGGTATCATGTTCAAAGCATGTCCTATTTTCAAGGAAAAGTTTGTACTTAATCCGTGGCATATTTTTTTTTAGTGTAGGACGTTTCATTGTATATTTTTATTTCGTATGTTTTATTTTGATCTGAAATCAATAAATTTCAGTGAACTCTAGGCCTTTTTTGTATCTATATTTTATACATTGCAAATTTATGACATTCATTAATTTGCTATCCTTTACCTTTATACTGCCGTCAATAATCATGAAGAAGGTAATAAATTTGTATTCTATAAAATATACAAGTTATATTTTTTGATATGTATGTATGTGTATAGAAGCAATTACGGAAAAGTCGGGCGGAACTAACTGAGTATGATATTACCTAGTCTTTTAATGTTTTTAATTACAGAAATATTTGTTTCCCAGATCTCCAAGAAGTCAAATCGGAATTAGCACTTGCGTGAGAGCTATACGAAACCCTGGACCGAGGTGATTGACTCTCACTACAAATGTCCCTAAGTTAAATATAACAGAATAGGACAAGTCTGATCAAGCTAGGTTATAATATTTGTCTTGTGAGGTGCTAAGAGGATTGGATGGGGGCGACATCAAAGATCGATATAACATATTTTCAGCTCAAATGAAATGCATTTTAGAGCGGAAGAAGTTATATCGAGAGTGAAATTTGGATGGGGATTATATATAAATCCGAATCAATTTGCTTCAAATTCAGTAGCATTCGTCCCGAAACCGTAAAAATCGTTTACTTACAAACATAGATGGCTAACCATACGGAAGAAGTTAAAATGACTCAGAAAATGAATCTAAGCTGATGGAGTTCATCTGTCGTTCTTTTGGGTGATTTTCGATATTTAGATACAAGTTTTTTAGTTATCCTTTTAGTCGCATGATTTATAAAGAAAAATAAATCGACGGCGCGATTTCCACCCAGACAACCCATTTACTAGCAATACCTAATTCTATTCTATCGTCTTAATAATGTAGGCGACATTTATGAGAAAATCTTCTTACTGTTTACATCCCCTTCAGTGATGAGAAACTATATCGCTTCCCATGATTTCTTGTGTTTCCCCTGATTTTTTGTGGGACTTTTTGCATTCGCAACAAGAAAGACCAATTTTAATATAAAATATGGGAGGAAATACAAAAACAGAGTAAGTTTTATTGAAATTGTTTATTCATCTCGTAGGATTTTGTATATTCCAAATATGCAGAAAGACCGACTACCAAATGACCATTTTCTTAATTTTATGAGATTTCTGTAATAATCGCTTTTATCGAAAATTTTCGATTTTGTGATTATGGAAAAGTAAAGTAACTGTGAACGGCCATTTTTTACGTTTATAATTATTTGAAAATTTATGTTTTAGCAACTGTAGTATGTACTAAAAAAATAATTTTATTTTGTCTTTCTTTGAGATGCTCGGTTTTGCATAAAATCCACAGATGCTGTGATGATATAGTGATAGTACTTTGTGGCATAGGGTAGATAAGATTCGTTCCGACTTAACGCGGTGCTCAACACGGAAAAACTCTTCTTTCATAATGAGCGAGTGTATGACACTGTGATAGCATCCTTTCACAGATGTTGCTGCTGAGTACAAATTGAATAAGCATTAAAAAAGTTGTTTGTGTTAAAGCATTCAAGTCATTGCCTTAATTAAACTTAACATGCTTACCATCAACATCAACAGGAAAGCAACGCCCATGCACACACACAGAAACAAAATGGAACATATTTCCAGCTTACAGCATCAATTGAGGAACACACACACAATAGGATATGGCGGAAACACGTTAGTCATGGCCGAATACCCAGCTTTTACGTAGACAACAACCAAGGAGAAATGATAGATTTTTTATAATTTATGAAGGAGTATTGGTGCGACGCCGACATGCGAGTGGGTGTGTGCGTGTGTAAACTTAGGAACATAAGTTAGGAATTTATTTTAATTTGAAGTTTTTCCATGACCCCTTCCATGCCCCGTGATTATTAAGGGAATGATCCTTAGATTCGTATACAAGTTAATATTTTTCTAAAAGGAACATAACAGAACATAACATACATACAAACAACAACAATACACACGAGGTACAGTGAAGACGGGACATACCGTACAACAACAACCTTTGCAATGTTGCGAGCGATACGAGCACATGCATAACATTGAATTGGCAAAGTGAGATTTTTAGTGTGTCGAATTAGTTCGGTGGAATATTTTGTTTATCTGCGCTTCTCATTTGTCATATGTGATCGCTGGTACTAATATGAACCCTGATTTAAGTCAAAGACATACATTCGTTGCGAAAGTTCAGACGTGATGGGGTAGCGCCCATCGAAACTGCGCAGTCAACTTTTAGCTGCAACAATAAAGGTCTAACTTTGCCTTTTTCTAATTTTGGGTTCTGCTGAAGACTTCAGCACAACCTTTGGTCTTAAACCAAAATAAATGACAACACAAACTTAAAAAATTTTAAAACAGATCTCTAATTTAAAAAGTTTTATTTTTGACGTTTATAAAAAATATACCCTTACAATGACATTTCTCATTTTTTGCACACCAAAATTGCCTTTATTGTTAGTTTGATAGTGGTCACTCCATATCCACTAATATTGATGTGTGGCGATGCAAACAATTACTTTTTTTATAATGTCCATTAAAGGTGATTGAGATAACTTGAATAACATATAAAATGAAATTATGTGAAAAGTAAAAAATAACTTTAATATAAAGTTTCTAGACGAACAACCTGTAAATATTTATATATAAAAAACATTTTTTAAACGAAATATTTTTGTTTTCTTTCAGGAAATATTACTTTTGCGAAAAAAATTAAAAATTTTGTTTCTTATTTTTTTTTAATTTTGAGAAGAATGAAAGTGATCTAAGGCAGTATATCCTCTGAAAGTAGTGGTTCCATTAGAGGTACCAACGTTGTCGATTTTTTTACAAGAGTTCGATATAAAGGTGATTTTTTAAAAGCTATAGGAAAGTTTTTCAAAAAAAAAAAAACAATTAAAATTCAGAAAAATGCCATATAATTTAATGTTTGAAGATTATTTTGTGCAAATGTTGACCTTGACTGCGCCTCAAATGGTCCATCCGCTTAGTCCAATTCTGGCATTTCCACGTTTTTGAGTAACAGAGGCCCAATTGCTGCAAACGGCGACGAATCGATAATTGATGGTCATCATTAACACTGGCCAATGCAGCTGCGATATTTTCTTCAGTTCGCACTCTACGTAAGCGTGTTGGTGGTTTAATGTCCAACAATGTAAATTTGGTGCGAAATTTAGTCACAATAGCCCGAATAGCCGTTTCAGTGGGTCGATTAAACTGACCATAAAATGGAAGCGCGCGATGAACTTTCTTAAAAGAGCACGCATTTTGATAATAAAATTCAATAATTTGCAAGCGTTGTTCGTTTGTAAGATTATAGATAAAATTATAGACCAAACTGAAGATGTTTGGCAGCGGAACAAAACACGAACCGTGCGTCACCCTTTAGAAGTAGTATACTCTAAGAAAAAGACTTTGTGCTTCGGTGGAAAAATATTTTTAAATTGACTCAAACATAAACCATTGCATATCTCAGAACGGATGTGAATTAGACCACTATCATTCTAACTGGCACATATGTATAGATGCTGTGTACTCAGTTTTTCGTTTGGTGACCCTTTCTCACATTTACATGACTTTTAATTTCCAAAGAATATATTTTCTTAATAGTTAATTCTCATACTTTCGAGAGCCGTACGCAGCCGATATAAATATGAAATAAAAGAGAAAAATGTCTGTTAAAAATACTAAAAATATAGTTTACCATTTACAACCATTTCAGTAAAAGACGAATAAACTAAATAAATAAGGGGGAAAATTTAAATTATTGTCAATGCTAAACTAATACAGATAGAAGCATTACATTTAAAGTATTTTTAACGAATATTCTTCTCTTTCTTTGTATGAATCGTTAAAGTATGATAATTTTGGTTTGGAAATTAATATTCCTGTAAAAAGGAGAAAGGAACACCAAATGAAATATTGAGTACACAGTTTTTCTGCATACGATCTCTAGTTTCACATGTATATATGGCCTTGCTAAGGTCCAATAAAACAAATGCTAAATTGTCGCACGGTGTTATCACTGATTTAAAAATATTATTTTGAAATTTGTGTCTATTTTATATCTCATATGTGTAATGAACACATTTTATCATTGAATTAAACTAAAATCCCCTCTAAAATCCTATTCCTAAAACAATAATAACTCTAAATATAACTCCACCTTTCTCACTTCGCAAACGTTCCCCTTCACATTTTCCAAACTCCGCCATTTACAACTTAAGTTGTTGAATGAATAAACTTTTATACCAGCACAGTAACAACCAAAACATCAACAACATCACTTTTAGCCATTGTTGTAGTTGTTGTTGCATGTCACTGTTGAAAGGCTGCTCTCTGGCGAAAATCATTAAAGCACGCATTTCACCAAATTACCGCATGCCTCAATGACCAAAAAGTGGTAAATACTTACAGCGCAAATAATACGAAACCACCACCACTCTCTTCCTAAAGCGGACGGAAAAAATGGCTGCGCATTCTTCTCCATTTAAAAAAATCGCTGCAAAACATGAAACTCATTTAAAGTTCGCTGTTTTCCATCATTATCAGTTGGGAAGCTGTTGTGAGTTGGTCCCACAACAGCGGCGGCCCATCCCCAGCCACTCACGGACATTTCAAGCAATGTTTTTAATAGTGTCCCTTTTGGAAAATAAGCTTATTTGTAAGTTTCGTTGGTGGGAAAAAAAATCTGCAGAAAGTTTTATAGTCAGTGTCAGCAACATGCTACTGCGCTCTCCCTCCCTGCCTTCCTGCCTGTTATAATGTGATGTTGTTGCTCCATTGACTGCAACAACGACGACATCTTTTCATGTGAATGTTATGTGGGAGCAGTGTTATTGTGATGTGACAGTATCCTTGTTTCAGTTTGGCTCTTTCTCCTGCATTGTCCTTCGACCACACATACATGCGTGGACATACATACGAACAACGTTTGTATTATTTTTTTTATATTATTTTAAACACTCAACCGTCCAGTACCGGAAATTTTCTCAATTAATTATCTTCTAGTTTTTCCATTGAATCTTTTTCCACAGTGTTCACATTACCGCCGGGAGAGAAAATCTTGTTGTTGGTTAGATAGATGGATGGATGGGTTTTTCATATGGTCGTACATTATTGTAACGTCCAATGAGACAATGTTATTTTTTGTTAGCTTCACCGGAAATATCAAATCATATTACTGTGTTTGTTGTATGTGGCAAAAGTGGTGAGTATGTCCGTTATACAATATATTTAATAAGATAAAGCGATTCTCAACGACATAAAGTGCAAAACGAGAAGTGACCGTGAACCATTTCACAGAGTCTGGGGGAAAACTAAGTTATTAACACCAGGTCCAAAGGAAAATCATGTAATCAGAAAATGGAAATTGGAAGGATAATGTCAATACCAATTCATGGGTTTGAATAAGACATTTTCAAAAGTAAAATCAGTGGTATTACACTTTCCACTTAGATTAACAATTAGAAGATGAAAACCTTCCAGACGATACCAATATCATTAAAATCTGATGACGCGTTCACAAGTTATTACATAATCAGCTAATCTCTATATTCACGAAAACGCCCAAGAGTATAAACTTTGGACCACTGCAAATCTCAGACAACGTACTATTTTGAGCTACAGTAACTTGTTGAGGTGTTGAATTGATGAAACTATAGTCCTTGGGTCAGTTTTTATGGAATTACAAACTACATTTATACCCTCCATTTTAGGATGGAGTGTATATTCGTTTATCATTCTGTTGGAAACACCGTGAAATATTCATCGGAGAACCCATAAAGTATTTATATTTTGGGTCGTGTACAAGTTCTAAGACGATATAGATCTTAAAAAGCAGAATAATCTAAATACATTTTTATTGGGGAAATTTTGAAGAGATTGAAATACAAACATTTTAAACAGATATTCATCTCTTTCATTTGATACCCTTACGGGCACTGCATGAAATATTCATCGAAGAACCCATATATATTATAATATATATTATGGGTCGTGTTAAAATTGTAAGACGATATAACCATTATTCCCCTTAAAAATAATATATAATAATACGTCCGTCTGTTGAAAGCACGCTAGCTGTCGAAGGAAATGAGCGAGGGTGTATAATCTTTGCAAATCGGTAAGGATTGAAAATGGGCGAAATCTGTCCAGAGGTAATATTGTTTCCCCCTAACTAGGACTGCAAATTCGCCCTAAAAATTCAATAATTTATACAATATTTTTCAAAATGACATTCTCTTCTAACCAAAAATATGGATGTTATGCAGATTTTGTAAATAAGGCATCAAAAACAGCAACAATATGTTGTTCTAATTATTGCCATTATAAACTTTTCAATTTCGAGTCCAATCATGATTATATTTGTTGTAGAATAAATACCATAGAGATCCATTATAAGACTTATAGTGTGACTTACTGACGCTATTAGCTGTTATTACGAATGCATCTTAAACAATCGAAGTCTTATAAGCTAGCGACAATATAAATTTACTTTGTATTGTAATTAATAATAAATAAATAAAAAATATAAGTAAGACAAATACTTTTTCCTTAAAACATTGTGATTTTTTATTAAACTAGAAGAAATTTGCTAGAAATTCGACAAAAAATATTGTTGTATATATTTAACTACCAATACTATATTCGATTCATTGTCTACAATTTCATATTTTTGAAAATCGGGCAATATGGTTGTATTCGTCATATAAAAAACGATTTTGTCAACTTTAAGATAAGCAAAATTTCTGTTCCGTTTCCCTCTGAATTCTCTGGCTTTTTATTTGGATTTTGTACATTTGTATTCAAACTACAAATGTACCATAATTGATTATTCTTTTTGGACTCAATTTTTGTGTGACCCATCCCAGAAATTTTTGAGTGTTGAATCGTTTTTATTTAATATTGCAGAGCATCCGACGTTCTAAAAATTACAATTACACATTGCATTACAATTGGGCAACAATTTTACTTTGATGATAACTTCTGAGACTTCGTTAACTTAAAAAAATTATTTTATTTTCCTTACAAGGAGATGATAATAAAGAAACAAACTATTTTCGTTGAAATGCCCTTTCCTTCTTATTTTTCTATTTTCTTTAAACCAAAAGCATAAATTGTTGGATGTCCAATTATTCCGACTTTTTTAATAAATCGTTTATCGAAAACAAAGAATTTCCCTATTGATCGAATAATAGCCCACGATCTATTCACTTTCGAAAGTGTCAGTTATGCGCCCAGCTGTGTATGTGGTTTCAATATGGGACATTCCACGACAAATCGGAGAGTTAAAAAAATATTTTTGATTTCCTCATTTTTTTACATTTTTTAGTACCCACTAAAAACACCCCCTGGTATACTTTGAGTTTTTGCTGATGATATAGCTTTTTTAAAAACAGTTTTTAGTCTTTTACTCATAACTTCGTCAATAATGGTCCGAATTAGATATTCTTTTTTTAATATTTTTGTTTTTTAAGTACTTTTCAGAAAAAAATATTGAAAAAAATATTCACAATGTTTTTGTATACAAATTTTGATTTTTTACATTAAAATTTTATTTTTTAATTTTTTGTACTTTTCGATTTTTTATTTAAACATCTATTTATTCCGTAAATTCTGAGGCTTTTGTGCTATAATAATGAATAATTTTTTTAATTTTTTGAAAATTTGGAAAACCAAAAATAAATTTATACTTCTTTTTTAATTGATTGCACTCTTCGAATTTCTCGAAAAAAAAATATTTAAACATATATATATAAAAATTACTATGTTTTTTAAATTTTTTATTTTTTTTTAATTTAGAAACACGAAAAAATTAAACAAGTAAGAAGGCGTTAAGTTCGGCCGGGCCGAATCTTATATACCCTCCACCACGGAGTGCATTCCACAGTATCACCGGCAGATTAAAGGATGTCGACTTTACATAAAAGCACAGTACCATATTACGAAAATTGTGATATTTTTATGCACAATACTATATTTGTTTACTATTTCAAACTATAATGTATACTTATGCGCACTTTTTAAAATCGACTACTATATATAAATAAAATGCTGAAATTGTGAAAGTGAACATGCCTAAATATTAGGCGATTGTCAGTCGCCATTAGAAAGAAGCATTTCCAGATACAGACAAAGTGATAAGAAAAGTATAAATTTGAAAGATATCCCCATTCGCCCCATTCTCCGCCCAAATGTACAAATTTCGAAAAAACCCTTTTTCGAGTCTTCATAGTCAGAATGTCTACACCGAATTTCATGATTTCAACTTCAGCGGTTTGGTAGGTTCCATTTTTTATCCCTCTTTTTAATTATATCCCTTAAAAGTACGAATTTCGAAAAATCCCTCTATTTTACGTGTATATGCAATTAGAGGGATGTACACACCGAATTTCATGCTTCTAGCTGCTGTCGTATCATTGGTACCATATTTTATCCCTTTTTGTCCATTTCGCTCGCTAAAACTTTTATTTTCTTTGTTGTGCTTCCAAGCTACAAGAGGAATGTCCGCAACAAATTTTAAATGTATGAAAATAAGAAATTTAATAATTAAGCCTAGGCTACCAATATTTGTATACTATATATATAATGGATATAATACTTCAATTCATAAAGTAAAGATAAGGGAGCAATCATAAATATCCTAAATATTGGGGGATAGAGAGTGTACTTTCAGCTGCAGTCGTTTGGTTGGTTGTATTTCCATCCTATTTTAATTTCAAAAGTATAAATTTTGAAAATACCTTATCTCTCACGTACGCAGTATAAGACAACTTCATTATTCTACCATTTTTGTCGTAAAAGCAACAAAATAAAGTACGAACTTGGAAAACAAATATTTTACGTGGCTATGCAGTCAGAGGAATGTATACACCGAATCACATGATTCTATCAGCGGCCATTTTGTTGGTACCATTTTTATCCCCTTTTTCCAATTTTGCCTCCTCAAGAGTACGACTATCTAAAATCTCTTTATTTTACGTATCTACACAATTAGAGGGACGTACTCACTGAATTTCATCATTCTAGCTGTATTCGTTTAGTTGGTACTATTTTTATCCCCTGTAGCCATTGTATCCATTGAAAGTACGAATTTGGAAAAAAAACTTTTTATTTTTCGTGTCTACGCAGTCAGAGGAATGTATACTCCGAATTTCATGATTCTAGCTGCTGTCATTTGGCAGGTACTATTTTTATCCCCTTTTTCCATTTGAACTCCAAAAAGCACGAATTTTGGAAAGTTCTTTTATTTTACGTGTCTACGCAATCAGAGGAATATATATATCGAATTTCATTATTCTAGGTGCAGCCGTTAGGTTGGTACTATTTTTATCCCTCTATCCCCATTTAACCCATTAAAAGTACGAATTTAGAAAAAATACTTTTCTATTATGTATCTACTCTATTAGAGGAATGTACACGCCAAATTTCGTGTTTCTATCTGTTGTCGTTTGCTAGGTACCATTTTTATCCCTTTTTGTCCCATTTCACCCCCTACAAATAAAAATCACTCTATAGTGCCCTTTTATGCTATAGAGGGAATGCGCATTGCAAATATCAACTAAATACAAGCTAATATGTTCAAAAACATGCTGAAATACTCTAAATATTAGGGGTATTTTCAGTCCTTGTGAGGGAAAAATTTTTCCCTCTGGGCCGATTTCGTCCACTTTCAATCCCAACCGATCTACAACCATAAGACACATTTAGGAAAAATTTGAACCTCCTAGCTCTTTTCGTTCGGCCGCTATAGTGCTTTCAACAGACAGACAGACGGACATGGCTATATCGTCTTAGAATTTTACCACGACCCAGAATATATATATTTTATGGGGTCTCCGATGAATATTTCAAGGTGTTACAAACGGAATGACAAAGTGAATATACCCCCATCCTGGAGGTGGAGGGTATAAAAACATAGTCATTTTTATAGGCCCACTTTCAACCAAGCTACCTGTAGGCTGATGAGATTTTAGCACTATACAGCTTTCATGAACATATTAGATGAATATTTTTTGCGATCTAGGAATTGGAATTTTGACAGCTGAGCCGAATTCGATTCTAAGAATTTTGCAAAATCATGTCACCCCCATATGTCCATATAACTTTAAAAATAAGTACATACTACACAAACTATTCATTTTTCATTTGATTCGCATCAAATCCACTATTCGTCCATGAAATTAATGTCTGACTTAAAAAACACACACCCAATTTTGTTATATCCAAAATAGAGCAAACCATATTTAGCTCAACTGCATCAGACTGACTTGCCTTGCCTGTATGACTTTAACAAGGACTCTGGTGGCATCACGTCAAGCATCGAGTTTAACCGAATTTCAGGGAAACTTCTATTTTTTGTTCGTTGCTGCTGTTGTTGTTGTTGTTCTCGAAAAGCGCGAAATTTAATTTTCCAATTAAATGCTAAAAACAACAAAACTTTTTTCCTCTCCCAGTTTGTTAACAACTAGTAACTGCAATATGTGGCATTGCAGCTCAGCCACCGAAACAAAATACGGTGGGGTTGAAGGGGGACAACGGGAGAGGAAAACTACATTTGGTGTGCATCAAACTGACATTGGGGAAAAATTGCCACAATAGTTCGGTGATTGTTAGACTAGACTTGGTTTACTGAACTGGGACGTGGCTCTGTTGTTGCTATTGCTGGTCCTGCAGCTCGGAACAAACAATGTTAGCATTGGAAATCCTTTGCAGCAGCAGCATCACAACATATTTGAAATGAATTGGAATCAGTTGTGTTGTGAAGTTGGCTCCGTTGATTTTCCAACATTCGTCCTCGTGACCGGAGTAGCTGCTCAACTAACTAACATTGTTACAACGTGCTCGGTTCAAAGTTTACTGGATAAATGTTGTTGTTGATGTTGCCGTCGCCTCAAAGTTAACTATAAATTGATGTTGGCATTTTCAGCGTATTAGTTTACGCCGGCTTTGGTTCTTTCGACTCCCGGAATTTCTATGCACATATTGAAATCCTAATGCCACCTCCACCTCCATATCCTACCTCACTGCACTGGTATCAGTGGCTGGGAGCTGCTCTATCGGCAATAATTGGTGCAATTGTTGTTGCCGTTTTCTTGCAACTGCTGGCGAAGGAAAATACTAGAATCAGGAGAGCCAGGCAAACGAGCCATTTTCAATTTAAAATTTGTCATGTTTAAGTGACATTAAATTGTTTGTACAGCCAACTAACATCAGCAACACATTGTGCATTGTTTGGATTCTAAGGATACGGCATCCGGATAAGGATGTCGCTGGGAGACGGACAAATGACTTTTTTTCACCCTCCACAGCCGAACAAACAAACAAACGGAAATAGAAATATTTAATAATGAACAATACTAGGGAAACAATGCCCCGGATTCATTTAAAGGTTCGTTGGTGTTGTTGTGAAGTGTGTCTTCCATCATTTTCAATTAGTATCAGGACATATGCAATATGTCCCAATTTGTACATCGAATTGAGGTTGTGGGGTAGACAATAGATTAGTTTTACAAATCGCATAAGTTGTTTACCAAAATAGTTCTAGAAAAAACGAGGTTCATTGTATTAACGAACAAATTTCGTTGGTTCGTTGGAGGTATACTAACTTCGTCATTCCGTCTGTAACACCTCGAAATATTCATCAGAGACTCCATAAAGTATATATATTCTGGTTCGTGGTAAAATTCTACAACGATCTGTCTGTCCTTCTGCCTGTTGGAAGCACGGCCGAACGAAATAAGCTAGGAGGTTCAAATTTTCATTAAATGTGTCTTATGGTTGTAGATCGGTTGGTATTGAAAGTGGTCCGAAATCGGTCCTGAGGGAAACATTTTTCCCTAACATAGACTGAAAATATAGGGGATATTTTTATATATTTAGATTATTTAGTATTTTTAATGTATACTTTATATGCGCTTGAAATATGTTGCGGATATTCCTCTGGTAGCGTAAAAGCACCAAAAAGTAAATACACGTTTTAGCAGGCGAAATGGGACAAAAAGGGATAAAAATGGTACCAATGATAAGACAATAACTAGATATATGAAATATAGAATGTACATCCCTCTAATTGTGTTGATACGTAAACTGGAGGAATGTTTCAAAATTCGTACTTTTATGGGATGCAGTTGGAAAATGGGGATAAAAATGGTACAAACAAACGGCTACAGCTATAATAATGAAAGTGTACGAATTTATTTGACTGCTGTGAAGCGAATAATATAGAGATCTTCCGATATTCGTTGCATCAGGATCTAAATGGAATTAAATTTGGCTGTAGCTAGAATCATGATATTCAGCATTTGCACTCGTCTGACTGCGTAGGCGCGGAAAGTAATAGGTACGATTTTTTTTAAATTCGTACTCTAAGTGTCCAATTGAAAAAAGGAGGGCAACTGGTACCAAGCAAACGGCTGTATATTGTATACTCTGAAACATATTGAATATTCAATATTAGAACCTTTCCTATCAAAATGGTGCAGGCATTTAGGCTGTATCTGGAACCAATAAATTGAAAATTGATGAAATCGGCCCTGAGGAAATGTATGAATATTGAGCATCACAATTTATATTAAAGAGTGCCCATAAGTATTCCTTATAGTTTGAAATAGTAAACAAATATCGTATTGTGCATAAAAAATACCACAATTGTTCTATTATGGTACCGCACTTCTAATTAAAGTCGACAGCCTCTAATCTGCTGGTAATACTGTGGAATCCACCTCGAGGTGGAGGGTATATAAGCTTCGGCGCGGCCGAACTTAACCCTCCACCTTCAGGATGTGGGTATACTAACTTTGTCATTCCGTTTGTAACATCTTGAAATATCGACCTGAGACCCTATAAAGTATATATATTCTTGATCGTGATAAAATTCTAAGACGATCTATCCATGCCCGTCCGTCCGTCTGCCCGTCTGTTGAAAGCACGCTAGCATCTAGCCGAAATGAGCTAGAAAGTTCAAATTTTCCATAAATGCGTCTAATAGTCGTATATCGGTTGGGATTGAAACGGGGCGAAATCGGCCCATAGGGAAAATTTTTTATCTCACAAGGACTAAAAATGCCCATAATAATCCCTAGTATTTTAGCGTATTTATGCATTTTTTTTCAATATGTATACTTGCACTTGCTTGATATTGGATATGCGCATTCCCCTTATAGCAAAAACGTGCACCATAAAGATTTTCTTATTTGTAGGGGGTGAAATGGGGCAAAAAAGGTATAAAAATGGTACGTATTAAACGACAACGGCTAGAAACACAAAATTTGGTGTGTACATTCCTCTAATAGAGTAGATACATTATATAAAAGTATTTTTTCAAAATTCCTACTTTTAAGGGGTAAAATGGGAATAGAGGGATAAAAATGGTACCAACCAAACGGCTACCCCTAGAATAATCAAATTCGGTGTATACATTCCTCTGACTGTGTAGACAAGGAAAATAAACGAATTTTTCGAACTTCGTACTTTTTGGGGTCAAAATGGAAAAAGGGGATAAAAATAGTACCAACCAAATGACCGCAGCTAGAGTTATGAAATTCGGAGTATACATTCCTATGACTATGTAGACATGAAAAATAAAAAGTTTTTTTCGAAATTCGTATTTTTTCTTTTATGGCAAAAATTGGTTAAATCATGAAGAAGTAGCCTTGCCTTATAATCGTGGTTTGAAATAATTAAAATATTATATTTATTTATAAAATTATTTTTTTCAATATTTGTATTTGTTTTGGTTTGGCTATATTAAAAAATTTATATTTTCCTGTAATATTACTGCAGTTCTACGATAACCGACAACCTCTGTGGAATGCAATCCATGGTGGAGGGTATATAAAGTTCGTCCCGGCCGAACTTAACGCCTTTTTTACTTGTTACTTCTTATTTTATTTATTATTCATTATACAAAATTGAGAAAGGTTAAAAACTTACTTCCGAAGTAGTGAGTCTTTAATGCAAACTGTAAGAAATTTACGTTGAAAATTTTCGATGAAGCTCATTTGCATCTCGGTGACTATGTCAATAAGAAAATTGCCGCATATGGGGTTCAGAGAACCCACAATGCATCCACAACGAGGCACTGTTGGGCGTGGATGTTGGGCTGGTGGCATCATTTCCAATGGCCGATTCCAATTTAAAATTTTAAATGGCCCACCCTATATATGCGCGTGGCTGTCAGTGGGTAAATATAATAAAATTTAAATGTATTTTTTCTATCAACCAGGTATCGATAATTGTTCAATAAGGATCTTCATTCATCAGCCGAGTTCCATAAATTGGAGGAGATGTTGAAAATACTATTTTTGCTATTTCCCTGGGGGTGTTTGGACGAAGGTTTTATAGAAAATCGAACAGAGCGTCTCTCAATCTCTCCCGGTCAAACTTTGTTACACTACCAACGTTAACAAATAATATGTATTTGCTTCTAATTATTAAAGTTAAACTTTAACTCAGCTATCTGCCATTAACGAAATGCTATTACAATAATTGAATAATATCAAATTACCATATTTGCTTTGAGTTTCCCACATATGTACGACGGACGTACGAATGACGCATTAAAGTTCAGTTTAGTTAATGATTTTTGCCCCCCGTTTGGTTTTTGTTTTCTGAATTTTGCCAAATCATTAATTAACTTTTATTTGTTTTCGATCCTTTTTTATTTGCTTTTATTTGCGCCATTGAGTTGATGTAAACATAATTATGTCTGTACCCACCATTTAGCCACCACCCAACCCAGTGCAGCGTGTGGCGTTCATCTTCAAATCCTATTGAATGGAAATTAATTAAAACGCAATTTGATCTGCTGTAGTAGTAATTTATGAAGGCAAAAACCCAAACCGTAGCATAACGTATATGGTCTGGTCTGGTCTGGAGAAGATTCTATTCGTAGAAATGTAATTTCATACGCGCAGGAAGAGAAAGTCATGTCATTTAAGTCATTCCGAGTCGTTTCCTACGATACGATACGATAACCAGTGGAGTATTTAGTATAGTTCATTATGCTGGTACATATCCATCCTCTTATGTATGTATCCTCTTATGGGTTTAGTTCGAACGTTTTCTATAACGATATTGTGTTTTCTATTTAATTTGTTGCAGACAGTGGCGTAGAATGGAATGGTGACAACCGACTGGTGTGGTGTAAGATAAATTTTTGATAGAATAGATGGCGCATGATATTGAATTACTTTTGTGTGGCTCAAAGCGATTGCGTTTAATGAAGGCGCGATGCCAACGCTTAACGGCAAGTAGACAGCGTTCTGGAGGCATTGATATGTCGGATGGAGAGACTGCTAGATGGAAACTGTGTCAATAATCTTTCCGAAAAACAGGAGAGAAAATTCTATAAATATCATTCAGAATTAGTATAGCGTCACTCCCTATACTTAAAAAAAAACTTTTAAACCATTTTATGAAATCTTTTCAGTCCGTGGTCAAACTACATCGTTTCTAAACCTAAAGGACCTATTGTTTAAGCTGACTCCGAGAGGCTAATGGAAATAAACTTTTCAAGTGTTCCTAGAACAAAATCAGATACTAGGCGTTGAAGCGGGTAATTAAGATCAGATCAGTAGTGCCGTAATCCCACTAATCTCAATCTCAAGTTTGGATTTGAAACAAAAACTCTGTTTTGTTTGTACAAGTTAACAACCAGGATAATATAAACTGTCTTTGATATAAGACCGTAAGGACACAAATTGGGTAGATTATATATGGATAGTGATCTAAATCACATCTCTTCGGACGTCGTAAAGTCCAATATTTCGCGATTTTAATCACGTATAGTCATTTATGGACGACGGTAAGTCCTCAATCTCGTGATCTTAGTCACATTTCACTGGTTGAGTTAGTGAATACATTATCACAAAACCAATGGCAATCTTTAGTAAAAAAACGACATTCCACATTGTTATTAACAAAATTCCATTAGGGATTTAACTCCCATACTGTTTACATATAAAAAATTGTGCAATTTTATTATTCTATTATCATGTAATGCATTGTTTTCCATTTGAATTGGCATTTCTATGTTTTCAATATTGTACACATAACTGTACATGTCAATACATTTAAAAATTAAAATTAGAATCGGATATAAAAAAGTATCGATTATTTATTTTAATTTCTGGTTTCATTGGAAAGGTTGAACTTTGTTATTTAATAAGGAAACACAATATCATTCATATGACTAACACGACTGGCTCGACAGTCCTCATCCGATTAACCCAATTTTTCAGTACATCCCAAAACCCACACCAAACAGTGACTCGTTGTGGATGCACTGGCTTCTCAATAGTCACGTGTGGGTTCTCTGAACCCCATATGCGGCAATTTTGCTTATTGACATAGCCACCGAAATGAAGATGAGCTTCAGAAGGCTGCTCTCTTCTCGAAAAAAATCCACGTAAATTTATTACAGTTTACTTTTGAAGTAAGTTTTTAATATTTCACGATTTTGTTCGTCTCATTTTGCAAATGTCAAACATAAACCTAAAAATAAAATTTAATGTTATTCTACCTTTAAAAGTCAAAGTAATAGGTGGTTACAATTTTAAATGACCAACCCTTCATCTAATGACTCATGCCTTTTCTGTCTCCATCGATTAAGTTTTTACTTGAAAACATAAAATGTATTTTTTCCACATTCTACGATACTTTTTAAAAATGTTTTTAAAAAGTAATGTAAGTAATGACTCATGCCTTTTCTGTCTCCATCGATTAAGTTTTTACTTGAAAACATAAAATGTATTTTTTCCACATTCTACGATACTTTTTAAAAATGTTTTTATATAGCAAAGCAAAATACAATTTGTATACCAACATATTAAATATCTACGTTTCAATATGGTTATAAAAATACATGTATATGAGTCTGGCAAGACTCATGTGGCCAGACCCATTGACTATTAATTGGACTTGAACCAATGAGTGCATTCAACAGTATTAGAAGCCGTCGACTTCACTTCTTTGAGCATTTGTTTGTAACGCTCAAAAGGAAAAGAGTTCGACCCATCGTTTGTTATACCGATCGACTTAGAAACACTTTCTGAGTCGATGTAGCAATTTCCGAAGCGAATCGGTTCAGGCCCCTATACAAATGTCCACATATTTTGTCTTAAAATTTGGCACAACACCTTATATTTAAACTAGAAACATCTACGGTTCAGATTTATGTATAAAGCATTCAAAAAATTTCTATAATTTAACCATGAATCGTCTTACAAACGAAAAACGCTTGCAAATTATTGAATTTTATTATCAAAATGCGTGCTCTGTTAAGAAAGTTCATCGCGGGCTTCCATTTTGTAGTCAGTTTAATAGACCCACTGAAGCGATTCGGGCTATTGTGACTAAATTTTGCACCAAATTTACATTGTTGGACATTAAACCACCAACACGCTTACGTAGAGTGCGAACTGAAGAAAATATCGCAGCTATATCGGCCAGTGTTAATGATGACCATCAATTATCGATTCGTCGCCGTTCGCAGCAATTGGGCCTCTGTTACTTAAAGACGTGGAAATGTCAAAATTTGACTAAGCGGATGGACCATTTGATGCGCAGTCAAGGTCAACATTTGCTTGAAATAATCTTCAAACATTATATTGTATGGATCGTACTATCGATTCAAATAAAGATTTCATGCATTTTTCTGAATTTTATGTGTTTTTAAACTTTCCTATAGTTTTTTTTAACTTTCCTATAGCTTTTAAAAAATCACCCTTTAGAAAGATCGCTATATTTTTCGAGTCTACGCAGCCAGAGCGAAGTATGCACACATTTTTATTATTCTAGCTATAGCCGTTCGATATTACTAGCTATTGCCGTTTGATTGCTACAATGTTTATCCCTTTTTGCCCCATTGTAAGTATGGATCATTTTATGGTGCCGTTCTCGGACTAAAGTATAATTATATTATAGAATAAAACCAAATATGAAGGCAAAAATTTTAATTTTTTTTCTTAAATACCCGAAATATTGGCGGTTATTGATATTATTTTCTGTCCTTGTTAGCGAAAGTAATTTTCCTCTTCATCGATTTCGCCAATTTTCAGATCTACAACTATTAAATGTATTCTTGGAAGTATTGAACGTTCTAGCTCCTATCGTTTAGCTGCCAGCTTGCTTTCAGAAGACAGACAGATGGGCGGAGAGACGGATATGGTTATATCGTTTTAGATTTTTTATTTATATATACTTTATAGGGTCTCAGGTTGATATTTCAAGGTGTTACATACGAAATAACAATCTTAGTATACCACCATCCTATGGTGGAGGGTATAAAAATGATACACTTTATTTTGAGGAATACCATTTGTATATGATTATTTGAATTGGTTGAGAAATTAGCAGACTAATGTAAGTCACCGCTCATAGATTTTAAGCAAAAGATATCTTAATTGTATCTTTTGCTTAAAATATATTATCAGTATAAAATATTATACCAGTCTTTTGTTATTTATTTAGTTATTATAGCTGGTTGTATTCGATTAAATTACACAAGGAGACTTATCCGAGATTTCGAAAATTATAAAAAATAATAAATATGGGCGAATATTTTCATAAAATTTGAGACTCAATGAAATCGCTGGTAATGATTTGTATCATCGCATTTACTAAAATAAGATGTATCATTTTGTGTTGCAAGGGAGGTGGGTGATTTAAACAAAAACTTAATAAAGGGTGACTTTTTAAAAGCTATAGCAAAATTTTTCAAAAAAAAAAAAACATAAAATTCAGAAAAATGCATGAAATCTTTATTTGAATCGATAGTACGGTCCACATAATTTAATGTTTGAAGATTATTTCATGCAAATGTTTACCTTGACTGCGCCTCAAATGGTCCATCCGCTTAGTCCAATTTAGGCATTGCCACGTTTTTGAGTAACAGAAGCCTAATTGCTGCGAACCGCGATGGATCGATAATTGATGGTCATCATTAACACCGGCCGATACAGCTGCGATATTTTCTTCAGTTCGCACTCTACCATTCATTTCAAGAGGATAAATTCGAACACTTGCGAAATATTCAGACAAAATCGTTCCACAATTTTTTTGTTCCTACCTTACCACATGATTTTAAAATCTACTTCCGAAAGCAAAAAAATAAAGAAATCTTCAATAAATATATAAATTTGTTTGTTTTTAATGTTAGACAATTTAAAAACCATCAAATTTTCTGTTTAGGTGCTTGTATTTTTGTCTTCTTACGTAGGACATTTTTGTTTGGTAATGAAAAGGAGGAGAACCACACTCACCTATACACTCACCAGCTTCTGTATAGAGTACTTGGTGTTACATGTTTCTTCATTATATTGTCCAGTTTTATTTGTTACATAAATTACTATTAGGTGCATGGTTTGTATTAGTTATTACTTCTAGATCGAGACATTTAGATCAGTTCAAATAATATTATCGGAGAGTGGTTCAGTGAGTTCTCATTTCTTTTCAGATGAAGTACTTTTCTCCTTAGAAGTTGTCCTCATTGTTCGTCCATCTTTCTTTGACCGTCACTGTACACCATGAAATTGCAGTCTTTTGCGATTTGTCTTTTATTTTTGCTCATTTAATTTTAACACTTCTCAAGCACACAACATGTTTTTATTTTTCTTTTTTCGTTCTTCTTGAGCTGCACTTAGTTTTCTTTCTTTTCCTTAATACTAATACACATGAGTTTCAATTCCCTAAACTTGTTACATTATTAACTTTTTTGCTCCTCATCATCTACTGTGCGCTTCAAAGACTCAAACAAACATGTGTGCATGTGGGGGGTACACACACCAACGCACGCACCAATACAAACCACTTTTCTAAGTGTTACATACATTTCATTTAGAGATTTGAAAGAAACAGTAGCAGTAACAGAAAAGCAAAACGAGACAAAATGAAAAAGTGGAATCGAATGTTTATCCTGCTCGGAATTCTGACTGTGAAAAAAGCCAAGGACTGGGGAAAAATGTGAAACAAAATGTTTATATTACGAGATGGCAAAAGAAACAACGCTCGTCTGGTGTTACTTTTGCAAATGACTGAGCGTGTGAAAGAATGTGTGGTAAATGGAGAGCGTACTATCGAATAAGCTCGCATATTTTTAATGGTTGTTTGGCCCAACGATTTGTTGAGGATGCTGAGGAAAAGTTGGTTAAATTGCAAGAATTTTAAAGTGATAATGAAAAGTCCACGATGCTGTGTACTAGACTGGGTCGGTCTTCATATAAAAAATCCCAAATGCGATACGGAATGTTGAAGCTAACATAGTTCAAATATATCTCACAATAATGTAAACATGTAAACAATTATACTTTTGAAAATTTAACACGGTCGAGGTGAAAATCTTTGGTTGTCGAGTTGACTCCACACCAGATAGGGTTCCGAATCATCAAGATATATATTTCCTTTCAAAAGTTACAAAATATTTTCTAAAAAATCGACTTTGTAAGGTTATGTTGATATCCTTATAAACGCTTTAATGTACTTAAAGCTATGCTGGTAGTGCAGTGCCAAACCGATGAAGTTATTATGATTTTATCTGGTATAACCAATTGAGTGCCACATCATAAATAGCAAATGCAACCACTGTATCACATTTATCATATTATCCTCGTATGATCATACTAAAGGGTGATTTTTTAAGAGCTTGATAACTTTTAAAAAAAAAAAACGCATAAAATTTGCAAAATCTCATCGGTTCTTTATTTGAAACGTTAGATTGGTCCATGACATTTACTTTTTGAAGATAATTTCATTTAAATGTTGACCGCGGCTGCGCCTCAAGTGGTCCATCCGCTTAGTCCAATTTTGGCATTTCCACGTTTTTGAGTAACAGAGGCCCAATTGCTGCGAACGGCGACGAATCGATAATTGATGGTCATCATTAACATTGGCCGATACAGCTGCGATATTTTCTTCAGTTCGTACTCTACGTAAGCGTCTTGGTGGTTTAATGTCCAACAATGTAAATTTGGTGCGAAATTTAGTCACAATAGCCCGAATAGCCGCTTCAGTGGGTCGATTAAACTGACCATAAAATGGAAGCGTGCGATGAACTTTCTTGACAGAGCACGCATTTTGATAATAAAATTCAATGATTTGCAAGCGTTGCTCGTTAGTAAGTCTATTCATGATGAAATGTCAAAGCATACTGAGCATCTTTCTCTTTGACACCATGTCTGAAATCCCACGTGATCTGTCAAATACTAATGCATGAAAATCCTAACCTCAAAAAAATCACTCTTTATAAACCACACAACATTTCATTCTATTTGTTTTATTTCCTTTCGATTTTTTTATTTTTCGTTTCGTCGTCGACATATTTGTTTGCGTTCCGTTCTTCCGCAGTCATGTTGTCGAGTGTAAATTATATTTTATCGTTCTTTTTCCTTCTTATTAATGATGTGTTGCGTTGTTGTTGTTTTTTATTACCAGTTAAACAAATAACAAACCGAAGCGGCAACAGCAACAAAGAACACTGAACAACTGAAACAAACCCACAACAGAAATGGCGCGAATGGGTGGGAAACATTGAGGTTTAAAATTGATTAAAGAAATGAATAATGTTCGTTTTATGCGAGTCTTTATTGTTTAAATTAGGAAATAATTTATGCAACAGTCGTCGCTTTTTTCTCGGTTTCTACTACTACTGTCCTGATAAAGAAACATGAATGACATAGACTCGTAAGAGCCATAAAGGGTTCCTGCGTCCCTGCCCTGAGTTTTGGAATAGGACTAAGTAAGTTAAGCGAAATCAAAAGTTTAGAATGCGAGTACATCATAATAAGTGTAAGTGAGCGCTAAATGATTGTCAGTTTATGGCCCAATATGGAATTGTTTCTTTTTTATAGCCATGGTGTGAAAGAGGAATTTGAATGTGTCTTATGTTGTGGTGGTTTTGTTTTTTTTTTTTAAGAAATTGCCTTCGCATAGATAATGATACTGATTGCGGTCTTAATTGTGATTGAAATAACCAAATGAGTGGGTATTTTTTTGTTTTATTGAGTTTGCAGACATAAAGGGTGATTTTTTAAGAGCTTGATAACTTTTTTTTTTAAAAAACGCATAAAATTTGCAAAATCTCATCGGTTCTTTATTTGAAACGTTAGATTGGTCCATGACATTTACTTTTTGAAGATAATTTCATTTAAATGTTGACCGCGGCTGCGTCTTAGGTGGTCCATCCGCTTAGTCCAATTTTGGCATTTCCACGTTTTTGAGTAACAGAGACCCAATTGGTGCGAACGGCGACGAATCGAAAATTGGTGGTCATCATTAACACTGGCCGATACAGCTGCGATATTTTCTTCAGTTCGCACTCTACGTAAGCGTGTTGGTGGTTTAATGTCCAACAATGTAAATTTGGTGCGAAATTTAGTCACAATAGCCCGAATAGCCGCTTCAGTGGGTCGATTAAACTGACCATAAAATGGAAGCGCGCAATGAACTTTCTTAACAGAGCACGCATTTTGATAATAAAATTCAATAATTTGCAAGCGTTGTTCGTTTGTAAGACGATTCATGATGAAATGTCAAAGCATACTGAGCATCTTTCTCTTTGACACCATGTCTGAAATCCCACGTGATCTGTCAAATACTAATGCATGAAAATCCTAACCTCAAAAAAATCACTCTTTATAATTAAAATCAAGGAAAAATAAACCCTGAATTAAACAAAGTCAAGATTCTGTCATCTGGAAAGTGTTTAATTAAATTATTTGAAAAGAATTAAAAACACCATTTTCTAATTAATTAATTAATTGGACAGGAATTTTTAGGTTTCATTCGGAATCGTGTGATTCAATTCCAGTTCTTTATTTTCATAAAATATCTAATATGTGAAAGACTAATGTCAATATGAAAAGACTAAGACTTTAAAGATGATTTAAAATGTCAGATAAAATGTAATACCGGAACATAATAAATCTATTTGCAATTATGCAGACCCCATATATGTTTTTACTGGGTGAACCCCGCCCGCTTTGCCAGCCAGAAAACAAATGGTAAAATTAAATTCAGGTTTCTTATTGATTTGTATCGTGGTAAGTAAAATATACGTTCCAAGTTTTAAGCCGTCTAGCTAAAAAAAAAACACTTTTGCCAAGCCCCCACCGCCCACGTAACGAAAACTCAAAATCCCGCATCATATTTATCTTTATCATGATCAGTAATATATACGCTCCAATTTTCAACCTTTTAGCTCAAAAACATTTTTGCCACGTCCCCACCGCCCACGAAACAAAAATCAAAATTTCGGCACCAAATTGAACTTCTCGTGGTCTATATTATTGACCACGAGAAGTACCTTCACTATTACCACACCCACTCCGCCCACAAAATGAGAATCCAAATTTTGGCATCATATTTATCATTCTCGTGAACAGTAATAAATACATAGCCTTCTAGCTCTCAAAAACACTATTGCCATCCCCTCCTTCCACAGAGCAAATTTTTAAAAATTCTATAGCCTATAGTTCCCTCCAGACCTGCATCTATCTGTACTGAAAATTTCACCAATATCGGTTCAGTCGTTTACGTGTGATTGCGGACAGTGAATGCAAAGAAACAGGCAGACACTAAGGTTTTATAATATTAACTAGCTGAACCCCGCCCGCTTCTCTAGGCAAAAAAACAAATGGTAAAATTAAAATCTGGTTTCATATTGATCTTATCATATTGATATTATCGTGGTTTGTAATATATACGTTCCAATTTTCAGCCTTCTAGCTTAAAAAACACTATAGCCACGCCCACTAAACGAAAATCCAAATTTCGGCATCAAATTTCTCGTGGTCAGTAATATATATGTACCAATTTTTAGCCTACTACCTCCCAGAAACACTATTGCCACGACCCTACTGCCCACCAAACGAAAATTCAAAATCCAGCACCATATTTATCTTTCTCGTGGCCAGTAATACATATGTACCAATTTTCAGCCTTTTAGCTCTCAAAAACACTTTTGCCATGCTCCCACCGTCCACGAAACGAAAATTCAAATTTCGGCATCAAATTGATACTTATTGTGGTCAGGTGATTTTTTAAGAGCTTGATAACTTTTTTTTAAAAAAAAAACGCATAAAATTTGCAAAATCTCATCGGTTCTTTATTTGAAACTTTAGATTGGTCCATGACATTTACTTTTTGAAGATAATTTCATTTAAATGTTGACCGCGGCTGCGTCTTAGGTGGTCCATTCGGAAAGTCCAATTTTGGGCAACTTTTTCGAGCATTTCGGCCGGAATAGCCCGAATTTCTTCGGAAATGTTGTCTTCCAAAGCTGGAATAGTTGCTGGCTTATTTCTGTAGACTTTAGACTTGACGTAGCCCCACAAAAAATAGTCTAAAGGCGTCAAATCGCATGATCTTGGTGGCCAACTTACCGGTCCATTTCTTGAGATGAATTGTTCTCCGAAGTTTTCCCTCAAAATGGCCATAGAATCGCGAGCTGTGTGGCATGTAGCGCCATCTTGTTGAAACCACATGTCAACCAAGTTCAGTTCTTCCATTTTTGGCAACAAAAAGTTTGTTAGCATCGAACGATAGCGATCGCCATTCACCGTAACGTTGCGTCCAACAGCATCTTTGAAAAAATACGGTCCAATGATTCCACCAGCGTACAAACCACACCAAACAGTGCATTTTTCGGGATGCATGGGCAGTTCTTGAACGGCTTCTGGTTGCTCTTCACTCCAAATGCGGCAATTTTGTTTATTTACGTAGCCATTCAACCAGAAATGAGCCTCATCGCTGAACAAAATTTGTCGATAAAAAAGCGGATTTTCTGCCAACTTTTCTAGGGCCCATTCACTGAAAATTCGACGTTGTGGCAGATCGTTTGGCTTCAGTTCTTGCACGAGCTGTATTTTATACGGTTTTACACCAAGATCTTTGCGTAAAATCTTCCATGTGGTCGAATAACACAAACCCAATTGCTGCGAACGGCGACGAATCGACATTTCACGGTCTTCAGCAACACTCTCAGAAACAGACGCAATATTCTCTTCTGTACGCACTGTACGCATTCGTGTGGTTGGTTTAATGTCCAATAAAGTAAACTGAGTGCGAAACTTGGTCACAATCGCATTAATTGTTTGCTCACTTGGTCGATTATGTAGACCATAAATCGGACGTAAAGCGCGAAACACATTTCGAACCGAACACTGATTTTGGTAATAAAATTCAATGATTTGCAAGCGTTGCTCGTTAGTAAGTCTATTCATGATGAAATGTCAAAGCATACTGAGCATCTTTCTCTTTGACACCATGTCTGAAATCCCACGTGATCTGTCAAATACTAATGCATGAAAATCCTAACCTCAAAAAAATCACTCTTTATATATGTACCAATTTTCCGACTACTACCTCTCAAAAACACTTTTGCCACGCCCATCTATCTGTACTGAAAATTTCAACAACATCGGTTCAGCCGTTTACACGTGATTGCGGAACAAACAAACAGACAGTCTTTCACTAAGGTTTTATAATATTAATAGGGATAATAGGGATAGGGATATGAAATGTATCGTAATATGGTAAATCCGACAAAAATCGGGAACCCTTAAGACGGCAAAAAAGGAAAAACAATTCTATGGGGTCTGTAGCAAAATATGATCCTATATGACTAAGGTTTTCAATTTAAATTTTCGCGGGCATAGTGAGATATCGTCGAATTTGCTGGTCAAGTTTTCATAGTGATAGACATTTTTCTAATTATGCTTCTAATGAATCCCTAACTAAATCTATGAAACTTTATAATACTATTGGGTTTGTAGATTTTACTATTTCTAGTCTAATTTTTAAATAATATAATTAATTAAATATATTATTGTTATTAGTCGGAGGCGGTGACCGCAACTTTAAGCGCTTTGAGTCAAATTTTAGGTCGTTATTCTCGCCCTAGTAGACAATCAATAACAAATTTAGTGCAAAAATTTGAGTCTAAATATTCATTGTATGATGCTGCCGTGCCAGTGAGACAACGGGTTGGTCGAAGTGACGAAAATATCGCTGCCGTTCAGGCAAATCAGTCGATTCTGCGGCGTTCTCAAGAACTGGGCATCGCCAAGACCACTTTATGGCGAATTTTGCATAATGATCTTGGTTTACACCCATACAAGATCAATCTGACTCAAGAATTGAAGCCGATGGACCATTTAACTCGACGTACCTTCTCCGATTGGGCTCTGGAGAATATACGCCAATATGATGAGAATATACGCCAATACCGCAAAATAATCTTTAGTTTTGGCTCAATGGATATGGAATGGAATGGTCAATAAGTAAAATATGCGTTATTGGTTTGGTGAAAATCCACATGTGCTTCGGGAATCACCACATCCACAAAAAATAATTGTTTGGTGCGATTTGAATGCCGATGGCGTCATTGAGCCATATTTTTCGTCGACAATAACGATTGTCACGTTACTGTGAATGGCGTTATCGCGCCAGGATTACCGATTGCCCAAATTGGAAAACATGGACTTGGGCGACATGTGGTTTCAACAGGACGGTGCCACAAGGCACACAGCACACGTTACAATCGATTTATTGAAGAGTAAGTTGGTGAGCGTGTTATCTCAAAAAATGGACCAGTCAATTGGCCGCCTCGTTCGTGCGATTTAACGCATCTAGACTTTTTTCTGGTCTGGTCTGTAATGAATTATTTCTACAGACTAAATAAATGAAATGAATAAGTTTTCCCAGGACAATTTCTTAATAAATATAGAATATAGTTAATTCAAATCAGTTCATTAACAAAACGTTCTTGCATAAATATAAAGAAGGTATCTTAGATGTAAAATTGTTGTTATTGTCTTCCATTTTTTATTTACCGATAGCCATTGTCATAAAATCGTGAGTTTAAAGACTTTTAACCTAACTAATTTAATAAATATTTGGAAAACGTTGAAGATTGTGAATAAAATCATACAAAAATTGTAAGCCGAATTAAAAAGAAAATAAATAATGATTATGGTCCGATTGTCATGAAATTTGGCAGAAGTAATACTGATAGTAAATTATAGGTATATTTGTATTAATTGCGACCTGTAGAGTGCGAACAAGCTCGATTATTTCTTGATGTTACAAACATTTGCGCGAAACTAACTTATAATAACTTATATTGAATAACATTAATTTTTATATTTATTTTCAGGATTATGTTTGACATTTACCAAATGGGACGATACGCTCGAACAAAACGAGTCACTGTACATTTGGTGTACATTTTGGCCTTGCGGCATCATTGGGCCATGTCGAGCCAGTCATGGTAGTCATATGAATGATACTATGTTCCATTATTAAATGACAAAGTTACACATTTAAAATAAATCTAGAAATTTGAAAAAATAATTAGTACTTGTTTCTAGCCGATTCTAATGGCCCACCCTATACTATCGAAATAGTTCTTCACGTCAGTTCAAATTGTATATAATAAGGCAGCAATCTTCAAAGTAGCTAAAGGCGTAAATGTAAATGTACAGTACGAATTTTTTATTTTTTTTTTATTTTACGAATATTTGATTTGTACCATTTGTATCCCCTTTTACCCCCTTTAATGTACGACTTTCGAAATTCTCTTTATTTTACGAGTCTACGAGTGCACACCGAATTTCATAATTCTATCTGTAGAAGTTTAGTGGGTACCATTTTTATCCCTCTGAGTATCGAGAGATCGCATTGTATTTCGAATCTACGCAACATGAGCGGAATATGCACAGATTTAAATTATTCTACCTGTAGCTGTTTAATTTGTACCAATGTACATACCGAATTTAGTTATTCTAGCTGCAGCTATTTGGTCGGTACCAATTTTATTCCTTTTTGTACATTTCCCTTCTTAAAAGTACGAATTTTGAAAATCACTTTGTTGCGTGTACAAACGCTATCAGATGAATATCGGATGTTGGTACCATTTTTATCCCTCTATTCCCATTACAAAGTACAAAAAAAAGTACAAATTTGAAAAACTCTTTATTTTACACAATTAGAGGAATGTACATATCAAATTTCGTATTTCTAGCTGTTGCCATTAAAATGTAAATTTTTTTCCTTTTTACCCCATTCCATCCCCTACAAAACAAACCATGAAAAACACGTTTAAATGCTCGATATATTTGAGGTATTTTTGGTCCTTGTGAGGGAAAAAATTTTCCCTCTTGACCGATTTCGCCCACTTTATTCCCAATCGATCTATATGTATTCTCGTTTAGATGCTAGCGTGCTTTCAACAGACGGTCGGGTATGTCTAGATCGTCTTAGAATTTTATTAGCGATCTAGAATATATACTTTATAGGGTCCCAGGTCGATATTTCAAGGTGTTACAAACGGAAACACAAACATAGTATACCCCCATCCTGGAGATGGAGGGTATAAAAACGTGCTTAACTACTCTAAATATTAGCGTTTATTAGGGGTATTTTCTGTCCTTGTAATGGAAAAAAATTTCGTTTTGGACCGATTTCGTCAAGTTGCAAGCACAACCGATCAACGCATTTATGGAAAATTTGGACCTCCTAGCTCCTTTCGTCTAGATGCTTTCAAAAGAAGGGCGGACGAACATAGATAGATCGTCCTAGAATTGTGACCCTCATAGATCGAATCCACTTAGTCCATCTTTCAGTCTTGAAATTGCATTCGAATCGTAAGTGCATAGACTTAGTGTAAACAATATGTATTTACACTTGGCCTAGTTACCATTGAAATTTATTTTCCTTCAATATTGTGGCAATACTTTTGCTTTAAAAATCCACAGTCTCGCATAAATATTGAAACCCATTAAGATTAAAACAATTTAAGGAAACCCTTGCTCTTCGCTTGCCAGACTTGAATCAGTGACGATACCCATTTTGCAAATACCAACACAGCACGATGCCAAGAAATCATTATGTTACACATCCAAACTCTGCAAATCCATTGACCCCATAACACAAACAACCAATAATTGACCGCGTAATATATTTTCGGAATTTTAAACAACACTTTCCTCAATAAACTACAAGCAAAAATGGCAGTAGAGAAAAAAGTCATGCCACAGAACAGCAACTTGTGAAATGCCACACACAAAAAATATGTTAATAATTTGGCACCAAAATGTCGATGTTGGTCAAAACCAAAAAAAAATGAAAAACAAACAGCAAAACAAAAACGACGATGAGACAAAGTCCCGGTTAGCAAACATTAAAATGAATTTGTTGCCTACAAACAAAACACACAAAAAACGGTCCGTCGGTCGTTGCTGTTTTACGTTGATTGTCTGTTGTACGGTTGCCAACAATTCCAAAAGGTGGCAATAGCGCAAAGTGAAAAATTAGGCGTAACAAGCAGCGAATTGTGGCAGGCGGACTGATGGAGAGAGACCGGGACGGTCCAACCAACGGACTGCAAGTAATAAACGTCATAAAGGCACCAAGCCGTAACTACAAAATATTTGCTAACAACCATTTTAAATACGATAACCAGTCGCCCCAAAACAATGAGGCGGCAAAATAAAAATATGTTTTAGGCCAACATCTCGAAGAAGAAAACGACCATGTTGAAATTAGTTTTTCGATCATTTTGCAAACTCAACTAACATTGTTTGCTGGTTAGGGGGAATGTGCTTTTCTGTGATAGCAGCCAACAAAAAGTGAAACAAATTCAAGCATGTACGTTGGTTCCGTCGTTGGTTTTTTTGTCTCGCTTTTGACTGTCTTTCAGTTAGCCGTAAAATGATGCCAATAATTTCAGCGAAATTAAAATGATAGAAATCTTAAGCCATGGGCTGAAAATGGCAAAGATATGGCAAATGTAGTGGTGATAATTTTTGGAACAGTCAGGGTAATATATGGGTTGTACAAGTAGTTAGTCTATTAATTTAGTACAAATATTAAAATATAAAGCTCAGTATTTAGATGGTTAAACAGTTCATCCGATAATAGTACTTTTTAAGTAAGACTTTAAGTCCATCTTGCCAAAAAAATGCCAAATCGTGTGCATTTAAACTCACAGCCATACAATGCACAGTGGTTGGATACCGATTTACTTTGAAAATAATTCTGTAAAGTCATAGGCAAAGTGTTAACTTGAAGCTGCGATGAAAGCTGTATTAGAAGTTTTCTTCAGATCTTGAATTAGAATCAGCTAATCCTTTTTAGCTGCGTACTTACTTTTCTAAAGTTAGTGAAAAAATGATTAATCTGCATTTTGGAAATATATCTGAGATACTAAAGAAAGAAATTGATTAACAGAACGGCGGCGAATATGGGAAGAAATATTAATAATCAAATTGAATATAATTGCCGTTTTCTTGACTTAAATCGGTTTTTGGTGAAAGTATAATTCTTTTTTGTAACCTTTCTTTACTATTGTGTCAAGAAATTCCAAAGAAAACGTGTGATTTTACAAAATTCAAAGCAATCATTTCGTATTGGAGGAGTCACGCCAATTTTCCGCCCATCTTTTGGTCAACTGGGTGCATTTACAATGGATATACTCAGAAGTTCTGAGTCAGAACTGTCGATCTCATGGAACTGAATATATTCGATAATAGGCTTAATTTCGTATGGGAAGTGCCACGCCCAATTTCACAAAGCTGTCCATTTTTGGCACAACTACGCACATTGGTGCTGCATTCACTCACATTAAATTTCAGCACTGTAAGGGCCATAGTACTGAGTATATTCGATAATAGGTTTTAACTTCGTATAGGAAGTGCCACGCCCCTTTTTCCTATATCGCCCACTGTTTGCACAACTTTCACTCAAACTCAAAATTTGCAGAATATCGATACAGTGGTTTAGGTGGCTATAAAAAAATACGAACATACTTCAAACACAGTATATAAATGAAATACAAGGTGGGGCAAAAGTAATCACCCAATGTTATATTGTTGTAATTTTTGTTTAAAACTGAAAAACTTTGGTTCTGCTTGTGAAATTTGTTTACTTAATACATTAGAATTTATTACATCAAGTTGAGAAAATGATATCGCCCAAGTGGCCGCCGCTGGAGTAGATGACTGTATGGGTTCGTTTTATGGCAATTGCCATCACTTTTGCCAGTAATTCGGGCAAATATTCTTCTTAAGGACTTCAAGACTCTGAGGTTTATTGACGTAAACACGCGACTTCAAAAAAACACATAAAAAAAGCAAGGAAACGCAATTTAAAAAAAACACATAAAACAAGCAAGGAAAGTCTAAAGTCGGGCCACTTTCTATCCCCTTACAATTGAATTCGGGGAAAAAAGTGCAATCGGGAAAGACTATATCACAGAGATACAAGCCGACCGATTTTAAGCCGACAAGCCGCCGCCGCCGTATGTTTTTGCACGAGCCGCGCCGCCGCCGATTTCATCGGCTCAAATCGACTCAACCTCGCCGCCGATTTCATCGACTCATATCGACTTCAACCACGCCGCCGTGATTTGACGGAGTTCTAACTCAGTCAAATCTTACTACCAAAATAGACAACCCACTTAAAATTACAAAAGAAAATATAAATGTCAACTTAGACAACCTACTGCTGTGAAATATATTGATCTATCTTTCATTTATATAAGTCAATTCCAGTACGTGTGGCCATGTGTTCCTATAAATAACAATATCCATTGTGCTTCTTTAGTGTGTCAAAGTAGGTAGAGTATTATCATTCTTTGGAAGGATTATGATATTCAACAACGTCTGGTCAAATATGCCTCACATGAAAAGCTGTAATTGCAAAAATATTTATTAAATTTATCCATATTATACATTTTGGGAATGGATTCTTTCTCCTAAAAAATAATTGTATGGGTTAACAATTAGGGTGTCCAACCGATTAAATTTTATTTGATTAATCGAATAATTTTTGTCAAATATTTGTTCGAATAATAAAAAATCATGATTTTCGAATAACGAATAATTCGAATAAATTGTCCCAAAAATCGATTAATCCATATTATAAGTTTTGCCTTAAAAAACTAATGAAATCGTCGTATACTTTGTATGATAAATTGATTTTGAATAGCCAGTTTGCTCCATTTGGGTACACCAAATATAAAACAACAATTTTTTTAGATTTTTGATTTGTATGCTCCACAGATATTAAAATAACGATTTATCCCACTTCATTTAAAAATAGCAAAAATACGGAATAACAATACGGAATTATTTAAAATTTAAAGAATAGTAATTTCATAGAATAGTAAATTCATAGACAAATTGAGGTTAACACCGTGATAATAAAGTCAGTTCTGTTATAAATCATATGATCCATATTCGCAAAAAGTCAATGGATAACTTCTGATATTATGCTAATTTAAGGGAAGGTTCTTTATTTTGATAAGATATTAAGATTTTTGCCAACTTCTAATGAATTTCGAATTTGATGTTACAATTTTTAAATAAAATCAGATACATAATAAACGTTCAATATATAGTTGAGCTACCCGTAAACTGCCGTGTCTTGTCTATATAACTCTAATTAACTATATTTTACTTAAGTGGACAATTGTTCGATTAATCGGTTAATCGAATAACTCTCGATTTCATTATTCGATTAATTGGAAATTTGTTGTTTTCAAATAAACGAAAAATCGAATAACATAAAAGTCCGAATAATTGGATACTAACTACTTGCCAAAAAAAAAAGAAAATTGTTCCATCCAAATAGGGGTATTCGAATGACAGAACGAGCCGGCAAATCAGCCGAAAGCCGCCGCCGCCGACCCATTTTGAACAGCGCCGCCGCCGCCGATAATTATGGTTCGGCTTGTAACTCTGCTATATCATAAACCGCTGTGACCTAATTTTACAATGTATGATGTTTGAAGCTATATCTAAATCTGACTCGATCTGACCCACTTTCACCAGAGATGTTTCTAGTTGAAGTATAAGATAATGTGCCAAATTTGAAGCATGTCGGTTAAAAGATGTGCTTTCCAAATGGGAAAAGTTAAATCGGGAACGAACTTTGTATTGGAGCTATATCTAAATCTGAACCGATCTCACTTTTACCACATATGTTTCTAGTTGAAAAATAAAGTTTTGTGCCAAATATGAAGAAAATTGGTAACAATATGTGATCTCTGGAGCTCAAAATGTTAAATGGACGTTGACATTTGTATGGGAGCTATATCTAAATCTGAACCGATCTGATCCACTTTCACCACAGCTGTTTCTGTGTCAAATTTTAAGCAAATCGGATATAATATGTGGTTACTAGAGCGGAAAAAGTCAATTCGGGGGCTATGTCTAAATCTGAGCCGATTTACTTCAAATAAAATAAGGTTCGTTCTTAGGCTGTAAAACTCACTTGTGTCAATTTTTGTTGGGATCGGGCAATAATTGCGACCTGTTCTTTGATTACAAGAATAGATGGACGGCCAGACAGGCGGAAATGGCTAAATCGATTCAAAAAGTGATTCTAAATCGATCGGTATACTTAGCAATGTGTCTATCTCGCTTCCTTCTGGATGTTACTAACAAAGGCCCTAAGACATACTGCCTGGGCCACGATGTCGAACGTTAACGTTCGCATGCCTTCCATGCGACACACAGCAGATTTGGGACCCACTAACAGGCACTAGAACGACAAAGCGAACGAAAACTTAAGCATTTCAGTACAAAATCGGGACCCACTAACTATTTTTTCTGTCATCTGAGCGAATGGAAATGTCAAAAGCACTCACTTGTGTTTTGTCTGTCGTTTTCATAAATAAATAAAAAACACAAAACAAATTTAATTTATATTTTTGATGCTATCCTCTCTACTTCATCCCCTTCTTCCTCTGAGTTCCGGAGAACACATCACGCATTTATACATTCCGTTGCTCCGTGCACTAAGTCTTTCAACCACATTCCTTGTATTCCTAAAGGGATATTTTCATGTAAAATAAGTATTTCCATGTAAAATAAGTGTATTCTTATTGGTTTTTGGTCATCTCATGAACGTTAGAGATGAGCAGTAGCTACCCACGGGGATCTTGAAATTAACATTCCTCCAAAAAATGTACGAGTTGGAAAAATTTATATTTTTCGACAACACACAAAATCAACTCCAATTATTGATTGTTTTCATTACATTATTTTTTTTTAATTTTGTTTTCAGTTATTATAGCTGATTAAAAGTTGTGTCAACTTTTTTATTATAAGTTAGAATTTGGATATTAAACGCTTTTTTCTTGGCATATTTGCGATTATTTGTGGATTTTTTGATCTGGCAACATTTTCATTCACTCACAACACGTAAGGCTATGCGAACGAAAAGTCAGAAGATAGTGGGTCGCTTTTTGATGCGAAAGTGAGTGACTGGCTTTCGTTCTCATAGATTTTCTTTCGACATTGTGGGGCAGGCAGTAAATACCCTAGTGGAAGATATGAAGAAAAAGTCGTTTGACCCGCGGCGTTCTCAAAAAAATGGACCGATGACACCTACAGTATAAAGAGCACACAACGCAGTAACTTTGAGCGGGTGATACACGGATTTTCGGTGCCCCAGAAATAATTTTTATGTTTATTTACGGTTTGAGGTTCATCGTTCATTATAATTTTCGTTGAGATTCAGGATGGCTTGAGCGTAGGTTCTTGCGAAGTAAACCGATTAATGGATTGTTGATTTGTATTCTGCGTTTGTTTACTTCACAATGCCAAAACCAAATTGACATTTGGCGCCATCATAATTGGTGGATATAATAAATATAAGAATTTCTTCTAAAACTAATTTAAGTGCAAAATCTCTTAAAATGTACTAGAATAAGTCGAAAAAAATGAAAAAGGTGAAAATATGTAATACGACAAAAAATCGCGCATTATGAACAAATACGTAAAAATATGTCAAAGAGCATAAAAACAAAAAAATAATTTTCTTTGAAATTGAAAAATGCATATTAGCAATTTTGAGCTAATTTCTAAAAAAATCAGATCTGGCGATTTTCGATGTTTATATTTCCAAATAATCGTTGGGTCCTTCAAAAAAATCTAAAAAATATTCTTTTTGATATTTTTGAAATAAATATCGAAATTTATTTTTGATAAAATAAATCGCTTTTTCACACTTGTGTCCAAAACACTGTAATTTTCAGTAGTTTCTGAGATATAGCAAAACTGTAGAAGTACTCATGTGATCTTAGTTGTTTTTATTATTTTTGCACTCTCTTCTACATCTGTGCTAATATCTCAGAAGCTGCCGAAAAGCCTACTCTGAATTTACATCAACTTTAAAAAGAATAATGTTGGCGGACAACATTTTTTGTGGTAAGGTCATGACGAATCTTATATACCCTCCACCATGGAGTGCATTCCACCGGCAGATTAGAGACTCGACTTTACGTGGAAGTGTAGTAACATATTAGGAAAGTTATAATAGACGTTTTGTTAAAAACATAAAAATTATTTTATTTTGCGCGTTTGTGCAGATGGATGAATATATGCACCGAATTTCATGATTATCTTCGGTTTCCCGTAAAAGTTTAAATTTCGAAAAACCCATCTTTGTTGTGCATCTACACAGTCAGATGAACACATCGAACTTTATGATTCTAGTTGCAGCCATTTGGTTGGTACTATTTTTATCCCTTCTTCTTTATGTTCATCCTAAAAGTATGAATATCGAAAAATCGTATTACTGTGAGCGTCTAAACAGTCAGAGCTGCGATCATGCTCATTAGCTAGCTGCCTTCGTTTGGTTGGTAGCCATCAACATGGTCAGATGAATGTATACACCTAATTTGTTGCTTTCAGTTTCAGTCATTTGGTTCAGTCATTTTACCACTTAAAAGTACGAATACGGAAAAATCTCATTTTAAGGAATATACTTGTCGATTTTCATGCTTCTTATCATTCTCATTAGTTTCGTACCATTTGTTTCTCATATCACCTCCAAAAGTATGACAGAAGTCTTCAAATAATATTTAATACTCGAAATATTAGGAATTATTGGGCGTATTTTTAGACCTTAATAGATACACTTTTCTTTTGGAGGAATTTAGCCAATTTGCAATCCCAGCCGAACATATATTTGGGAAATTTGGACCTCCTAGCTCCTTCTGTTTATATTTTGGTGGACAAACACGCGGACATAGGTAGATCGCCTTAGAATTTTATGACGATCAATAATATATACTTTATAGGGTCACAAGTCAATATTTCAATGTGTTAGAAACGGTATGACAAACTTATAATTTAGGGCAAATCTTATCACATTTGTTGAACCCACCCATATTTATACAATCAATATATTTTCTATAAACAAAACAGTGTTGGTATACTATTCTCCGTATCCCGGCATTGGACTACTTCCAATGATTACATTGATATGTTTATCAGGTTTTCTACTATAACCAGTAACCTTCATCCTTTGCTGTATAATTATTTATAAATGTCAAAGGAAACAATTTGCTCCGAAATTTATCTCCAAATAATTGAAAGAGTTCCCGAAAAAAAAACAAAAACAAGAAATGTAATCACATGACCGGGTTTTGGCCAATTTTATTGTCATCAAAAAACAAAACAAAACGTTTCAATAGTTGCTCAAATATTGGACTGTTTCTCAATTTCAATAACAATAAAATTCATTGCAACATTTGTGCTTCTTTCTTTCTTTCGGTTCATCCAATCATGCAAACAAAGACAACAGCCGACAGACGGGCGGACGGACAGACAAACCTTTTGCAATCAAAACAAAAGCAAAAAAGAAAGAAAAAACACTTTTTTGCTTTAGTGACAATTTGTTCTAATTCAAGTCACGCATTTCGTTTCGGTTTGAATTTACTGAGGAGCCTGGCTACTATCCCATTTTTTGTATATGTGTTTTGTTGTTGGTTTTTTGTCTTGTATAGGTTACACTCAAAGAAAAAAGGAGGTCAATGTTTTTTGCAGTTTGTTTATGTTTTCGTTTTGTAGGTAGGTAGGTCGACAATTAAAATTTGGCCATGTTACAGAGACAGATACATGCAAAAGGAAAAAAAGATTTTTGCTTAGAGGAATGTCTTGAGGAATGCAATTTCATTGGCTTCCAATTGATTATTTCAATATTTTTGGCTCAATTTTATTCCTCCAGTGTATAAAACAGTTTAAAATGTCTGTCCGATTGTTTTTTTGTTGTTGTTGTTGTGTACTTAACTAAGTTATATTCATCGAAGCAGTGTGTTCTTCTATTGTTGGCAAATATAATCCTCAGAAATTTATGAAAAACAAAATCATAGCTTTTCTACTTTTTCTTTTTATTGTTTTCTCGTGTAAACTCTAAGTTTTAGCACGTGCTCAAAATATGCATATTTTACAGTTACAACAACAACAAATGTTATGGCACTTTGGTAGTATTTCAGCTGTTGTAATACATCTTATAAACATAGGGCTATCAGCTAATAATAGCAGTCTTTTAGTATATGGATCGCAGCCCATGCAAATAAAAAATAATTGCCAGTCACCCCACGGAAATAAAGTTTTGATTGTTTAATTATGTTTGTGAAATGTTTCGTTTCTAGGTTATGTCGTCTGTGAGCTAAACACTCCTGAAAACACGTTTAAAAATCATGTTTTGAATGTATTTTTTAACAAACACATTACCTGCAGGAATTAAAGCAGAATGGTCACCATTTGTGCTGTACGTTCGGTCAATGGGCACAACATCGACTGTGGTATCGCAATGATGAGACTCATTTTTGGCTCAATGGATATGTCAATTAGCAAAATTGTCTCATTAGGAGTGGATAGAATCCACGGCAGATTTACGAGGCACAGTTACATGCACACAATCTGGACTATTGGCTGGAATCGCCATTATTTCTGAGTTTTTCGTGGTGTAATTGATTCCATTCTCACTGAGACATGTTTTCCAACAGAAAAGAGCCACATGCCAAAAATCTACTTATGGTAGGAAATATTGGTGAACGCTTTCTTGTTTGAAATTGTAGGAGGATAAAAAGTGTAAAACATCGAAGGAATGACTAAGACACTACGGCTGTCTGGCCACGATAACCTCCGAAAAGAGTTAAATCGTAAATACACACGGTTTTGGATCAGAGCAACTAAAAGTTATTTCTAAGATTATTTGGGGCGCTGTATGTTTTAATCAATAACCAGTGATAAATTAGAAATGAAAAGATTTCCACACACAAGTGATACCTCTCACACCAATGGACCAAATCTTTGGTTGTAATAAGCCAATATAACAACCACGTTCATTGATAGTTGAAATCAATTGGAATTTGGTGTTTGAAAACACCGCGCGACAATTTTACATTTTTATTCCATCCACCTCAGGGATGGGGGTATACAAACCGTTAGTAACACCTCGAAGTATTGACATGAGACCCTATAAAGTATATATATTCCCGATCGTCATAAAATTCTAGCCATGTCTGTCCGTCTGTTGAAAGCACTCTAGCATCTAAACGAAAAGAGCTAGGACGTCCAAAACTTTCCATAAATGCGTCTTATAGTCGTAGATCGGTTGGGATTGAAACTGGGAGAAATCGGTTCCCTCACAAGTACTAAAAATACCCATAATAAAGCCTAATATTTTACAGTATTTAAACATATTTTTTCAATATGTCTGCTAGTACTTAATTGATATTGGTTATGCGCATTCCCCTTATAACAAAAACATGCACCATAAAGTGATTTTTATTCGTAGGGGTTGAAATGGGACGAAAAGGGATAAAAATGGTACATATTAAACGACAACACGAAATTCGGTGTGTACATTCATCTACTTGAGTAGATAAATAACATAAAAGTATTTTTTCCAAATTCGTACTTTTAAGGGCTAAAATGGGAATAGAGGAATAAAAATGCCACCAACCAAACGGCTGCATCTAAAATAATGAAATTCAGTGTATACATTCCTCTGATTGCATAGACACATAAAATAAAGGGATTTCGCGAAATTCGTACTTTTTGGTGTTAAAATGGAAAAAGGGTATAAAGTAGTACCAACCAAATGACCGCAGCTAGAGTCATGAAATTCGGAGTATACATTCCTCTGACTGAAAAATAGAAGGTTTTTCCAAATTCGTACTTTCAAGAGATACAATGGGTACAGACGTATAAAATTAGTACCAACTAAACGGCTACTGCTAGAATGATGAAATTCGGTGTGGACATCCCTCTAATTGCGTAGAAACTTAAAATGAAGAAAGTCATTCTCTTAAGCGGAAATGGAATAGGAACTAGTAAATCAAAAAAAAAAATTTTTTTCAAATCCATGCTTTATGCAAGCAGAATTCTATTGGGCCTAGAAATTCTTTTTTAGTTATCTTTTGTAGAAGGAAAAATTACTGCAAAATTTCAGTTTTTTATCTGCCATAGAACAGCATATATTCGAAAATGGGTTTTAACTTCGTATGGGAGGTGCCACGCCCACATTTCCATTACCGCCCATTTTTGTTACAACTACGCACATTAATGCTAGATGCACTTACACAAAATTACAGTAGGTGTAATTTTGGTTTTAACTTCATATGGGAGGTGCCACGCCCACTTTTGCATTACCGCCCATTTTAGGCGCAACTACGCACATTGATGCTAGATGCACTTACACAGAATTTGAGCACTATACGTGTCATAGAACTGACACTATTCGATAATATGTTTTAACTTCGTATGGGAGGTGGTACGCCCACTATTCCAATACCGCCCATTTTTGGCAGAACTACGCACATTGATGGTAGATGCACTTACACAAAATTTCAGCACTCTAGGTGTCATAGAACTGACAATATTCAATAATAGGTTTTAACTTCGTATGGGAGGTGCCACGCCCACTTTTACAATACCGCCCATTTTTGGCACAACTATGCACATTGATGCTAGATGCACTTACACAAAATTACAGCACTCTAGGTGTCATAGAACTGACTATATTCAATAATAGGTTTTAACTTCGTATGGGAGGTGGTACGCCCACTATTCCAATACCGCCCATTTTTGGCAGAACTACGCACATTGATGGTAGATGCACTTACACAAAATTTCAGCACTCTAGGTGTCATAGAACTGACAATATTCAATAATAGGTTTTAACTTCGTATGGGAGGTGCCACGCCCACTTTTCCAATACCGCCCATTTTTGGCACAACTATGCACATTGATGCTAGATGCACTTACACAAAATTACAGCACTCTAGGTGTCATAGAACTGACTATATTCAATAATAGGTTTTAACTTCGTATGGGAGGTGCCACGCCCACTTTTCCAATACCGCCCATTTTTGGCACAACTATGCGAATTGATGCTAGATGCACTTACACAAAATTTCAGCACTCTAGGTGTCATAGAACTGACAATATTCAATAATAGGTTTTAACTTCGTATGGGAGGTGCCACGCCCACTTTTCCAATACCGCCCCTTTTTGGCACAACTATGCGAATTGATGCTAGATGCACTTACACAAAATTTCAGCACTCTAGGTGTCATAGAACTGACAATATTCAATAATAGGTTTTAACTTCGTATGGGAGATGCCACGCCCACTTTTCCAATACCGCCCATTTTTGGCACAACTATGCGAATTGATGCTAGATGCACTTACACAAAATTTCAGCACTCTAGGTGTCATAGAACTGACAATATTCAATAATAGGTTTTAACTTCGTATGGGAGGTTCCACGCCCACTTTTCCAATACCGCCCATTTTTGGCACAACTATGCACATTGATGCTAGATGCACTTACACAAAATTACAGCACTCTAGGTGTCATAGAACTGACTATATTCAATAATAGGTTTTAACTTCGTATGGGAGGTGCCACGCCCACTTTTCCAATACCGCCCATTTTTGGCACAACTATGCGAATTGATGCTAGATGCACTTACACAAAATTTCAGCACTCTAGGTGTCATAGAACTGACAATATTCAATAATAGGTTTTAACTTCGTATGAGAGGTGCCACGCCCACTTTTCCAATACCGCCCCTTTTTGGCACAACTATGCGAATTGATGCTAGATGCACTTACACAAAATTTCAGCACTCTAGGTGTCATAGAACTGACAATATTCAATAATAGGTTTTAACTTCGTATGGGAGGTGCCACGCCCACTTTTCCAATACCGCCCCTTTTTGGCACAACTATGCGAATTGATGCTAGATGCACTTACACAAAATTTCAGCACTCTAGGTGTCATAGAACTGACAATATTCAATAATAGGTTTTAACTTCGTATGGGAGGTGCCACGCCCCTTTGTCCAATTGGTCAAATTTTTCCATTTCCTTGTATTGTCATCGAAAATGATTAAGTGTGCAAAATTTGAGCAAAATTGGTTGAGAAAAAAGCTTTCAAAAATTGATTTCAAATTTTGTGGCACACAAACATATATAGAAAGTAACCTTATAAACCAACTTTACAACCAACTGCAGCACCCACTATCTACCAAAATTTATGGTATTTAAGCTTTTTTGAAAATATAAATATAAGAATATTTATTTTTTGAATTGACTTATTTCGATATATATAGTGTAATCGTATTGGTAGCCTGGCCTTATAAGCGTGCTTTGAAATATTAAAAAAAATTATTTATAAAATTATTTTTTCAATGTTTGTATTAGTTTTGGTTTGTCTATATTAAAAAATTATATTTTCCTGTAATATTACTGCACTTCTACGAAAATCGACAGCCTCTGCGGAATGCAATCCATGGTGGCGAGTATACAAAATAAAATAAGAACTTACCGCCGTTTTTACTTGGTTTATGTTTTTTGTCGATACGTCGATACCTATGTTTTAGCAAATATTTATTGTCATATTGTTATTTGCAATCAAAATTAATAACGAAAACAGAATTCATATTTTCAATGAAAACAAAATAGGAGAATACAAAGTGTAGATCATCGGATAATTGACTAAGACACTAAATATGTTTGGACAAAAACAGTTCGTCCGTCTGTCTGACCATGATAACTTTCGAAAGGAGTTATAAAACACAAATATACGCGGTTTTGGGTTAGAGCAACTAAAAGTTATTTCTAAGACTATTTGGGGCGCTGTCCATTATATTCAATCAAAAGTGATAAATCAAAAATGAAGAGACGTTTCCATTGTTTTGGATCTGTTTCACGCACTAGAGTCTCATCTCACTCACTCATCATTTTGTCGTCCCAAAATTCATCCTTTTATTTACCGTTTTTAACTGTCTTGATAAATTATTTAATGTATTTTTGTCGAAACTTAAATTCTTAAAATAACGAGGTATTTTTGAAATAAATTCCAAAATAGTACGATTATCTTAATAATTAATGCGTAAACATTACCAAAAATAAATAAAGTACTTTTCTGGACAAATACAAACAGATTTCTCAAGTTTGCTTAAATAAGCTACATATATATATATAGAAAAATAATATATATAAAGGGTGATTTTTTAAGAGCTTGATAACTTTTTTAAAAAAAAAAACGCATAAAATTTGCAAAATCTCATCGGTTCTTTATTTGAAACGTTAGATTGGTCCATGACATTTACTTTTTGAAGATAATTTCATTTTAATGTTGACCGCGGCTGCGTCTTAGGTGGTCCATCCGCTTAGTCCAATTTTGGCATTTCCACGTTTTTGAGTAACAGAGACCCAATTGGTGCGAACGGCGACGAATCGAAAATTGGTGGTCATCATTAACACTGGCCGATACAGCTGCGATATTTTCTTCAGTTCGCACTCTACGTAAGCGTGTTGGTGGTTTAATGTCCAACAATGTAAATTTGGTGCGAAATTTAGTCACAATAGCCCGAATAGCCGCTTCAGTGGGTCGATTAAACTGACCATAAAATGGAAGCGCGCAATGAACTTTCTTAACAGAGCACGCATTTTGATAATAAAATTCAATAATTTGCAAGCGTTGTTCGTTTGTAAGACGATTCATGATGAAATGTCAAAGCATACTTGTTGTCCAACTGCCATGAAATTTAGCTGAAGTAATTTTTTTCAGCCAAAGGACGATCGCTATTGAATTTGGAGGAAATCGGTTCAGACATAGCCTCCATTCAAATATCCCTCAAATTTACACTATTAATGCTCTAAAATGCACATTCTATTTCCCACTCCATGTTACATTTAGACGAGAAACTCCAAGTTTTTACTATTACCCCTTTATAACCCATATTTTACATCCGAAGTTCATCAACATTTACAGATCATATTTTATTTCAACTAAGAATACTTACTACGATAGTCAAATATATTGGTCCATATTTTGCTATAACCCCCATACCGGGGGGCATACCACAGTTTGTACTATTGCCGTTGTATAACCTACATCTTAAATCGGATCTTGATCAAATTTTGCAGATCATGATATATTTCAACTAGGAATACCTACCGAGAATGAGAACTATGTGTTGTTATAGGTCCCTAATAATGTCCGTCCGATTTATCTTGTTACCGCTGTAAAATCTGTATTTATCATCGATACTGGAAAATTGGACCATATGGGTCAAATAAATTCTTCGTTATTATCACCTTAAAACCTTCATATTACACCGGACTTGGATCACATTTTTCAGATCAGTGATTATTTCACTTAGGAACGCTTACTGATGAAGTGGACCATGGGTCCCTGTTGTGGTGTAGACCCAATAGGCCTCAAATAAGATTTTACACGTATTTTCTACATCACGTTATGTTTCAGTTAGGAACAACTTACAGCAAAAGTGGAGCATTGTGCAAAGATATTGTCACCGCTCATTATCAATTTCAGATTTTTTTACACAACACTCTACACACTTATTACATATTCGCAGGGAGTGATGTAGGGTTTCATATAGTTCCCCCACCCGGCTTGACATAGTGTTACATCGGTTTTATTTTATTTGATCGCTAGGGATGCAATTTGTCCCAATTTAGATGTCATCCGCTGTTGTTTAAACCAAGGTTAAATTCGTAACGGGCATTCACCAAATTGTGCTGCAATCTATGACCATTTTGATGTCAGTGACCCTAATGTCCGCTTTAATACACAAAATAAAATTCATTACAATAACGTACCAGAAACCGCAAGATTTTCAACATACAGTGGCAGACAAAAGTCAACGTACGACCCACATTTTTGCGTTTTAGCGAGTTCCAAAAAATATTTGAAAAAAGTAATGATGCGGTTTTGTTTGAAATCGTTTTTTATTCATATAACAATAACAAAATGCTTTACTTCAATATAAACTTAAAAGATATTGGCAAAATAAACAAAAAACACCTTGACAAAAGTCTACATACGACATAGCATCCCATGCTTTACGTCATTTTTTTATAATGTACTTTATAGGAGAATTGACGAAACTTGTATTGTCATTTGTCTTGTGCTTGCTCTTCTTTAAATAAATATAATTCAAGAAACATTAGTCCGCGAAAATGGCTTCTCGTAAAGAAATTGCAACTGATATTCGAAATTTAGTAATAAAATGCAGAAACGAAAGGAAATCTTTAGGCGAAATAGCTAAAATGGTTAATTTAAGTAAATCAACTGTCCAAACTATATGCAAAAACTTCGAAAATACGGGTACTGTTGAAAATAAGCCCAGAAGTGGGCGTCCAAAAAAACTTAGTCGACGAGATGAAAGCTTTATTTTAAAAGAAGTTAATGAAAACCCGAAAGTGAATGCTACAATGTTGTCCAAACAACTCGCAGAAAGGTCGGATACAATTGTACATCCAAGAACAATTCAAAGAAGTCTGAATAATAATGGTTTCCGAAGCAGAACGCCACGCAAAAACCTCTTATAAGTGACAAGAATCGTAAGCTTCGCCTTGAATTCGCCCAGCAACACTTGGACAAGGGATTAGACTTCTGGAAGCGGGTTTTATTTACGGACGAGTCGAAGTGACGGGAGAGCCAAAGTATGGAGAAAAGCGAATACGGCAATGAATCCGAAGAATTTACTTGCTACGGTAAAGCATGGTGGTGGCAACGTAATGGTTTGGGGTGCCGTCGCGGCGTCTGGAGTTGGAAATCTTGCGTTTATTGAGGGTAACATGGATCGCTATCAATATAAATCCATATTGGAACAAAATCTGAAGGCATCGGTCGATAATTTAAACCTCGGAGAGCGCTGGATTTTCCAACAAGATAACGATCCGAAGCACACAGCCCAATTTGTTAAAGATTGGCTGATTTACCATGCTCCAAGACAACTTTATTCGCCGCCACAAAGCCCCGACCTGAATATTATTGAACATGTGTGGGAGATTCTGCAACGCAGGATCCGAAAACATCGCATAACTAGCGCCCAAACGCTAAAAAACAAGCTGGAAGAGGAATGGCGACAAATATCACCTGCGGAATTGGAAAACTTAGTTGCATCAATGCCCAGACGATTGCTGGCTGTTGTAGATGCTCATGGTGGACCAACAAAATATTAAATTATATAATAGTATCATTTTGTCACGTTAAATTGCATTTTTTATGTCTCATCTCAAACCGTATGTAGACTTTTGTCAAGGTTTTTTCTGCGTATTCTGTTAATATCTTTTGTGTTTATATTGAAGTAATGCATTATGTTATTGTTATATGAATAAAACACGATTTCAAACAAAACCGCATCATTACTTTTTTCAAATATGTTTTGGAACTCGCTAAATCGCAAAAATGTGGGTCGTATGTTGACTTTTGTCTGCCACTGTACGTCTGTATTTGTCAATGGCTTAATAGCATTTGAAAAGGCTTTGCTCTTCTCTGTTTATTTTTGTATTTGTGCGAACAGCGAAGCAAATGTTTTGTTCACCGTCTGCTATTATTTCACTCTTTAATATGATAGAGTCACAGTTTGTTACTCTGTCTATAGAGATGATTATTATATTTGTTGACTAACTGTGCTTTCTTTACACTATTTTTTTTCGTTTTTTGTTGTCAGTTACTTGCTTGCAACTATTTGTTTAGCGACAATTTATTTTTATAGTGTTTTTAAAAATTTTTTTATTTAATTTTTTCCTTCATTTTAATATTTTAATATAATGAAGAAATCGATAAAAAAAATAGAGTATGTATAAATTTCTAGAGTGAAGTTATGGTCTGTAAAGTGAGAAGAGTGCCTACACACAAATTCTATATTTATGCATCAATATTTTTCATACGCACCTATTGCTTTGTTAATATTAATATCCCATAAAATAATTAAATAATTGGTTTATTTCCATAGTAAAATGTAAGTTCTGTGTTGAAGGCTACAGATATTGTGAAAATCTGCTGCATGTCGAAGCAGTTGTTTAGGAACAGTCGAAACTTGACAAAAAAATATATTTTTAATACTATTTGCTGAAACGAATAAAATGATTCACAGCTAAGATACTAACGAAGAAAACAATAGGCCTGTTCGACTGGGCTTACTACCTTATGATTAAGATACTTGATAAAGTGGCAATTCTTAAATGAATTAACAAGAAAAATCTGGCAGCAATGCTAAGAGAGTAGTAAGCTACTTTCTTGTTAAGTGAGTAAATTCCATACAAAAAACAAGTAAGAAGGCGTTAAGTTCGGCCGGGCCGAATCTTATATACCCTCCACCACGGAGTGCATTCCATAGTATTACCAGCAGATTAAAGGAAGTCGACTTTACATAGAAGCACAGTATCATATTACGAAAATTGTGATATTTTTATGCACATTTACTATAATTGATTCAAACTATAAGGCATACTTAAGCGCACTGTTTAAATCGACTACTATATATAAATAAAATGCTGAAATTGTTAAAGTTAACATGCCTAAATATTAGGCGATTGTCAGTCGCCATTGGAAAGAAGCATTTCCAGATACAGAAAAGGGATAAGAAAAGTATAAATTTTAAAGATATCTCTATTCTCCGCCCAAATGTACAAATTTCGAAAAAACCCTTTTTCGAGTCTTCATAGTCAGAATGTATACACCGAATTTCATGATTTTAACTTCAGTGCTTTGGTAGGTTCCATTTTTATCCTTTTTTTAATTATATCCCTTACAAGTACGAATTTCGAAAAATCCCTCTATTTTACGTGTCTATGCAATTAGAGGGATGTACACACCGAATTTCATGATTCTAGCTGTTGTCGTATCATTGGTACCATATTTTATCCCTTTTTGTCCCATTTCGCCCGCTAAAACTTTTATTTTCTTTGTGGTGCTTCCAAGCTACAAGAAGAATGTCCTCAACAAATTTTAACTTTATGAAAATAAGAAATTTAATTAATAAACCACGGCTACCAATATTTGTATACTATATATAATGGATATAATAATTCAATTCATAAAGTAAATATAAGGGAGCAATCATAAATACCCTAAATATTGGGGGATAGAGAGTGTACTTTCAGCTACAGTCGTTTGGTTGGTTGTATTTCCATCCTATTTTAATTTCAAAAGTATAAATTTTGAAATTACCTTATCTCTCACTTACGCAGTATAAGACAACTACATGATTCTACCATTTTTTGGCGTAAAAGCAACAAAATAAAGTACGAATTTGGAAAAAAATATTTTACGTGGCTATGCAGTCAGAGGAATGTATACACCGAATTCCATGATTCTATCAGCGGCCATTTTGTTGGTACCATTTTTATCCCCTTTTTCCAATTTTGCCCCCTCAAGAGTGCGACTATCTAAAATCTCTTTATTTTACGTATCTACACAATTAGAGGGACGTACTCACTGAATTTCATCATTCTAGCTGTATTCGTTTAATTGGTACTATTTTTATCCCCTGTAGCCATTGTATCCATTGAAAGTACGAATTTGGAAAAAACGTTTTATTTTGTGTCTACGCAGTCAGAGGAATGTATACTCCGAATTTCATGATTCTAGCTGCTGTCATTTGGTAGGTACTATTTTTATCCCCTTTTTTCATTGTAACCCCAAAAAGTACGAATTTTGAAAAATCCGTGTATTTTACTTGTCTATGCAATCAGAGGAATGTATACACAGAATTTCATTATTCTAGGTACAGCCGTTTGGTTGGTACCATTTGTATTCCTCTATTCCCATTTTACCCCTTAAAAGTACGAATTTGGAAAAAATACTTTTATATTAAGTATATACTCAATTAGAGGAATGTACACACCGAATTTCTTGTTTCTAGCTGTTGTCGTTTAAAATGTACCATTTTTATCCCTTTTTGCCCATTTCACCCCCTACAAACAAGAATCACTTTATGGTGCACGTTTTTGCTATAAGGCGAATGCGCATACCAAATATCAAGCAAATATAAACAGACATATTGCAAAAACATGCTTAAATACGCTAAAATATTAGGGATTATTGTGGGTATTTTTAGTCCTAGTGAGGGAAAAAATTTTCCCTTTGGGACGATTTCGCCCCTTTTCAATCCCAACCGATCTACGACTATAAGACGCATTTATGGAAAATTTGAACGTTCTAGCTCCTTTCGTTTAGATGCTAGCGTGCATTCAAGAGACGGACAGACAGACGGACGGACATGGCTATAGTCTTAGAATTTTATGACGATCAAGAATATATATACTTTATAAGGTCTCAGGTCGATATTTCAAGGTATTACAAACGGAATGACAAGGTTAGTAAACCCCCCATCCTGGAGGAGAAAAGTAGCTATGTGTAATTTTTCTAAGTCCATGATACGTTTACCAGCCAAAGCATTTTTCGATATCTTTATTGGTTCAGATTGTGGCAAAGTAGTGTTTCAGGTATAAAAACTTTTATCAAAAGTACCTATGTGATAACTTTGAAGGATCTATTAGTGTTTTATGACATATTCTAACATGGACCACTAGTTAAGAGTTTTGTACCAAAACTAATGCCGAAAAAGTTATTTTGACTGAAAAAACTGGGACCTAATCAAGGCATTCGTTAACGTAAATATTCAGTTTCTTTCTTTCCATTTTGAGAATTTTTGTAAATATTTTTTATTGGAAATTTTAGAGACGTCATTTCATAGAATGATTCAAGAAGGACATTAAATATATATAAATTATGATCTTTACTTAAAAATAAAATAAATTTACACCTGCGAAATAATGTTGTAGCCTTGTTGGAAACAATTAAAATGGTACATTTCTTGGAAGTTTTTTAGTAGCGTGTAAATTCTAATTGAAGTAAAAAATTTAACTAGTTTATTTAAAATTTTATAGTCCGGCGGGGTCATTGGACCTTACTTTTTCGAAAATGAATTTGGATAAACAGTTATGGTGGAAGTCGGAAAGTCGAAAGTCTGTCGGAGTTGGATGGTATTGATCTGGACAACGTTTACTTTCAACAAGACGGCACTACGTGCCACACAAGCAACGAAACCATTGCTCTTTTACGAGAAAAGTGTCCGGGCCGTGTTATCTCTCGAAGAGATCTTGTGATTTAACACCTTGTGACTTATTCCTTTGGGGCCACGTGAAAGATAAGGTCTACCATTGATTCAAGATCTCAAAGATAGAATTTGTTAGGCTATCGAGGACATAGGGCAGCCACTTTGCGATTTGGTTATGGAAAATTTCATGAAAAGTATATGGTCCTGTAAGCGTGGTCGTGCTGGCCGTTTGGCTGATGTTATGAAATAAAAATCCGAACATTTATCTCAAAAAATGATATTTTTCTTTGAATACCAAAATAATACCTCTTGTTGGAAAATCCTGTATATAATTTGAATAAAAGGCTTAATAATGAGATCGGAAGGTTAAAAATACCAAACCAACCTAGGCAAAAAATATGACGTTTTTCCTTTACTCACATATCTCTTAAACTATATATTGATATATTTAGGAACACTATTATTGATGGTCTATGCTCCGCAAAGAGTCAAATGAAGATTATGATAGTGGTGATCACTGTGCAAAATATCTTTGCAATCGGTGCATTATTGTAGTTTTGGCACTCATTTCAAAATTTGGCATGGTCGACTTACCAATCTTGGAATGTTAACCAGTTGACCCCATACGTACTAGAGATCCAAAATTTTGCAAATCATCTGGAAAATATTTCTTCTCTGGACATGCAAACGATTTTATTTTATATAAAAACTTGGACCTATATTGTATGCTCCACTTTTGCTGTAGATGAAATGTAACATGATGTGGATTCTGGATCAGTAAATCGAAAGAATAATTCTTATTCGAAATTCGACCGAAAAATTAGATGGACTACTATATTTGTCCTTTTTAAGTAACTTATATTCCAGCATCTCATTTTAAAACGCTAAAACTCATGAATATTATTTCAAAGATATATTAATTAATGATATTATAAATGAATTATTTAAACATCCATGTCTAACAATCTCCTAGATTCAAAAAATCTCTTTCATATCAATAAATAAATTCCGTAATAAAAGTAGCTATGTGCAGTTTTTTAGAAAATCATTTAACCACGCTAGAACGGCATAAAATAATGAAAACATTTTTCGATAAATTTTTGAGAAATGGGTGTAGGAAAAAACCAAAAATCAATCATATCAAAATGATAGCGAAATGAAAAAAGTAGACAGCTTTTATGCTTTCCTGAACAATTGGGAAAAGACACATAGCTACTTTTGCTACGACGGCGACGATATTTTGTTTTATTTTTTAATAGTTCATATTTATCAATTTTCAAAATAAAGTTTCTGCTAATTTTTTTCTTTGAGTAGAATTTTGCATACAGACCTCGGTATGAAGGCTTACAAAGACAGGAGATGAAAAATGTTACCAAAAATCGTGTTTTTAGAATTCTATCGCGACACATATTTAATGTTTCTCTTTAAGTGTACAGTGTCATCTTTAATTCTCTACACGTGCATTTTTATTCAAGTAACTTCTTCTGGTTCTGGTTCCACCTTAACAAACATAATAAGTAATACATTCCACAGGTACTTACGTTTCCATTAAATCATCGATGATTGGAAAAAATCTGAAAGAGAAGATAAGTAAGAAAAAAACTTAGTATCCTTTAGATTCTTATGAAAACAAACAAGTGAAAGAGGAAAATAATAGAAACTAAGACATGAACAAGAAATTATAATCATAATTTAGTAGCATTATGGACAGAATCTTAGAAAATATTGAAAAAAAGCACAGCCTTTAGCCATATAAAAATATCCTTAGAAATGTCCTTAAAAATGTATGTAATGCTTCAGAGATCCGAGCGAAGAAAAGAGCCCAAACTCTTGGAAGAAGCCAAAACAAAGCATAACACAATCCAACAAAGAAATAAATCTCATTTATAGCGAACATAATGCGAGCGACAACGAAAACCCGGCACTAAAGGCAACGAAAAAAAAATAGCACAACAAACAAACCGCAAACACACACAATCTATACATATGTGTAGCAATGTGTGTGTGCACACACGTACTAAAATAGATGCTCCTTCATATATCCTGCTCCACACACACAGTTAGTACACGACCAGGAACAAGCATACGTATTGGATGCTACACACTGTCTCAGACGATAACAAGTTGGCTTTCTCTTTAACCCATCATGCCTGGAATTTCGAGTGGGTGGAGTGTTATGGGTGTGAGCTGCGGTAGAGCTTGTAAGACGGGTCTTAGGAAAATTCCTAAATAGCTTTAAAAAATAAAAAGGCTACACCCAAAGCAAAAAGTGTGCAATATTTGCAAATGTTATATGGTTATATAAATTTTGAACATTATTATTAGAAAAGTACATTTTTTATTTTTTGTTGTTATGTTGTTTGACATATTATTACGTATTTGTTCAAAATCTACAAAAATAAGACTAAATCACATCGTTTTGGTCCACGGATCCCTTCTAAAATTTAAACGGACAACTTCACCACCACCCATTTTTGCTTATAAACTTTGTTATTTTTAATGATATAATTTATTTTTTTTTCTTTTTTTATTTAGATATGACAGAAATGCTCATAGAAAATAGTACTTATAACGCATAAACTACATTTTAGCTCAATCGTAATAAATGGATTGTGAAATATACAGCTTTGCATGAATCTATGTATAAAGCTCGCCTCAATACACCGTAATTACATTTCTAAAATTCATATTCTGGATATCATGGGAAAGCAAAATATATTGGAGTAGAATGTTAAAGACGACTTTCCCACAAAAGAATTTCACAAAGCCTTTATTAAATCATAAGCTCCCAAAATATAGCCTTGATCATTTAAAACTTTAAATTAGAATCGACTGTAAAAAAAGTACTGATTATTTTTGGTTTTATTGGAAAGGTTGAACTTTGTCATTTAATAATGGAACACTGGCTCTGCAGTACCTCATTCGATCAACCCAATTTTTCACTACAGCCACAAAATAGTGACTCGTTATGGATGCAATAGTCACGTTTGGGTTCTCAATAGTCACGTTTGGGTTCTCTGAACCCCATATGCGGCAATTTTGCTTATTGACATAGCCACCGAGATGAAAATGAGCTTCATGAAGGCTCGATCGCTTCTCGAAAATTTTCCACATAAATTTCTTACAGTTTGCGTTAAAGAATCACTACTTTGCTCTTTATTTATATAAAAATATGGGAATATATAAATTGTGTTGCGGATTTTTTCGTTCAGTGCATATCGGGAGAACATTCGGACATGCCCGCATTATTGAAAAACTTCCGCACACACTTCGTCCATTATCGGACTATAGCACTCCTAAGATGAATTCCCTTCAAGAGTGGAGTGGAAAGTATACACAGGCGGCTCTAAAATGGATTGTGGAATTGGTTCCGGTGTGTTTTCAAAAAAGCTACGACTTCCTGACAGCTGCAGCGTCTTTCAGGCGGAGGTCTTCGCAAATAAGGAAGCATGCAGCAGTAGACTCTTTGTATATAGTTCTTTTGTCTATACCCACATAATATCAACATTATTATGAGTAATCCAGACTGAGCTGTATGTCTGAAGTCACTCTGAAATGGATATAGGGATTTTAATGAAGAGAAAGAAGAGCCATTCGAGCACTTCATATGCGACTTCATATGCGACTTCCCAGCTCTAGAAAATCTACGGCACAGGGCCTTTGAGAAGAGATATAGGAAATTTATTTTAGAGATCTAATCAAATATATCAATCTCAATATGGATATAACAGACCTCTCCGAGTGGTGTGCTCCATACAAAACCGTCACACTCCCGAAAGTGCGGCCACGTACAATTTGATACCCTCCACCTTAGGATGGGGGTGTATTCACTTTGTCATACCGTTTGGAACAACTTGAAATATTCGTCGTAGAACCCATATAGTATATATATTCTGTGTCGTGGTAAAATTATAAGACGATCTAGCCATGTCCGTCTGTTCAAAGCACTCCAACTACCGAGCGAAATGAGCTAGGAGGTTCAAATTATCCGTAAATGTGTCTTATGGATGCAGATCGCTTGGCATTGAAAGTGGGCGAAAACGACTCAAAAGGGAAACATTTTTCACTAACAAGAACTGAAAATATCGCCTAATATTTAGATTATTTAAGCATCTTTTTGAAAATTTCCCATTTTTATACACTTGAAATTTGTTTCGTACCTTCCTCTTGTAGCATGGAAGTACCAGAAAGTAAATAAAAGATTAATCGGGTGAAATGGGACATAAGAGGATAAAAATAGTACCAATGATACGACAGCAGCTAGAAACATGAAATGCGCTGTGTACATCCCTGTAGACGCGTAAAATATAGTTATTTTCTCGAAATTTGTACTTTTAAGGAATACGCTTGGAAAATGGGGATAACAATGGTACCAACCAAACCGCTGAAGTTGAAATCATGAAATTCGGTGTATGCATTCAACTGACTGTGTAGACGCGAAATATAAAGTCTGCACTCTGACTGTGTAGATGCGAAAAAAATATCTATCGATATTCGTACCTTTAGGATCGGAATTCAGTGTTTACACTGATTGCGTAGACGGGAAAATAAGAGGATTTTTCCAAATTCTTACTTTTAAGGTCAAAATGAAAACAAGCAATAAAACTGGTACCAAGCAAACAACTGTAGCTAGATTCATGAAATTATGTGTGCACATTACACTGTGCAAGCGAAGCATAATGGATTTGTACTCTTCGTATCAAAATGGTACAAACATTTGGTGTGTAGCTGGAATCAGAAGGAGGAAATTGACCCTGAGGGAATAAATGAATAATGAAGCATCACAATTTATTTAAAACAGTGCGCGTATGTATGCCATATAGTTTAAAATAAGTAAACATATATCGTAATGTGCATAAAAATATCACAATTTTCCTAAGATGGTACTGCACTTCTGTGTAAAGTCGACAGCCTGTAATCTGCCGGCAATAATGTGGAATGCACTCCATGGTGAAAGGTATATAAGATTCGGCCCGGCCGAATATTTTTGCGCTAGAAAAAGCTAATTTTTGCGCTGTAAAAGCTATAGGAAAGTTTTTCAAAAAAAAAAAACACATAAACTTCAGAAAAATTCATGAAATCTTTATTTGAATCGATAGTACGGTCCATATAATTTAATATTTGAAGATTATTTCATGCAAATGTTGACCTTGACGGCGCCTCAAATGGTCCATCCGCTTGGTCCAATTTTGCCATTTCCACGTTTTGGAGTAACAAAGGCGCAATTGCTGCGAACGGCGACGAATCGATAATTGATGATCATCATTAACACTGGCCGATACAGCTGCGATATTTTCTTAAGTTCGCACTCTACGTAAGCGTGTTGGTGGTTTAATGTCCAACAATGTAAATTTGGTGCGAAATTTAGTCACAATAGCCCGAATAGCCGCTTCAGTGGGTCGATTAAACTGACCATAAAATGGAAGCGCGCGATGAACTTTCTTAACAGAGCACGCATTTTGACAATAAAATTCAATAATTTGCAAGCGTTGTTCGTTTGTAAGACGATTCATGGTTAAATTATAGACCAAACTGAAGATGTTTGACAGTAAAACAAAACACGAAACGTGCGTCAGCTGTTTAAACCACTGTTCCTTGTACCTCTGTTTCTATGTGAAAGTGCAATATGTATCATAATTAAGTTTAATTGGGAATATAACAAATATAACAAAAATGACAAAAAATGAAATTTTAGTAAGAAAAATTATCCGTAATATTTCTGTGCTGATTTAAAATTTGTAGGTCTCGGGCACAAAAGTTTTATTTTGCTGTTGCATTGCGTTATTACCGTCCATTTATTCCAAAATTCTGAACTTTTCCAAATGCAAAGCGCCCAAAAGGAAAAAAGTAAGTCTTTGCGGGAACAAGAACATTAAAAGGACTAAGGGAGAAAGAAAACGAGCGAACATCTAAAAAAATACAGAAATCAGGCATTCCAATGTAACATCCTCATTGCTGAGACTGATGCGCCCGAAGGCATCTAATAAATGTGTGATTATTTGTAACTTCATATTATTTCTCAAGTGCATGCAAAAAGGAACATATGTACGGTGTCGCAGACCCAGGCTATGTACAAATACCTAACGACATTGCTACAGGTATGTAATGTACAATGAATGAACAAATCGTTGAACATTGAGTTAGGAGAAACGTAAAACCGACTATTTCAAGACGGTTTGATAAAATTTAAAATGTAAATCGAACAAAAATATACTCTAACATGGGACAGAGAGGCTATGTTATTAAAATATTATTCCGAAATAAGATCTGGAAAAAATGTATAAATTCATCTGTAATATGTGAGTTCTAGAGCGGTAATAGGGATGGGAATATTTGAAGGAAGGGATCACAGGATGTTCTTCACATAGGAACCTTTATTATTTTTCTTGATTAAACAAACAGATCTGATACAGGATTTCGCCAATTGATTTTTGTGAATAGCTCAAACGAATTTAAACCGAAACCCGGGTTTCAGGAAGAGACCGGTTCAATTTTTACTCCGCTGTTTGTGAACGCTGAGTGTGATTGCGTCTGAGTGTACTCGTACATACACATCTTAAGCTTATATAGGGTGTTTTTTATTGAGGTATAGAACTTCGAATTGAAATAAAACACAAGAAAATCGTTTTAATGTCCATCAATTTGACTTTATTGGAAGGATGATTTTATGTCATTAATGTTTAAATATGATTTCGGGCATGTGGCCGCCGCGGCTGGCTCGAATATAGCCAATTCTACAGGTCCAATTTTCAACCACTCCAATTGCTGTGCACGGTGGCGAATCGATTCATTCGGGTCCTCTTCAACACTTTGCTCTACAGCGGCAATTGTTTCTTCGGTACGCACTGTACGACGTCTCTGCGGATGCGTATTATCACATAGAGTAACGTAGTGCGAAAACGATCCATGGTTAACCGAATTAATTGCTCTGATGGACGATTATGTCGACCATAAAATGGACGGAGCTTGCGGTGAACTTCGCGAACTGAACCATTACTTTCGAAATAAATTTGCACGATTTGCAAGCGTTGTTCTTTTGTCAACCTGTTCATGATGAAATGGCAAACCAAACTAAATATTAATCACTTGACAGCTGACAAAATGGCCGCCAGTTAAAAAAGTGATGCCAACTTAAAGTTCTATACCCCAATAAAAAACACCCTTTACAACTGCGTGGCAGTGTGAGCTGAAGTATAACAAGGATTTCTTATAAAGTTTGATTAAATAAAATACCAGACGACTTGGTTTCCATTCATTTATTTATTCCGTATGTGAGGGTTTAGGTGCTTGTTTTTTTTCTTTTTTGTAAAGGCTCTTGTTGGCTGGCCTGCTTCGAATTGGGGGAAAATGGAAAATATATAATAATGAAATTTTCACACAAACAGAATTTCCTTTTGCATATGAAAGGAATTTCTGTTTCTGTTGCCTTGCTTGCATGCAACCCCAAAGGAAGTGAAAATAAGTTATGTTTATGTAAATTTTCGTATAATAATCATGTTGGTTAGCATACGAAGCACTGAAGGCCGGGAAAAATTAATTAAATCCATTAAAACCACATCAAAGAAGGGGGTAGGTACTTGCTTTATGCAGTTAATCAAGTAATTACAGTATATGTGCAAATTGATAGTAATATCGTTGTAAAATGAAAATTTTACTGCCGGAATTTTCTCTTAAGCCTTTTGTTTGTCGTTTTTTCACATTTCCTTATTTGCGTAAGGCTTAAATCTACATATCTGGTGTTTGGAGAGCTTGGTTCGCGGACTTTGGTATATCGAATCTTGTGTAAATACTACCAAATACCAAACATGTTAAATAGGAAATTGATATATATTTTGGAGGGGATGAGAAGTCGCATTACAAGAATTGCTGGGTTAAGTATACAAAAAAATACAATGTTGAGAATAAATAAATTCAATAGCTAAGATCTATTTAAATTGTGTATATGCATCAGATTCTTGATTAGATTAGGTTGAGTTTTTTTTTTTTTTTTTTTTTGAATTTTTTTTAAATATGCAATCGGCTCTACCAAAATCGAATAGATAATACAAAAACCACAACAAAACATGGTTTGATTTTGTTTTCTAGTTTCAAAAAAGTTCCACCGGAACATGGGTTGAAGTTTTAAACAAAAAAAATAAAAAAATCTAGCAGTACTGGGGCACAGTGTCTTTCCGCGATTATTTTTGTACAGATGGGTCTCAGATTTATTTCTAAAAATTTCTTAAAAAAATATATAATATACAAAATATGAGAATATATAAAAATTCATCTTTACAATTATAGTAGTATTTACAATTATAGTTACAAGTATAGTAGTAAGTAGCGGAACTTTTTTCTTCAACTGAGACTTATATACGCCCTCGCCCTAATGTATATGTTTAAGACAAGTACTCTTTAAATTCGATTAAAACATTTCCTTCAGTAAATTCGTACTCTTCAAAGGTATGGAATATTTGTATAAGCATTGTTTACTTAATACAGTTGTTTCAATCAACTTGTAAAAATGAACTTTAATGTGTTTAGAAAATATTTGAATAATGATCTATTTTCGTTTGTTTACCGAATATACTTCAAATATTATTCTAAACGATCACTGCAAAGGCCCCTATCTGACTTTAGCAGCAATCGTGGAACAATAGTTCAGCTCTTTATGGCAGGCTTGTCAGATATATTTTCCTCCAAATAAGTTATAAAAATCCGCAGTAGGTATTCACTAGAGATGGGCGCGTGAGTGATTTTTGACTCACATTCACGCACGCTCACGTGAGTAAAATAAATTTTGCTCACGATCTCGGGTGAATCACGTAAATCACACAAATAATCTCCATTAAGAAAATAATAAAGGGTTTTCCAATAGGTACTTGACAGCTTTGAATTTAATTTGTGAACACACCAATTCACTGATCATCAACTGTTTAGTGCAAAAATTTGAGTATTAAATATTCATTGTGTGAGACAACGGGTTGGTCGAAATGACGAAAATATCGCTGCCGTTCAGGCGTCCTTAGCAAACGATCCAAATCAGGCGATTTCACGGCGTTATCAAGAACTGGGCTTAGCCAAGACCACTTTATGGCGAATTTGCGTAAGGATCTTGCTTTACACCCATACGATAAGATGCGCCAACAATTCATCGCAAAATCATCTTCAGAGACGAAGCTCATTTTTGGCTCAATGGGTTCGTCAATAAGCAAAATATGCGTTATTGGTTTGGAGAAAATCCACATGTGCTTCATGATCACCACAGTTTGCATTTCGGCCCAATGACGCCCATTGGACCATATTTTTTCGTCGACAATAACGATTTTACTTATACACCATTCTCTAACAAAAACACCACCAAACCTCCTCCAATTTGCCATTTTTGCAACAACTTCAACTTATCATTACGCCATCTACTCTCTGACTGTCCAGCACTTCAAACCATAATCTTGCTAACTTAAATGCAACTAACTCATGGAATGTCTACAACCATTGATACAAGGATATAAATCCCAACAGAATACCATTGGATCTACCTCGTAATACTACATGGCTTCAAAATAAATGTTTTGTGCGATTGCGCCTTACACACTCGAGACTCACTCATGAGCACATCTTAAAGAAAGAACTTCCTCCAATTTGCCATTTTTGCAACAACTTCAACTTATCACTACTCCATCTACTCTCTGACTATCCAGCACTTCAAACCATACGCAGAAATACCTTCAATTCATCAGATGCATTTGACTCACTTAGAATTCCTACTATAGCAAATATAACTAATATTTACACTTTTCTCAAAGCATTAAATAAATATACATAACAAAATTTTAATTATTTTACCTTCCTAACATACAAAAATACTTACTATCTACTTGTATATAGATCATGTATATGCAGGCTATCGGCCTTGCTAGTGCTTATTATTAGATTATTATAATCTTAATTGTAATAGTTATGAAATAAATAAAAAATAAGTTTTTAAAGAAAGTTGCAAAGTCCTTATTGGAAAACCCTATATATGTCCGACCCTCATTATTTCCTATTCTAAACCCAAATTAGTAAACACCGCGCAAATTGGAAAATTATTTGTATTATATTATGACGTTTGTCTCAAATTTATATTTTTAAAGTTGTGTACAAAATTACAGTGTGATATATCGTATGGTTTAACGCAAAATAAATTAAAAAAATCAAAACAGAACACAATTGTTTTAATACTAGACCATTTTAGTTTTTTTTGAAGGAAGTAAAAATATATTAAATTAATTGTTGTTAAAAGGTACAGGTATACATATTTAAAAATATATAAATATTCCCAAAGTCTCCGTTCCACGAATAGGTATTTAATGTGACTTTGTTCGCGAGCAGACAATTATGTTATATCCTATGTAAATTGAACACAATCTATTTTAAAGTATCCATCAAACAAAATGAAAATAAATGGTGGTAAACAAGAAATAAAATGAGAAAAAATAATACATGTGTGCGACTCAAGCAAAAATCACGTGACTCACGCACATTAACGCACGAACATTTTTTTGCCAGCCGCGATCACACACGCTCACGTGATTAAAAAAAATTACTCACGATCACGCGTGATCCATCTCTAGTCCCCACATATTTGTTTAGCTCAAGCAAAAATAATGATTACCAATATAATTTAGTAACCATTATCTTGAACTATGTTACTATTGTAGTTTTAGAATTAAATCAGTTCATTATATCAGCAGAATAGCGTCAAAAATTCTTGACGTTGAAGTTTATCGTCACCTGAAATGTAAAAGCATCATAAAAATCCAAAATTAAGTTTTTGATTGGACAATTTTAGCGATCTAATAGTAAAAATGGCGACGTTAATAACGAAAGTCCTAAAAACATATTTGTCTGAAAATCAACTGTATAGTCCAATTTTTTTGCCCCAATGATGGAACGCGACCTACTTTATAATGATATTGCATTTTTGGTTCTGAAAATATCCTAATGATTCAAAATGGGTTTCCTCTTAATAACCGAGTTAGTCTTATAAAATATTTAAAATCACATATTTTGCAAAATTAATAATTTTTATTTTTGTTTACATATGCAACAAGGAATATTTAAAAGGGAACCAACAAATTCAGTAACTCGGGTTTGCGCAGGAAGCTGAAAACAAAAGTGAAGTCTCAAATTTAAATTGCTTGAATTTCTTGTAATTCGAAATTGTTTAGAAATTCTTCTTATTTTTATTGGATTTCTTCGAGTACAAGATAAACTTGCTTTGTTATTCGAAGAGATATGTATCAACGATTTTTAAAATGAAGAAACCATTTGAATATGTTTTTTTTTGTTTATCCGATATCTTACAATGATTGTAAGAAACATCCTGTTACTCATGTCCTGTATGAATTAGAACACCAAGACTCTATAAAAATCATATTTAGACCCATACCTCATCAAAAAGCACAGTTTTATATATTTATTAAGAAGAAAATTCGGGCATGAGAGGATTAAGTTATTTGCTCCTTCTGGAAAAATATGAAAAGTGAACTTAGGCCCCCTTGCATGTCATGTGACGATATGCATGTTTATTAAGCTGGCCCGCCGACAATTTTTTCACAAATAAATCAATAGTTGTGTAATTTACTGATGCAAAATAAAACAATTAAAGTCGGGCGGGGCCGACTCTATGATACACTCCACTTTCTATCCGAATACAATTTAATTCGGTGAAAATGTGAAAACGGGAAGGATTTTTGTATCCTGTAAATGTATGTGATTGACAAAAAATGTTAAATCGGAAAGGAAATTTGTATGGGGGTATATTGAAATCTGGAACGAAATAGGTGAAATATAATATGTTTAGTTTGGCCAAAATCGGTCAAACATTTGGGAGCAACATTTGTATTTGGGCTATATCTAAATCTGAACCGATCTTACCTAATTTCTGCATATGTGCTTCTAGTTGGATTATAAGATGTTGTGCCAAATCGAGTACAATATGGGGTTTCTAGAGCGGAAATCGGGAGCGACATTTGTATGGGGCCTATATCTAAATCTTAATTTCTGCGTAGGTGTTTCTAGTTAGTTTATAAGATGTTGTGCCAAATTTAAAGAAAATCGAGTACAATATGTTGCTTGTAAAGCGGCAAAGGTCGAATCGAGAGCGACATTCGTATGGGGGCTATATATAAATCTGAACCGATTTGCCTCAAATTAAATAGCGTTCGTCCTTGATCCACAAAACTTATTTGTTCCAATTTTTGTTAAGATCGGACTATAATTGCGACATGTACTTTGATTACAACAATAGATGGACAGACGGACAGACGGACAGACAGACGGACATTGCTAAATCGACTCAAAAGGTGATTCTAAGTCGATCGGTATACTTAACAATGGGTATATCTCGTTTCCTTTTGGGTGTTACAAACAAATGCACAAAGACATAATACTCTCGTGGAGTGTATACAAACTGTAAAGTATGTTTACATTTATATTTATTTATTTACGTGTATTATATTTTAAACAATATATATAAACAACTTGCGTTAAAATGTATATAGTGTGAAGCTAATTACACTTCTTTTCATACCAAATAGAGTGGAATAATCTTGGTCAACATTCTGTTGAATATTCTTAAGAAGGATAATTTCAAATTGTCAATAATACTAATTTTTAAATTGTAATAGAAAATATCTGATTAGGTGATACTAAATTTACTATCATTTAACTAATGTTAAATTTTTATGCGAATCTTTTAAACTTTTTCCCGCAATAAGCTTACAGCTTACTTGTGAGTTTAAAATAATATAGTTATAAATTTATATTTCTTATTTTTATTATTTCTTAGATTTTTTCGATGAATTTCCTTCTGACATGAACATAATTTGAAGTAAAACCTATTTAGGAATTTGGAATACTTTCCTCAGTTTCAGTTAAATTATTTTAAGTCCACTTCTTCCCTCTTATATATTCTAAAATATTAGTCAGTTTCACAAACAAAATCATTTGATTTGAGGAAAAAATGTAGCTAATGCATTTTTGTTGTTTGATTCACTTTTTCTGATACACAATATAGGATCCAGTCGAGTAATGTCCTTTTTAGCTTCCTAGCTTCTCCATTGTCATGAAGACAGTGCACATTTTCGGGAATGTAATTTAAGAAACACACTCACACACTATAAAATTCGGCCAGTCAAATGTTTAAAATGAAAATGCTATATTGCTTCTATTTATCTATCCCTGCACATTATTGAAGGTGCACTTCCACACCCACACCCACGGCCAACGAAATGTCTAAATCCTTAAAGATATTTGCATAACACAACAGCAGCAGAATCTTTCTCGTAGAAACAATGACACCTTTGTACTGTAAAACGGGAAACAAGCAAGCAAACAACATTACCGAAATTCTTCGTAAAAACTTTTAATCGAGCAAAATGATAACAATGCAATAATGGCAAATAATAAATGTAGCAGAAGAAACAGATGCTGCCTGCATTGACACCCAAGAACCCAACACCAGCAAGCTCCAACGCCAACGCTGTGCTACGGTGCCAACGCGATGGTCCTCGCAAAAATATTTCAACAATGACATCTAGAGTTGAACAAATGGAATAAATAACCAGAGAGAGAGATTCCTCAAACCACTTCACGTCCGCCATCATCAACACTTTACGCCACTCCACTCTAACGACAATAACTACACATTGGCTTTTTAGCCACACACACAAAAAAGAAATACGAACGAACAATAATAAGAATAATAACAATAAGGAAATTGTAAAAGAAAAACCGCAATAACCCGAAACACCAGCGACATAAAAAACGGTGCCCGGCACAAAAGCCAACGGCGAAAAAAAATCCAAAACTATAAATAAAAGCCATAGAATCATGCTACGTCCTATTATAGTTTAACTCTTGGAGAGGAAAAGAAACTATGGTTAAGAATAAAAGAAGACCAGCCAAAAGCAGCGGCAACGGCAGCAGCAGCTGGAGCGAATAAGGAAAGGAGTGGCTGCGAAAAAGAAGAGTATTCCTTAACTTAACTCGTACGAAATAAGCCATAAAACGGAAGTTACAACTACAAGTATGACTACAACTATCATGGCTACCACTACAGCCAAAGCCACTACCACAGCCGCGATAATATGACACAGGAAGTGCAGTGGGAGGTGGTGTGTTAAGTGTGGTGAGAGCGAAGGGAGTGAAAGGGCTATCATCCTTCGCTGTGTCAACGAAACTTATCATTAAATGCGACAAGTTGAAAATGAAACTGTTTCGTTAATTTAATGAATTTCCAATTCCATTCAGTGTACCTACGAAGTTACTGCTAATAGCTATCCTCAAAAAGAGGACATCCAAATTTATAAATTTAACATAGGCCAAGCCGTCATCTTATTTTCAGGCCCGACAACGACAACTGCTTCTGCTCCGAATTCAGTTTAGTGATGAGGAACCTTTCTGAATCAATGGATACATCAGAAACAAAATTGTCCCATTTGGGCCGATAAGTAACCCGAATAGATTTTGCAAGTTCCGTAGTAGTTTTAGTTTCGGGCCTGTTAATTAACCGCCACGATCGTGGTGGTCTAGTTATGATTCTTGGATTGGACGCCAGCATTAATAGCGTAGACAATGCCGAAAAGAGTGATCGAAATCCATTAGACCACATATGGCGCACAATGCACTAAAAGAATTTTCATTCATAATATTTATGAAGCGATTTCATAAAAGCTTTCTCTTAAATTTAGTGAATTTCAATATGAAATATGTAATAACCAATAAAATATTTGTGTTATGAAACGTTTCATAACATACAAATAGATTTTAAGTGTATCGACTTTATTCTCATTTCTCCTATGTTAACTCTGTCATGAGTATGTACCCTGATTTAGGTCAAAGACATATTCATTGCAAAGATTTCGTGGAAAATGTTCGTGCTTTCAGATGAAGCTCATTTTCATCTCGGTGGCTATGTCATTAAGCAAAATTGCCGCAGATGGGGTTCAGAGAACCCACACGTGACTATTGAGAAGCCAAAGCATCCACAACGAGGTACAGTTTGGAGTGGATTTTGGGCCGGCGGCATCATGGATGAGGTACTAGTCGTTGTAGTCATATGAATGATATTGTGTTCCATTGTTAAATGACAAATTTCAACATTTCCAATAAAACCAGAAATTTTAAAAAATATTTAGTACTTTTTTATAGCCGCACTTTATAGCTGCTGTCCAATAAGAGGGCATCCAAATCATAAAATTTCAACCATAACTTATAAGCCAGTTGTTGTTCATATTTGGTTACATCATCAATAAATTGGACATAGGGTCGATATGTCATCTTAGTTTGAGGCTCTACAGCAACTCAATGGAGATTCAATGTTTAAATCCTACCACAACCACGCCTCCCTACCATGCAAATCGCAATATATTTCTTATTTTAATAAATACTCTAATACAAAATACTGCCAGCGATTGTGGACTCACGTTAAGTTCACAATTATATAAAAATGTATATATAATTTTTTTGTAAAAGATTTTCGAAATCTCAATAAAAACCTTTTGTATCTTTTAACCGATACTTAATTAAGCTTAATATATCAACTCATTATTTTCTAAAAATCAATGAAAGGTGACTTACAGTTTTCTGTTAACTAATTTACCATTCCAACTAACTATATAAAATTAGCAATCAATACAGACAAATTATTAGCAATCAATACAGACAATCAGTGCAGTGTTTTGTAAAGCCTACTTTTATTATATGTCATAGCACCATAGGGATGCATTAAACAATTTTTATTATTATTATTATTATTAAGTCTGTAGATACAAATATCCTTACAGACTAAAAAACTAATGTACATATATACACTTAGGAACTACTAAATAATTATGTATTTAAATACAATACAATCTCTCTTTTAATAGAGTTTTTATTTTCCGATAATTTAATGATGTGATGATGTGAATGATTGAACACACAAGCGGCGGAAAGGATCATTATTAGCCTAATTTGTGCGGAAGTAATCAATGTGAATCCAAAATGAATATTTTACTAATTCGGTAATTAAATCGATGTTTGCAGCTATAAGCAGAATTTTCTTTTTTACAAGGATTAAAAAAGTCACTATTGTATCAATATTTGCAAATGGTGGGTTTCACTTTTATAGTTTTATAGAGCAGAAAATTATACATACTGAATATTTACAACTGTTAAAAAAAACATTTCAATAGTTCTTATCTTCCATGACCCATTTGAAATTACAAATTAAAAAACAGTACTTTCTTTCTTATTAAAAAATGTTATTTGGATTGCATATCGTCGCCGCACAATGGTTCAGAATCAAAATCCATCGGCCAAAATTCAATAACTTTGGTTCAAATAAAAAATTTAGTGCAAAATCTCTTAAAATGAGTGCGAAACAGTCCGACAATGTCAAACAAAGAAATTACGTTTCTTTCAATTTTCAAAATCTGAAAAATGTGAAAATCTGTAATACAAAAAATATTTTTTTCTTTGCATTATGAACAATACGTAAAATATGTTTAAAAAAAATAAAAATTTAAATTTTCTTTAAAATCGAAAAAGGCGAAAAGTAGTCAACTTTGAATCGATTTCTAAAATATATCAGATTTCCCGATTTTTAATGTAATTATCTCAAAATAATCCTTGGGGTCTTGTCTAATTTTGTTTTTTTACAGAACTCACAAAATGTCTACTAGAACAAAATTTAATGAATTTTGGCCGATGGATTTTGATTCTGAACCACTGTGCGCCATCGTGGCAAAAGTAGCTAAGAGTAATTTTTCAAAAAAAAAAATAGGGAGAATTATAACTTTTTCTCGAAAACTAAAATAAATTAGAACCTGCGAAATAATGTTGTCGCCGTTTTAGAATAGCTTTGTATGAAAAATTAATTTTGCGGAATGTGATCAACGGGGCCGATTTTGATGAAATTTTCAGAACTTTTTCATTTTAATAATATTAAATTCTGTGCAAAATTTCAAGATATATGGACCAAAACAAAAATTCGTTTAGAGTTATTTTGGCGGTATGCGATGCATGGAAAATCTCAGAACTTTCTCATTTTGATAATTTTAAAGTCTGTGAAAATTTTCAAGACTATATGGGCGATATGTGATGGACGTGATGATGATTTTTCTTAATTGCGTTCAGAAAATGTTCGGTGCCAAGTTTCATCATTCTACGAGCATTGTTTCTTTTTTATACCCTCCACCTCCAGGATGGGGGTATACTAACTTTGTCATTCCGTTTGTAACACCTTGAAATATCGACCTGAGACCCTATAAAGTATATATATTATTGATCGTCATAAAATTCTAAGACGATCTAGCCATGTCCGTCCGTCCGTCTGTTGAAATCACGCTAGCATCGTTCAAATTTTCCATAAATGCGTCTTATAGTCGTAAATGGGGCGAAATCGGCCTAAAGGGAAAATTTTTTCCCTCACAAGGACTAAAAATACCCATAATAATCCCTAATATTTTAGCGTATTTAAGCATGTTTTTTGAATATTTCTGTTTATATTTGCTTGATATTTGGTATGCGCATTCCCCTTATAGCAAAAACGTGCACCATAAAGTGATTATTATTTGTAGGGGGTTAAATGGGGCAAAAAAGGGATAAAAATGGTACATATTAAACGACAACAACTAGAAACACGAAATTCGGTATGTACATTCCTCTAATTGAGTAGATACATAATATAAAAGTATTTTTTCCAAATTCGTACTTTTAAGGGGTAAAATAGGAATAGAGGGATAAAAATGGTACCAACCAAACGGCTGTACCTAGAATAATGAAATTCGGTGTATACATTCCTCTGATTGCATAGATAAGTAAAATACACCGATTTTTCAAAATACGTACTTTTTGGGGTTAAAATAATAACAATAGTAAGTAGTAATGACCGCAGCTAAAGTCATGAAATTCGGAGTATACATTCCTCTGACTACGTAGACACGGAAAATAGAAGATTTTTTCGAAATTAGTACTTTCAAGGGATACAATGGTACAGAGGGATAAACATAGTACCAACTAAACGACCACAGCTAGAATGATAAAATTCTAATTGCGTAAAAACGTCAAGGGGGTAAAAATGGTACCAACCAAATGGGCGCAGCTGGAATCATGGAATTCGGTGTATACATTCCTCTGACTGCATAGACACGCAAAATAAAAAGTTTTTTTCCAAATTCGTACTTTTTCTCTTACGTCAAAAATTGGTTGAATCATGAAGTTAGGTTATTTTGCACTATGTACGTCTGATAATGGATTTTGGATAATGGATCAGTACCAACAAAATTATGGATATTTTTTAATTTTTTTTGAATATGTACTAAAATTCCAATTTTTGTCTAATGTACACTTAATATTTGTACTCTCGTTTTGGAAATATAATCCCGATCTATAAAAAGGGCCATAAGTTCTACATTTATAAATAGATTTTTTCTCGTTTTTAAAACAAAAATTAATTATTTAACAGACAAAATTTTCTTCGGTAGAATGTTAGCTTTTAAAAAAATGAAAATAATACTTTTTTCGTCCCAGAATTTGTTTCCCTTTTTTCAAGAAAATGGCTTTAAATTTTTTTCGGAGACTGTTCCTAAACCACTCTTTCTTTGTGAAATTCGATTTCTCTATTCGCTGATTTCACACTACCTCTTCAGACCATCCTCGTGCAACAGCAGGAACAACGACGCAGCCAACTAAAGAAATAGACGTACTTTTGGCTTTACTTAGCTTACTTCCTTTTGTTGTTATTAACAACTAAAGGAACTTTTGTAAATACATACATACAGTAGAGAACACTAAAAATTGTAGTATCGCCATAAGATGACGATGGCAGCAGCAACAATAACCACGGTGCTGACGAAGAAATCATAGTCGAGTACGGCCAAAATAAGAACCAACACCAGCCATAAGAAGGAACAACGAAAGAATACTTCAAGTAAAAGTTATCGGCTTTCTTCCTTTTTATAGTTTTGCATGTACGTATATGTGTGTGAACAAGTTTGGGTGTGTGTGTGTGCCGCCCAAACTCGCTTGCTCGCTCGCACCATACACAACGAAGTTGTATGGCAAAAAAGGCGTTGAATTGTAGCCAAAGTGCAGTTGTTTTGTTAACACTTCAAATAATACATTTTAAGCTTTGAGATAATGTAAGCAATAGTTTTGAGTTCCTTTGGCTTCTTGTGTGAGTTGAACAAACACACTCATATAATACATGTGTATATATCTTTGTTTATGTATTTTGGGAATGTACATGTGTGCATTTTACAATAATTTAAAGTGCCAGATAAATTGGATCATACGTTTCTGTGGTTGTAAGAAAATCGGAATTGCAGCGGATATGAAGGCATATTTCACAGGATATGCCACAGAATATATGTATTACAAATTTCATCGAGATCAAATGACAAAATAAATTTTTTTCCTTATATTATCCAGATGTCAGTATATTTTAAAGCAGCTGCATTGGAACAACCTGTCTTTTTAGTCTAATAATGTCATGTGATCGTAAATGCATGAATATTCAACGTGAATTTACAACATTTCTGCGGCAACAAGCTTTTGTATCAGTTTTTCTGAAATTTGCCGGGAATGTGAATATTTGCATTGATAGCTATCGGACCATATGAGACACATTCCACATCGAAACGGACAAACAAATTTTCACATAACACCAATTTTCCTGAAAATCTCCTGAAATTTTAATATTTAAAATTTTTTGTACAAAAATCTTTTTATTTGCTCGGACATTGCAATTTCAAAAGAAAAAATCTGCTGATAAGTGAATTAGGGTGTGCCAAAGAAATAAAACATACTTTTTTCAACGCATACCTTTAATTCAAACAATCGCAAATAAAGTTGCATGTATTTAGTATCAACCCGTGCCGACATGTCACAACTTCCACACAAAGAAGCTCGGCGAGACATTTTTGACTGTATTTCGATTTTGATGAAATTTGGTGAACACGTATGGAAATATGTTATTCAATATTTCTAGTGAAAAAATGAAAACTATTGAAGTCTTCCATATTTTGCATAATGGGGTTTACTCAACCAGCTTTAATTTTTGTTCTGTGAAAGATTGAATTTTATCGCAGAAAAAAATTAAAATTAAAAAATTGAATTGATTTGATTTTGAATATTGAAATTTAATACAGGAACTACTGAAAACTACACATTGAAATTTACAAGGTATTTAGACCACAGATGTAGCTATTTGCTGAGAAAAAAAAATAAAAAATCACTTGAAACTTCTATTTTCAAAATTTGATACATTATCTTATTTCAGAAATACTGAAAGTAAAGGGTGTGCGTTTCACAATACGAAATTTTTTCCGTTCTTATAGCCCGGGATAACCCAAAGTGTATATTATTATTATATTAAAGTGTATATTGCTATACTTGTTTGAAAGGCATTCAGGATTTCTTTAAACACATTGAGTAGTTTATGTCCATTCCGGTTACGTTTTACAAACTTTATTTATTTTTAATTTTGGTCTCGATTTTTATAAATTATTACATCAATATTTCCCCCCAAAATACACTAAAATAGTTTTAGATAGAGGGTTATATTTAAAAAAAATGGCGGAACCTCATAAGAAATATATAATAGAAATAATTAAAACGACATACTTTAAACTGACTTCAACATAATTTGTGGATTTTTTAAACTAAAATTTATCTTTGGTTTCTTTTGTGTGTTATCCACAAACACTTCGAATTTATCACTGGCTTCATAGGCTTTTACTATTTCAGTGTTATTTTTTTTAATCGGCAATAACATCGACAGTTTTGACTTTTGACTTGGAGATGCAGAAACAGTTGCTTCAGCGATTGTCGTGTCCCAATGCGTATCACTTTCAAGCAAATTGAGCTCCTGACATTCATCAATCTTCTGATAAACTTCATAAATACGGCCAAGAGCTTCAGAAAAACGCACATTCGGATGACCAGGATTTACATCGCCTTGATTTCGACGTTGAAATTTCTTCGATGAAGCATTCCAGGTGTAATAACGCGGAATCTCTGGGCAAAGTAACGTACGTGTCAACGGATCACTTTGATAAATCGAGAAGAAAGTGGTCAATGTTGTCGCTGATGGGTTTGAGCAGTGAAGTGGTGGCCTTCATAGCTCAGTGGAAGTGTGCGCGTCTTGCAATCTGAAGGTGCTGGGTTCGATTCCCGGCCGGTACACTGGTAAAATTGAACATCAACAAATTTTCACTTTTCATCATAAAATAAGAGTTTCTGCAGCCAATTTTCTCATCCGAACACACTTTCACATAAAAATAGTCATTTCGATTGCTCCAAGGTCCAGGGAAGAAACTAATAGCCATTAGCGATACATAACATGGCTGTTAACATAAAAAATGCAGCGCCCCTAGTGGAGGATAGGGGTACAACTCGATTAACATCCCATTCCCTTAACATCAACCTTGAAGAAGATGCAAATAACAGCCGGACAACATGAGAACGATGATGAACAAAGGTTCCCGCGATAATCGGATACATGCCGGAACGAAGTCTAATACAATTCAGGCTTAAGGATTATCACCTCAGCTCCCTCTAAAGCTGCTACAACAACAACAGCAGTGAAATAAACTCGTTGACCGTTCCCCAGATGCACTGCCAAATGTGTAACAGCGTTCGTGGATGGAAAATGAGAATATATGCCAAATCGCCTCATTGCAGCTTTCGTATCGACCAACTTGAAATCGCGTGATTTCATCATTGCGGTCAGGAGCTTGAAGACCAAAAGCCGCCATGTCACTGTCGTTCGTGGCAGATTTGCAGTTACAATATGCCTTCAATGTTTTGCGAAGAAGTGGCAGTTACAAAACAGTCCAAGAGTTATCGAACAAGAATTCATTTCCTTTCACTTTGAGTGTGATTGTTCTACCGCCATTTTCACCGTGATTACTGATTTTCGCCAACAATCGCAACTACAACTTTATCTATTGTAGGAGTGTTGCATTGACGTTCGTGTGTCCCAGCAGGTCGTTTATCCGCTCTGATCAAGAGTTTATAGTCATCGCTTGGCATGCGATTCAACGCAGTTTTGAATAACCGAACCAATGCATGATGTTCATAAAGTAGCTGTTGCAGATCTCGAAGAATTCATCTTTTCATTGCCGTATTGATTGTTTGGCGCTGATCAAGTTGATTTTCCGAATTGCTCGTGAAGTAGATTTATTTTTTAATTGCGTTCGATAGAAAATTAAGTGAAACAGCCCAGTCCAGGCGATTATCCAGGAACTTCAAACATAAACGTCATCTAGCATTAAGATTGCGTCGTAAAATCATTTCATACAAATCGGGGATATTTCGGAAATTTTCTCAGATATTCTTCTTGTTTGACCGGATATCAATCCGAATTGGTGCGAATCGTCGAAATCGGCTCAGGCGTTCTTGAGTTATAAGCGTAGTAACTAACGCCACTCTCTTTTATATATATACATAGATAATGAGAGTTTTTTTAGATTTTTTAAATATTTAAATTCTCGTCACTTTCTCTTAAATCAATCAATGTCAAAATTTGAATTATTTTCCTCTGGCGGCCGAGGCACGGATTCTATTAAAGTTGAAGAAAATCGATTCAGATTTAAATATATCTTCAATATCACTCTCGTTGACTTTTTTATCTGTACAATTCCAGATTTGAACCGATAATGGTCAGATTTTGTAAATACCATTACAATACATTAAGGAACATTTGTAGTAAAAGTGGAAACATGTTTCTTCCGATTTTACTGTTTACAGATCAAAAAACACTTATTATAAGCAGATTAGATATATTTCACTTATAAAAAGGTTCACATCGGTTTATGGATTGATGAACCTTGTATTGAGATTTAAAGTGGAGAGTATCATATAATAGCCTCTGAACTTTGATTGGGCAATCCTTAGCATCTTGACCTAAATACATTTCGCTCTGAGCCAGCTCAGATTAGAATTTAATTTTCTTTCGATGTAATTAACAGTGTCCTAATTACCTACATTAAACTCATTGTTTAAAAAAATCGGTTTAATGCTGAATTTCTTGAATTTAAGACATCATCATCTATATTCCTTGTGGATTAAGTCAACGGTTTAAGGTCATACATTTGAGGCAAATCCACAAAATCCTTGAAAACTCATTATTGTCATACATATACATATACAAATGTATGTATTTATTTCTCTACCAAGGGGGAAATGTTTAAATGTATATACCGATTATTTATTGTCATCATTTCCACACATACCACACCATAGTGAAATATAATGTCGAATTTCGGTATATTTTATTGCTTTTTAAACTGTGAACCAAACGCAAACACACCAAGGCCTGTTTTAAATCATACCATTGTGCCATAAATTTATAAAAAATAACCTCGAGAATGTGCAAGAATGGCACAAGGATGGGTAGCCATGACTACTACTCCATAGATCAAGTGAACCCGAACCGACCAAAAGCCAACCATACACAGCCACAATCGTACCAATACATACATGCAGACGGATGTAGTCACATATACATATATACGTATTTATATATATATACATTCCTACATATATATTTATTGAAAAATACAATATAATAAAACTTATGTATGTATGTATGTATTTATGTTTGTAGTAATGTTGTTATGAACACAAAAAGGAGCTCACAATACAAAAACCAGACAATAATATAAAACAGATATTGAGTAGTTGTGCTACACAAAGATCGGTATAGACAAATGGTTACCAAATAGGAACGGTATATATTTGATTTAATATAAAACTAATGAATTCAAGAGTTCTTCTTGACATCTCCCAAAAAGGTCTACAAAAAATGAAATCAGACCACACTAATAGCTGTTAACTTTATTTGTTCCTTATTTCGACAACTTTTTTTATTATGTAACTTGAATTTAACTTGTTCTCTTCTATTTTTGTTAAAAGTTGAAGTGTTGTAACGAATATTACTAATTTTTTACTAGGAGTGGAAATATTTGTCGCGTCCGTATTTCTGTTGTACTTAATTTAAGAAAATTTAAGAGATAATTCTCATATTTCATAAATCTACGAACAAAATATATCCTCTGACCTTCATTTACATGTATATATGGAAAAAGAAAGTTCTCAAAAAATCGCTGAGCTTTGTATAGTTGTATAAGACCTTAAAAAGTACTTCTGTTTTTTATCGCGTCCGTTTCCGTGATTTTTTTTTAATTTTGTACTAATTTGTACTATATCCTGACGATATACTTTTAAAATGTAGTAGTCTTGAAACGCTTTAGAACACTAAAAAGGCTGGTCGACTTTTTCAGTTTTTTTTCTTGTTTTTGGATTAGTTTACGGCGTGCGAACGTCCTGGCAACTGGGAGATGCCCATATGTATTAATATTTTATTCAGACTTAGTGTGAGTCCATTCAGGCACCTCCAACACGATCTTAGGTTAAAACAAAACCAATGTAATTTCGATACGATTCACACTGCTCTGTTTCATGGAAAACAATCAGAAAACTGATTAGCTTCGAATTTATTTTTTTTCAGTTGATAGTCCAGCTAAGAAAAAATCGCAAAGACTTTCTCATAGAAATAATTTTTGTATGTTAAATAAATTTACTTTGTAATATCGTTCGTGAGTACATTTTTTGATGGAATTAAATATTCTTTTTTCGATTTTTTCTAAATCTTAGAAATATTATTTTTTATATATTTAAAATTTAAAGATGAATATTTAAAAATTCCCATTCTTTATGGTCAATCATAAAATTCGGTGATTTTTTATAATAATTTTGTTAGTTTTCTATTAGAAAAAGATTATCTCCGATTCTTTTTTCCATGCTTTATATAAGGTTACTTTCTATATATGTTTGTGTGCCACAAAATTTGAAATCAATTTTTGAAAGCTTTTTTCTCAACCAATTTTGCTCAAATTTTGCACACTTAATCATTTTCGATGACAATACAAGGAAATGGAAAAATTTGACCAATTGGACAAAGGGGCGTGGTACCTCCCATACAAACCACAAATTAAAAATCTATTATTTCTGCTCCTGATAACGGTATTTAAACAAAATTTGGTACGTCGGTTTGGTGTGCATGTTGTAAGTGCTGCTGCAAATATGGGCGGGATTGTACAAAGGGGCGTGGTACCTCCCATACAAACCACAAATTAAAAATCTATTATTTCTGCTCCTGATAACGGTATTTGAACAAAATTTGGTACGTCGGTTTGGTGTGGATTTTTTAAGTGCTGCTGCAAATATGGGCGGGATTGTACAAAGGGGCGTGGTACCTCCCATACAAACCACAAATTAAAAATCTATTATTTCTGCTCCTGATAACGGTATTTGAACAAAATTTGGTACGTCGGTTTGGTGTGCATTTTTTAAGTGCTGCTGCAAATATGAGCGGGAATGGACAAAGGGGCGTGGTACCTCTATCTATTATTTCTGCTCCTGATAACGCAGTAATTTTTCCTTCTACAAAAGATAACTAAAAAAGAATTTCTAGGCCCAATAGAATTCTGCTTGCATAAAGCATGGATTTGAAAAAAAATTTTTTTTTTTTGATTTACTAGTTATTTTAACTTTTGAAAACGATTAATTTGTACTTAATCAAATATGAATTACTTTTTTGCTTAGAACCCCTTCTAGAAAACTCCTATAAATGTTAAATTAATGCCTTTATAACTTCCACGCCACAGCATTAGCCCATATTTGGGAATGTTCTTCAATTGTTTCATAAATATAAAATTTGAAAGCATTTTCATGGCCGCTAATGCTCGATTTTAGGAGGTGAGGGCTTAAGAGTTTAACCGATTGGAACATTCTTATATTCTTGTTTTTAAGCCTGTGGAGATATGCCAATGGAAGATTCACATGCAAATTTCGCTTAGTATGCTGCGATTTACTCGAAGGTGAAATCATTTTTATATAATAGTTGTTTGTATGTCTAGTTGGTCTGTTATGTTGTATGTCTTGTCATTTATTTTGGTTTAAGACCATAGGTTGTGCTGAAGTCTTCAGCAGAACCCAAAAATTAGCAAAAAAGGCAAAGTGAGACCTTTATTGTTGCAGCTAAAAGTTAACTGCGCAGTTTCGATGGGCGCTACCCCATCTCATCAGAACTTTCGCAACGAATGTATGTCTTTGCTAATTTTTGGGTTCTGCTGAAGACTTCAGCACAACCTATGGTCTTAAACCAAAATAAATGACAAGACATACAACATAACAGACCAACTATACATACAAACAACAACAATACACACGAGGTACAGTGAAGACGGGACATACCGTACAACAATAACCTTTGCATTGTTGCGAGCGATGCGAGCACATGCACAACATTTGGCAAAGTGAGATTTTTAGTGTGTCGACTTAGTTCGGTGGAATATTTTGTTTATCAGCGTTTCTCATTTGAAATATGTGACCGCTGGTACTAATATGAACCCTGATTTAAGTCAAAGACATACATTCGTTGCGAAAGTTCTGATGAGATGGTTGTGCTGAATTTATTTTTGTATTTATAAGAATTATAAAAAATACATTCATCAATTTGAAATGGATTATCGAATGCAAATATGCTATTGTGAAAACATACAATAAAACTTATTAAATATTAATTGTACAAATTATATAAAAATAACGTATAATAATGTAATGTATAATGTAAATCAAATAAAATTTCGAAATTCTTGTCAAAATGTGATTTTTCCCTTCTTTCATTCATCTATGGTACACGAGGCTTCTATAAGATGATCATTTCTATCATTATTATTATTAACTATAATTCTATCTATATGTCTTAATTTCTTCCCATGACTTATTTCTATTACGATTGTTCGGCGCATTTGTGACTTTTGGTCGTCCATGTCTTCTGCTGCCTCTAAAAAAGTGAAACAAGGTGAGTCTAAGGAATATTTTAAAATATTAAAACTAAATATCAGCTGATCGAATATATTTTAGAAATTATTCGAAAGATGACTACTTTTATATTTTTCGATTCAAGAGAAAAGTCAAATTTTTATTTTTTGGTTTTATACGATCCACCTTCATTTTGTCATTCCGTTTGTAACACCTTCAAATATTCATAGAATACCCCATAAAATTATATATTCTGGGTAAAATTCTAAGACGATCTACTCATGCCAATCTGTTTGAGCGTATGTCTGCCTGTTGAAAGCACGCTAGCTTGCGAACGAAATCTAATATTTCCTCCTAACAACAACTGAAAATACACCCTAATATTTTGAGTATTTAACAATTCAAACTTTTAGGGGATTAAATGGTATACAAAAATAATACTAATCAAACAATTCGATCTCTATATTCCTCTAACTGCGTAGATTTGTAAAATAAATTGATATTTCGAAATACGTACAGAGGTAAAGTGGTAAAAAGGATACAAATTATACCAACGAAATGGCTGAAGCTAGAATATTAAAATTCTGTGTACACGTCTCTCTGACTGCGTAGATCTGAACAGATCTTGTAAAATAAACGATTATTTCGAAAATCGTACTTTTAAGTAGTATAATGGTAAAAGGGATAGAAATAGTGGCAACAAAACGGTTGTAGTTAGAATATTCAGTGTACACCTAGCTCTGATTGCATAGACGCGAAAAATAAATAGATCTTTTGATATTCGTACTTCTAATATCAAAACATGGAGAAAAGGGATACCATTGATACCGACCGAAACATCACAGTTTATTTAAAACATATCTTATCTTAATTGTCCTAATGGTATTACACTTTTACGCGAAATCCTTCAGCCTATAATCTGCCGGCAATAGTTTGTAGTACACTCCGCCTTTTGCTTGTTTTACACATTTTGACGTATTTGTTGTAACGCGCAGACAAAAACTTATGTTTTATTGCATATTTTCACCTTTCTCAATTTTAGAAATATATTTTAAGAGCTTTAGCACTCAATTTTTTATTGTAAATTATAGCTTCTGAGCTTTTAATGGCGTCAAAACTGAGTGTCAAATATATAAGGCCATTTAAAATTTTGATTAAGATTCATTATACACTCCACGAGAGTAATATGTCTTTGTGCATTTGTTTGTAACACCAAAAAGGAAGGGAGATAGACCCATTGTTAATTATACCGATAGACTTAGAATCTCATTTTGAATCGATTTAGCAATGTCCGTCTGTCTGTCCATCTATTCTTGTAATCACGATACATGTCGCAATTGTAGCCAGAACCAAATTAAACATTGCACAACGAAATTTTACGGGACAAGGACAAATGCCATTTAATTTGATGAAAATCGGTTCAGATTTAGATACAGCCCCCATACGAATTTCACTCCCGATTTGAGTGATACCAGATATTTCAACAGATTTTCTTCAAAAGTGGCAAAACATCTTATAAAGGGTGATTTTTTAGCTATTATCTTACCAGTGTTGCCAGGTTTAAACAGCTTACGCACGTTTCGTGTTTTGTTTGACTGTCAAACATCTTCAGTTTGGTCTATAATTTAACCATGAATCGTCTTACAAACGAACAACGCTTGCAAATTATTGAATTTTATTATCAAAATGCGTGCTCTGTTAAGAAAGTTCATCGCGCGCTTCCATTTTATCGTCAGTTTAATCGACCCACTGAAGCGGCTATTCGGGCTATTGTGACTAAATTTCGCACCAAATTTACATTGCTGGACATTAAACCACCAACACGCTTACGTAGAGTGCGAACTGAAGAAAATATCGCAGCTGTATCGGCCAGTGTTAATGATGACCATCAATTATCGATTCGTCGCCGTTCGCAGCAATTGGGCCTCTGTTACTCAAAAACGTGGAAATGCCAATATTGGACTAAGCGGATGAACCATTTGAGGCGCAGTCAAGGCCAACATTTGAATGAAATAATCTGCAAACATTAAATTATATGGACCGTACTATCGATTCAAATAATGATTTCATGCATTTTTCTGAATTTTATGTTTTTTTTTTTAACTTTCCTATAGCTTTTAAAAAATCACCCTTTATTTCAAATAGAAACACCTGTGGTGAAAGTGTGTTAGATCGGTTAAGATTTACATATAGCTCCCACACATATGTCACTCCCGATTTCATTTTTTCCACTCTATAAATCACATATTTTAACAGATATTCTTCAAATCTTGCAAAATATCTTATATTTCAACTAATACACCCATGGTAAAAATAGGTCAGATCGGTTCAGATTTACATATTGATCTCATACAAATTTCGCTCCCGGATTGACTTTTTCCGTCCCAGAAACCACGTATTTTCACCGAACTTCCCTCAAAGTGAGCATAACACGTTATGCTTGAACTGGAAGAAGTTGTTGTGAAAGTTAGTCACTTTATTCCATGTTTGGATATAGCCCCGATACAAATATTCTTCTCGATGTGACAACATGGACCTGGTCATATTACTCTATGATTAGGAAACATACAAAAATTCTTCCCGTTTTCACTCTTTTACCGAATAGAATTGTATTTGGATAGAAAGCGGAGTGTATCATATAGTTGACCCCGTCCGAATTTAGCCTTTCCTTACTTGTTTTTATTTTCCGGTTTATGTTTGACATTTGCACAATGGGACGATGTACGGTCGAACAAAATTGGGAAATATTAAAAACTTACTTCCAAAGTAGTGAGTTTTTAACGCAAACTGTAAGGAATTTACGTGGACAAGAGATCGGCCTTCAGTTCAGCCTTCATTTTCATCTCGGTGGCTATGTCGATAAGCAAAATTGCCGCATATGGGTTTCAGAGAATCCACACGTGACTATTGAGAAGCCAATGCATCCACATGGAGCCACTGTTTGGTGTGAATTTAGGGCGGTGCTGTTTATGACATGGCAAAGTTCAACCTCTCCAATAAAACCAGAAATTTGAAAAAAAAATAATCAGTACTTTTTATAGCCGATTCTAATTTAAAGTTTTAAATGGCCAAGTCTAAAAATTTTTCAAAAACAATTTTAATTCTTGATTTGAACTGGGATATTGTCCTGGCTCAAGACCATTTTGCATCTATATTTAATAGAATGCAAATTTATTTACAAATGGCATGGTAACATTTATTACTTGGCTGCAGACTACCACGATCATGATTTCGACCATGTCAAAAGTCTTTTCAAGTGTCTTCGCAGCGACTTTTCAACATCAAACCCGGCCTCTATAAGGAGATGATTCTCACAAACGAACGAGAAGCACAACTCACTTGCCGAATTTGCGTTTAAAAAATCGCACCGAGTAATAAAGCACACATGCCATCTTACAAGCATCTCATTAAGTTGCATATGTAAGTATGTGTATATGCAGGTATAGTTACCCAGCAATACTTCTGCCGTGCCAACGCTCATTTGTTTTAGTTTTTTCGTTTGCATTTTTTTGGTCTGTAATCAATATTTGATTTGAACTGGGATATTGTCCTGGCTCAAAACCATTTTGCTTCTATATTTAATTTTTGTTTATTCGACAAAATCCAATAATCTTTTGTAAATAGTTTTTTTTATGTTATAATGAAATATACAAAATTTCGAAGTAAATTGGTTTTACAAAATATTTTGTTTCACTAATATTTTGCAATACCAATCAGATTCGCGAATTTTCATCCTTTTTTATTTCCTAATAGTTATTGAAAAGCCTACTCTAAAATTTTCCGAGTATTTAGAGAACAGATATAGCTAATTTCCGTGAAAAAGTCAAAAAGGGGATTTTGTACAAAAATATATTTTTTTTAATTTTCATTTGATTTATTTGAGCTAAAAGTTAAAACCTTTTACAATTTTCTCCAAAAAAAATGAAATTGTAGACACTGGGGTTAATCAAAAATTAAGTATTTTTGTTATAGGGTAATTTTTTAATTTTAGTGATATTTTTATTTTAATTTTTTAATCTTCCACATTTTTGGTCCGATTTGTGTTTTAAAGGGCTCGCTGGAGAGATCGAATGCAATTACTTATCGTGATTTTTCTTCACTATATTTATCCATATTATTCGATTGAGATTTTTACTATATTGCCTATTGAAAACATCGGCCTAATCGGAATATTGTTGCAATTGTAAAGATATTATAGCGTTTTAAATATTGGTGATATACCACAAACTATAGCACATGGGTGTGCCTTAGCTCTGAAGAAAATCTTGAGGTTTTACTTACTTTCTTGAATTCTGTAATGTTCTTCCATTTATTAATTTTTCTTACTGAAAATTGTAGTTCATACTCTTTCGTCACTTTACGTATATAGGAACTATAGGATAATTTTCCGCATGGAAAAGTGCATATTTGAACATTTTCAGTAAAATCGAAGTGCTAAATATTTATGATCGTCTCACATGAAATTACTTTATATTCTTCACGCTTTGTCCTTATTTTTTGTCAGTTTCTAAGTATAGTTTCATTAAAGTGTTTACGCTGACGACAAGAAAACTTCCTTTGATGCAATGTTATGATTTTGATTTAATGGTTATGATGTTTATGATTTTTTTACTTCCATTAATCCAACGTGATAGTATTCATTGATGGTATTATATTTTGTTTGTCTAATTCCAAGTTAATATTGACGAAATTATCAAAATATTTCACTGAATTCTAATGTGAAAGTACAATTTGAAATATTTTCGATACGACGTTTTCAAAATATATAGAGTGATTTTTTTGAGGTTAGGATTTTCATGCATTAGTATTTGACAGATCACGTGGGATTTCAGACATGGTGTCAAAGAGAAAGATGCTCAGTATGCTTTGACATTTCATCATGAATCGTCTTACAAACGAACAACGCTTGCAAATTATTGAATTTTATTATCAAAATGCGTGCTCTGTTAAGAAAGTTCATTGCGCGCTTCCATTTTATGGTCAGTTTAATCGACCCACTGAAGCGGCTATTCGGGCTATTGTGACTAAATTTCGCACCAAATTTACATTGTTGGATATTAAACCACCAACACGCTTACGTAGAGTGCGAACTGAAGAAAATATCGCAGCTGTATCGGCCAGTGTTAATGATGACCACCAATTTTCGATTCGTCGCCGTTCGCACCAATTGGGTCTCTGTTACTCAAAAACGTGGAAATGCCAAAATTGGACTAAGCGGATGGACCACCTAAGACGCAGCCGCGGTCAACATTTAAATGAAGTTATCTTCAAAAAGTAAATGTCATGGACCAATCTAACGTTTCAAATAAAGAACCGATGAGATTTCGCAAATTTTATGCGTTTTTTTTAAAAAAAAAGTTATCAAGCTCTTAAAAAATCACCCTGTATATCTAGTTCTAATATGATAACCCTTTACGAAATATATATAGTTTATCGAAAGGTTGAAATAAACCATAAATGATTGTTGTATTCGTATCACTGCATGAATGAATAAACGTACGTAAGTACGAACGAATGTACGAGTATGTTGTTGTAGTGGCGATGATAATAGTGGCTGCGTTGTTGCTGTTGTGGTGGTAAGAGCCTGGAAATAATGACACCACTCACTGAACACAAACTTCGCTACAATACACTCATAAGTGACTACGGTTTGTATACCATTTCCTCCTTTATGCCATTGTGCAGCAGTTAGCAGTTGTGCTATATGTGTATGTATGCGTGCGTGTGTGTGGATCTGTGGTTATAACAAAATCAATGGAGCATTTTCTTTTTTTTTTTGTTTTTGTCGTAGACTAGAGTTTGTATTGTCAAATACGTAAAATTTATTAGTGTTAACAGGATACCAATACTGGATAAACGTATATATTGAAAATGAGAAAAAAAAATCGTAGCTGTATGGATTTTGTGCTGGCTTTAAGATTAAGCGAGAGGTCCTTAAACTCTTGAATATATTTTTTGGAATTATCGTTAAAATCTGACTATCTAAATAACGATTAATTTGAATAATTTACAAATAATAAATTACTATATCTCTAACTACTTTATACGATTAACAAACATCCGGAACACCCCAACATACCTGCATTCTTCAGAGGAGTCCACTAAAGCCTACTGCTGAATACGTCCAGTTATTGAGGAATTTAATAAAAGCAACACTCTATGATACCAGGAAATATTTTCATTCGAAATGATTTCCATGCAATTCACAAAAAAGACTCCAACATACACACAGACTCCAACACAAATACATATATCACCAGCAAATAAAAACCCATCATTTCAACAATGGAAATACCAGAGCAAACCAGAAGAAAAATAGATCAATTTGCTCTGTGCAAATTTTTGAAATGGTTTTCATAATTTTTTTTCTATTCGAACAAAACTTTAGTCTGGCCAATTTACCAAAAAAGAAAAAACATTATTCTTTGCATTCTTTTGAATGATTTTTTCTCGAACTCTCAGTGCTTTTAATGGCCTTCGAAGAAGACTCTCAAATGAAAATTTGTCAAATACACAATTGATGTGATGCTTCTTTTATCACAGCAATTCTGTGAAAGTGTTGTGAAACGGCGGCGATGGGAGACGAAGTTGTACTGACGGCAGTTAATTTATTATTTTCTTTTTTTTTTTCGAATAAACCAAAATTTATTTCATTCTCCCTGGGTGTACCAATAAATTTCAGCACTGTAGACAAACGACTATATAGAATATAAATTATCATATACTTTCCGACACACACTCGCACACACAGCACACAGCAGGATCAACATGAATATTTACCTCTTAAAATTGAGTGACCAGCTGTGTTACAAGCCTGGCAGCACTTTGTTCATAACGGCCGGTGGGGGGAGAAGGATACCAACACAGCCAAGAACAATGGGGCGAAAATAGATGTAGAAATTTTCTGCACGAGTGATTTGTTTAAATTGCTATGGGATTGAGTGAAAAACTACACATATGAAATGAGTCTGTAGTTGATTGGATCGGACCGGTTGGTTATAAATTATGGCCAAGTGAAAGTATTCAATATAACAAAGTTTTTAGATGAAGCTTTCCCGGCGTTAGTGTACGTATTGAAGCCAGATGAGAAAGATTAATGAAATGATTTTGTGTTAGCGGCAACATTAATATGAAAGAAAATGACCGAATAAAAGGTTTTCGTTGGTAAATATGGGATAGTTGAGGTGTGTTTATTCTCGATTTGCTAAATATGCAATCAATCGGTTTATTGACAATTTATACGGACGCTCTAATAAATTGAACAAATAATCCCACATACATCGCTGAAGGGATAATGGGGAGCTTCTCTCAAGCAATGATTTGTGCGACATAATTTTGTACTCACTGAAATTGATCTCCGCTATTTGCTACTTGCCGACAGCATTAATGAGGTCGTACCGCCACTGAAAAAATTAGTTGCTCGAAAAAATGTTGTGTTTGTCTATTTATATATATACAGGGTTTTCCAACAAGAGGTGTTATTTTGAATCACCCCCTATTTCGGTAGCTGTCACTTTTGAAGCTTTTATTCTTTTACATTTGACAAGTAGAAACTATGCCATTACTAAAAATGATAGATACACGATACACGCTTCAACAACGCATTGACATTATTAAAATTCACTACAAAAATGGTGAAAATCTTGCAATCACAGTTCGCAAAACTAAAACGTCATTACAAAAATTGCATTTTTCTTGAATACCAAAAAACACCTCTTGTTGGAAAACCTTGTATATTCTTAATTATAATTATAATACCTTGTGTGTTTTATTTCGCCCTTAAATTACAGCAATTCTTCAATATTTTAACTTTTTAAGTTAGAAGTTACCCCAAAATAATGAGAACCATAACTTATGTTCTGAATATCAGCCAAAAGCAATAAGTAAACAAGTAAAAAAGGCTAATTCACTCTAAATGATATGCTCCACCCTCTTACCAAATGTGGACGTCTTATATACCCTCACTCTCAGATGTCATATGTATGGATGTTATGGGAGGTACTAGAAGGTTTATGGAAAATGGATCTTGCTTCCACATTTGTCAAGAATTGTAAAAACATGATCAAATATGAAGTCATAGTGTATTTCAGGCACAGTTATAGAACTTATAAAGGATTTAAGTATACCAAGGATAGAGACGATTGGATGGGAGGTGCTAGAAGGGGCATATATAAATCATTAATATTATAGGTTTATAATGATTATAAAAACACTTCAAAATCGCAAATTGCAACTGATTTCCACTATTCTTATGGAAGTTATATCGGTTTTACCAGAAGGGCTGTAGCAAAACCCTCCATAAAGGGGTGTGTCAAGTTTGTCCATCTTAGTTTGGAATAAATAGTCCTATGTGCAGTTTGTATAGATTCCGTAACTCTTTTCAAACGTTATCATATATACCATCCAGACAGGCATGTCGTAAAACGGACAAACGTTTGTAACATTTGCATGGGTGCAATATCAAAACATGGACCGCTGTGATAAACTTTTTCTATAGATGTTCCCAGGTTAATAATTTTAAAAATAAAAATATTTTTCTTACTTTTGTGAGCATTTTATGTATAAATATTACTTTAACTACTTTCGAACCAAAGACCTTCTAAATACAAGACAAGAAATCTTACTCTTTGTCTGTTATTACCGGCGCACCGTTGGGCAATAACTGCGAATGTTGCTGTTAAAGACATGTTAGCTTTTTACAGCAAAATATTAAAATATGAAAAACAATGGATACACACACAAATATACACGAAAATGAAATGTATATATGTGTTTGATTGCTAAACGTTTGAAATATATTTGAATTTCTTAGCAAAAACTTATAAAAACAGTAAAATAACGACAAACAATTGTGCTTTGCAGAAGCAAATGTTATTGCTGTTCAGTGGCATAGCTCGGCTTCTCTACAAATTAACAGACAAAGAGCGAGATTTCCTCTCTTGTATATTTACGCTCTTAGTTTTGAACGAAAGCTTTCCATTTTTACGTATCTATAACCATAATTAATATTCTCTGATAACCACAAAGTGCCTGTCTAAAAAATATTATTTTGTAATTTACATTAGATTCTTAAAATTGTACCAAATAAAGTAATTAAAAGTGTTAATTGTACCAATAATGGTACAATTGTACCAACTTTTGCTGACTACGATCAAATCTTAGGGAATGATCCAATTTTTTATTTTTTCATCTGTAAAGTAAACATTTTCTTGTAGCACACAGATGCAAACAGCAAGAATTTTTATATTTGAGTTTGAGTTTTGAATAAGTTTTCTCTCCGTGCGGAAAATTTCACCAAAACTGGATGGAAGAGCCAAAATTTGCGTGATCGTTGTATGCAGAATTATTATATTCTCAATTAATTTTATTGCATTTAGAAATTTTCTAAAATTTGTAAACATTCCCCCATAGAATGGGGTATACCAGTTTTGGTATTGTTGAAGATCGATCGATCTCAGCTTATGCGTATATGGCAACGCTGTATCGACCACATGTAGAAGATTGACCGTATGATCGATCTCAGCCGATAAGTTTATGGCAACGTAGATGGCGGTGCGGTGTCCTTTATGGTTATAAAATCGGTAGTTTTTGTACTCCGTACGAGAGGAGAGACCAACAGTACCACCACATCAACGGCGAAAACCCGATCAGAAATACTCATGGGCATTAAAAAATGAATGATTTACGGATTGTTTATAGATCAAAAAATATGTAATGATCAGTGATAAAGGCGAAATATTTTGATACAACGCGTGAAATAAACCAAATATTAGTCTTAGTCGGATATCCACAACTTTTTTGAAGTCAACTTAAATCCAGTTGTTTTAATTATTTCTATTAAATATTTTTAATTTCGACTGCAATCACGTTTAGAATTGTAGTAGAGTAAGTAATATATTCAATTATGAATCTTATGGATTTTTCCCTAACAAGGACTGAAAATATTTGAAAATTTCTGCATTATATACACTTGAAACTTGTTTCGTACATTCCTCTTGTAGCGTGAAAGTACTAAAAGGTAAATACAAGTTTTAGCCGGCGAAATGAAAGAAAATGGTACCAATGATAAGACAACAGCTGGAATCATGAAATACGGTTTGAACATCCCACTAATTGCGTAGACAAGTAAAATAGAGTGATTTTTCGAAATTTGTACTTTTGGGACAAAAAGGGATAAAAATGGTACTAATGATACAACAGCAGCTAAAATCATGAAATTCTGTGTGTACATCCCTATAATAGCGTAGACACGTAAAATAGGAGAATTTTTCGAAATTCGCACAATTGAAAAGGAAATTTTAGGCCGAAAAAATTGGGATAAAATTAGTACCAACCAAACGGCTGCAGCTAAAATAGTGAAATTCACTGTGTGCATTGTTCTGACTGCGTAGACGCAAATCTTTCGATATTCGTACCTTCAGGATCTAAATGGGATTAAATTTGGCACCAATCAAGCGACAGGAGCTGTAATCATAAAATTAGGTGTGTACATTCTACTGTGAAAACGAAACATATTGGATATTCAATATTAGTATTTTTCCTATCAAAATGGTACGGACATTTGGGCTGTTGCTGGAATCGGCCCTGAGAGAATTTTTTTCTACCTAATAACGACTGACGATCTACCTGATAGTTGGAACATGTTTTTGAAGATTGCTCCTAATTTTCACTTTTGTTAAATCTTGAAGTTTTTTTATTTATATAGTAGAGGACTATACTTATTATAATAAAAAAGCATCACAGTCCGCCTAAGTATGCCCTATAGAAAAGGTAAATAAATATTGTGATATGAATACTAAATACCACAATTTTCCCAATTTGGTATCGTAATTCTATGTAAAGTTGACAGCCTGTAATCTGCCGGTAATACTGTGCAATGCACTCCGTGTGGAAAGTGTATAAGAGTTGCCCCGGCCGAACTTAATGCAGTTTTACTTGTTTAAGATTACCTTATAACAAAAGTCCTGATTTTCGATCCACCTTATTAACAAATAATTAAACCTTTTGAAAATCGGGGAATGCAGTTCTATGACTCTTATTTAGAAGTAAAATTTGCAAACTTTCATTAAAATCGAAGAATCTAAGGAAAATTTGTGTCCGGTTTCAACAGATTTTAGTGATATCCAGTTTTTCTACACATGAACGGCGTTAAATGCTAATGTAGAACTGTTGTTGTTGGAGACATAGCTTTAGCACCATTTTCACCATGTAAATGTCGGTTAAGTGTTTTATCGTGACATATTCGCTATTTGCAGGCGGTATTTAATTCAAGTCAAATGTTACACCATTTGTAATAGGAACCACCTTGAACTAAAAAAGTCAGAGAGATATAAGCATAAGTAATCCATACTTCTAAAATGGAACGTAAGCCAATCATAGAACACATTCAAATAATAATAATAGGTTTCTCAATGCTATATAGACAAATTATTTTTATTGTAAGGTTTGGTATTTTTAATAAAATCTCTAATATAATCTAAATTCTAAATTTTTCAATTCTCTAACTTAACCGTAATATAATCGCTGATTAGAGCAAACATATAAAGAAAGAGATTTCCCATTTCATCTTCTAGTAATATCAGCATATCACATATAGGCAATATTTCAAAGACAAAAATCCTCTTAAAATTCATTTGGTCGCAAAGTATTTGCCTATACCAAGTAATTTTGTATTTGTCTTTTCTTTTTCTCTTTCTTTCAAGAAAGACAATCAGAATTTAATAAACAGAAATCTCGAGATTTCTAAACATGTCCTTTGCGATCCCCCCACTAATACCTGTAAATCTCAAACCAGGGAAACAAACAACGTCAAAAGGCCAACAGCAACAACAGCTTTTCTTATTACTACACCGCCGCTCTTGATAACCTTTTGTGAGTGCGTTGTGTGTGTGTGTCAAAAGGAATTTCGAAATAACGTTCATGTGGTACAAGAACATTGAGGATGTACATCCGTATGTAAAAATCTTATAAGAAGAAAAGAACATTTTCTTGTAAGAAAGACAATCCCCAAAACATTCATATAATGTCAGCACTGACTGGAAAAAGGGAACATTAATATGAATCACCAGGTGACTACGAATACATACGCACTCACTTACACATGCATGTGTTGTGTTGTGCGCGTGTTTGTGGGGAAAAGCATACATTGAGGGATTGATAAGAATTTTTAATTTGGCTTTTATAAGGACATACCAGCACACGACAAACTCATATGAACGCAGGCGGCACTCATTGAATGTGAGTGTATTAACGAGGAGTGGTTCAGAAATGTTGGGGAAATTGAAATGTAGACGGTTGGCGGTATAAAATGCGACAATATACTATTTTCATAAGATATGGAGGCAGTGATTCTAAATGAACATGAAATGAAATAGAAAATAATTAATTATGGACTTGCATCACCCTGATCAGCCCAAAAACAGGTATAAAAGCGAATTTTTATTATGCAGCATTTAAAAACATGGAGGAATATTAAAAGGGCAATATTAAAAAAAATAATATTGGGAAATTTACAAAATAGCGGAAGCAATTTTTGTTTAACATGCTCTTCCACTATTTATCGAAAAAGCTCGATCTTTCAAAAAAAATGACACGTCTCAAAAATTTTCATATCATTATAAAATCTCACCACAATAAAAAAATTACAAGTTGTGGTCTCTGCTTGGAATCAGTGGCAAAAATCAAAAAATCGATAATAGCTTTTGGTAAATCTAATAATACCAATTCAAGGAGAACTTATTATCGATCAAAAATCCTAAAACCGATTCAAAATCGGACAAAAATTGTGGTTTATAGAACCGCTCAAAGTTTATTAATTTCGTCAGAACTCAAGAAGAAACAAAAAATTGAATAAAAATTGTAAGACTCATAATTGAGTTACAGGCATACTATCTGCCCAATTTTTACGTCTTTGATATAGTTTGAAAGGTACGTTAGATGAAATAAAGTAAAACAAAGATTGGTGGTTCCCAAGGCTTAAATACCAAAAAATCGCAAAAGTTAAAAAACACTATATTTTTATAATTTTTCAACTTTGATGGAATAGAACTAAAAAAGTTTTGATTAATTTTGGTAGTCATTACTTTTAGGTGATTTAGTACTCATTACTCTGTTGTATTCAATTAAAGTTGGCTGCCGATACTTGTCTATTCGCATGTTATTACAATAAAAGTGTGGCACCTTCAACACAAATATATTTTTTTTTTCGCATTTTATAAAGCAACATATTTGAAGTACTATGACTGTCAGGGTCATGAAATTTCATTGAAAATCTATTATCAAATATATTCATTTCTATGACACTGAGGGTTCTGACATTTTATAAGAATCCATCCACTATTAATCTGGGTAGTTGGGAGAAAATGGACTGTATATTAGAAGGGGGCGTTTAACATCCTATAAGTAATTTAAACCAGTTATAGAGTGTTATCTCTTACATGACACCAAGTTTCCTGAAATTATGTGTGAATTATCAGTATAGTCGTAGTCAGGCTGAATACCAATTTACTTGGTTTAAGAACAATTTTAGTCAGGCTGAGTACAAATTTTCTTGGTTTAAGGAAAAATTTCCGAAAATTTTCCTCAGATTGAGTATAAATTTACTTAGTATGACTACAAATTTACTTAGTTTGAGTAACAATTCATTGAAGAAAAAAATCGGAATATTTTCCTCAGTTGAGTATTTTCAAAGAAAAGTTTGTACTTGATGTGAGAATTTTGTTTACTTAATCCGTGGCATACTTTTTTCTGAGTGTAAGAATTGTCGAAGGTACGACTTTAATTTTCTAAGCGGTGCTTTGCGATTTAAGAATTTTTGCTTTAGTTTTGTCGTTCCCTCACAACGACTAAAAATACCCATAAAACCCCCTAATATTTTAGGGTATTTAAGAATGTTTTTCATTATGTCTGTTTGTATATACTTGATATTGGGTATGCGCATACTCCCTATAACAAAAACGTGCTCCATAAAGTGATTCTTATTCGTAAATGGGCCCAAAAGGGATAAAAATGGTACCTATCATACGAAAATAACTAGAAACATGAAATTAGGTGTGTACATTCCTCTAATTGAGTAGATACATAATGTAAAAGTATTTTTTCCAAATTCGTACTTTTATGTGGTAAAATATGAAAAAGGGGATAAAAATGGTACCAACCAAATGGCCGCAGATAGAATCATGGAATTCGGTGTATACAATCCTCAGATTGCGTAGACACGTAAAATAAATGGATTTTTCGAAATACGTACTTTTTGGGGTCAAAATGGAAAAAGGGGATAAAAATAGTACCAATCAAATGACCACAGCTAGAGTTATGAAATTCGTAGTATACATTACTCTGACTGCGTAGACACGAAAAATAAAAGATGTTTTCCAAATTCGTACTCTCAAGGGATACAATGGGTACGGAGGGTAAAAAAAATACCAACTAAACGACTACAGATTAAATTCGATGTGTAAATCCCTCTAATTGCGTAGACATGATATTTTAGAAAGTCGTACTTTTAAGGGTTTAAGGAAAAAGGGGATAAAAATGGTAGCAACCAAATGGCCGCAGCTAGAATCATGGAATTCGGTGTATACATTCCTCTGACTGCATAGACACGCAAAACAATTTTTTTTTTTCAAAATCGTACTTTTTTACTTTTACGACAAAAATTTGTTGAATCATGATGATAGGCTATCTTGCACTGTGTACGTGTGATAATGGATTTTCAAAATTTGTACTTTTGGAATTAAAATAAGATGGAAATACAACCAACTGTAGCACCCACTATCTACCAATATCTATGGTATTTAAGGGTTTTGAAAGTATAAATATAAGAATATTTATTTTTTGCACTGACTTGAAGTATTATTTTGATATGTAAACGTATTGGTAGCCTTGCCTTATAGGCGTGGTTTGAAATAATAAAAGTTTTATATTTATTTATAAAATTATATTTTCAATATTTGTTTTGTTTTGGCTATATTAAAAAATGTGTTTTCCTGTAATATTACTGTACTTCTACGAAAAACAACAGCCTCTGTGGAATGCAATCCATGGTGGAAGGTATATGAAGTTCGGCCCTGTCGAACTTAACGCCGTTTTTACTTGTTTTTCGTGTTACAAACATTTGGTGTACAACTAATGTAAAATACCCTATTCCACGGAGTGGTTTAGGGTATATAAATTAAGCAACTATGTACCGACAATTTTTAAATTGGTCTTACTAGTTAATTTGTAGGTCGACTACTATATTTGTCCATTTGAAGTAACATATATTCCATATTACAACATCTCATCTTAAGACGTTAAAACTCGTGATTATTATATGAAAGATATACTAATTAAAGATATTATTAATGAAATGTTTAAACATCCATGCCGAATTTCTCAAAATCTCTTTCAGCAAAAATAGCTATGTGTATGAAATAATCAAATTTCAATAAATAAATTTCGTAATAAATAAAATCATTTAAACACTCACAAACGGCATAATTTTTTTTTACAAATTTATGAGAAATGGTTGCAGAAAAAAAAACAAAAATCAGTCATATCAACATCATCGCGAAATGAAAAAAGTAGGCAGATTTTTTGGTCTCCTGAACAATTGGAGAAAAACAAATACCTAATTTTTAAAAATTTAAAAAAACATTTGCTGTGAAAATAATGTCGACTTAGACCTTTCGAACGATATATTCATTCTTCCATATTATTTTCTAAGATGGCCGTATAATTTGTGAATTTATATAAGAAACACGTTCAGTAAGGATTAAAATTACATTTGGTTTTTTAAAATCCGTTAGTAATTGACTGAGTTATTTAAGTTTGTAAAAATACAAGTTTTGGACATTACAGTTCATATCCCTCAACGATTTTTAATATGAGGTCCAAAAATGTTGAAAATTCCAGATTTCAGATTTTGCATTTTGTAAGGAAAATAGCCGAATTCCTAAATTGGGGAAAATGTGTTCCAAAAATTTGGGATTTTTACTAAAATGGTTCCCATACCTTTATTTATCGTTTTTATCTGTTTTGATGAAGTTTGGATATTTTTGTTGTATCTCAAATTCTGAAAATCAACTAAATTACACTCTTACAAGTACGCGAAGGTACGCAAAACTAGTTTAAAAAGCTTTGCGGAAATAATGATATTATTTCCTAGGAGTTTGTACTTAATTCATGTAGAATCAAGTTCAAATCAAGTATTTGTTTCAGCTAAAAAGTAGGCCTTTCATACGCACCTCGTTGGGGCCATATGTTTAAATCTACTTACATAAGCCCAAGAAGGATATAGAAATTCCTTGTAACTGGATTGGAGTGAAGTGAAGTGGAGGATATGTCATTCAACGACATCCTTATGAACCAGAGTATAGAAATTTAATTCCAACATTTTTATAAGGCAAACCTTTAAGTTGTTTGCAAAACGAATAAAACGAAAAAGCACACACACCAAGCCAAATGTCTAAGGACCAAGTCCAATTGAAAGAAATGCTAAATTCTAATACAAGAAAAGGACAGGACGGACGACAGAGGAGAAATGAGAAAAACAACTTTAAATAGAATTCGTTTGCATAACATGTAATGGCGCGCAGTTTTTCCTTTTGTTCACTTTTTATGATTGTAAGTGAATACCTTTTTAAGTTTCAATTTTCGTTTCGTTTCATCTTCAGAAGCAACGCAAAATTTACATTTTATGAATTTCATTTCATTTTTCCCCAAAAGAACATGAAAAACAAAAAAAAATGCAAAGAAACAAAAAAATAAAGTTCGTACGCTCGCGTAACAAAACATGATCATCAGCTCAATTTTGGCGGCGTTCCTGGGTTCCACTCTTACCCTACCCTTGGTTTGTCGACCAACCCATCATCCGTTAATTTCTGTTGTTTGCAATATACAAAGATTTCTGAATTACATGAATCCTCGGAAAGATGAAAATACAGCGAACACAGGAAGAGCGTAGAAAAGTGCAAACTTTTGGCCATTTCACAATTCACTGCTCTTAAACGATTGTGGAGAAAACGAGAAAGTTTACGGGCGCGCTAACAAAAGAAGAAATGGAAGAACGGCACAGTTCTTCTTCACGAAAACACAATAATGACAACTTTGTTGCGCAACGCAGCAGCAGTTCCATGTTCCTTTGCGATGCTGTTGCTGCATCCACAATTGCAATACAAACGAAACCTTAAGTGTTTTTGTTATTATTATTAATATGCCAACAATACCATCATCTTGAGAAATTATACCCGAAAAGTATAAAGCGCAGCAGAAGTAAGTTGTACTCGAGACACGCAATAGCTTTCGAATGTTGCAAAACAACAGCGAATATGCTACCAACTTATATTTCATAAGCACAAGAAAAGGCATGCAACACGAAAAAGGCTAAGGGTAGAAAGAGCAAAAATCTGGTGGATTATGGTGGTGAATGAGATGAGCGAGGACTGGTGAGGGCCCAAAATGAAAAAAAAAACTTCTTAGTTTTTCAAATTTATGCTAACAGAATTTTAACTCAAAAATTGTAAAATTTGGTACTGTATTGTAAACACTTCAGCCTTTTTAGACTAGTTAGGCCGATTATTTATTACACAGTCCGACAGTCCATACTACACTTCAACCAGAATATATATCTAAAACTACAGGTGAAATAGAATTAATTGGCGTTTTTAGCTTTTTTTTTTATTTTCTCATCCTTTTGCCCCTTAAAAGGACTACTAAGTTCCAATGGATGCCATTTTTCAAAAATTATTTTTAATACTTATTCGCACCCTATGTTAATGCCAAATCAAAGAAGAGAATATGTGCTAAAAATAGTTTAAATTTCAAGCTTCTATCTGTATTAATTTAGTATTAACAACCATTTAAAGATTTGTTTGCAATATATGAATAAATTAGAAAATCTATAGGTAAACTTGAAGTAGATGTTAATGCTGAACTAATACAACGTGTTTGACACTAATACCGTTATCATAGGGTGCAAATAAGTATTTGAAATATTTTTTGAAAAATTTAATCCTTTGGAATATTGTAGTCATGTGAAGGGGGCAACAAGATGAGGAAATTAAAAACTTACTCCATTTTGTCTATTGTTTCATACGTATAGCATCCGGTTCATGTGTAACGTCTTTTTTAAAAAATTGTCGTACGATGTTATCAATATTGAGTATTCATAAATCAATATTTTTTTAAAAATTACATTTTTAAATTCAAAACGCGAAATACTCATTTTTTCTCATTAACTTTTTATGTGTAAGAGCGCAGCTATTCCTCTTAAATTTCTAAAATTGATCTTTCCTGAAAAATCTCGACATTTGGCTCATATATTGAATACAATTATTATGACTTCCTACTTTCCGAAGCAGTGGAAAATTGGTAAACTGATCCCTGTACCCAAAAAAGAAAAATCCACGTAGTTTGTCTGATTACCGACCTATTAGCATATTGAATTCGATGTCAAAAATTTTAGAAATTGTCCTGAGAGAAAAAATGCAGGATCATCTTAACACTGGGAACTATATTTCAAAGTTTCAATCAGGTATTCGGAAGGGCTTTAGTACTACAACACAAATTATAGATAGATATAGATATTATACAATCCTCAGTCCTCATATTTTTGGATTTGAGTAGAGCTTTCGACTCTTTGAGTCATAATGTATTAATAAGAAAGCTATATAGCCAATTCTGTTTCAGTTCAATAGCGTGCAAATTATTATATTCGTTTACGAACGGACGTTCACAATTCCTGGCAAAAAATGGGTGTGTCCTTGACCTAGCATTTATTTATAGAGGAATTCCCCTAGGATCCATACTTGGACCTTTAATATTTATGTTGTATGTAAATGACATTTTCAACCACATTACTTTTTTGAAATGTTATATATACGCAGACGACATTCTGCTCCTAGCTGATTTCAGTGGATTGTCTCTTTCTCTCTTTGAGGATAGTATAAATAGAGACCTAGCAAATATTCATTGGGTCTCATATATATTTACTTATATTTCTTTTAAATTAAATATATTTTATATGTGATTGTGCTGGAGGGTTTGTTACTTTATATTACGTTCTTAGGCTTAATTTTAATATGATCAAATTGAATTGTATTGCCATATTTTATTGCAACTAATTTGGCCCAAAAGGCTTAAAGTCGAATGAATAAACAAAATAAATAAAAATAAACAATGAGCAAATTTCCATTATTCTCAAGCTAAATTTTATGCCAATCTGAGTTCATTTGCCGGGACCATGTCCAAAAAACCCTGTCCGATTTCCAATGTTTATGTCTGAAAATAATCCTTGGGTCCTTGTCTAACGCGTCCTCTCTTAATTGGCAACAAGCGGGATCATGAAAATCTAACAAAAAAACGTAAACATAGAAAACTAGGCTTAAAAAATAGCACTCCTAAATCTGAGTAAAATCCATATTCCAATTTAGTTCAACAATTTTACTCCATGTTGTTAAAAATTTCCTTAAAAAGTAGGAGAATTAAGTATGAGTAAAGTTTCCTAATTTTAAAGTTATGGTAAAAAGTTCATTTACTTGAAATAGTAAACGAATAAAGTAAAAAAACCATATATTAAGTAAATCCCAAGGTTTTAAGTAAGAAAACAATTAAGAAATTTTGTGTATGAATAAAATTCCATTTAGAAATTTTTAACTAAAAATGTGATTTTTCTTGCCTTCGCGGCAATCTTGGAGGTATCATTAAACTTTTGAGAATTATTTCATGTTGCCAGTTTTTATATTAGTTTTATATACTCTCAAGCAAATTAGTTCAATTCAATTCAACTTATTTCAGTTTCACTTTTTTTTTTTTCTTATAACAAGTTAAGTTTCCCTCAGTTTAAGTAAAAATGCACTTGTTTTGAGGAAAATTAAAAAAATCCTCATTTTGACTAAATATTTACTTGTTTTTAGGATTTGCTAAAAATTTGCTTAATTTTAATAAAAAATGTCCTCAGTTTTAATAAATACTTACTTGATTTAAGGGAAACTAACTTAGTTTGAGGAAAATGTCAGGAACATTTTACGTAGATTTGAAATTTACTTGGCTTTAGGAAAAAATTTATGTAGTTTTCTTTAGTTTGGGTAAATATTTACTTGGTTTGAGAAAAATTGAACTAGAATCATGTTCAAAGCATGTCGTACTTTCGAAGAAAAGTTGGAACTTGATATGAGGATATATTGCTTTAGCGAATCACTGATCTAGTGGTGTCGTCGATTTCAATGAATTGACGTTGAGCAATCGGACGCTCTTGAGGCATGAAAATATGTGGTGTTCCTTGGATAGTCCGTTCATGTGTCGAAAGAAGCATTCAAGTGTCTGGCTTTTTAAAGCGGTGTAAGAAATACTTCACTCTTTTTATCTTTTCAATATAACTCCCATATATGGTCGGGTGCTCCAGGATCTTATATCCAATTCTATTGCCTCCCTCGATCACCGTCGAATTGTGGAATGTATATCGTGGTGTTTGTTTTTCGTATATTCGCCATGTACATTTCCATCGGTCTTATGTTTTGGCTCTTTGTGAGACTCATGTGCTCATAGCTTTTATTTCCCGCAGAGATCTTGTGGTCTACGTACGTAGCGATTCGGATTTGTGTATAGAAGTCCAAACGCGGAAGTGGAGGCATCCCTAAATGGATTTGGCGCCCTTTCCCATTCAATCACTAAAATTTTAGAGGATTGTCCTGATATTGAAATTGTAGTTGCTGTTGATTTCAATGTCCATAATTCCTTTTGGCTTGCCCATTCGAGTCACACAACTCCGGTGGGCCAATACGCCGAAAGCAATTAGTGAGTGAACCGACTCACATTCTTGATCTTTTCTTAACTTCACACACTGAAAAGTTAATGTGCACCTCTTGGTAATTCGGATCATTGTATTATTTCAGCATGCTTTTCGTATTCCGCTCTTAGAGTCGCTTCGACCCCAGCTCATAGCATTAGCACATAGCAATTGGAAGCTTTGCTTTCTAAACGGCGATATAGATGCTGCGGCTGAAAAGATCGAAAATATTACCTTGATTGGAATGAAGTAATTTATTCCAACCAAAGTTATTTCGGATAAACCATCTAATGAAAGTTGGTTTAACCAGACATGCAAGGCTGCTATCAGATCCAAATAGGAAGCTTTCTGAAAATGGCGTTTGAATAAAATGCCAGTACTGATCTGCTACGCAAGCAGACAAGAACACATGGTTGTTGCCAGGATATTTAGACGAGAAAAATTGTTGTACGAACAACGTCTTCGTGCCAAAGTTCTTTTTTCTCCTAGGGGAAGTAAGAGCTTTAGGTCATCATCTATCCCAAAAATATTTTTCCATATTGTCGCCAATTACAATATAAATATTTATTATTGACATTGACATCGCTATTACAATATAAATAAATAAATATTTTTAACAGATTTTTTAAAAATATTTTGCGTCGCCTTTTTGGACTTAGCCCCGATAACCCTAAATTTGACTTACACTGGATAATTATCCAGGCTAACAGTGTAGAAATTATGAAAAAAATCATAATTCCAAGACTGTTAAATTGGTTATAACTCGTAAAAATATTTTTCTAGATGATAAGGGAAGATTTCGAAACAATCCAAGCTAGTGAAGTCAAATATCGTACCGTTCGGCATGGAATCCTCCTAAACTGACAAATGGAACATTAGTCAGAATAGTAAATGTTGGCCTAAATTTTTTTATTGGAAAGTTACGTTGTAATATTTCCACATTTTAAAGTTTTTAATCCCCCCAAAAATACAAAATTATTTAAATATTTATAAGGATAACATTAATGTCATTATTTAAAAACTTATTTTAAATCGTTCGATTTACCATTCACAAAACCCTAAGCACACTAATTCCCTCTTCTGCTCCAACTCCGTCCCTGGTGGTACAAACACCACCACCACCACATCACCGCCAACAACATGCAACAGGACAAAATATTGTTACAATAGAATTGATAAGTTTAAGAAATTGTATTGTATATGGGTTCATATAGACGGAAAGAAGAAGAGGAACGACAACAACAAAAACATTCTCTATTATTTTCAAAGAAACATCAAATAAAGTGAATGAAAAGAACAAAATAAGAGGCAACAGAAACTACAACAAGTCTAGCTGCATCCAGCCATCCATCTTGCCGAGAAAGGAAAATGATGAAAGGAAAAATCTTTAGATTTTCCCCATCAAATGTAGACTATTACTCAACACAACGGCGACATGGGGAATGGGGAAAATGAAAAACTTTCCCCATTTTTGTACAAATTCTATTCTATTTATTTCCTTCATTCCGACCAAGACTTCTTCAACATGCTGGTGGTGATGCCACTCACCCAATCAGCTAAGCCAGCCAAGCCAGGCAGCTGGCTAGGTCGCTGCTCCATGGAATGAGTGAGTGGCATTAGTATTGTTGCCGGCTAGGAGCTCCTCTCATCCATTTTATTAGATTGCTGGGAAAGGAAATAATAGACCAGAGCAGAGCAGGGTGGGAAACAGGAGAAACACACATCCAAAGTTTTTCATTAACCATAAAAAGGTTAATCCATGGGGAAGACAAAAAAAGAAAAGAACACAGACAGACAATGTTTAGATTTCTAAAACATTTCAATGTTTGAGTGAATTGCAAATGTCTGTTGGATTGTAAATGTACGACGAGTACATTCATTCCAAACAGTCTCTATTCGTAGAGGGAATGCCACCAGCAAAATGTACCACTGTGAAGGGAATGGGTTAAATGGAATCATTGCTGTGACAGACATTTGCACAAAGATTGCCGTCACTTACCTTTTGAGATAATGAAATGAACAAAAAGTCTGAAACAAAAAAAAAGGTGTCAACTTGTTACCGAAATTAACATGATAAAGATCGTCTCTTTCTCCGGCAAGAATTTCTAGTGTTTCCCGGAAAGTGAACATTGAATGGAAGGATGACAAATTGTAATTGATGGAGAAGACTAGACATAAACCAATTCCATTTCCGCAGCGCCTAAATATTTGCTGAGGTTTGTTAGAATCTTTTCAAGCAGAGTGTTGCCACATCAATTTGAATTTTGATGAAATTTAATGAATTTTTCCAGCAGCCCGAAAGTATGCTTCGACTTTTGATTTCAAGCGTATGCTGACACTAGGGGTTCCAAGCTGGGTGGTTGTTCTGGGCTTTTCAAGCAAATTTTGTGGGATTTTTATCGTCGTTTTCGTCTTAAATATTTTATAAGTATTTTTTGGAAACAAAAATCATAAGTTGTGACCAATTTAACAGTGGTTCGATTTTTTTGAAGGCTTTAATAAACGTTTCATTCAATCACCTGTAAATCCTGAAATATTGCCTGATTTATTGTGCTTTGCTTTGTAGGTAATTACTTTTAAAGTATTAACGATGTAGTGTAGTGCCATTTCGTTTGTAACACCTTGAAATATTCAACGGAGACCCCAAAAATTATATATTCTGTATCCTCGTAACATTATAAGACGATTTAGCCATCCGTCTTTTGAAAACATTGCAGTTGTAAAATATTATATACATTTTTATTCCTCTTTAGCCATAAAAGTCCACAAAAAGTTACACAATATCTACTTAATCTTCGACAAAATCTGTATCTTTTACAAAACTAAAGTTATAACTCGTTAAGTATTCCCCAGTTTTCTGTCTGTTACACATCTTGGAAACGCGTTCAACTTCTTCAATATGAGAAGAGTTGCGAAAATTTCTCCCAGAGTTCCTTAGAGTGGAAGAAGTGAGATGTTTCAAATCGTACCGACTCTAAGTACATGCAATTTTTTTTTGAAAATATACGAAATACAATCCAATTCAGTAAAAAGTGAAAACGGGAAAATTTTTTGTATGTTTCCTAATGACAAGCTAATATGACCTGGTCCAATTTGTCAAATCGAGAATAATATTTGTATCGGTGCTATATCCAAACATGGAATGAAGTGACTAATAAGTGACAATAATTTCTTCTAGTTGAAGTATAACTTGTTATGGTCAATTTTAAAAAATTCTCTGAAAATACGCGGTTTCGGGGTGAACGAAATTTGTATGAGAGCTATATGTAAATCTGAACCGATGTGACCCATTTTCACCATAGGTGTTCCTAGTTTAAATATAAGATGTTTTGCGAATTTTGAAGAAAATCTGTTAAAATATGTGGATTCTAGAGCGGAAAAATGCAAATTGGGAACAAAATTTGTATGGGAGCTATATATAAATCTGAACCGATCTAACACATTTTTACCACAGGTGTTTCTAGTTGAACTATAAGATGTTTTGCCAATTTGAAGAAAATCTGTTGAAATATGTGGTATCTAGAGTGAAAGGGATCAAATCGGGAGTGAAATTCGTATGGGGGCTACATCTAAATCTGAACCGATTTTCTTCAAATAAAATAGCGTTCGTCGTTGTCCCGAAAAACTTCGTTGTGCAAAGTTTCGCTTGGTTCTGGCTACAATTGCGACCTGTATCGTGATTACAACAGTATATGGACATACGGACAGACAGACGGACATTGCTAAATCGACTCAGAAAGTGATTCTAAGCCGATCGGTATAATTAACATTGGGTCTATCTTCCTTCCTTTTGGGTGTTAGAAACAAATGCGCAAATACATAATACTCTCGTGGAGTGTATAAAAATATATTTTATTTTGGGGCACCCTAATGTATATTATTTCTATCCTTAAAACTGTAAATTTATGTTGAACGTATACGTATACGGGAGAATATTCACACAAAATTTCAGAATTCCATTTTTTATCATTTTTGTCCCACTTTCCCCCCCTAAACCTAAAATTGTTCATTAAATTGATATTAAATTTCAATTTAAAATATACACTAAAATCTCGTCAACACACTGCGTCAGACTACCTCGGTTATGTAGCCCAATTTTTAATTGTATCCAGGCATAAGGATATCAATTAAAGGTCCTTATTCTTATTAAATGTCATCTTTATATTTATAATTTCTGCTATTCAAAAATTCAATTTCTAATTTGCATTTGAGGACAGGCAATTCATATCTTAAACAACCCTCAACATGTGCCAATTTATCGTAATTGCCAGCAACATTTTTTACGATCGAACTTTCAATCAATTTAACCTCAGATAAAGCAATTAATAAATTGCCTTCTTTTTTAAGGGCCATCCAAGCGCCACAAGTTAATTTGAAAATAACAAAACCCAACGAAATCAAAAAATAATAAAAACAACGACAACAACATCGTCACAATTTCAATTAAAAGAAGCGAAAGAAAATTTGAAATCTGTCACTTAGACGAAATTTACATTATTCAATTTTTTCTCTCTCTCTCTCTGCCGACAATGAAATGAAATTACTCGACTATTGGCCATATTTTCGTTACGCTGAAAATTTGTAAATATAGCGTTAAACGTATTTTAAATTACGCTGCTGTTCCTTGCTGTAGACAGCTGAAAATGAAATATTAACAAAATTTGATTTTTTCTATATGCGGTTGCTGTGCTGTGTGGAGTGGAGTGAAACACCAACCTACGACCATACGACAAAAAAGAAAAAAAGTAACAATAACAATAAAAAAATGCTAATGTTTTAAAAGTCATAAAAAATCAATGTTTATAAACAGGAAACGTAGCAAACTGAAAGAAAAAAACGCTGAAAGGAACCGGATGTAGTCTTAAGTTGTCGTTCAGACACACTCACACGTACACACGCACAGACGAGAGCGTAAACATGCAAAACATAAGTTTGAAATGTGATACTACAGCATCAGTTTCCGTTGCCATCATATTGCCATTCGACCACCATGAAGCTGTTGATGATGAACAACAACACGCGACCACAAGACCACCGACGAAGGACGCCTAACCACCCCAACCACCAACCAAAGATGAACAGTGGTTTCAAACAAAAAATGATGAATCTGTCCTTTAGTTTGTATTTTCAAAACTATTAAATAAATAGCCAAGGTTGCCGTATCCCCCAAAAGATATCTTAAAAAAAACAACAATTAGTAACTGCATTTTTGGAAGCAGGATATTAAAGAAAAATTAAAATGCAGATACAAAATTTCAGGCTATGAACAAATATCTCTAAAGTTATGCATTAATATCTCTCCATAATCATACATTTTTCTAATATCTCAAATTTATGATTAGGATAAAGTACATTCCCATCAACATATACTGATTCATTTAAAAGTTATGAGTCATTCCATGTCAAGCGGTACTATTTTTGGCATTGATAGCTGCGATTGTTTTGAAAGTTTGTGTATATCTTCTTCTCTTAAAAATGTTTTTTTATTTTGTTTTTGTAAAAAATAGATTTTATCAAGAGTTATGATTAATTTATGTGCGTGAAGATAAATTCGGTATTTAACTAGCGGAGACACAAACCACCTCTTTTAACAGTGGGCTGTTAACGGGTTAACAGAACTATGTTAAATATGGACGTACATCTTATAATATATTTTTACTGCTTTTGACAATATATATAATCGAAATTTACAAATCATGCACAAAAAGCACAACTCTTGATACATACAATACGAATCTCCTCAAAATATTTAGAGAATCTACCTATATGGCAGGTATAGAGCTGAAAACTAAAGACTTAAAGATTTACATCCACTGTGTCCGTATGAACAATTATATCACAAGAAAGCCATCGATGTGTAGTTTCTGAATATGCAAAGAAAGTTCACCAGAATTCTGAAAATATCCAATTTTCTAAAATTTTTGGATTTTTTTGGAAGAAAGTGTTGTAAGTTAATGTCTGAGAGAATTCTTATTGTCAGAACTATATTGTGGAATTTTATGAGTATAATTTTTGTGGAAGATCTTAACTTTATAGCTCCTCTCTTTATGGGTCAAAAAATCCTTTCAAAAAGGACTTTTAAGGAATAAAATGTTCTGCGAAAAAAAATTGTCGGAAAATTTCAGTGGGGGTCACCGAAGACATCAAAGTTGTTGTCACACTTATACAGCAAAATAACACGCCAACAAATTACAAGGGTAAAAATTGGGCATGTTTTCTGGAACATCGACCTTTTCTGACAAACAAATGTGTTATTTCGGTAGAGCACGGTAAACCGCAAATAACAAGTAAGGAAAGGCTAAAGTCGGTCGGGGCCGACTATATAATACTATACACCACTCCTGCGTATATACCTCACTTTTATTACTAAACCCAGGTGTTTCATGGGAGCAATTTTATGTAGTTCATATAAATTATACAGTTTACCATAAATTCATCTTTAGTCATATTTAACGAATATGGTAAAAAATATGATAATTGTTCCAATTTTCCGGCAGACAAATACAAATTATACAGTAGTAATCGGATCGACATTTGAAAGGAGGCCTATAACAATACTTGGGGCCTGGCCCAAAACATAGGCCTATATATTTCTCATTCACGGTAGGTATTCATAGTTGAAATATATCATGATCCGATGTAGAGCTTTATTGGCGTAGAATGGGGCCAAATTTGGGTTATTCCAAAGAATGGACGAATATATTTGACTTTGTATTCTTAGTTGAAATATAATATAATCTGCAAAATTTGAAAAGAAAAATCCGATGTAAAATTTGCGTTCTTGAGGGGCAAAAATTAAATGGTATTAGAGTAGAATGGGGGCCCATTTGGGTTAATCCAAAGAATGGACACATATATTTGACTTTGCATTCTTAGTTGAAATATAATAATCTGTAAAGTTTGAAAAAAAAACCGATGTAAAATTTGCGTTCTTAAAATGGGGCATTTGCAAGGGCTCTACATTAAAAAGTGGTTCCATATAGATCACTTTTAAAGTAGGTATTCATAGTTGAAATATGGCATGATATGCAAAATTATATCGTGATCTAATGCACGATGTGGGTTCTAGAGATGTAATAGAGTAGAATGGGGGCCCAATTTGTATAGGGGTTATACCAAAATATGGACCCATATATTTGACTTTCATAATATGTCTTCTTAGATGAAATATAATACAAAATGCAAAGTTAGATAAACTTCCGATGCAAATTGTGGGTCCTAGATGGGTAATAATAAAAATGGGGGCCATTTGCAAGGGCGCTACATTAAAAAGTGGGTCCATATAGATCACTTTCAAAGTAGGTATTCTAAGAATGAAATATGAATGTAATATAATATGCAAAATTTGAAAAACTTCCGATGTAAAATGTGAGTCCTAGAGAGGTAATAATTCAAATGGGCCCACTTGCAAGGGCGCTACATTAAAAGTGGGCCTTTCACTTTCAAAGTAGGTATTCTTTATTGAAATATAACATGATCTGCAAAATTTTATCAAGATCCAATGAAAGATGTGGGTTCTAGAGCGATAATAGTGTAAACTGGGGTCCCATTTGTATGGGGGCCATTCCAAAACATTGACCTATATAGCTGGCTTTCAAAATACGTGTTTCTAGTATAAATGTAACATTGTGTGGAAAATTTGATCACGATCTGTTGTCAAATGTGCATTTTAGAGCAGTAATATTGTAAATCGGAGGTACATTCGTATGGGGGCCATATCAAAACATAGACCCATGTGGTCCACTTTCCCGTGAGCTGTTTCTAGTTCAAATATAACACGATCCTGAAAATTTGGTCATGATCCCATGTAAAATGAGTATTCTATAGCAGTAATAGTGTAAATTATATGGATATTTATATGGAGGCTATATCTACATTCAATACCAATCGTCCTTGGCCAAAAAAAGTAACTTTCACCAAATTTCATGACAATCGGACCACAATTGCGACCTGTAGAGTGCGAACATGCTTAAATGGACAGCAGACGGACGGACGGACAGACAGTCATCGTTAAATCGTTTCAGCTGGTGATTCTAAGCCGATCCGTATACTTAAAGGTGGGTCTAGCTCAATTATTTCTTGGTGTTAGAAACATTTGGCGCGAAACTAACTTATAATATCCTAGTCCACGAAGTGGTGTAGGGTATAAAAATTGGATATTTGTGCAAAAATTTCATTTTCGCGGGAGATATGGCTAAAATGATTTTAAATACATGACATTTTTGTTTTGTATTTTTTTTCGCAATCTATCCAACGTATCTGGCTGATTTTTTACATGTGTATTAAGAACCAATGTCGATTGTAACCCTACGGGAAACTGGTGGCAATTTCTATAAACGTACCTATCCTGGGATAGGTCGATATAGATATATCACAGAAGTGGTCACTAAGTGTGAATAAATTGTAAATTCTCTTGAGGTGCGTTCCAAGTCATGTCCCTTGAAACCGATTCCCGGTCATATCCTTTGAGACCGATTCTAGGACATGTCTTGTGAGGTATGGTGCAAGTCATGTCCTCTGAGACCGATTCCAGGTCAACTCCTTTGAGGCCGATCCTAGGTCATGTCCAAGACATATCACAGGGGGTCAATTCACCCCTCCAATGACATGTTAAAAGGGACCGGTCTCCTTCATACATTTGGGTTAGAACCAGGACCGGTCCTTACCCACTAGGGACCAGCTCTGGGATTTGTGCTGGAACAGTTCATTTTCCCGTAGGGAACATACATGTACAATTGCAATTGTTGCGAAAATGAAAAATTTAGTCAGCAATAGCTCAATTTGTTGTAATGTCTCAGAAACTGCTGAAAAGCCCACAATAAAATTTACAGAGTGTTTAGAACACATACATATGTAGCTATTTCCAGCGAAAAAATAAAATTAAAATTTAAAAAAAATAATTTTCAATTTACTCTGTAAAAACTAATAATTATTCTATAAAAAATGTCTAAGTATCTGTTATACAACAAAATATATGATTAGTTCTTCCTCAAAATATGTATAATTGCAAGGGGATATGGTTGCCATAGTTTACAAAAATTTTAAAAATAATTTTCCACTTTTTATTTCTTAAACTGTATAGATTTTGTCTTCAAAAAATCCGCAATAAATACATTTTGTTAGCATAACCTGTAGCGTTTCTTTTTCTTTCCAATCATGATTTTTAACGAATGGTTGCAGGTAAATGAGAGAATGGAAAATAAGTATATTACTGGCAAGAAATTCCGAATAAAAAAAGAATATGTGTGTGAACAACCTCAAAATCTTGACTTACGGATAAAATACCGGTTTTGCATATCTTTGCCTTCTTATTCATCCGAAAAATATGCATAAATATTAGTTAAGGAAACTTGATAAATCTGGTGTACTTGTCGATGTTTTAACTTTGGCAATGATTTTACACATGATTTTGTAACGTAATTCGAGGAGTGTAACGCCACTTTGTTTTTAAAAATCCTTTTAGAATTGATTGAGTTATTGAATGTTTCACTAAAACGAAATGTTTGCAAAAATACAGACTATCATTCCAGTTCACATTTCTCAAAATTTCTTGCGAAAAATACACACAATTTAGCAAAACATGACATATGACGAAACATTACAAGATTTTAAAATTTTTCCTTTTAAAAAAAACGAATCCCAAAAGTTGGGAAAATTTGATCCAAAATTTGGGATTTGTACTAAAATGGCTGTCATGCCTTTATTTACCAGGAACCAAAAAAGTTTTGGATTTTCTATTGCCTACTTGATTTCGCTAGATCCAAATGATATTTTTAAAAAAACACTCACTTCAAAGTTACACATCCCTGTGAGATACTTCTCTTTGTTTGGTGCTTTGGCATCCATTTGAACGGAGTCGCTTTCCGTCTACTATCTGAAGGATTGCTTTTGTCTATAAAGCAAAAATATAGGGTGGGACTTTGATTTTCACGATTATGTTTGACATGTGCAAATTGGGAAATAATTAAAACAAAGTAGTGAATCTTCAACGCAAACTGTAAGAAATTTACGTAGAAAGAAATTTACGAGAAGAGATCGGCTTTTAGTTCAGCCATATTTTCATCTCGGTGGCAATGTCAATAAGCAAAATTGCCGCATATGGGGTTCAGAGAACCCATACGTGACTATTGAGAAGCCAATGCATCCACAACGAGTCACTGTTTGGTGTGGATTTTGGGCTGTACTGAAAAATTAGACTGATCGGATGAGGTACTGCCGAGCCAGTCGTGGTAGTCATATCATTCATATGACTTGTTATGATTGTGTTCCATTATTAAATGATAAAGTTCAACCTTTTCAATAAAACCAAAAATTTGAAAAAATAATGAGTATTTTTTACAGCCGATTTTAATTTAAAATGTTACCCACCTTTATTTTTACATATATTAATTCATGCTTACTTTCTTTCATTTTTTTATTAAAAAATTAAATAGTTCACCCTTTAATTTACCCTGACAGAATGACTAAATATATATTTTTTGAAAGCATATCTTCTCTGCAAACCATTCACACAGTTTAACATCCAGCCATTTCAGAATATTCAAAACAAATTTTGTTTGTTACCACATTGCAGTGCAGAGCTGACGATGAAAAACGTATGCCAGAAATGAATTATATGCCATCATAAAAATGTTAATATTCAAACATTTTGTCGACCATTAAAATGAGTTAAAAAATTTGTTACGAACCAAAGGAACGGCCACAATACGAATCACAAGAACAGCAACAATAACAAATATGACGATGTATTTCACTTTGCCGAAACGGAGAAAACCCCCCAACGCAACAAAAAATCGTTAAAAACCTTTGTAAGGGGGAATAAGAAAGAACCCACCGGCGAAGAAAAATTCACTTGCAGCAACAGCTGTTTGGCTTAAGTAGGTAGAAGAGTGTGCCAGCCACAACATTTCATTTCATTTCACTCCACTCCACACCACTTCACTCCATTTCACTCTAAAGCCAACAATGAAGAATTGTAACAGAAGGCGTAAGAGACGAGTCGAGACCAGACGAGTCAGGACGAGACGACACGATGTTGCAAGGAAGGAATGTAAGAAATGGGCTAATGAAAAACGTAGAATAGCAACACCGCACCATTAACTTAAGTGGCTTTTTAAATTGAACGCACGTATTTTTATGGGTCTTCATTGTTTCTTTGCTTCGCCGTTTTAAATGGGTATCCTGCCCGTGAGGATCCTGGGGTGGTATATTAGGTCTTAATGTTAGGTTTGCCACATTTATAGCAGATATCAGGAGATACTAAGGTATCATTGTTATGGGTGCAAATGTCAACTTCACAATGCCTTCAACGCGACTGAACTCAAATGGCTGAATAGAAGAGCACACGCCCTAAAATGTCTAGGCCATAAACATACATACTTATTTACTTAATTCTACAAGAAGTGTGATAACTTCTACATATATTCACAGATTTGATTCAAATAGGCCTTGTTTACTTCGCTAAGATGACAGCTGTTTATTGTTTTGTAAAGAGGGTTTTCGCGCTATTTAAATAAAAATTAAAAAAACATGATTATTTAAAATAAATATATGGCATCTACAAAGAAGGTCATAACTCCTACATTTACCTATAGATATTTTAAAAATAAAGACGCTCTTCTTCGTTAAATATGGGGTTTTTCGTATGAACAAAAAATATTTTTTAATATATATTTTTGGCGACATTTGTAACCGTCGTATTTATAGTCTTTAATTAAATAAAAATAAGATTACACATATTAAAGGTATCTTCTACGAAAATTGAAATAAAAATTAAGTGTCCCAAATTTAAAATTTATTTGTGTGCATTGAGGCATACTGATATAAAACATCAACACAAGTTTTTTTAACTCGAGCTACCTTTTATATTTGTACTCTCATTTTGGAAATGAAAGTCCACATTTGCACCCATACCTTAAATATATCTTTAATTTAAGGCACTTATGATGTCTAAAAATTTTGTGAATTTTACTTTTTTACTCTTTACTGGTACGAAAAAACCCATACAAAATAAAACAAAAAAAATGAAAAATATTTTTTTTTATTTCTTAACATTCCAGCGAAGAGAACAATGTCTACACGTAAAAGGTCTATGGATAAATGTAGAAGTTAGTACCCTCATTGTAGACGCAAAAGATTTACAACAAATAACATTTTTAATTTTAATAGCGTGAAAAACTGCTTTATGAATTAGATAACAAAATCTAGAATAAAATTGAGAAAAATGATTTTTTTCGAAAAAACATTACTTGCTTAAAAACACAAAAAATTAAACAGAAAAAACATGATAATCATGATTTTTGTTTAAACAGTTTGCTTTAAAAATGAGAAAAACCCCACAAAAATAGAACAAGAAAATTTAAAAAACATAATGTTCTATTTTTTTAAAGCTAACATTTTAACGCAGAAACCAATGTAAAGGATGATTTTTTAAGAGCTTGATAACTTTTTTTTAAAAAAAACGCATAAAATTTGCAAAATCTCATCGGTTCTTTATTTGAAACGTTAGATTGGTCCATGACATTTACTTTTTGAAGATAATTTCATTTAAATGTTGACCGCGGCTGCGTCTTAGGTGGTCCATTCGGAAAGTCCAATTTTGGGCAACTTTTTCGAGCATTTCGGCCGGAATAGCCCGAATTTCTTCGGAAATGTTGTCTTCCAAAGCTGGAATAGTTGCTGACTTATTTCTGTAGACTTTAGACTTGACGTAGCCCCACAAAAATAGTCTAAAGGCGTCAAATCGCATGATCTTGGTGGCCAACTTACCGGTCCATTTCTTGAGATGAATTGTTCTCCGAAGTTTTCCCTCAAAATGGCCATAGAATCGCGAGCTGTGTGGCATGTAGCGCCATCTTGTTGAAACCACATGTCAACCAAGTTCAGTTCTTCCATTTTGGGCAAAAAAAAGTTGGATATCATCTCACGGTAGCGCTCACCATTCACAGTTACGTTACGATTCGCATCATCTTTGAAGAAGTACGGTCCAATGATGCCACCAGCCCATAAACCGCACCAAACTGTGACTTTTTCTGGATGCATTGGTAGCTCTTGCAATGCTTCTGGCTGATATTCACTCCAAAATCGACAATTCTGCCTATTTACGTACCCATTGAGCCAAAAATGAGCTTCGTCGCTGAACACAATTTCTTTCTTACTGAACTTTCTTAACAGAGCACGCATTTTGATAATAAAATTCAATGATTTGCAAGCGTTGCTCGTTAGTAAGTCTATTCATGATGAAATGTCAAAGCTACTGAGCATCTTTCTCTTTGACACCATGTCTGAAATCCCACGTGATCTGCCAAATACTAATGCATGAAAATCCTAACCTCAAAAAAATCACTCTTTAGATCTATGGATCTTTATAGAGGTTACGACTCTCTTTGTAGACGCGAAGGCATTCTTTAAAAATTCAACATTTTTTCAATTTTTGGTTAAATAGCACGAAAAACTGTTTTACAAATTAGACACAGAACATTTATTTATTTTATTTTTGTAATATCCACAATAGTTCCCACGCATCATCCTCAAAAATTCACGGTTTGATGAAATTTATGGACCGTTTGAATTGTTGGTCCTTAAATCTCTAGGGCAGAAAATAAACCTTTTTGCGATTTTTTCTCAGTGTTTTTACTGCACAAAGCATAATATTTTTTATTTATGAAATGAATTAAAAAATCACTGTTGTGCAGTGTCTGTCTTTTCTGGATTCGTGTAATTATACCCTCTCTCTACAGAGTATGCTATACCATATATATAATTTGTGACACAAAAAAATATAACGCATTGAAGGGGTGCATTAAGACCCTAAGTATACTTGGATCAAATACGTTTCACGACTGTTTTAGCTGTTTAAGTCATATACGTATGTCCGTCTGGCTGGCTGGTGTACACGGCAACATTCGAAAACAGTTAACTTTGCACATATAATTATTTTCCCCAAACTTAGTTTAACTTCGGAGATGGGCGAAATTGGCCCACACACAAAAAGTTCCATATTCCTAATTTAAATTATATCCAATGTAACTTCCACTCGGATATAAAGGGTGATTTTTTAGCTATTATCTTTTTGGCAACACTGGTTTAAACAGCTGACGCACGTTTCGTGTTTTGTTTCACTGTCAAACATATCCATTTTGGTCTATAATTTAACCATGAATCGTCTTACAAACGAACAACGCTTGCAAATTATTGAATTTTATTATCAAAATGCTTCTCTGTTAAGAAAGTTCATCGCGCGTTTCTTAGCGCGATTCGGGCTATTGTGACTAAATTTCGCACCAAATTTACATTGTTGGACATTAAACCACCAGAGTGCGAAGTGAAGAAAATATCGCAGCTGCATCGGCCAGTGTTAATGATGACCATCAATTATCGATTCGTCGCCGTTCGCAGCAATTGGGCCTCTGTTACTCAAAAACGTGGAAATGCCAAAATTGGACTTGAAGCGCAGTCAAGGTCAATATTTGCATGAATTAATCTTCAAACATTAAATTATATGGACCGTACTATCGATTCAAATAAAGATTTCATGCATTTTTCTGAATTTTATGTGTTTTTTTGAAAAACTTTCCTATATCTTTTAAAAAATCACCCTTTATAAAGGGTTGTTAAATTTTAAGGGCCGATGTTGATTTTGAATAAAACACAAATTATTTAGAAAATTATTGTAATTTATTTTATTTTTCAATTATGTATGGAACAAAATATCGTCCAAATGGCCAAATTGGGATGGTCCAAATTTTCGATGACGCTGAGGCATAATTGAGGTTCTATGCCGTTAATGTGCCGAATGATCTCATCCTTTAGCTCTTGAATTGTTGCTGGCTTATCGACGTACACCTTTTCTTTGAAATAACCCCTAAGAAAGAAGTCCAACGGTGTCAAATCACATGATCTTGGCTGACAATTGAGATAACACGACCATTGAATTTGTCGCGCAAAAGAGCCATTGTTTCGTTAGCACCGTCCTGTTGAAACCACATATCGTCCACATCCATATCTTCCAATTCGGGCCATAAAAAGTTCTTTATCATCTCACGATAGCGAAGAGCATTCACAGTAACTGCCTGACCGGCCTCATTTTGGAAAAAATACGGCCCGATGATGCCGCCAGTCACACCAAACAGTCACTCTTTGTGGGTGCATTTGTTTTTCGACAATCACTCTTGGATTATCATTCGCACAAATGCGGCAATTCTGCTTATTGACGAATCCACTGAGGTGAAAATGTGCCTCATCACTGAAGATGATTTTCTTCGAAGTGGACGATATGCATTTTGATTTGAACGCCCATTTCCATAATAAGCCTGAATAACTTTAACGCGCTGCTCGATTGTGTATCTTTCCATGGTTTGAGTTAGTCTGAAATTGAGAAATGTCAAATGAAATGCAGAAATAAACTTAACGTTTAAGTGAGGTTCACATTCAACATCGGCCCTTTCAATTTAACCACCCTTTATAATCAGTTGTATTTCAAAAGTTGATTATGTTTTTATAATTGTTGTAAGCGTAAGGAATATGGAGGGGTATCCACTCATTTTCAAGTAGCTCCCACACGAATTGGCATAATCTTGTTTAAAATAAAACTGATTAACTTCCAAACGGATAGTCGAAATCAGTTGCAATTTGATATTTGAAAATGTTTTTAAATTAATTTGATTGACATTCGGAAAGTGAGTTGTGGTTCTCATTCGTTTGAATGAATCATTTATGTAATGAATCCGTGTATTTGAAAAGTCGCTGCGAAACCACCAGAAGAAGGTTGTCATGGATCGGAAATCATCATAGTGGAATTTAGTGTGATGATACAAAATTTACTGAGTTATTGAAATTTTTATTAATACTAAATACAAGTTTTGATCATTACAGTTAACATCTCTCATTATTGACTTCAACAAATACCTAAAATTTATTAAAACAGATAAAAATGGTCAAAAAACCATGGTGATCATTTTAGTAAATAATCCCCAATTTTGGAACACATATCCCCACTTTGGGAATTCCGGTATTTTTTGGAAAAAATAAACTCTAGTAATATTTACATCGATTTACCTTCAATACGTAAAATAATGAGAGATGTTAACTGGAATGACCAGAACTTGTATATTTGCAAAAATTTAGTATTAATAAAAACTTCAATAACTCAGTCAATTACTAACGCATCTTTTAAATAAAAGTGGCGTTTTACTCCTTTCCAAATGTGTTATTTAAATAAATTTACAATTGGTACGATTACAAAACAAATTAATGTGCAAAAAGTTATATTTTTTAAAGCTATATATCGATCGGAAGCTCCAGGTTTCTTCCTTTCAAATCCAATAAAGTTACAGGGTTATCAGAATAAAATATTTCGTCACTGGGTCAAGCCATCAGTGAGCTAAACGCTTCTCACAACACCTCTAAAAATAATCCCAGCAAAAACTTGGTAAAGACACCTCATTATTATTGGCATTACCTAGTAATGAGAGCACATTACGCCCTGCATTATTTTGAAGTATGAAATAATAATCTTCCTTATAATGGTTTAAAAAATTACTTATTAGTAACAAAACATCCATGTTTTGGTATATATTGAGTTGTGTGTAGCTTTGTCTTCCATTCATTTCGGTGCTGCCGCGACCGTCGCTCGAATATTGAACGGATTTGATATTTTCGATTGTTAAAGCAAATTTAGTTGCTTCATGTCAATCGAAGCGTGGACATGTTACGCGGAATGTGGATTGTTTCTTTGCAGAATCATAAAGTTAACTTGTTGAACTATATTGGAATTTAAAAAATATTTTATTGTTAAAATAGTATTATAATACTATCTTATCAACACAATCACAATAAGAAGAATGTAAAATACATTTCTCCCATTCTTCTTATTATTCTGTTACTTTTGTTACGACAACTTTACTTTTTTAGAACTGTACTTTTTTGTGTATACGTTCGCTAGCCGTGGTGTCGTTATTCATCATACAAATTTTAAAATATAATGAAGTTGCAACTTGAAGTTGCTAGAAATATTTTGCTGTATGCGTGTGTTCAAACCACAACACACAACAAGGTCAACCAACATACTTATCACCCAGTACTTATATATTAAATTTTTGTAAGCGTGCGTGGAAGTACTTATTTCTCAACTTTTTGTAAGCTAGTGTGGAAATACTTATTTTTTTACAATCCCTTTATAAAAATAATTAGAAACGGATCCGAAAAATAAGTAGTGAAGGTTTTTAGTTTTGCCTTATTCCCCACATTACTTGGTAATGAGAGTTTTTGCTGGAATGTAATTTTTTTATGTTGCATTTTATCTAAATTTTTACTTTGAATTAATAGACCATTGGAAGCACTTTAATATTCAAATTTTTACTCTTGTCTCAGAAAAACTCATTGGTCGTATTATTGGACGTTTAGATTGATTTTTCTTTTGGTTTTTCAACGTGACAGCTTAAAACTCATATTTCTTGGAAATATTTTGTAAAATGTGTCATGAATAAATAAAAAATAAATAAAAGCAAGTAATACATTTCAAATGATGAATATCGGACGAAAAATAACGACGCTGACTTAATGTGTGTGAAAAAATTTTATATAGAAGATGGTTTTCAGAGCTAAAATTTGCAAACCCTTGGAAGCACTTTAAATAAAAAATTTTATTCTTGTCTTATAATAACTCATTGGTCGTGTTGTTGGACGTTCATATTGATTTTTGTGGTTTTTCAAGGCGACAGATAAAAACTCATATTTCTTGGAAACATTTTGTAAGAGGTGTTGTGAAAAACAATAAGGAATAAATACCTTCTATTTATTTCTATTAAGATACTACCACAGAATACGAAATCATTACAGTTTTCACTATGAAAAACCACAAAAATTACTATAAACGTCCAATAATTCGACAAATAAGTCAATCTAAAACAATAATCAAAATATATATTTAAAGTGCTTTCTAGGGTCTATTATTTCAGAAATAATTTTGACAAATATGCAACCCAAAAAAACCAAGCTTTCTAGGGGAGCGTTTTTTAGGGGAGCGTTTAGTTCACAGACGGCTTGGTCTAAGAACGAAATATTTAGCAAATCATCATTAAACAATCCAAACTTTATTTTCGTGTGTTGACTGGAAATTGTTTTCCCATTCGAATGGAAAGCGACCCACCCTAATATCCATATGGGAAAATAATAGGTTTTAAAATTTATATTATTATTCATTAAATTTTCTTATAAAATATTTTATCAATGTGAGAATTATGAATATGAAAGTATATTTTCTGATTACGAATTTGTTTTTCTCATTATGAATTGGTAAATTTACTGTTTTCATTATAAATTAATTTGAAGCTAGTACACTTTGAAGATTGTACCGACCAGTACATTCGCTGTAAACCTCCTAACGCTCTGATTTGTTCCCGTTTTTTTTCTTTCAGCTCAAAAAAAAATGAAAAATTCTTGGCTGCTCGGCTAAAAGCAAGAAAAAGAAAGTAAAAACTACGCGCGAGTACTCCTTTTTGTTCGCCGCTTGGTATGTTCAGCTTCATTTACGAAACAAAACATAAAACACTTTCAATTTGCTCGGCAAGGGAATGCTGGCGCACCAGAGAATTGAAGGAGTTCCGTGTTGCGCGGCCCCGCAACACATTAAAGCCTTCTTGTGTTTTTCTTTGCAGAGAATAAAAGAAACAAAATCATTTGAGCCGCGCACCATTAGCTACAATGTGGTCGTGTTCGTGGAGTGTTACCTACATGCAAACACAGAGTTATTTTACCCACAGGTAGTAAGGTGAAATGCAAAAGGACGTAATAAAAAAAAAATAAAAAGTGATTGATTAGTACCAAACTATTCATGGTTGTCATTTTTGTACTTTTTGTTGAGTCCCAATGAGCAATTAGTGGAATATTATAGATCTGAGTCGAAAGCATCAATGAGTTAAAATTACGTTACGCTACACTGAAAGAAAAATCGTTCGTTACATCAACGAATCCAATTCGTTATTGCCATTTCGTTGCATCAACGAAATATTTCGTTCCCATAACAATCCGCACGTTGCTACGATCTGAACGTTTATGGTATGAAACAGATTTTTTGTAAGAACGTTTCTGCAACAATTCAATATTCGTTGATGCAACGAAAATATTCTCTTTAATTTTTTTCATGGGAAAACATTAATTAATAAAAAAATCTATAAATTTCTGATTATAATTATTGTTTTTATACAAATCCATATTATTTTGTCAAAAATTATTAAAATTAATGGAGTTTAGATTGAACACATTGCCTCAACAACTCATTCGTTGCAGCAACAAAACTGATATCGTTGCAGTGGAGCAATTATTCCTTGGTGCAACCATCGGAGACACACAAATTATGTGTTTTTCTAGTGTGTGTTTTTGGGATGTATTCGATAGTAATTCTCATTCACGTTATTGGAGTTCTGCCTTAAGTAGTTGAGCTTCTGTTGCGAATAATCACTTCGAAGTCCACTGCCGGTGGTCATCATGGAACTAAATTATATATACTGAAAGAAAAACGTTCGAGGCCGGGACGAATTTTGTTCTTGAAAATCAACTAACGTCGGCGTTCATTGCTGCAACGATAAAGTTTCGTTGCTGTAACGAAAATGTTTAATTTATTGCCACCAATATTTTCGAAACCAAATTGTTTCAGCAAGGAATCCGCGTTGTTGTAGCAACGAAACAGAGTTGTTGCAGCAACGAATCAGAGTTGTTGCACCAATGAATTAGAATTGTTGCAGCAACGAAATAGCATTGTTGCAGCAATGAAACAGCATTGTTGCAGCAACGAAACAACATTGTTGCAGCAACGAATCAGCATTGCTGCAGCAACGAACATATTCGTTGTAGAACTATTATTTCCATTAAATCAATATTCGTTGCATCAACGAAACTTTGTTCGTTGCAGCAACGAACGCCGACGTTGGTTGACTTTCATTTAACACATTCGTTGCCGCAACGTACAATTTCGTTCCGGGTACGTACGTTTTTCTTTCAGTGTATAAGGTGTAGGTTCAAACTTTCGGAAAATATGTTCCTTTTTCTCCAATTCTGTTTTTATCATTATTCCAAGGAAAACAGTCCTAATATGTTTGTTTGGTCATACAACCCAAAATAAATATAAATTTTTTTAATCCATTAGAATATCCACAACATAAAATAAAATTAAAACTGCTGTTAGGTCTGTTTGCTTTTAGCACCCAAGATATGTATATGGGTACATGGAATCACATACAGAACTAGCACTATTCATATGCTGACAAAAAAGAAGAAAATTCTGCTTTTTTTATATTCCATCTTTTTTCCAGATAAATTGTTTGTGGTGTAATGTCTGAATGCATTTAAACGTGTTTGGGACGTGCAACATATGTTTCATTTCCTACAACATTTTCAATTCATGTTGCAGTGTTTTTTTTACAACTCTCTATGGAGCAAGTTGGCCATAAACGCATGCTTTTCAGAGCTTTGTTGTCGGCGTTGGTTGTACGGCGGCAATGGGAAAAGGAAAAGGCGGCGAAATGTTTTTTTTTCATAAATTTGAAAAGGAAATGGATTTTCTCGTTTGGTTATTATGCTATTAGAATGTGAATTATGTGCGAGTATATGAAACTCAACAATGCATTTGTTGAGTTGTGCACTATTATCAAAGTCGGCTAAATGTTTGCAGCTGTAGTAGGATTTTGGGTAAGAGGACAAAAATATTAAGTTGTATCGTAAGTACCTTACTCATGCAACTCATATTTTTTTCGAATAGAGTTGCAAAAAATATTGGGCGAAAATCGAAAATTTGAAAATCGGATGATGGATGTTTTGCACTTTTACAATTGGCTTTAGCGAAATCGTATAGGCTATGGAAAATCTAAAAAAAAAACTATATTTTTCTGGTTTCTATGGAGTTTCCATCGAAAATGGGTAGAATTTTACAAAATGTACGTATTTGATTTGAACTGGGATATTGTCCTGGCTCAAGACCATTTTGCATCTATATTTAATAGAATGCAAATTTATTTACAAATGGCATAATGACAAGTATTACTTGGTTGCTTACTACCACTATCATGATTTTCATCCTGTCAAAGGTTTCATCAGGTGGCTTCGTAGCGCCTTTTCAACATCATACCCGGCGTCTTTAAGTAAATGATTCTCACAAACGAATGAGAAGCACAACCGAAGCTGAATATGCGTTTACAAATTGGAAAGGTCATTTAACATTGAATATTATTCATATTCACATAGCCACCTAGATGGGAATGAGCTTCATGAAGGCTGAAATAACGTCTGATATGTCCTTTTTGAACGGATTTTTTTTTATTTTCTCGAAAAATGGTCAAATTGAGCCATCACGAAAGGAGCTCTAGGAGGCTTAAGATCTTTCACAAAAATGATTCTCATAAAATTCCACAATATAGTTCTGACAGTAGGAATTCTTTCAGACATTAACTTATAATTTTTTCACTTAGTTCCGTTCCACCATGAATAAAAATTTGACCCACTGTATAAAGAAACTAGGACCAGCTGTGCTATAAGTTTATTCTTTATTCAGTTTAGTCATATCTCCCGGGAAAATTAAAATTTCGAAAAAAATGTCGCTTCCTTCGACCTTCCTTCGAAAAAATGAAAATTCGACCTTCTGTAAAAAGAAACTCACACCAGCTGGACTGTAAGTTTATTCTACAAAAATTATCTACTCAATATGAATTATAGGTATTCTATTCCACTCAAAAACTCTTAATTTGTTGGACAGTGTTATTTCTTCAAATCTACAGAATTAATTTGAATTTTTGTGAACAAAATGGGCATAGGAAACTTTGTGAACCTTAAACTTTCAAGTATAGAATGTGTTGAGCAATATTACTTAAAATACTACGAGGAACATTTTTGTGGAAAATTTTAACCCTCTAGCTTCTCAATATCGGGATCATTTTGGCCCCTTTTACTGCGAAAGTGAAAAACACCCTTAAACATCGATTTAAGTGCTCATAATGTTCTACAAAAATATTTATCATAAAATTCTACTATGAATCTCTGAATACGCCAAAACACAAAACTCAACTTAAATTCCAGAAATAAGGTAAAACTTAAAATTGATATTAGGGTTAATTTCGTACTTTTTTCGAATTGGTGCTAAACTGTCCCATAAAACTGAATTTTAGGGGAGTGGTGTGAATGTAAATTTCACAAAATATTTTTTACATAAAACCTGACTAATTTATTTAATAATAAAAAATAAGTTCAATAAGTTGAATTGAAAATTAAATTGAATTTTACGTTTTGACTTATTTCTGGCATTGAAGTTGTTTTTTTTTCGAAAAAGTTTCATTTTATTCCACAGTGTTATTGTAACCGCGTTCTTGCAGTTTTCCTCCCAATTTATCCATTGAAAGGTCAAAATGTCAGAATTTAAAGTAAAAAACTTTCCAAAGGACAAGGATGCATTTTCGATACAAAGTTTCCCATCTTTTAGTTTTTACTTCAACAACTTTGAATATTTTGATTAGTATGATTATTAATATAGAAGATACATAAATCATAATTTGCGACTGAACCTTTCATTATCCCCTTTAAAATAGGAATCGGAATAAATATTAGGAAGTTCTTGCGGACTTAATCTGGCCTTTATACTGGGGCATGTTCCAACTTTTTGATATATTTTGATAACATTCTCACCAGATTTTAGGGCTCTCAGTTTTTTTCTCTTTTACGCCGTGAATTAATTTTTAGGCAAAATATGATTTGTAAAGGATATTTTGAAGGCGTTCACTCAGTGACAAAAAGTGACCACAACAACTTTTTTTGACATTTGCTGTCTGCAGCAGATTTCTTTTTTCTATTTTTATGGGATTTTTCATGCCAGAGTCTCTTCATCAGGGTATCCCAGACTATAAGGGTGGAAAAATCTTTCGAATTGCGAATGGCATACCCTTTTGGATCCCAATAGCTGAAATAACAACTATGACGATAGCCATTGATGATAATAAAATTAATATGGAAACTATTTGTTTGTAACTTCCAAAAGAAAATGAGATAGATTCATTGTTTAGTATACCGATCGGCTTAGAATTACTTTTTTCCATCCGTCTGTCATCCATCTATTCTTTTAATCAAAGTACAGATCGAAATTGTTGCCCGATCCTAACACCAACTGGCACAATTAAGTTTATCGGTTCAGATTTACACATTGCTCACATACAAATTTTGATTGCGATTTGACTCTTTCGAGCGTCTTATATTTCAACTAGAATCATCTATTCTGAAAGTGGATCATTTTGGTTCAGATTTATATATAGCCCCCATTCACATTTTTCCGCTCTAGAAACCATATTTTTTAACAGATTTTCAACAAATGTGACACAGTACCTTATATTTCAACTAGAAACATTTCTGGTTAAAATGGGTCAGATCGCTTCATATTTATATATAGCTCCCGTACAAATGTCGCTAACGATTTCACTTCTTCTGCTCTAGAAAACACATATTTTAACATATTTTGATCAGAACAAGTTATATTTAACCTGGAAACATACATTCTTATAGTAGGTCTCATCGGTCCATGAATAGGACTCATGCCGAAATCCTGACCGAATTCAATTATATTAGCTTATAAAGTGGAGGGTATCATGTAGTATTTGTTTATTTTTCGATTTTTTTTCTCAGCAAAAGGCTACATCTGTGTTCTAAATACACTATAATTTCAGAGTTTGTTTTTCAGATGATTTTGCTATATCCGACAAAATTTATTTATTTATTTTTTAAAAATAATATTTTAAACAAGTAAGAAGGCGTTAAGTTCGGCCGGGCCGAATCTTAGTCCACGGAGTGCATTCCATAGTATTACCAGCAGATTAAAGCATGTCGACTTTACATAGAAGCACAGTACCATATTATGAAAATCGTGATATTTTTATGCAGATTACTATATCTGTTTAATATTTCAAACTATAATGTATACTTATGCGCACTGTTTAAAATCGACTACAATATATAAATAAAATGCTGTAATTGTGAAAGTGAACATGTCTAAATATTAGGCGATTGTCAGTCGCCATTAGAAAGAAGCATTTTCAGGTACAGACAAAGTGATAAGAAAGGTATAAATTTTAAAGATATCCCCATTCGCCCCATTCTCCGGCCAAATGTACAAATTTCGAAAAAACCCTTTTTCGAGTCTTCATAGTCAGAATGTGTACACCGAATTTCATGATTTTAACTTCAGCGGTTTGGTAGGTTCCATTTTTATCCCTCTTTTTAATTATATCCCTTAAAAGTACGAATTTCGAAAAATCCCTCTATTTTACGTGTCTATGAAATTAGCTGTTGTCATATCATTGGTACCATATTTTATCCCTTTCTGTCCCATTTCGCCCGCTAAAACTTTTATTTTCTTTGTGGTGCTTCCAAGCTACAAGAGGAATGTCCGCAACAAAATTTTAACTGTATGAAAATAAAAAATTTAAGTAATAAGCCAAGGCTACCAATATTTGTTTACTATATATATATAATGGACATAATACTTCAATTCATAAAGTAAATATAAGGGAGCAATCATAAATACCCTAAATATTGGGGGATAGAGAGTGTACTTTCAGCTACAGTCGTTTGGTTGATTGTATTTCCATCCTATTTTAATTTCAACAGTATAAATTTTTGAAAATACCTTATCTCTCACGTACGCAGTATAAGACAACTTCATGATTCTACCATTTTTTGTCGTAAAAGCAACAAAATAAAGTACGAACTTGAAAAAAAAAAAATATTTTACGTGACTATGCAGTCAGAGGAATGTATACACCGAATTCCATGATTCTATCAGCGGCCATTTTGTTGGTACCATTTTCATCCCCTTTTTCCAATTTTGCCCCCTCAAGAGTACGACTATCTAAAATCTCTTTATTTTACGTATCTACACGATTAGAGGGACGTACTCACTGAATTTTATCATTCTAGCTGTATTCGATTAGTTGGTACTATTTGTATCCCCTGTAGCCATTGTATCCATTGAAAGTACGAATTTGGAAAAAACGTTTTATTTTTCGTGTCTACGCAGTCAGAGGAATGTATACTCCGAATTTCATGATTCTAGCTGCTGTCATTTGGTAGGTACTATTTTTATCCCCTTTTTCCATTTGAACCCCAAAAAGAACGAATTTTGGAAAGTTCTTTTATTTTACGTGTCTACGCAATCAGAGGAATGTATATATCGAGTTTCATTATTCTAGGTGCAGCCGTTAGGTTGGTACTATTTTTATCCCTCTATCCCCATTTAACCCCTTAAAAGTACGAATTTAGAAAAAATACTTTTATATTATGTATCTACTCTATTAGAGGAATGTACACGCCAAATTTCGTGTTTCTATCTGTTGTCGTTTGATAGGTACCATTTTTATCCCTTTTTGTCCCATTTCGACCCCTACAAATAAAAATCACTCTATAGTGCCCTTTTATGCTATAGAGGGAAAGCGCATTGCAAATATCAACTAAATACAAGCTAATATGTTCAAAATTATGCTGAAATGCTCTAAATATTAGGGGTATTTTCAGTCCTTGTGAGGGAAAAATTTTTCCCTCTGGGCCGATTTCGTCCACTTTCAATCCCAACCGATCTACAACCATAAGACACATTTAGGGAAAATTTGAACCTCCTAGCTCTTTTCGTTCGGCCGCTATCGTGCTTTCAACAGACAGACAGACGGACATGGCTATATCGTCTTAGAATTTTACCTCGACCCAGAATATATATACTTTATGGGGTCTCCGATGAATATTTCAAGGTGTTACAAACGGAATGACAAAGTGAAAATACCCCCATCCTGGAGGTGGAGGGTATAAAAATTATCCAAAAATATAATTTATATGGAAGTAGTGACATGTTTCGACAGAAGTCAGCCACGGGTATGCAAACGTTATTTTCGATTGTTTTACCACCATTCAAAAAATAGAGGATATGCATTTTTTGGTGTTCATACACCACAGATTCTAAGCCAATATGAGTAGCCCTCATAATTACCTCTAATTTAACATATAATAGATTATATATTATATATAATATATATATTATATATATATATATATATATATATATTGATTATATTGGGTTGCATTCATTGCATGGACCTATACAACGGTAGTCCAATGATTTGAACATAAAAACAGTTGATTGCAAAATTTAATTTTATTACCCAACTTGATACGCTTAGCCCGGTTTCTCCTATTTCATTATGCCATCTATGTTGTATAATTTCTCAAGTGTTCCAAAATATCCATTAAATTCCAATGTAACTTGATCAATTGAATGAAAGTCTTCCCTTCGGACCGGTTTCGCCTATTTTCAATTCCAAACTTCCACACAATACTATTTTTATCCTAAAAGTACTATTTTTGAAAATGCATTATCTTTCACCTGCACAATGAATGTAAGCACCTAATTAAACCCATTTGCCTGGTACCAGTTTTATCTTCTTTTGCCCAATTTTGCCCTAAAAGTACGAATTTGGAGAAAGCCTTTTATTTATATAAATAGAATATCATGATTGTAGCTGCAGTCGATAGATTTGTACCATTTTGGATTACCCTGTTTTCCTTAAAATTAAAAATTAAAAAAAAATCTTTATGCTGCGAGTCAGATGAATGTACACCCAAATTTTATGATTCTTGCTGCTACCATTTGGTCGACACCAATTTCATCCCATTTCGCTCATTTTGACAGTCCATATTACAATTGAACCAGATATATATGATATACGTCTGAAACTATAGTTAGTTAGTTTTCAATTTCCCCATCCTGTTGCCCCTTAATTTTCTAAAAAAAATGTGTTAGTGTCAAATAAAAGATGAGAATATTTGTTAAAAATATTTCGAATTCCATGCTTCTATATGTATTAGTTTAGCATTAACAACTATTTCAAGTTGATCCGGGGAAATTGAAAAAATAATTCCCGTTTCCCGGGAAATAAAAAGTACGGGAAAATGCAAACCCTAATGTCAATGCTGAACTAGTACAGAAGTATGATATTTGAAATATTTTTAATAGATATTCTCCTCTTTAATTTGACACAAATACCGTTATCATAGGGTACGAACAAGAATATACAATTATTAACTTTTTAAACTTTGTTGTCCTATGAAGGGGCAACAGGATGAGGAAATGAAAAACCAAAAATGCAGAGTTGCTCCATTTTGCCTATAGTTTCATACGTATATCAATCGTTCCAAGTGTAACGATTTTTTAAAAAATTGTCGTACGGTGTAATAAGTAAAATATAAATAAAATAAATAAACTAGGGGGTAAACTAGAAATGGTCATTAATGCCTATCTAATACAGATAGAAGCATGGAATTTGAAATTATTTTAACAGATACTCTCCTTTTTTTGATTAATTTTTGAAAAATTGTGTCCTTTCGGACTTTGTAGTCCTGTGAAGCGCCAATTAACTCAATTTTGCCTATACTTTCATACTTATATAATCCGATGTAAATGTAGAAGTACATAAATAAAAGTACAAATTTCGAAATTACTTTGATTTCACAAAATTCCCATGACTGTATAGTAGTATACATACAGTCATAGCAATTTACTGGTCGAATTGTTGTTCTATCTTTAGCCATATGGTCGTTACCAATTTTATTCCTTTTCAACATTTTCCCTCTTAAAAGTACGAATTTCGAAAATCACTTTATTTTATTTGTATATGTCAGTAAAGGTATTTATGATTTATGAAGAAAACATTACTACAACTGGTACCATTTTTATATCTTTTTGTGAAAAAAAAGTTTTTTTGCTAAAAGAAATAAATCAAGAATATGTATACTTAATGGGGTTTAAGGTCGATATTTCAAGATTGCACAACATATAATTTAACGTACATCTGGACCTGATCTGGCGTATATTCCCTATGTTATAATCCATAACATAAAGGTACTTTAGATGAAAATTTGGATTTTTAACATAAAATTTTGAATATTGTTTTCATTTTTTTTTATGCGATTTTTTAAACGCAAATTCGGCAAGTGAGTTGTGATTCTCGTTCGTTTGTGAGAATCATCTCCTTATAGAGGCCGGGTTTGATGTTGAAAAGTCGCTGCGAAGCCACTTGAAAATACTTTTGACATGGTCGAAATCATGATCGTGGTAGTCTGCAGCCAAGTAATAAATGTCACCATGCCATTTGTAAATAAATTTGCATTCTATTAAATATAGAAGCAAAATGGTCTTGAGCCAGGACAATATCCCAGTTCAAATCAAATATTGTTTTCATTTTAACAAACAACAAATCCGTGGATAAATATAAAAGCTTAATAAATTAATCAAACTAGTAAAAATATGGTCTATAAAAAGTATCCATATGTTTTTTCTTCAATTTAAAATATATTTTTACTTCGGCGAAAAAAAAATTGTAAACTAGTGAACCGAGAACTACACAATGTTTTCCAAACACAATATCAAGTTTATCGAGGGGAATCACTTTGCTTCGCAACAATAAATAGAAATACAGTGCAACCTGGCTAATGCATAAATATAATTGATTATTTTCTTCAGAAGATGAGATGAGATTAAGTTGATGATGAAATATGAAACAAATTGGTACAACTACTAAAAATAATAAACACAAATCATCTACATCGAGTACAAATGCCAGTGGGAAAGCTTTTGTTCATATGAAGATGATCAAAAACAAAAAAATATTTATTCACAACAATTTTATTTATTAATTTAATACAGCTGGGCACGAATGTTGTATTGTGTCACATGTGCCAGAAAGACCGGTTCAAAATTCAAAAATAATAACTGTTAGACGAGGTGACATTAATAAATAAATGCAAAATTTGTCCTATACAAAATACCAAATATCATGTCTACACTGTAGTTTTGGCAAGAAATAACAACAATCGCTTTAAATTGAATGACAGAAGAGCGATGAGTCAAATAGCTCACATTAAGTGTGTTTTGTTTCAATGCAATATACATACGCTTAAATATATGTTGATATTGCAAAAGTTCGCTAAATGTGTGTCATGCTTTTAGGGGGTGACATGGTGCAAATGGGGATAAAAATGGTAATGGTCACTGTCATGCTTCTCGTTCGTTTGTGAGAACTATCTCCTTATAGAGGCCGGGTTTGATGTTGAAAATTCGCTGCGAAGCCACTTGAAAATACTTTTGACATGGTCGAAATCATGGTCGTGGTAGTCTGCAGCCAAGTAATAAATGTCACCATGCCATTTGTAAATAAATTTGCATTCTATTAAATATAGATGCAAAATGGTCTTGAGCCAGGACAATATCCCAGTTCAAATCAATTTTCATAGATTTTATAAAGAAACTTCATTAATTTTATGAAAAAGTTTCAAAAATATTAATAATTTATACTGAAGTTTCCAATATAAACAAAACTAACCAATCAATACATTTCTACATTGAGGGAGTCTTTGCAATAAATATGTCTTTGACGTAAATCAGGGCACATACAGAGAATTCAACCGAATAAAGTCGACACTCTAAAAATGTAGTTGTAATTTATGAAATATTTCATAAAAACTATGAAATCCTTCATAATTTTTACGAAGACATTTCATAACACAATTTTTTCTATTGTTTATAACATGTTTAATAATCTTTAAGAATTGTTTATTTAATACAATGAAATCTTTCTTTGATCTTATGAAACTAAGTTTCACTAATTTTATTTTGTTTTTTTTTTAATATTAAATGTTTATGAAAAAAATGTATGAAAGATTTTATTTTATTTATAATTTTTTTCATAAATATTAAGAAAAAAATCACTAAATTTATGAAACCCTTTTATGAAAACGCTTCATAAATAAAAAAATCTGTCAGTGTAGGGCTTACGCCTATACATTTATGTTATTTTAACATTTTAAAAATCTTGTATCGATATGCAGTACATATCAAACTACTGAGCTGGTCTTATAAGTTTCCGTGGAAATTTATTTTGCAGCTAAAAATAAAACAGTGCTATTGTCATTAAAGTGCATAAACCAAAACAAACAAACAATAACAAATAAATAAATACTATGACTTCGCTATCGCCATGCATTCAAAAATAGTATCAGTTTTGCGCCGTAAATGAATGGCTGTGCAATTTATTCTCTAAAAAAACGGGCAAACAAAAATGTCTGAGGAATATTTAAAAATTGTGCACGATCCACAAACGAAAATATGGAAGTCGATTAACTATCCGTATGCAAATATTATCACCAGATCTTTGGGTGAACAATTTCTAAAAACAATGCGTGCAATAGATGATAAGAAAATAATCGATTACTTCTATGATGCGAATATAACTAAAACGGCTAAAGATGTCTACGAACAAGCGATACTGATCGCAGTGAATTTGCGACGTTTGGGTATAAAGAAGGGTGACGTCATCGTTTTGTTTTCCATGAACAACGAATGGACGGCGGTGCTAACGTTTGGATGTATTTTGGTGGGAGCTTTGCCAAATTTCTTTGAGGTTCACTTGGAGGAAGGTGTGTGGGAAATGATAAAACAATGGACCAAAACGAAACAAATGGTTTATGATTATTATTATTTTTTCTTTTACAGCCCCCACCGCAGACCTATTTGAGATACTCCAGCCAACCGCTATTGTGTATGAAGACAAATATCTGTCGAAAATCCAAGACTGCCTTAAGCGCTGTAAACTCCAAAGCCCACCCCATTTAATTGCAATTGATAGTCGGCAGCAACCGAATGTGCCAGGAGACCTCTTGGAAATTCCAAAAACTAAACTCAATTTTGATAGCTTTAAGAGCATAGAAGTCGAAGATCCTCGACAGGAAATTGCCTGTTTAACATTAACATCCGGTTCGACTGGTATACCGAAAATCGTGCAAGTAACACACGCTCTTATGTTGCATGGCTGCTCAATATGGTGGGATAATGAAGACCACTACGCCCCCTTGAATAGCGATTCGGTGGTCTTCTCATTCAGTCCATTGCGTTGGATCAGTCAAGTTGTTCTACTCTTCAGCTCTATGCTTTTCAGCGTGAAACGAGTGAGTTCTTGTGGCAAACCCACGGGAAAATATGGACTCGATGTTTTACGCAACAATCCCATAACTCATATATTTGTGGCACCTTCAATCTTCTACGAAATACTCTTGCAATTGGACGAATATGATACCGAAAGTTTGAAGTCGCTCAGATTACTGCAGCTGGGTGGGGAGCCACCTTCTCAAATTACCTTGGCTTTGACCAGGAAACATGCGGTCAATGCAAAGTCCTTCCACTGCTATGGGATGACTGAAATGTGCAGTAGCATTGCCAATGACGAGCATATCAACGGTGGCAAACCATTGCCTGGCTATCAAATGCAAATACTCGATGACAATATGCAGCCCTTGGGTGTTAATCAGGCCGGGCAAATAGCTTTAAAGCCTCCGGTGCCTTTGAAAGGTTATAAAGCAGACGAAAATAGCGAACAACTCAATGATGGACGATTTTTCATCAACGGTGATTATGGTCTTATAGACGATCGACAGAGACTGCATGTGTTGGCCAGATATAAAGATCTAATTAGATCAAATGGCAAAGTGGTAAGTGAAACAAAGCCCTGAATATATAACCAATAGATAACAGCTAATCTAATTATTATAATTCATTTAGATCATACCAAATGCCCTGGAATACCACATCATCAATTTACCGGAAGTATATGTGGCACGTCTGGCTGGTTATCGCAAACACCCCGATGACCTAAATGAAGTCGGCACCTTCTTTGTGGTACTCAATGCGAATGTTTCCGGTGCACATGGTGAAATTTCTGCCAAAATTATTGATACGTTAAAAGTGCACCTGAGACCGGAGGAGTTGTCCATTATTCAGGATATACGTTTTGTGGACTCGGTACCTTTGACGACATGCGGGAAAATCGATCGGGTGGCATTGAAAAAATTAGCTTTAAGTACAGCTCAATTGTAAAATAGTTATAAATATTTAACATTTTCCAATGAATATAAACAAGTAAAAACGGCGATAAGTTCGTCCAGTCCGAACTTTATATACCCTCCACCATGGCTTGCAATCCAAAGAGGCTTTCGATTTTCTTAGAAGTGTTATTTTCTTAAAGAAAAGTGTTAAATTTTTTAATATTGCCAAAAAACAAATAAAAATAATAAAAAATAGTTTTATAAATAAATAAAAAATTTTAATTATTTCAAACCACAACCATATTGGTTTATCCCTATTCATATTATAAAACCTTAGTGTAAGTCTGTCTGTCTGTTTCTTTGTTCCGCAATCACGTGAAAACTGCTGAACCGATGTTGTTGAAATTTTCAGCACAGATAGATGCAGCCTATACAAATTCCTATAAGGAATTTTTAAAAATTTGCTCTGTGGACAGAAGGGGCGTGGCAATAGTGTTTTTGAGAGCTAGAAGGCTGAAAATTGGTACATATATATTACTGACCACGAAAATAATAAATATGATGCCGAAATTTGGATTTTAATTTTTGTTGCAAAAGTGTTTTTGAGAGCTAGAAGGCTGAAAATTGGCACATATATATTACTGACCACGAGAATGATAAATATGATGCAGAACTTTGGATTTTCGTTTTGTGAGCGGAGTGGGCGTGCCAATAGTGTTCTTTGAGCTAGAAGGCTGAAAAATGGAATGTATATATCACTGACCATGAAAATGATAAATATGATGCCGAAATTTGGATTTTCGTTTTGTGGGCGGAGTGGGCGTGGCAATAGTGTTCTTTGATCTAGATGACTGAAAATGGAATTTATATATTACTGACCACAAGAAAGATCAATTTGATGCCGAAATTTGGATTTTCGTTTTGTGGGCGGAGTGGTCGTGGCAAAAGTGTTTTTGAGAGGTAGTAGGTTGAAAATTGGTATATATAAAGAGTGATTTTTTTGAGGTTAGGATTTTCATGCATTAGTATTTGACAGATCACGTGGGATTTCAGACATGGTGTCAAAGAGAAAGATGCTCAGTATGCTTTGACATTTCATCATGAATCGTCTTACAAACGAACAACGCTTGCAAATTATTGAATTTTATTATCAAAATGCGTGCTCTGTTAAGAAAGTTCATTGCGCGCTTCCATTTTATGGTCAGTTTAATCGACCCACTGAAGCGGCTATTCGGGCTATTGTGACTAAATTTCGCACCAAATTTACATTGTTGGACATTAAACCACCAACACGCTTACATAGAGTGCGAACTGAAGAAAATATCGCAGCTGTATCGGCCAGTGTTAATGATGACCACCAATTTTCGATTCGTCGCCGTTCGCACCAATTGGGTCTCTGTTACTCAAAAACGTGGAAATGCCAAAATTGGACTAAGCGGATGGACCACCTAAGACGCAGCCGCGGCCAACATTTAAATGAAATTATCTTCAAAAAGTAAATGTCATGGACCAATCTAACGCTTCAAATAAAGAACCGATGAGATTTTGCAAATTTTATGCGTTTTTTTTTAAAAAAAAGTTATCAAGCTCTTAAAAAATCACCCTTTATATTACTGACATCAATTTGATGCCGAAATTTGGATTTTCGTTTCGTGGGATTTGGGCGTGGAAAAAGTGTTTTTGAGAGCTAGAAGGCTGAAAATTGGTACATATATATTACTGACCACGAGAATGATAAATATGATGCAGAACTTTGGATTTTCGTTTTGTGGACGGAGTGGGCGTGGCAATAGTGATCTTTGAGGTAGAAGGCTTGAAAATGGAATGTATATATTACTGGCCACGAAAATGATAAATATGATGCCGAAATTTGGATTTTCGTGTTGTGGGCGGAGTAGGCGTGGCAATAGTGTTCTTTGAGCTAGAAGACTGAAAAATGGAATTTATATATTACTGACCACAAGAAAGATCAATTTGATGCCGAAATTTTGATTTTCGTTTTGTGGGCGGAGTGGTCGTGGCAAAAGTGTTTTTGAGAGGTAGTAGGTTGAAAATTTGTATATATATATATATTACTGACCACGAGAATGATAAATCTGTGGTCACAACCCATAACAGCCTAAGTCTGTTTTTCAATATTTTCAGTACAGGAGTTTAAAGTTTTGAATCTTCACTGAAAATCAGGAGAAGGTGTTTTTTGGAAAACTTTGCTACAGATTCCAAGGAAACGAATTTCTTTACTTAGTTGTTAACAAAAAATAGTTGTTTATTCTCGCAGTCAAAAGATATTATCGAAAAAGACACTTAGGCTCTTATGAATTGTTGAACGAAAGAAAGTCAAAAAGTTCAAGTTGACTTAGGCTATTATTCCAGATTAAATATTATTATTTTATTATGTGTGTGACCTTAACTCAATTTATGTTTATCAAAAAACGAAATTGTAATTCGGAATAAGAGCTTAACTCAAGTTAGGAAAATAAAATTGTTTCTTTGTTTTTTTGGATTAACGACTTAAGTTGATTTAGGCAATGATGAAAAAATAATGTTTATATTTGTTGTAATCCTAAATTGACTTAGGCAGTTATGCCAAAACAGTAATTTAGAAAAATAACTTAAGCTATTAGGTTTTTTAGGATTAATTGCCTTCCTAGAAGAGATACAAACATGAAAAATTTAGAGCAAATAAATTTAGATACGCTGAATACGATGGTGCTAATAACTCAATTGTGTCCTAACTCGAGTTAGGCTGTTAAGGGTTGTGACCACAGAAATATGATGCCGAAATTTGGATTTTCGTTTAATGGGCGTGGCAATAGCTATAAGGCTGAAAATTGGAACGTATATATTACTGACCACGAGAAAGATAAATATGATGCCTGATTTTGAATTTTCGCTTCGTGGGTGGTGGGAACGTATTGGAACGTATATATTAATGAACACGACAATATCAATATGATAATTTCAATATGAAACTTGATTTTAATTTTACCATTTATTTTTTTTTTACTAGGCGAAGCGGCGGAGTTCAGCTAGTAATATAATACGAAATAATACTTCAAGACAATTCAAAATGTAAATTTTCAGAAAATCTAAATACCATATATATTGGGCGATTTGGAAGCATTTTCAGCTACAACCATTTGTTTGGTTGTATTTCCATCCTATTTTATTTCCAAGAGTTCAATATTTTTTATTATTCAAATTTTGATAATCCATTATCTCTCACGTACATAATGCAAGATAACCTAACCTACCCATTTTTGTCGTAAAAGAAAAAAAGGACGAATTTTGAAAAATCGTTTTATTTTGCGACTCTATGTAGACAGAGGAATGTATACACTGCGGCTGCGGCCATTTGGTTGGTACCATTTTTAACCCCATATCCCTTTAAAAGTATGACTTTCGAAAATCTCTTTATTTTACATGGCTACGCAATTAGAGAGATGCACACACCGAATTTCATCATTCTAGCTGTAGCCGTTTATATGGTACCAATTTTATCCCTCTGATCCCATTATATCCCTTGAAAGTACGAATTTGGAAAAACTTTTATATTTTTCGTGTCTGAATGTATACTCAGAATTTCATGACTCTTGCTGCCGCCATTTGGTTGGTACTATTTTTATCCCCTTTTTCAATTTTACACCCTAAAAGTACGAATTTCGAAAAATCCCATTCTTTTACGTGTCCACAAAATAAGAGGAATATGTACACCGAATTTCATAGTTCTAGGTGCAGCCGTTTGGTTGGTACCATTTTCATCCCTATATTCCCATTTTACCCCTTTAATAGTAAGAATTTGGTAAACATGCTTTTATACAGGGTTTTCCAACAAGAGGTGTTATTTTGATTTACTCGGTATTTCGGTAGCTGTCACTTTTGAAGCTTTAATTGTTTGACATTTGACAAGTAGAAACTACGCCATTACTAAAAATGGAACGATACAAGTTACAACAATGCATTGAAATTATTAAAATTCATTAATGAAAATGATCCGGAATTCCATCGGAAAATCATCTTGACTGATGGAGCCCATTTCCACCTCGGTGGCTACGTCAACAAGCAAAATTGCCACACAAGCAACGATCGCTCTTTTACGGGAAAAGTTTCCGGACCGTATTATCTCTCGAAGAGGTGATCACAATTGGCCACCGAGATCTTGTGATTTAACACATTGCGACTTCTTCCTTTGGGGCCACGTGAAAGATAAAGTCTACGCCAACAGCCCAGCGTCGATTCAATACCTCAAAGATAGAATTCGGGAGGCTATCGAGAACATAGGGCAGCTACTTTGCGATTTGGTTATGGAAAATTCCATGAAAAGGATATGGTCCTGTAAGCGTGGTCGTGGTGGCCATTTGGCTGATGTTGTTTTTCATTATTAACGGCATACCTTCCTCTTTATTATGGAATAAACATCCGATCATTTATCTAAAAAAAACACCTCTTGTTGGAAAACGCTGTATTATTTATCCACTGAGTTAGAGGAATGTACACACCGAATATTGTGTTTCGATAATTACCATTTGTATCCCTTTTAGTCCCATTTCACCCTTTACATATAAAAATCACTTTATTGTGCAAGGTTTTGCTATAAGGAAGGAATGCGCAAAATAAGCAGACATATTCAAAAAACATGATGAAATACTCTAAATATTATGGGTATTACAGTCCTTGTGTGGGAAAAATTGTTCCCTCTGGAGCGATTTCGCCCATTTGCAATCACAACCGATCTACAACTTTTAGACATATTCTGGGAAAAAATGCGACATCCTGGCTCCTTTCGTTTAGATGCTAGCGTGCTTTCAACATACGAACGGACAGACGGAGATGTGGGACGTCATATACTGTGACATCACAATTTCCCTTTAGTGGTCAAATGGACCTCCAGCCTAGTCCAGCAATATTTAAAATTTCCCTCATATTATCAGAGGGTATATATTTATGACATTTCAAATGAAATGAGATGTGCACAAGCACAACAAAGTCTTATTGTGGTTGTTATGTGTCCATTCATATTAGTTGCGATTCTAGAAGTTGAGCGGGGTTCCACAGTGTGACGAGTATGTATATAACGAGAACAACCAATAAACTTTTCGATTGTAAAGGTTGATTTTTTAAAAGCTATAGGAAAGTTAAAAAAAACACATAAAATTCAGAAAAATGCATGAAATCTATACGATCCATATAGTTTAATGTTTGAAGATTATTTCATGCAAATGTTGGCCTTGACTGCGCCTCAAATGGTCCATCCGCTTAGTCCAATTTTGGCATTTCCACGTTTTTGAGTAACAGAGGACCAATTGCTGGGAACGGCGACGAATCGATAATTGATGGTCATCATTAACACTGGCCGATACAGCTGCGATATTTTCTTCAGTTCGCACTCTACGTAAGCGTGTTGGTGGTTTAATTTCCAACAATGTAACTTTGATGCGAAATTTAGTCACAATAGCCCGAATAGCCGCTTCAGTGGGTCGATTAAACTGACCATAAAGTTGAAGCGCGCGATGAACTTTCTTAACAGAGCACGCATTTGGATAATAAAATTCAATAATTTGCAAGCGTTGTTCGTTTGTAAGACGATTCATGGTTAAATTATAGACCAAACTGAAGATGTTTGACAGTGAAACAAAACACGAAACGTGCTGCTTAAACCAGTGTTGCCAAAAAATGCAAAGTCACTTATTTTATTTCTATCTATTATATTCTTATCTATTCTTCTTATCTACGTAAGCGTAATCAGTAACCACAGTAGCCACAATTTCGTGTCGGGTAATCCGACCAATATATGCCTTGAAATGGTATAGTGATCGGGGTCATTTATTCGTTGTGTGTGATAACTATTATTATTATCGGTTTTCGGTTGCGTATGAAAGGTACACTAAAATATCCGCTCTGTAGTTTAAGTGAAAAATAGTACAATATAAACAAGTATTCCCAAAACAATATATTAGTTATACGCCTTACATGAAAGTGTAAACATATTAATTCGCTATAGCGTCGTAAAAAGAAATATGTCGGAAGAATATTTTAAAATCGTTCATGACCCACAAACCAAAGTATGGAAGTCAATTAACAATGCGGCGTGTACGAATAATGCCACCGTGTCGTTGGGTGAAAAAATTTTAAAAACTATGCGTTCCATAGATGCACACAAAGTAATCGATTACTTTTATGATGCAAACATCGCAAAGACGGCCAAAGATATCTACGAACAATCAATACTGATCGCAGTGAATTTGCGAAGTTTGGGTGTAAAGAAGGGCGACGTCATTGTTTTTTTCTCCATGAATAATGAATGGATATCGGTGCTAACATCTGGATGTATTTTGATTGGAGCTTTACCCAATTTCTTTGAGGTTCACATGGACGAAGGTGAGTGTGACGGATACGAAAAAATAACAAGGTTCTGGCAACGGATTCGAATAGAAGGGCTGAAAAGAGAATATCCGTGTATTGTCGTTTGGAAAGTTTTAGTTTTTTTCCTTTGTATTTTTTTTTTGGTCTGTAATCAACATTTGATTTGAACTGGGATATTGTCCTGGCTCAAGACCATTACATTACATTATTTACAAATGAGTGTCATATGTGTTGGTGATCAATATTCCCCTCTTCAGCCCATTCTTGTGATGGATCGGCATAGGAAACCTATAGTATAGGATGTGCAATATTACGTAAAACATTACGGAACGTTTCAACCCTCTAGCTACTCAATGTAAGGGGCCTTTTTGGTCCCTTTTGTTAAAAAGGATAAAAACAACGGGTTATAATGCCCTACAAAAATATTTGCCATAGAATTATACTATGAGTCTCTGAATACAATATGAATAGTGGAAAACCCCATTCAAAATTAGATGACTGAATATTTTGTTAATTTTTTCATAGCTGGACTATAAGTTCCAAATTTTCCATAGATTTTTTTACATGCAGACATTGTTAGGATATTGGCTAATAAAAAATAATTTCTTCCATTTTTTTATTTTTATGAGGTTTTTTTCGTATCCGAAGTACTTAATTAATTTAGATGGCTTGATTATACTGGAATTTTGGTTTCCATTCATTAAATTACAAATTAATTAAATTAATTACTTTCAAAGTTTAGTATGCAAGTGATTACATGAATGAATAACACCATAACCCATATTTTTAACGTTTATTGTTTTGGAAACCCTAGTGCAGACCTAGGTGGAGCTCGCATAGAATGTATAAACGTTTTTGCTTTCCTTTGCAGACAGTGGTTCACTTGAAGTGATTTACCTGAAAACTATATTAATGAGACCGACCGCTGCCTCGGCATTTACAAATATTGTTAAACTATTGTATTATTTATTCATTTTGAAAAGAATATTCTGCTTATATCTGTAAACATCGATTTAATTACTGACATGGTAAAACCTTCTAAGCCAAAAATGAAGCAATACTTTCTACGTTGTTCTCTGTTAATGTATTTTGGAAACATTATTTAAAGCATACTTTGGGGATGTAAATATTGGGCCGATATTTAATCTTAAGATATTTATAAAATTATAAAAAATTATCAAAAAATTCGAAAATTTGATTTGAACTGGGATATTGTCCTGGCGCAAGACCATTTTGCATCTATTTTTAATAGAATGCAAATTTATTTACAAATGGCATGGTGACATTTATTACTTGGCTGCAGACTACCACACCATGTCAAAGGTCTTTTCAAGTGGCTTCGCAGCGACTTTTCAACATCAAATTCACCCTCTATAAGGAAATGATTCTCAAAAACGAACGAGAAGCACAACTCCCTTGCCGAATTTGCGTTTAAAAAATCGCACCAAGTAATAAAGTACACATGCCCATCTTACAAGCATCTCATTGAGTTGCATATGTAAGTATGTGTATATGCAGGTATAGTTACCCAGCAATACTTTTGCTGTGCCAACGCTCATTTCTTTTAGTTTTTTCGTTTGTATTTTTTTGGTCTGTAATCAATATTTGATTTGATCTATATTTGCATCTATATTTAATAGAATGCAAATTTATTTACAAATGGCATGGTGACATTTATTACTTGGCTGCAGACTACCACTATCATGATTTCGACCATTTCGAAAATCTTAAAATACTAAAATTTTTATTTGGGCGTTGGACATGGCACTGAGAATTTTCATTTAATTGTGGACTTAAATAATGTCACTGGTAATGAGAAATTTATGACGTATTTTCATTATAACTTGCAGCTCAATTATAAATTGTGATATTCGCTGCATACCTTCGAATGAATGGAGAAGATACGTTTAAATAAAAAACCTCGAAAATTGTTGAATATTAGTGCTTGAAGTTTTATTTAAATAACATTATGTACCTAACACAAAAAATACAAGCTTGGGTCAACGGTTAACGTGCATTACCAAGTAATGTTGGACATAAGGCTGGCATTCGCTCATTTCATTTTTTTTTTCATTCATATTTACTTATTATAATAATGCAAACTCTCTTCATGCTTAAATAGCAAAATTACAAGCCAACATAAACAACAAAATTACTAGTGATAAATTTCGTCCATGTTTATCAGAGAGTATTTTGTCTTTGTGCATTTGTTTGTAACACCAAAAGGAAGGGAGATAGACCCATTGTTAATTATACCGATCGGCTTAGAATGACTTTCTGAGTCGATTTAGCAATTTCCGTCTGTCTGTCCATCTGTGTGTCCATCTATTGTTGTAATCACGATACAGGTCGCAATTGTAGCCAGAACCAAACGAAACTTTGCACAACGAAGTTTTTCGGGACAAGGATGAACGCTATTTAATTTGAAAATCGGTTCAGATTTAGATATAACCCCCATACGAATTTCACTCCCTATTTGACTCTTTTTACACTAGATACCACATATTTTAACAGATTTTCTTTAAAATTCGCAAACCACTTATATTTCAACTGTTGTAAAAAATGCGTTAGATCGGTTCAGATTTATATATAGCTCCCATACAAATTTCTCTCCCAATTTAAGTTTTTCCGCTCTAGAAATCACATATTTTATCAGATTGTCTTCAAATTTGGCAAAACATCTTATATTTAAACTAGGAATAGCTATGGCGAAAATTGGTCAGATCGGTTTAGATTTATATATAGCTCCCATTACTATTTTTCAATTATTTTCACCGAATTTCTTCAAATTGACACGTTAATTACACGTTATACTTGAACTGGAAGAACATATTGTTCAAGTGGGTCACTTTATTCCATGTTTGGGTACAGCACCGATACAAATATTCTTCTCGATTTGACAAAATGGGTCAGGTCATATTAGACTATGCTTAGGAAATAAAAAACATACAAAAATCCTTCCCGTTTTCTCTTTTTACCGAATTGATTTGTATTCGGATTGTATCATATAGTCGGCACCGCCCGACTTTAGCCTCCCACATTTGACATCAGAAGTTTTTTCAAATTTTGCAGATTATATTATATCTCAACTAAGAATACATACTATGAAAGTCACAATACATACTATGAAAGTATAACCCAAACGGGGCCTCATTCTACGCTATTACAGCACTAGAAACTTCATCCTTCATCGGATCCTGATCAAATTTGGCAGATCATAATATATTTCAACTAGGAATACCTACCATAAATGAGAACTATATAGGCCCATGCTTTGGCACAATTCATCCTATTAACGCTGTATTCGCTGTAATCTGTATTTGTCATTATTTTTATTTTTATTTTTATTTTTATTTTTATTTTTATTTTTATTTTTATTTTTATTTTTATTTTTATTTTTATTTTTATTTTTATTTTTATTTTTATTTTTATTTTTATTTTTATTTTTATTTTTATTTTTATTTTTATTTTTATTTTTATTTTTATTTTTATTTTTATTTTTATTTTTATTTTTATTTTTATTTTTATTTTTATTTTTATTTTTATTTTTATTTTTATTTTTATTTTTATTTTTATTTTTATTTTTATTTTTATTTTTATTTTTATTTTTATTTTTATTTTTATTTTTATTTTTATTTTTATTTTTATTTTTATTTTTATTTTTATTTTTATTTTTATTTTTATTTTTATTTTTATTTTTATTTTTATTTTTATTTTTATTTTTATTTTTATTTTTATTTTTATTTTTATTTTTATTTTTATTTTTATTTTTATTTTTATTTTTATTTTTATTTTTATTTTTATTTTTATTTTTATTTTTATTTTTATTTTTATTTTTATTTTTATTTTTATTTTTATTTTTATTTTTATTTTTATTTTTATTTTTATTTTTATTTTTATTTTTATTTTTATTTTTATTTTTATTTTTATTTTTATTTTTATTTTTATTTTTATTTTTATTTTTATTTTTATTTTTATTTTTATTTTTATTTTTATTTTTATTTTTATTTTTATTTTTATTTTTATTTTTATTTTTATTTTTATTTTTATTTTTATTTTTATTTTTATTTTTATTTTTATTTTTATTTTTATTTTTATTTTTATTTTTATTTTTATTTTTATTTTTATTTTTATTTTTATTTTTATTTTTATTTTTATTTTTATTTTTATTTTTATTTTTATTTTTATTTTTATTTTTATTTTTATTTTTATTTTTATTTTTATTTTTATTTTTATTTTTATTTTTATTTTTATTTTTATTTTTATTTTTATTTTTATTTTTATTTTTATTTTTATTTTTATTTTTATTTTTATTTTTATTTTTATTTTTATTTTTATTTTTATTTTTATTTTTATTTTTATTTTTATTTTTATTTTTATTTTTATTTTTATTTTTATTTTTATTTTTATTTTTATTTTTATTTTTATTTTTATTTTTATTTTTATTTTTATTTTTATTTTTATTTTTATTTTTATTTTTATTTTTATTTTTATTTTTATTTTTATTTTTATTTTTATTTTTATTTTTATTTTTATTTTTATTTTTATTTTTATTTTTATTTTTATTTTTATTTTTATTTTTATTTTTATTTTTATTTTTATTTTTATTTTTATTTTTATTTTTATTTTTATTTTTATACCCTCCACCTCCAGGATGGGGGTATATTCACTTTGTCATTCCGTTTGTAACACCTTAAAATATTCATCGGAGACCCCATAAAGTATATATATTCTGGGTCGTGGTAAAATTCTAAGACGATATAGCCATGTCCGTCTGTCCGTCTGTCTGTTGAAAGCACGATAGCGGCCGAACGAAATGAGCTAGGAGGTTCAAATTTTTCCTAAATGTGTCTTATGGTTGCAGATCGGTTGGGATTGAAAGTGGGCGAAATCGGCCCAGAGGGAAAAATTTTCCCTCACAAGGACTGAAAATACCCCTAATATTTAGAGTATTTCAGCATGTTTTTTAACATAATAGCTTGTATTTACTTGATATTTGCAATTCGCATTCCCTTTATAGCATAAAAGGGCACCATAGAGTAATTTTTATTTGTAGGGGGCGAAATGGGACAAAAAGGGATACAAATAGTACCTATCAAACGACAACAGATAGAAACACGAAATTTTGCGTGTACATACCTCTAATAGAGTAGATACATAATATAAAGGGTGATTTTTTAAGAGCTTGATAACTTTTTTTTAAAAAAAAAAACGCATAAAATTTGCAAAATCTCATCGGTTCTTTATTTGAAACGTTAGATTGGTCCATGACATTTACTTTTTGAAGATAATTTCATTTAAATGTTGACCGCGGCTGCGTCTTAGGTGGTCCATCCGCTTAGTCCAATTTTGGCATTTCCACGATTTTGAGTAACAGAGACCCAATTGGTGCGAACGGCGACGAATCGAAAATTGGTGGTCATCATTAACACTGGCCGATACAGCTGCGATATTTTCTTCAGTTCGCACTCTACGTAAGCGTGTTGGTGGTTTAATGTCCAACAATGTAAATTTGGTGCGAAATTTAGTCACAATAGCCCGAATAGCCGCTTCAGTGGGTCGATTAAACTGACCATAAAATGGAAGCGCGCAATGAACTTTCTTAACAGAGCACGCATTTTGATAATAAAATTCAATAATTTGCAAGCGTTGTTCGTTTGTAAGACGATTCATGATGAAATGTCAAAGCATACTGAGCATCTTTCTCTTTGACACCATGTCTGAAATCCCACGTGATCTGTCAAATACTAATGCATGAAAATCCTAACCTCAAAAAAATCACTCTTTACAAGTATTTTTTCTCTTTTTTTGTACTTTTAAGGGGTTAAATTGGGATAGAGGGATAAAAATAGTACCAACCAAACAGCTGCACCTAGAATAATGAAATTTGGTGTATATATTATTCCTCTGATTGGTTAGACACATAAAATAAAGGAAATTTTCGAAATTCGTACTTTTAGGGTGTAAAATGGAAAAAGGGGATAAAAATTGTACCAAACAAATGGATGCAGCTAGAACCAAGAAATTCTCGGTATACATTCCTCTGACTGAGTGACACGAAAAAAACGTTCTTCCAAATTCGTACTTTCAAGGGATTCAATGGGAGCAGAGGGATAAAAATGGTACCAACTAAAAGGCTACAGCTAGAATGATGAAATTTTCGAAAGTCGTACTTTTAAGGAGTAAAATACGAAAAAGGGGATAAAAATGGTACCAACAAAATCGCCGCAGATAGTATCATGGAGTTGGGTATATACATTCCTCTGAGTGCATAGCCACGTAAATTTTCCAAATTCGTACTTTATTTTGTTGCTTTTACGACAAAAAATGGTAGAATCATGTAGTTGTCTTATACTGCGTACGTGAGAGATAAGGTATTTTCAAAATGTATACTTTTGAATTTAAAATAGATGGAAATACAGCCAACCTAAGGACTGCAGCTCAAAGTACACACTCTATCCCCCAATATTTAGGGTATTTATGATTGCTGCCTTATATTTACTTTATGTATTGAAGTATTATTTCCATTATATATATACTTAGTATTGGCTTATTAATTAAATTTCTGATTTTCATACATTTGAAATTTGTTGCGGACATTCCTCTTGTAGCTTGGAAGCACTACAAAGAAAATAAATGTTTTAGCGGGCGAAATGGGACAAAAATGGATAAAATATGGTACCAATGATACGACAACAGCTAGGAATTTTTCAAAATATAATTGAAAAAGAGGGATACCAATGGGACCTTCCAAACCGCTGAAGTTGATATCATGAAATTCGGTGTGTATTCGGTAGTCTGACTATGAAGACTCGAAACAAAAAGGTTTTTTTCAAATTTGTACATTTGGGCGGAGAATGGGGCGAATGGGGATATCTTTGTACTTTTCTTATCAAAATAATGCAGTCAATTTGTCTGTATCTGAAAATGCTTCTCCCTAATGGCGACTGACAATCGCCTAATATTTTTGCCATGTTCACTTTCACAATTACAGCATTGTATTTATTTATAGTAGTAGATTTTAAACAGTGCGCATAAGTATACATTATAGTTTGAAATAGTAATCAAATATAGTAATGTGCATAAACATATCACAATTTTCGTAATATGGTTCTGCACTTCTATGTCGACATCATTTAATCTGCTGGTAATACTGGGGAATGCACTCCGTGGTGGAGGGTATATAAGATTCGGCCCGGCCGAACTTAACGCATTCTTACTTGTTATTTTTATTTTTATTTTTATTTTTATTTTTATTTTTATTTTTATTTTTATTTTTATTTTTATTTTTATTTTTATTTTTATTTTTATTTTTATTTTTATTTTTATTTTTATTTTTATTTTTATTTTTATTTTTATTTTTATTTTTATTTTTATTTTTATTTTTATTTTTATTTTTATTTTTATTTTTATTTTTATTTTTATTTTTATTTTTATTTTTATTTTTATTTTTATTTTTATTTTTATTTTTATTTTTATTTTTATTTTTATTTTTATTTTTATTTTTATTTTTATTTTTATTTTTATTTTTATTTTTATTTTTATTTTTATTTTTATTTTTATTTTTATTTTTATTTTTATTTTTATTTTTATTTTTATTTTTATTTTTATTTTTATTTTTATTTTTATTTTTATTTTTATTTTTATTTTTATTTTTATTTTTATTTTTATTTTTATTTTTATTTTTATTTTTATTTTTATTTTTATTTTTATTTTTATTTTTATTTTTATTTTTATTTTTATTTTTATTTTTATTTTTATTTTTATTTTTATTTTTATTTTTATTTTTATTTTTATTTTTATTTTTATTTTTATTTTTATTTTTATTTTTATTTTTATTTTTATTTTTATTTTTATTTTTATTTTTATTTTTATTTTTATTTTTATTTTTATTTTTATTTTTATTTTTATTTTTATTTTTATTTTTATTTTTATTTTTATTTTTATTTTTATTTTTATTTTTATTTTTATTTTTATTTTTATTTTTATTTTTATTTTTATTTTTATTTTTATTTTTATTTTTATTTTTATTTTTATTTTTATTTTTATTTTTATTTTTATTTTTATTTTTATTTTTATTTTTATTTTTATTTTTATTTTTATTTTTATTTTTATTTTTATTTTTATTTTTATTTTTATTTTTATTTTTATTTTTATTTTTATATTTATAATAACATTTTGTTTTTATTTTGATAATAACATGTTTTGCAAAATTGTCAAAAGTTAACGAGAAATTCCGTTGACGAAAATGATTAAGAGAGGGTGACTGGTTTTTAAATGTATCTAAAATATGTTTTCTTTACAAACAATAAGTATACTTGCACCTGTAAGATACAAATTCAGTCGGGTGCCTAATGCCTCTATAACCTAATCTAAGCTAAAGTAATTTAAACTTTCCTTGATATGGTCAACGGGAATGTATTGATGACGTTGCAAATTGAATGAGATGTTCTGGAGCACAACAACGTCTTATTCTAGTTGTCGTATGACCATTCATATCATTTGGAATTCTAGAACATCTAATGATTACAATAGTCTAGCTTACACATAACGAATTTGAATACAACAGCAACTACAAATACATTTTTTTTCGTTGAGTGCCCCAGTAGTGGAGTTGGTAGCGTGCTCGGCTGTCAGCGTGGGGGTTGTGGGTTCGATTCCCAACAGAGGCTCTGATCTGTCGCTGCAATAACTAGCTACAATGGTCTTAGTCACCCCGGCTCAATCAGTGAACCCAAAATTAGAATATAAATTTACTTTGTATTGTAATTCAAAATAAATAAATAAAAAAACATTTTTCAATTGTAATAAAAAGCGCAAAGTCACTTAGTTAGCGTATTCTTCTTATCTACGTAAGCGAAATCAAATTATCAATACCAAACAACGCCTCAAGTTCAATGTCGGGTAAGTTGACTGATATATGCCTTCAAACGGTATAGTGATTGCATCTTTTATTCATTCTGAGTGCACTAACTAGTTGCTGTTATTGCATCGCTTATCAGTTTTCGCGTATGAAAGGTGCAATAAAATACAACGCCCAGCCCCTCTACAGTGTAAATGCTAAATAGTTCTATATAATCATGTCTTGCGAAACTATTTTAGTTATTAGCCGTCCGTGAAAGTGTAAACACATTTATTTGTTACAACGTCGTAAAATCTAATATGCCAGAAGAATATTTTAAAATCGTTCATGATCCACAAACCAAAGTATGGAAGTCGATTAATTATCCGTGTGGGGATACTACCACCAGATCGTTGGGTGAACAATTTTTAAGAACAATGCGTTGTACTGATCCACATAAAGTAATCGATTACTTTTATGATGCAAACATTGCAAAGACGACCAAAGATGTCTACGAACAATCAATACTGATCGCAGTGAATTTGCGACGTTTGGGTGTAAATAAGGGCGACGTCATTGTTTTGTTCTCCATGAATAATGAATGGATATCGGTGCTAACGTCTGGATGTATTTTGATTGGAGCTTTGCCCAATTTCTTTGAGGTTCACATGGACCAAGGTGGGTTTGGCGTGGGAGTTGGAGTATAAGTATTACAAAATATTTCAATTATTAGAATTGAGTGGAGTCAACGAAAAAAGTGCTATAACTTATGTGTCATATACAAAGTACTTAACAAATTTGGATGCAGTGCCTAGAGAGAAACTTGGATTATGTTTTTGATTCACACATAATAAGACAAGGATCGTGAGCTCTGACGTCATTAATGATCTTTGATGTTAAAAGATTGAATTTTCTTGCATCTTTTTCTGGTCCAGCATATTAATTATTTTCAATGATTTCATGAATAAATAATACAAAATCCAGATTTTTTTTAGCTCATGATAATGCAGGAGTAATCTAAGAGCATCGGTATGTTTGGAACGAATACGTTTCATTACTTTGTATGCCGTTTGAGTCATATCCGTCTGTCGGTTGATTTAGGCGAAATCGTAAGTGTAGTGTAATTGAACCACATCGGTTCAGCGTTTGCTGCAGCCTCACAGCTAAATTAAAACCTGTAGCTGCTGGTATTTTTTGAAAATCTTTAACAATACCAATACATAAAATGTTGGCGTTATTTGTTTTACAGGGAACCGTGACAAATAGATATAAAAGTGGTAAGATACGTACGTTCGGGCATATAAATGGATTTTTCGATAATTTTTTACTTTTAAAGGGGAATCAGGACAAAATGGAAAAAATGCTATCAGATGTTGCAGCTAGAATCGTGGAATAGGTGGTGTACATTAAGGCGGGTCAATTTGTATGGGTGGAAATAAATTAACAAAACGTTAGGCAAAACCGTAATCTAAGGAAATTTCTGAGAACATTTCTCCAAGAAACCATGAGTCTAAGATGAATTCCTAGTCTTCGGAAATCGACTTCAAATTCTAGGACCATCTATCCGTCCGTGCTAGAAATTCATATAAGACCCATGGTTTCTAGGAGAAATGTTCTTAGAATTTTCCGTAGATTAGGTCTGAAGCTTTGTGCGAAAAAAATCGACCAGACCTAGTGCACATTCATTCCACTTACTATATAGAGACGTGACATAAAGTTTTTAAGGGGAAGCAGTACAAAAAGGGATACAAGTGATACCAAATTAAGGATTGGTATCACTCGTGAAATTCTCTACGTATGCTGTCAAGCAATATAAGTGATTTTTCGAAATTTGTACATTTAATGGGGAAACTTGACAGAAAGGGATACAAATGCCTTATTCCATGTGAAACGGAGACTTTTTTGTCGAATAAAATAATACAGGAAATTAAAAAATATATATATAATTTTCAGGACTTGAATGTTATATTAAACTAAAGGGTGTTTTTTTATTGAGGTATAGAACTTCGAATTGAAATAAAACACAAAAAAATCGTATTAATGTCCATCAATTTGGCTTTATTGGAAGGATAATTTTATGCCATTAATGTTCAAATATGATTTCGGGCATGTGGCCGCCGCGGCTGGCTCGAATATAGCCAATTCTACAGGTCCAATTTTCAACCACTTTTTCGAGCAAATGGGGCCGTATGTTGGCAATAACGCCACGAATGTTGGCTTCCAAGTCCCCTAACGTTTCTGGTTTGTTGGCGTAGACGAGCGACTTCACATATACCCAAAGAAAATAATCCAATGGTGTCAAATCACACGATCTTGGTGGCCAATTGACAGGTCCATTCCGCGAAATTATGCGCTCATCGAATGTTTCCTGCTTGCGGTGAACTTCGCGAACTGAACCATTACTTTCGAAATAAATTTGCACGATTTGCAAGCGTTGTTCTTTTGTCAACCTGTTAATGATGAAATGGCAAACCAAACTAAATATTAATCACTTGACAGCTGACAAAATGGCCGCCAGTTAAAAAAGTGATGCCAACTTAAAGTTCTATACCCCAATAAAAAACACCCTTTATATCCCATTTTTCGCAAAATTGTATTTCTATCTCCTACAAGAAAGAAGTTACGATATGTTTAAAATCACCTTATGACAAAATTCCTGATTTTCGATCCAATCTAGTGTCTACAATTTTATAATTTTTGAAAATCGGGAATTGAAGATTTATTTCCCTTATTCAGAAGTAAAAATTTGCAAATCAAAAAACCAAAATATTGCAGCTGGAATTGTGGTATTCTGTCTACTCTCCTGACTATGTAGACGCAACAAGTCGACTATTCTTTTTTTACTTCTTGAACAAAATAATTTAAATACAAAATTACAGAATGTTTAATAGTGACACAAAATACTACAAACTGATAGATGTGAACATTTTCCAATTGCTATGTAGTGGGCTTTTGATAGCTTTTATATATAAATGTAATGTAACGTTGCAAGTGCGCAACATGACTAAAAATATGGTTTCAGTCGGCCCTTTTTGGAAAGCCTGCGTATATTTGCTTTCGTCTTGTACAGATAGTGAAACGTTTATAAAGGAAAATCTATATCACTGGATCCAAAATTCATTGGATCTTTCTTATAAATTGCAATTATCGCTAGTGCAGAGATTATATTTTTTAATAGATTACATACAATCACTAAATTGTAATCAAAACATGTCTACTCACTACTGATAAGGTAGCCCATAAAACGGGGACATGTATGGGGGGTATAGATAAGAAACTACAGCTAATGAACTTGTACTTGGGAATATAATCAGAGAATGTTAGCGGCAGGCCAATAAAATATATTGAGGCAACTAACGATTCGTTGCAGACTTGCAAGACCAATTGCAACGGAAGTTATGAAAAATGAATATTTCTACATTTTAATACCCCCAAAAAATGGACAAGATTAAATACTTTATTATTTTCTTACAGAATCCACTTCCGAACTGTTTAAGATACTCCAGCCAACTGTGATATTGCACGAAGAAAAATATCTTTCGCAAATCCATGATGCTCTCAGGCGCTGTAAACTTAAAAGTCAGCCCTTGTTAATTTCAATCAATAGCCCGCAACAGCCGAATGTACAAAGTGATCTATTAAAACACCCCACAACACCACTTGATTTTGATAGTTTCAAGAGCGTTGAAGTATGCGACGTTGAACACGAAGTTGCCTTCTTGGCGTTGACATCCGGTTCGACCGGCATACCGAAAGTCGTGCAAATCACCCACGCTCTTATTATGCATGGCTCCTCAATATGGTTCGACAACGAAGATCACTATGCACCTTTGAACAGCGATTCGGTGGTCTTCTCATTTAGCCCTTTGCGATGGATCACACAAATTCTTACCATTTTCGATTCGATATTATTCGGAATGAAACGAGTGAGTACTTGTGGCATAAACACCGGCAAATATGGTCTCAATGTTTTACGCAACAATGACATAACTCATATATTTGTGGCGCCTTCAATTTTTTTACGAAATACTCTTGCAACTGGACGAAGGTGATACCGAAAGCTTAAAGACTCTCAAGACGATATTGCTGGGTGGAGAACCTCCTTCGGAAGGTATATTGGCTTTAACAAGGAAACACGCAGTAAATTCGAGAGATTTCCAGTGCTATGGAATGACGGAAATGAGCAACTCCATTGCCAATGACGAGCATATTAACGGAGGCAAACCTTTGCCAGGTTATGAAGTACAAATACTCGATGATAATATGCAGCCTTTGGGGCCTAATCAGGCGGGACAGATAGCTTTAAAGCCACCATTTCCTATGAAAGGTTATAAGGGTGCTGATAATAGCGAACAACTCAATGGAGGGGGATTTTTCATCAACGGTGATTATGGTCTTATAGACGATCGGCAGAGATTGCATGTTTTGGCCAGATATAAAGATCTAATTAGATCAAATGGCAAAGTGGTAAGTGAAACAAAGCCCTGAATACATTAACTAATCAATAGAATAACTAATCTATTTTTTACAATTATTTTAGCTCATACCAAATGCCCTGGAGTACCACATCATCAATCTACCGGAAGTGTATGTGGCCCGTCTGGCTGGTTATCGCAAACACCCCGAGGATCCAAATGAAGTCGGCACCTTCTTTGTGGTACTCAATGAGAATGTTTCCTGTACTCATGGTGAAATTTCGACTAAAATTGTCGATACATTAAAAGCCCACTTGAGTCCGGAGGAGTTGTCCATTATTCAGGATATACGTTTTGTGGACTCTGTACCTTTGACCACTTGCGGGAAAATCGATCGGGTGGCATTAAAAAAAATAGCTTTAAGAACAGCTTAGTTATAAATTGCGATATTTGTCATATAGAACTTTCGAATAAAAGGAGAACAAATGTGTAAATAAAAAACAATTATGTGTATCGACGATTTGAAAATTTATGTCTGGAAAAAATTAAATGGGAATCTTAACTTTTTGGTTTAGATATTATTTATGTATAATAATATTCGAACATTTTAACCCTCTAAATGAGTTTCATGAATATTTTTTGTAGAAATGTATGTACTTTTCAATAAATAAAAGCACATATTGGTCGCAACTTTCTTGATTTCGAATGACGTGATTAGCTCCAGTGTTTTGTACTTTCCGCAATTTGAAAAAAACCTTTTAGCTTAACCTTTAAAACTAGATTTGTTTTTTAATGCAATTACAAATTCAACATAAAATGTTAATAGTAATATTTATTGGCTGTAATTGAATTGTGTTCTTGTTCGATACAAGTTCATTATTAGTACATTTCGTTGGCTCCGGGTTCTATTTGACATATCGTCGGCTTTTGAATTATAAATTTCGAAATATGTATTCCAAATTTTCCTACCTCCAATATGAAAAAATGGCGAATGGACCAAATTAGTATTTTGCAGATGAAATAACTCTGATAATCTTGTTCTAAATGATTTTAATTGCTTGTGGATTGTCGAATTGACATCGAACAAGAAGAGCCTTGATAGCATCATATCGCCGATATCCTATTTTCTTTTTAAATATATATACAGTGACTCTCATTAATATACGACACTCTCATTGTTGAAGGATCAAACGCCCAGTAATCGATGTACATTATTTAAATATAAAACTTTATTTTAAAATCTTAATTCACCAAAATCCGCGAAAAAATAATCTTTAACTGATTACAAATAATAAAAACAACGCATTACTTCATTTACATCAAAAATCATAGCGTCATTATTATTCGGTTTTTTTCTTAAAAAAGGACAATAAATAGGACAAAAATGTTTTTTTCGGGAACATTTAGTATTTATTAGGCGTAGGGACATGCCTTTGTCACGTTTTGGCATAATTTCCACGATTTTTCTGGTACAGGAGGTCTTTTACCTCATTCTTCATCTAATCGTTTTTTCAGTTCGGATGTGGAGGTTATTGAGTGGTGGCGAATAGGGCGGTCCAATTCATCCCACAAATTTTCGGTGTGGTTCATGTCTGGGGATTGGGGAGGAGGATGGAACACTTTTGGACAGTTATAAAGAATATACTCCTGGATTAAACGTTTTGAATCATTGCCCTGATAATATTTGAAGGTGTCCTGAACACCTAGTTTTCCGCGTTCGACTTCATCAGATAACCTTCTTTATTTATAATTCCGCCAAAAAATACCATTTTTTCAAGTCCATTTGTCCCCCTAAGGCAAGACGTGGCCATTATCAAACTTAATGTTCGGTTTCAGATTTTGTAGTCCCAATGCTATAAAGAAAATCAAACGAATAATTAGGACTACAAAATTTGAAACCGAACATTATGTTTGAAAATGGTAACGTCTTGGCGTAGGGGCCAACTAAGGGCAACTAAGGCTATCGGCCTTTTCTATCTGACATCAAAACCAAAATTCCATGTTAAATCAATAAGAAATTTTGCGATATTGCGATATTATTCTTATAATAATATTTTCTATAAAGCTTAAATACCTTAAATGTTGATAGATATTGTGTGGTACAATTGGTTGTATTTCCATTCTATTTTAATTCCAAAAGTACAAATTTTGAAAATCCAGTATCTCAAGTGCAAAATAACCTAACTACATGATTCGACAAATTTTTGCCGTAAAAGAAAAAGTACGATTTTGAAATTTTCTTTTTAATTTTGCCTGTCTATGCAGTCAGAGGAATGTATACACCGAATTCCATTATCCTAGTAGCGGTCATTTGGTTGATACCATTTTTATCACCTTTTTCCTATTTTACCCCCTTAAGAGTACGACTTTCTAAAATCTCTTTATTTTACGTGTCCACGCAATTATATGGATGTACACACCGAATTCCATCATACTAGCTATATCCGTTCAGTTGGCACTATTTTTATCCCTCTGTACCCATTCTATCCCTTGAAAGTAAGAATTTGGAAAATAACTTTTATTTTTCGTGTCTACGCAGTCAGAGGAATGTATACTCCGAATTTCATGACTCTAGCTGCGATCATTTGGCTGGTACTATTTTTATCCCCTTTTCTATTTCAACCCCAAAAAGTACAAATTTCGAAAAATCCGTTTATTTTACGTGTCTATTCAATCAGAGGAGTGTATACACCGAATTTCATGACTCTAGCTGCGAACATTTGGTTGGTACTATTTTTATCCCCTTTTTCCCATTTGAACCCCAAAAAGTACGAATTTCGAAAAATCCTTCCATTTTACGTGTCTACGAAATCAGAGGAATGTATACACCGAATTTCATTGGTTTGGTTGGTACCATTTTTATCCCTCTCTTCCCATTTTATCCCTTAAAAGTACGAATTTGGAAAAAATAATTTCATATTATGTACCTACTCAATTAGTATGTACACAGGAATTAAGAACGTACACAGCGAATGTCGTGTTTCTAGCTGTTGTCGTTTGATATGTACCTTTTTGCCCCATTTCACCTCCTACGAATAAAAATCCATTTATGGTACACGTTTTTGTTATAGGGGGAAAGCCCATACCCAATATCAAGTAAGTACAAGCAGACATATTGAAAAAATATACCTAAATACTCGAAAATATTAGGGGTTATTATGGGTTTTTTCAGTCCTTGTGAGGGAAAATTTTTTCCCTTTGGGCCGATTTCGCCCAGTTTCAATCCCAACCGATCTACGACTATCAGACGTAGTTATGCAAAATTTGGACGCCTAGCTCATTTCCTTTAGAATCTAGCGTGCTTTCAACAGACGGACGGACATGGCTAGATCGTCTTACAATTTTATGACGATCAAGAATATATATACTCTATAGGGTCTCAGGTCGATATTTCAAGGTGTTACAAACGGAATGGCAAAGTTAGTATACTCCCATCCTAGAGGTGAAGGGTATAAAAATATGTCCGTTGAAACTAAGTGGTCCACTTCTCCTAAGTCCGACCTCACTGATCGTAACCACCTATTATCGCAACTGCTCGGTATTTGCAATCAACTAAATATTGGCATTGGAGTCTTTATAAGCCCAACTTATGGTCTCGATTATCGCAATTTCTATACAAAAGTTGTAATGCTCGTTTTCTATTTTCGTGATAGATGAAGATACTTTGAATTTATCCAAGGACGACGCTGAATTAGAAAGACCGCGCATTACTAAGAACCCATATAATCGTCCCAGCACACTCGGTATTGTGGAATTTATAAGAATTCGATATTTATAAGAATTGATCCCATCGATTGCAAATCTCGTGTGAGTTTTCTGAATGGATTCTGAAAATTCTAAAAGGTGAAGTTTCCGGCATTTTCGATAGCTTATTTTTCCACAGATGAATGCGTTCTCAAAATCCAATAGAGGATATCGAAAGAAATATTGAAAATATATTTTTAGAATTTGTGAGAGCTAAAGCCTAAAGAGAGAGAGAGATCCTAAATATCCAGAAATAATTCGCTGACACCCCAAATCTAGAGTCCTATGTTCATACCTTTGCAATATGGTGTTAATAAACCTGAATAAATTCAAACGAATGGCTGTTCAATAAATCAATTGATTTTAGTCTGAGATAATAATTTAAAGGCCAATTTGGGATTTGTTTATCGCAACTATTGTGGTTATTGCAACAGACATGGATGGTAATCGATTACCGAGCTCGTACTGTACTTCAAATTTATTTAGTTTAAACAAAGGATTATGCTGAAGGTACACCAAATAGGTCCACGCATTAGTAAGAATCCATCAGACTAGAAAATGTGAAAATATCCAGACATACTTACAAAATTGATACCATCGAAATCAATTTCGAGCTCGTACTGTACTTAAAATAATGTCCTACTATTATTACTTATTATATATTTAAAACAGTGTCAGTGTCCTAATACCTAGGGGACAAATGCTGGCAATTTCCATATTACACTGTTCAACAGTCCATATTACACTTGAACCAAACGAAATGAACTATAGGTGAAATAAAGTTAATTTGCGTTTTTAGTTTTTCATTTTCTCATCCTGTTGCCCCTGAAAAGGATTACAAATTTCCAAAGGAGACAACTTTTCAAAAGTTACTTTTAATACTTATTGATACCCTATGACACCGCTATAAATATCAAATCGAAGAAGAGAATATATGCTTTAAATATAAACTTTAAATTTCAATCTTCTATCTGTATTAGTTTAGTATTAACAATCATTTACAATTTTGATGATATTTGAAGTATTTTTACTCTTTAATTTGGTATTAATACCGTTATCATAGGGTGCGAACAAGTATATAAAATAATTTTTTGAAAAGGGGCAACAGGATGAGGAAATGAAAAACTAAAAACGCCAAGTAACTCCATTTTGGCTATAGTTTCATCCGCTTCAAATGTAACGATTTTTTGTAAATTGGGGTACGGTGTTATGTTTTTTACTATTTTTCAAGCCCCTTCTAGTTCCCGTCGGACATTGTAATCAAAGAGAAAATTTTAACTGATTTCTCATATGCGTATAGACAGAGATATTGGTCATTTGTGATGTAGGTGCCAGAAGGGGTGTGTCAATAGCGTCCATCTCCGAACGAACACTAAGTTTGGGTAACATATAAAGATCTAAATAATTTGATTGCATTTTTTTTCATTGGCGAAAGTTATCGTGTACACCAGCCAGCCAAATAGACAGGCGGATGGCTCAAATATCTTAAAGTTCATTAAACCGGGAATTCCCGGAAAAATTTGAACGGGAATTCGGAATTCGATTCGGGAATTCCCGGACCCCAAACCCTACTTCCAACATACTTAGTATCTTAAGTCACTCCTTCGGTGCAGTACATTTTTTGTCTGTTCCAAATGAATGCAGAGTGAGAGTGTAATTACATATTAAATTAAAAATATATTTTTTTAATTTGCCACTTTTTCCTTCTGACCGTAGCCACAAATAATCACTTCTTTGTTAAAAGATTAGTTTGCCGTTTTGTCAGCTGTGTATAATTTTGTAATAAAACTTATGTATATATTAAAGTTGTTGTATTGTATTGTATACATTTAAAAAATCACTCAAACAACTTATCGTATTATCACAGATAACTCAATTATTTGGGATGGTACGTCCTCAAGAACTTATATTTTAACACTGAACTTTATCAAACAATCCAATTTCCCCCCACAAAAAAACCAACCAATTCAAAATTCGCTTAAAAAAGTTTGCAACCACAAAACAAAACTTTAAGAAAAACGGAAGTAAACTCCACCCACGACACAACCACCGCCACCACCACAAACTTGTAAAAAATTAAAAAAAGCTGTCAGTGACATATTATACAACATCATATGCACATGTTTGGCCCATGCTGACCATCGAAACAAAAAAAGATGGACAAAAACTTATAGAAGTCCAACGCCACCACCACCACATACTAGCCGGCATATGGAGTAGAAGTATATGAATTTCTTGCAGACCACAACAACATGCCGAACAACAGCCGGAAGTAAATGTTGCCACAGAAAAATTACGCCTTCTTGTGGCAGCTACGACAAGAATGGAAAAAAGGCAAAAACAAGAAAAACCAAAAGAGACCAACGGTGTTGGCAAAACTAAAAGTCAAAAAGTACAAAATAGAGATTGTATATCGTTATATTTTCTGGGTTGCCAGTGACAGCCAGCAAGTGTGGAGTGTGGTTTTAGAACGACACAAAAAGAGGAACACGAAGAAAAATGGCCAGCAAACCATATAAATTTGATATAAAACCACAATAAAATATATGTCCTTAATATGGTGACCAACTTGCTGAAGAAGAAGGACAAGAAGTGTATACATGTGTAAAGTATGACCAGAAACTCTGAACTCGTGTAAAATGAAACTCATATAAAATTCGTAAAGTTCAAAAGGAAAATAATTTGCTGGCTAAGAACGTGACTTCCTGGTAGTTAAAGTCTAGATAAGTATGACTTGAGACTTCATTTTAATCCCAAAAAAGACGCATTTAATTATTTAAATTACATGATAACATCATAATTGAAGAAGGCATCTCAAAGGTGATACCAAGTTTTTAAATATACAATATGGTATCAGAAAAAAATAAATCTATGAAATCGGAATAAGAAAACAGTCCTGGAGAAAAATAAGATTATTTGTGCTCAGCACGGTAAATACTACAACCATAAAATAGTCGAAACATCTAAGACATTGTAATCTCCCGGTTGTCATATCACATACCTTACGCTGGGTCGCGATCCATACAAATGGAAAAATAATTTCCAGTCACCCAACGAAAATAAAGTTTGGATATTTCATTGCAAGATCAAGCCGCCTGTGAGCTAAACGATCCTGAAAATGCTCATACGTTTTTTCCGTTTAATTTATTTTTGTGTTGCATTTTTCATTTGGACATTTATAGTCATTTTTTTGGTTTTTCACAGTGACAATTGACAACTTTTTCGTATTTGGTGTTAGTATTATATAAAAATAGCTGCGGTCAACACCTTTCTAATGATGCCTAAACGATGAAAATCGTAAGGAAATTGATGCGCAGCGCTCATTTTTGTAAAAAAAGTTTGAACATGTTGGCTCTGAAAACCATCTCCAGTATGAAATTATTTCACAAAAATGGAGTCAGTGATGTCACTTTTCGTCCGATAATCATCATTTAGGCATCATTCGGAAGGTATTGATTCCATCAATTTTGTTTTCATAACACCTCTTACAAAACGATTCCAAGAAATATGCGTTTTTAACTGTCATCATGAAAAACCACAAAAAAGTCAATATAAACGTCCAATAATACGACCTATGAATTATATACTAAATTGAACTGAATTCTGAATTGAAAATTGAATAAAAATATTTATTTGTGGTGCAAAATTCTATTAATTCAGAAAATAATTTTGTCCAAAAACGCAATAAAAATTACACGGGAAAAACATGAATTTTAGAGGTGTTTTCAGGAGAGTTTAGCTCACAGATGGATTGACCCAGTAACGAAATATTTTGCTGATCATCATTAAACAATCGTCATTTCTCATTTTAATTTTTTAATAATATCTTTTTCCATTCCAAACAGCACAAAGTTCATAAAAAATATTTATTTTTAATAAATTTTGATGTCAAATGAAAGATAAACCATTTCATATTTCATTTGGTTCCAAATGCAAAATTCTGGTTTCCATATAATCAAACAAAGTAGGCCATAATTTCTATGTAATTTTTTTTGATGCAAAATTAAGCATATTCTGAAAATTTGGGTTGTAATTTTCATTTGTGTATAATGTTTGTGAAATTCGAGTACGTAAAAAAAACATTTAAGAAATACAGAACATCCAACATTGATTGGAGTAAAACTATAAGACCACAACAAGAAGAGAAGTGAAATAATCACAATAATAATCGATAATATTCAAGAACGTTCCACCAAATATTCAATATTCGTCTGCCGGCGAAGTTGGAGTGATGTATTTTTCTAAATGAGGCAATTTTCCTCATTATAAAAAAAAATCTGAAATAATATCAAATATGTGTTGTCATTTATTTTGGTTTAAGACCAAAGGTTGTGCTGAAGTCTTCAGCAGAACCCAACATTAGCAAAAAGGCAAAGTGAGACCTTTATTGTTGCAGCTAAAAGTTGACTGCGCTGTTTCGATGGGCTCTACCTCTTAATGTGTATGTCTTTGACTTAAATCAGGGTTCATATTAGTACCAGCGGTCACATATGACAAATGAGAAGCGCTGATAAACAAAATATTCCACCGAACTAAGTCGACACACTAAAAATATCACTTTGCCAATTCAATGTTATGCATGTGCTCGCATCGCTTGCAACAATGCAAAGGTTGTTGTTGTACGATATGTCCCGTCTTCACTGTACCTCGTGTGCATTGTTGTTGTTTGTATGTATAGTTGGTCTGTTATGTTGTATGTGTTGTCATTTATTTTGGTTTAAGACCAAAGGTTGTGCTGAAGTCTTCAGCAGAACCCAAATTTTAGAATTTTATGACGGCAAATAAAAAAGTTTGTGGCCCTAAGTTATAGTGGTAACACAGTCGGTTTGAACCGAAACCCGAACGATTTTCTAAAAATCCTAATTTTCGAACAAGTCGAAAAACGATAAATGCAAAAAACCGGCAAATCGATTTTTAAAAGAGTTCGTAACTTTTGGACGGAAAAAGATTTCTTGACGAAATTTCACACGCATAGATCAGATTAGATTTTAGGGATTGCGGAACTTTTATATGTTAACAAATTTATGATATTTTATGAAAATAGTCGCAATTTCTTTGTTTACTGCAGGGATGTAGTAATTCTTTCTGAATAAGTAGTCAACGTATCGGAATGAATTTATTTATTTAATATTACACATTTTATTTAGCTTTTACAGTTTAGAATATTTTCCCCCTGTCTAGAGACGAAAATATTTTATAGAATGTTTTCTTAATAATTTTTAATTTTGAATCTAGTGTAGGTGTCAGTCACTTGTGACTGTGATTTAAATGTCCAATATTATGACGCTTTCAATTACAATTTAAAATTATAATAAACTAGGAAAAAGCACTAGCAATTAAAGCTATCGGCTTATACATTCGTTTTTATTTTGTAATATATCAATTATTTCTTCGGTGTTTCGTGGACTTTTCCTAAATTTTGCCGATTTGGTATTATTTAAAATGGATATGGAGGGATAAAACTGGTACCAACCAAACGGCTGCACCTAGAACAATCAAATTCGGTGTATACATTCCTCTGATTGTGTAGACACGTAAAATAAACGGATTTTTCGAAAATCTTATTTTTTGGGGTTAAAATGGAAAAAGGGGGTAAAAATAGTACCAACCAAATGACTGCTGCTGGAGTCATGAAATTCGCAGTATACATTCCTCTGACTGCGTAGACACGGAAAATAAACGGATTTTTCGAAATTCGTACTTTCAAGGAATACAATGGTACAAAGGGATAAAAATAGTACCAAACTAAACGTCTACAGCTAGAATGATGAAATTCTAATTGGGTTGAAACGTCAAATAAAGAGATTTTAGATAGTCGTACTCTTAAGGGGGTAAAAATGTTACCAACCAAATGGCCTCAGCTGGAATCATGGAATTTGGTGTATACATTCCTCTGACTGCATAGACACGCAAAATAAAAAGTTTTTCCGAAATTCGTACTTTTTTACAGTAAAAAATGGTTGAATCATGAAGTTGGATTTTCAAAATTTGTAGCTTTGGAAATAAAATAGAATGAAAATACAACCACTGTAGCACCAACTCTCTACCAATATTTATGGTATTTAAGCTTTTTGAAAATGTAAATATAAGAATATTTATTTTTTGAATTCACGTATTGATAGCCTAGCCTTATAAGCGTGGCTTGAAATAATTAAAATATTATATTTATTTAAAAAAATAATTTTTTCAATATTTGTATTTGTTTTGGTTTGGCTATATTAAAAAAATTATATTTTCTGTAATATTACTGCACTTCTACGAAAATCGATATCCTCTGTGGAATGCAATCTATGGTGGAGGGTATATAAAGTTCGGCCCGGCCGAACTTAACGTCATTTTAACTTGTTTATTTTAGCACGTAATAAGGTTGATATCGACGAAAGTTTATTATAGTAGCCTTAGTAGCACTCTACTTAATTTATTTTTTAATATCAAACGCCGAATATAATATGTCGTAGAGAAATATTAGAACGGATTTTTATGTAAATATGATAAAATTTACGGCAATATTTAAAAAATAATGAACTAGAAACCCCTCGAAAGTTATAGGTATTGTCGAAACTTAATCTGTTTAGTAACTTAGTTTCTCATCGGATTTAAAAATATGAAATAATTTAAGAAAACTTACAAAATCTGTCTTTATTAGTCCAGCAAACACAATTTTTTTTTTGCAATTTTTATACACTCCACGAGAGTATTATGTCTTTGTGCATTTGTTTGTAACACCCAAAAGGAAACGAGATAGACCCATTGTTAATTATACCGATCGACTTAGAATCACTTTTTGGTTCGATTTAGTGATGGCCGCCCGTCCGTCTCTCCATCTATTCTTGTAATCACGATACAGGTCGCAATTGTAGACAGAACCAAATGAAACTTTGCACAACGAAGTTTTTCGGTACAACGACGAACGCTATTTAATTTGAAGAAAATCGGTTCAGATTTAGATATAGTCCCCATACGAATTTCACTCTTGATTTGACTCTTTTTACTCTAGATACCACATATTACAACAGAATTTATTCAAAATTGGCAAAACATATTATATTTCAAATAGAAACACCTGTGGTAAAAATGTGTTAGATAGGTTCAGATTTATATATAGCTCCCATACAAATTTCGCTCCAGATTTGACTTTTTCCGCTCTAGAAACCACATTTTGTATCAGATTGTCTTCAGATTTAACAAAACATGTTATATTTAAACTAGGAACACCTATGGTGAAAATAGGTCAGATCGGTTCAGATTTATATATAGCTCCCATTAAAATTTCGATTTGACTTTTTCTGTTCTAGAAGCCACATATTTTAACAGATCCTCATCAAATTAGGCGAAATATCTTATATTTGTGCCATAAACAGCCATGGCGCAAATGTCAGATCAGTTCAGATTTATATATAGCTCTCACACAAATTTTACTCCCGATTTCACTTTTTCCACTCTATAAACCACATATTTTAACAGATCTTCTTCAAATCTTTCAAAATATCTCATATTTCAACTGGAAACACCCATGGTGAAAATGGGTGATCGGTTCAGATTTACATATAGCTCCCATACAAATTTCGCCCCCAAAAATGTCCCATACAAATATCGGGTAGACTTTTTCCGCACCAGAAAGCACGAATTTTCACAAAGTGAGCTTAACACGTTATATTTGAACTGGATGAACTCATTGTGAAAGATAGTCACTATATTCCATGTTTGGATATAGCACCGATATAAATATTTCCGATTTGACAAATTTGACCAGGTAATATTAGCCTATGATTAGGAAATATACAAAAATTCTTTCCGTTTTCACTTTTTTACCGAGTTGAACTGTTTTCGGATAGAAAGTGGAGTGTATCATATAGTCGGCCCCGCCCGACTATATGATTCCTTTCCTTACTTGTTTAAATTTGACTATGTTTTTATACATTATTTTGTAAGATAGTAATAGAATTTATTTCAGAAAATCTTTTAGTAAGGATGTCCACTTTTTTTAAAAAAATCCGTCGGTAATTGCCTATGTTATAAAGGGTGATTTTTTAAAAGCTATAGGAAAGTTTTCCAAAAAAAGACATAAAATTCAGAAAAATGCATGAAATCTTTATTTGAATCGATAGAACGGTCCATATAATTTAATGTTTGAAGATTATTTCATGCAAATCTTGACCTTGACTGCGCCTCAAATGGCCCATCCGCTTAGTCCAATTTTGGCATTTCCACGTTTTTGAGTAACAGAGGCCCAATTGCTGCGAACGGCGACGAATCGATAATTGATGGTCATCATTAACACTGGCCGATACAGCTGCGATATTTTCTTAAGTTCGCACTCTACGTAAGCGTGTTGGTGGTTTAATGTCCAACAATGTAAATTTGGTGCGAAATTTAGTCACAATAGCCCGAATAGCCGCTTCAGTGGGTCGATTAAACTGACCATAAAATGGAAGCGCGCGATGAACTTTCTTAACAGAGCACGCATTTTGATAATAAAATTCAATAATTTGCAAGCGTTGTTCGTTTGTAAGATGATGCATGGTTAAATTGTAGACCAAACTGAAGATGTTTGACAGTGAAACAAAACACGAAACGTGCGTCAGCTGTTTAAACCAGTGTTGCCAAAAAGATAATAGCTAAAAATCACCCTTTATAAGTTATTTCAATAAAACTAAAAATAATCGTTTTGGTCATTCCAGTCCATATCATGTCATGGAATTCGAGGTTCAATAAAAAATCCTAAAATTTTGGAATTTGGGAATTCAGTTTTTATATTTTTAAAATGCGAAATCTGCTGTTATTTTCTCATCATTATACCTGTTTTGATGAAGTGTAGGTATTTTTATTGTAACTCAAATCCGTAAAATTTAGACAGGTGACCAAAACTTGTTCTTTGCAAGTATATAGTTTTAATAAAAACTTAAATAAATCAGTCAATTACCAATGGATTTTTAAAAATCTAGTGATGTTTTACTTACTCTTAAACGTATTTTTTAAATACGAGTAGTAGAGTTACAAAGTACTGTATAGAAACTGAAATAAAAAATAATGCATTTTTTAAATAAACAGACAACAAAATTAACTATGATTTTTTTCGATGTACGAGCTTTTCTGATTAGTCTAGAAAAAATTAAGTTTCGATGTTTCTATATTAAGTCATAGACGCGCAGAGTTATTTATTAAAGAAATTATATTTTCCTTCCTTAAGGCACAAACTTCTTGCCCATTGTTTTCTTCTTGGTTTTTCTTTGTACATATACATATGAACATTTTTCAAATGACTTGGTGTTTAAATTAAGGGTCCGCATGACAAATGTTGCAATATCATATTCATGACTAACATGGGACCTTTTAATGGCACATGTCATATGTTATGTGCATATGGCTCTATGTCCAATTCAATTTGTCATTAACTTGGATGGATGTGGACTTTATGGAAAACATGTAGAAACGAACGAACGGAAGTAATAATGATGCAATCAATTTACTGTCATAATCACTCGGCCAAAACACCAAACAAACAAGCAAACGAAAACATCAAGTCCATAAAGCAAATTAGATTACGTACATATTTCACTGATCCAAGAGGACGTTGGGGATGGGAGGTGAAGTAATGATAGGCCAACTCCAATTCCACAACAACATGGAAGCGAAGTTATGTGCGGCTAGGTCATTTAACATTTTTGCAGACTAGGTTCATATTTGGGAGTAAGAAAACTATTATTCTATTAATAATAGCACCCATTAATTACAATATGGTCCTTTGGGGGCAAGTACCAGCTCACCAGTGATAGGAGATATGAGGTGGACACATAGAGAATTTTATTGCAACACAGTCTATTAGTCATCGTACTAACTTTATGGTTTCCTTATAGAGTTTGTCCACAAAATGATGTATTCCACTTTACATCCTAGTTTGAGGAGCTATACAGAAAATATTTCCATATTTCGAAGCTTTTCTATTCATGGAAATTGAAACACTCTACCGCCAGTCTTGCGTTAAAAATATAACTTCGACGATTATCAATTCCCCAGTGCTCTTCTCTGCAATCCTTCCAAATCGCCCCCGATCGCAATGATGCTGGTGTAACAGCAACAAAAAAAAACAGAGAAGAAAGTCAATTCAAGTAATATTCCTAAGTAGGATTATAATAATAAATTTAAATATTTTTCCATTTCTTTGTATCGAAATCCCCTTAAAGCTAAACACATTTTATACCAAAAGAAATTGCCATGCCATGCTGTGACGAGAGTATATGAAAAAAAGGGGGAACTAAATCGAATTATCTTTGAAAATTTATCTTTGATCGTTTATCTTTATAAGCCGGAGGCAACAGCAACGGCAACCGCAACAGCTACAGCAAAAAAGGAAAAACCACAAAATAGTACATATTTTGAAATCATACCTTTTTGTGTGATGGTCCCCCACAACAACAACAACATAACCAGCCAGTATCTTCATCATCTCCAGTGTAGGTGTTGCCCCCAAAGGACATTAAATGTATTTTCAAACTTAAGTTAGTCGAGAAAAAAACTCAATACTTACTCTGCAAAGAGAAGAAAAGGAAAGAGAAAAAAGTTGAATAAATATATAAATGCTTAAAAAATCTTTAGTTTTCTTTTTTCGTCAGTTTTTTTTGATAGAAATTTATTATTGCGGTAAGGAGACATACTAGAGAAGGAAGTGTGTTGAAAAAAGTGTCAGGAAAAGAAACAGTAGAGAACAGCCCACAAAGCTTAAATTGTTCAGACACGGCAAGCCAAAACAAAAAAAACACTCAACTCTGCACAATGGGTGATATTAGAGGACTGCTATGATTTGACTTTAATTGTATAGAGACCTAACTGAAGAATTATTTAATTTACTTTTTTCAATAATGTCATTAGGCAGGGAATGAAATCTTTTTTTAAAATGTAAAATAATGAAGAAAATTATCAAACTACGACAAATTGATTTAAAGATATGGATTTGTAACACCAGAAAAAAGAAACCAAAATAATCTTAACCGAATGTAAACAAGTAAAAGTACGTTAAGTTCGGCTGGACATTCCAAGTATTACGGGTAGATTAGGAGCTGTCGATTTTACATGGAAGTGCGGAACCATATTAGAAAATTTGTGATATTTTTATGCACATTACGATTTTTTTACTATTTCATACTTATTCGTACTGTTTGAAATAAATTGTGATGCTTAATTTTTTATTCATCGCTTCAGATCGATTCCAGCTGCAAACCAAAAGTTTGTACCATTTTGCTACGAAAAGTACTAATACTCAAGATCCAATGGAATGTACACACCTAATTTCACGATTCTAAAGGGTGATTTTTTAGCTATTATCTTTTTGGCAACACTGGTTTAAAAAGCTGACGCACGTTTCGTGTTTTGTTTCACTGTCAAACATCTTCAGTTTGGTCTATAATTTAACCATGAATCGTCTTACAAACGAACAACGCTTGCAAATTATTGAATTTTATTATCAAAATGCGTGCTCTGTTAAGAAAGTTCATCGCGCGCTTCCTTTTTATGGTCAGTTTAATCGACCCACTGAAGCGGCTGTTCGGGCTATTGTGACTAAATTTCGCACCAAATTTACATTGTTGGACATTAGACCACCAACACGCTTACGTATAGTGCGAACTGAAGAAAATATCGCAGCTGTATCGGTCAGTGTTAATGATGACCATCAATTATCGATTCGTCGCCGTTCGCAGCAATTGGGTCTCTGTTACTCAAAGACGTGGAAATGCCAAAGTTGGACTAAGCGGATGGACCATTTGAGGCGCAGTCAAGGTCAACATTTGCATGAAATAATCTTCAAGCGTTAAATTATATGGACCGTACTATCGATTCAAATAAAAATTTCATGCATTTTTCTGAATTTTATGTGTTTTTTTTTTTTGAAAAACTTTCCTATAGCTTTTAAAAAATCTCCCTTTAGCCGCTTGAATGGTACCAATTTTATTCCATTTTTAGTTTGACCCTAAAAGTACGAATTTTAAAAAATCCTCTTTTTGGGTGTCTACGCAATCAGATGAGTGTAAACACTGGATTTCAATATTCTAGCTACAGCTGCTTGGTTGCTATCAATTTCAAAGTGGGATATTTGATCCTAAATGTACGAATGTCCAAAAATTTATTTATTTTTCGTGTCTACGCATTCAGAGCAAATGAATTTCATTCAGAACATTGAGTTTCATTATTCTAAGTGGAGCCGTCTGGTTGGTACCATTTTTGCTCCACTTTCCGCCTAAGAGCAAAAAATTCCCAAAAATCGAGCGTGTTTTCTACAGACCGACAGACATGGCTAGATCGTCTTAGAATTTTATCACGATACAGAATATATATACTATATGGGGTCTCCGATGAATATTTCAATGTGTTAAAAACGGAATGACAAAGTGAATATAATACCCCCATCCTTAGATAGAGGGTATACAAATCACTGAACGAAGCTTTATCGTCCGAAAGATTTAATTTCTTAAATGTAATTTTCCTCCTTGTTGTGCGAGCGTCACTTAACCTGGAATTGCAGAAAACTGCAAGGCAAAAAATAAAAGATGCGATATTTTTAAATATTTCTATTATTTTTAATAGGATTTCACATTTAAATTGTATATTAGTTTGCTGTATCAGTAATCCAATAATGAACTACTTTACACATTAAGAAAACTAGGAATTGTGTTGTCATTTATTTTGGTTTAAGACCAAAGGTTGTGGTACTAATATGAATCCTGATTTAAGTCAAAGACATACATTCATTGCGAAAGTTCTGACGAGATGGGGTAGCGCCCATCGAAACTGTGCAGTCAACTTTTAGCTGCAACAATAAAGGTCTCACTTTGCCTTTTTGTCTAATTTTGGGTTCTGCTGAAGACTTCAGCACAACCTTTGGTCTTAATCCAAAATAAATGACAACACATACAACATAACAGACCAACTATACGTACAAATAAAACTAGGAATTTTTTACGTTGTTTTTATGTAATTTTCTTTGAAGAAATGTAAGAATTCACTATAGCGTTTTGTTCAGTGTATCGATGTAAGAAATGCTCTCTAATGTTCTTCCCCCGGAGCTTAGAAACTTCAATACAGATCTTTCCAATGCCGTCTGGTTGTAAATTGAAATATTTAAAAATAAGAAAAGAAAGGCAAAAGTAAGGTGGGACTGATTACACATGCTTACAAATATTATTATACCATCCACCATAGGATGGGGGTATAGTAAGTTTTTCAATTTCATTTGTAACACCTTCAAATTTCGATCAGTACCGCAATTCTGTAACTTTTCTAACGATATTGTCGTTATCGTTAATTTTTAGTTAACGACTTTTTTCGATAATATATGTTATTGCAAGTAAGGAGCAAGTTTTTGGAGTTTTAAATATGGAAAAAAAACTTGTAAGTATATATTATTATAATTAATAATAATTATAATATGTATTTAATAAACATTTCTACAAACATATGTATGTATTTACATAAAAAATAACGGGTCCGCGAGCCACACCGGCACAACATAAAATTAACAGGCCAATTTCAGTGTCGTAAATCTTACTTTATGAAGATAATTCTTTAAAATTCATGTCAAGCATTTTTTACATAGGAATTGTCAACACTGAAATAAAATATGTAAACACAAAACAGCTGTTTGTATACTTAACGATATTCGGTAGGATTTTACTACGGCAATTTTATTGTAGTTAGCCTACCGACAATTGTCGTAAGTTAACGATTCTTTTTAACGATAAAAATTGGTAAGAAAATGTTACGGAATCACTTTTAACGACAATTGTAGTAAACTAACGAATTTTGTCAACATAACTACCGAAAGATGTCGTTACAAAGTTACAGAATTGCGACACAGTGACCCGATAAAATATATCGAGGGCTTATAATCATAAGTGGCTATGAAAAATGAGTTTTTGATGCCAAACTATTCCCAGATTTGGAAGTCATCTGTCATATAAATTTGGAGAAGAAATTTTTTTTCTAAAGCCATTTTTTTTTAATTTTTCTGATTTGGCTATCTACTCACACGTTAATTTGTGACTGCAAAAGTGGCTATGAACATAAAAATGATAGCAGCATATAACTGATGGTAGTCATTCGCTACAACGATCTTGTTTAAAACATTTTTCTAGATTTAGGGCATATCGTACTATAAAATTCCATCATTACGCGGTTAACAGAATTTTGGTTCCCAATTTATCAGACTAAAATAGGATAAATGGTGGATGTAAAGTCAAAAATTGTTAAAAGGATATTTAGAGAAACCCGAGTAACTTTTTATCATATTGAGAATACCAAAATATTCGTATGGCATATGCTGGCATTTTATGGTATTGACTGACTTCATTCGGAATATTTCTGTCAGAAAGGTTTCAGAGTCCTGAAAAGAGAAAGTTTAAATATAAGCAATTGCAACCGCGAATTTTGGATTTTTCAACAATTGCAGTGATTTTTGCGTATGGCTACATATATGTATGTTACAAGCGACATTGGTTCTTAATACACAAACAAAAATTCAGTCGGATCTGTTGGCTAGATCGCGAGAAAATCATAAAACTAAAATTTCATGTGTGAAAATCATTTTAGCCATATTTGCCGCGAAAATGAAAATTTCCCAAAAATATCCAATTTGTATTTTTTGTTTACCGCAATATCCACTTTTTGTAAAAAATTGGAAAAAGGAATAAAAATTGTACCAATCTGACGGATGAAGCTGGAATTAGGGTTTGTATTTTCCCGTATTTTTTATTTCCCGGGAAACGGGAATTACTTTTTCAATTTCCCGGGATCCCTGGACAGCACGGGAAATCGTCAACAGACTGTTTACCGTGAGTTCAGCTTATTTTTCCAATGAAACATTCACATTTTATTAAAGTAAAATAAATATATGTTTTACAACATATTTACAGAATGCATATAGTAAAGCGTAATGTGAGATCAATTCAAGCATCTTTTCAAGTTTCAAAATTAATTAAATATCAGACGTTTCTTATTTTATTGGAAAATGTGGACGCGACGGAGTTCATTCACATTAATAGTGAGTAGAGCATTAAATGAAATGTTTGTTCTTTGTCCTGTCGCTTCGAAAACTTTAGATTCTTTATTTTTGGCGTTCGGATACACGCCAAAAATCTATTTTTCCCGGTTTTAATTTTTTTCATATGGAGCTTGACAGGAAAAATCCGAAAAAGTGGATTTTGAGTCTACATCCGAACGCAGCTAAAAAATATTTTGTCATCCAACTGCAATATTTGACATACCTGATTAAAAGCTATATGATCTAAATTTTTATACAACATTTTTAATTGCGGAAATGATGGAAAACAATATTCGAAGAAATATGTAAAATTTTCTACTGAATTCCCGCGGGATTCCCGTACGAATTTCCCGGGATACGGGAAATGAAAAACGTGCGAATTCACGTGAATTTTCCCGCGGGAAATCCAGGGATACAAACCCTAGTTGGAACCTTTAAATTTGCTGTGTACATTCCAGAAAATGCATTTTCTACACAACATTGCCAACATTTCACAAAAAACGTTTTCGAGTTTACAATAAGTCTTATTTATATTCAATTCATATTCATAATTCATAGTACCCAATTTTAAACGTGCTAAAGTGGCTATGAACCTTAAAACCGCGAATAGAAAGAAATTTTGAAAACTTTTTTATCGTAACAATTAGTAATCCTCTTTAGATTAAACTGTAGAAGAATGATTCACAATTATCAGTTTTTTTGCTCTCCTGAAAAGTTATTCATAGCCACTTATGAATATAGGCCCTCGATATGTTTTGAATGTTATATATGGTGGGTAATGTAAAATTTGAAATTAAAATGGGCTATAAAAAATACTGATTATTTTTTTAAATTTCTGGTTTTATTGGAAAGGTTGAACAAAATCCACACCAAGCAGTGACTTGTTGCGGATGCATTGGCTTCTCAACAGTCACGTGTGGGTTCTCTGAACTCTATATGCGGCAACTTTGAAATGAAAATGAAGGCCGATCTCTTCTCGAAAATTTCCCACGTAAATTTCTTACAGTTTAAAGACTCACTACTTTGGAAGTAAAATTTTAATATTTTCCAATATTGTTCGAGGATATAGGGTCTCGTTTTGCAAGTGTCAAACGTAGACCACAGAAATGAATGTTAGTCTACCTTTCAAAGTCGAAGTAATCTGTAGTTCAAATTTAAATTTTAAATGGCTCACCCTATACATTCGAATTCTTCGTACCAAGGAAGTTAGAGAAGGAGTAGAACCACACTCAACTGTACACACATTGTCCATTGTCCATGACATAAGTCACCATCATGTGGGTGGACAAATCATCAATGCTGTCATCAGCCATATATATATTTAATTCAATTTGGCCCATATTAAAAATAGAACTTAAATGTTCCTGTTTGCTATGGTTTATTTTTAACGTAATATGGAAAAATTTAAGAAAATCTGTTCCAAAATGTAATACAGTAAGTGTATGAGGGATATATCAGTATGAGGGATATATCAGAGTACAATGATTTAAAATAAGAATAAGATGTAAATCAATGTATGATATCCATCTTTTTTGGACCTACAATTATGTCAGATGAGAAGATTAACCACATTAACCGTGATTTTTGATTTATGTTATGCTGGTTGGTTGGTTCGTTTACGTGGTCGCTGTTATATCCAGCCTGGAAGATTCAAATATTTGATTGGATCTCTAATATCAACGTACAATATCTCATCAATGTCGTGTAGTCAGTGCTTCCCATGTGCCGTGGATTTATTGCTTACTGCTCGACAGTGTCTTCTTCCTCTTCGTTATCGCAGCTACGGCATTGATCGTTGAAGCTTCATTCGTCGCACATGTCTTCCAATGGCCCATCAGCACTAATATCACTCTTGATATGTTTCTCCTACTAGAAGTTATCTGGTACGTTTTTTGTTATATTGATTTTTGGTAATTCATTCTTCGGTTTGAAGCTCCATGGTGTTCAGTGTTAGTGTAAATTTTGCCACACATTGAGATAAAAAGTAGAGTTTTAAAAAAAGTACTTGTTTGTTTCACGTACCACCATTCTCGTTTCGACTATTCGGCTTATTCCAACATATATTTAAATATTAGAAGATCAGAAAAGAATTAGAAATCGAAAAATGCAATGGAATATTACTCAAACTCGTGGTTAAGTATTACAAGTTTTCGCAACGGCAAGCACTACATATGAGGCAAATTTATAGCAAGTACAAACAATTAGTTACCTTTGAATTAGCTTTATGATTTAAATTTATGTTTCACATGTTAAATTTTTGTTTTGCGGCAATTCTTTATAAGTGGGGGGAAGAAATTTCACAGAAAACGTGTAATTTTAAAAAGTTCAATTCGATATTTCCCCTCCATTTGATCAACATTTTTTTGAGTTTCAATTCACTCTCATTTTTCAAAGAACAAAATTGGCCATTGCATTTTAACTACAATTTTCCAATACAATAATCCCTAGTAGGAATTTGCAAGCTGTAGTTCTTTTTAAAGAGAACTACCAAGTTGGTACAATCAATTCCTTATCTATCCGTTCCTTGTCCTTATTGTTCCAATGACCCTAGTGCATTCTATGTACATTTCCCGCGAATCCATCTTGCTAACGATTAGAACAGTTCGAACTACAAGGACAGTACTTAAAGTACAAATAGTAGATTTATTCGCAACAAAAAACTGCAAAATCTCCTACTGTGATACCACAACGCCTACTGGGTGGGAGTAGAGTGCTGGAGAAAAAGAGAAATGAAAAAAATATGCTGTCGTGCAGCCATAACAACACCAAACAAACTCAACGACCGGAAACGGAAATGAATCATTTCATTAGTTGGCTACGCCTACCTACGCTACGCTCACATTCTGACAGAGCTCGGGAGCATCTGCAGGCTGTAGTTGCATAAGCAACACCATCATCAGTTGGTCCCATGGGTAAATGACACAACATGGGGCATTTGCTCCAATCTTCTTGTCTTCGGTTGATATGGTGTGAATGAATATCAGAGCAAGAGACAGCGAAGAAGAAGAAGCAGGAACAGAAGCAGAAGAAAATCAAACGTAACGAACAAACACAATTTAAAGCTTAAAAAATTGACTCGACATGTATAAATAGAGAGACTGTATTCCTTGGTGTATTAGCTGAAACAAATACGAATTCGTGCAGACCGGATGTATGTCCTACGTGGAAATGAAATATTTGTGTTAAGTAAATGAATATAAAATAGACAACGGTACTAAGACTCTGCTAAGTGTATATAAATGGGGGTCAAATCCCTTTTGTACAGCCATATTGGAGGAGGTTTTCTTTTTTTCTTTTTTTGAGGCGAAAAGTTTTCCTCTTTGTACTAAAGTTTGACCCCGTAATTTTTTGGGTAATTTCAAGTTGTTACGACCAATTTGGGAATACGATATTATGGATGTAACTTGGCGCAAATATTCTAGTGGACCATGTAAATACTGTGTTGTATTGTTATAGACAGGATTTGCAATACCTCATGTTTTATTGCGGTTTAAAAGACTGGATATAATGCCAATACAGCAAGATGAATCAGAAACTGTTGATTTGTTAGAAAAAGATTGGTCCGATGTGGATATTAATGGTTCGAGTTTGCATTTCGAGAAAATGCTAGAAATGCCCATATTTTTCTTATGCCAGTATTACTGCTGAATACATTGCAAATTTTATATATTTGAGCGGTAAAACTTTATATAGAGTGGCCTAAAGATTAAAAATACATTCTAAAAGTTTGGAATGAGCTTGTTTTTTATTTGCAAAATTTATTTTACACAAGATTTTTGCATCAAAGACCAAATGAATTGTGTCTAAAAAATATGCTAAACATTTTCTAATCCGTACGATTTGAAAATTTTTGAAAATAAAATTTTTTTGTATTGAAAAATTGGCATTATTGGAGAGGACCTACTGCGGTGTTCCGTTTGCCAAAACTCTTTACGAAAAATAATATAACGCACGCTGGGCCAGAGTCCCAGTTTTTGAATAAAACTAGGCCAATTTTCTGTTTCGTACGAGTGTTAAATCAAAAATATTACATATCCCTATTAATATTCTAAAACCTTAGTGTACGTCAGACAGACAGTTTGTTCCGCAATCACGTGTAAACGGCTGAAATGATGTTGTTGAAATTTTCAGAACAGATAGATGCAGGTCTGGAAGGAACTAGAGGCTATACCATTTTTAAAAATTTGCTCTGTGGGCGGAGGTGGCGTGGCAATAGCGTTCATGGGAGCTAGAAGGCTGATAATTGGTACATATATATTACTGACCACGAGAATGATAAATATGATGCCGAAATTTGGATTTTCATTTTGTGGGCGGAGTGGGCGTGGCAATAGTGTTCTTTGAGCTAGAAGGCTGAAAATTGGAACGAATATATGACTGACCACGAGAATGATAAATATGATGCAGAAATTTGGATTTTCATTTTGTGGGCGGAGTGGGCGAGACAAACGTTTTTTTTTTGGGCAAGAAGGCTGAAAATTGGTACATATATATTACTGACCACGAGAATGATAAATATGAAGCCGAAATTTGGATTTTCGTTTTGTGGGCGGAGAGGGCGTGGCAATAGTGTTCTGTGAGCTAGAAGGCTGAAAATTGGATCGTATATATTACTGACCACGATAAAGATCAATTTGATGCCGAAATTTGGATTTTCGTTTCGTGGGCGGAGTGGGCGTGGCAAAAGCGTTTCTGAGAGCTAGAAGGCTGAAAATTGCTACATATAAATTACTGACAACGAGAATGATAAATATGATACCGGATTTTGAATTTTCGTTTCGTGAGTGGTTGGGGCGTTGCAAGTGTTTTTTAGCTAGAAGACTGAAAATTGGAACGTATATATTACTGATTACGATAATATCAATACGAAACCTGATTTTAATTTTACCATTTGATTTTTTGTTTTGCCTGACGAAGCGGGCGGGGTTCAGCTAGTATATATATACAAATGAATCTGTGTTTGTTGTTTATAGCCGCCTAAATTACTGAACCGGTGGTAAAAATAGGCTATATACATTTTTGGAATTTTGGGGATTTATTAGTTTTATATTAGGAGTACTGTTGCAGCTAGACTCTTAAATTTTTGTTGTGCCAAAAAGGGGCGGTATCGAATATATTCAGTTCTATGACAGCTACAATACTGAAATTTTGTGTCAGTGCATCTAGCGTCAATGTAAGTAGTTGTGGCAAAAAATGGACGGTAATGGAAATGTGGGCGTGGCACTTCCCATACGATGTTAAAACCTGTTATTGAATATTGTCTGTTATATGACATCTAGAGTACTGCAATTTTGTGTGAGTGCATCTAGCATCAATGTGTACAGCTGTGCAAAAAATTGGCGGTACTGGAAAAGTGACACCTCCCATACGAAGTTAAAACCCATTTTCTAATATATTCCGTTCTAGATACAATACTGAAATTTTGTGTGAGTGCATCTAGCATCAATGTGCGTAACTGTGTTGGTGTGAGTGAAAAAATGGGCGGTATTGGGAAAGTGAGCGAGGTAACTCACATACGAAGTTAAAACATGTGGTCAGTTCTATGACGCCTAGAGTGCTGAAATTTTGTGTGAGTTCATCCAGTGTAAATAGTTGTGCAAAGATGGGCGTAAAGTGGACTGGACATATGAAATTAAAACCGGTTTTAGAGTATATTCGACACCGAGATGGGCGGAAAGTGACCGTGACCCTTCCCGTACGAAATTAAAACCTATTTTTGCCCACTTTCAATCCCAACCGATCTGCAACCATAAGACACATTTAGGGAAAATTTGAACCATTTCGCTCGACCGCTATCGTGCTTGCAACAGACAGACAGACGGACATGGCTAGATAGTCTTAAAATTTTACCACGATCCATAATATATATACTTTATGAGGTCTCCGATGAATATTTCGAGGTGTTACAAACGGAATGACAAAGTCAATATACCCCCATGCTTAGGTGGAGGGTATAATAAAATTACCTTACGACAATCTACAGAACTCAAGTAAGTCCATACTTCAATAATTAATACATGAATATTAATAATTATATATTAATAATTATAACATGAATATTAGCAGTCAATGTTGTGCCCGAAGCTGCCTTGGAAACCATCGGAATGTATACTTATATATATGTTTAAAATATTTGAAGAGAATACTTTCTTGACGAACCTTCCTTATTTAAAAAAATCAATAATGAAAATGCGTTGGTGCTTCATTTAAACAACCCTAAACAGCCAGCTGTAATACAATCAGCAAACTCAGTTTACTTCACAAAGGTTGCGAAATCATGTCTTCAAATGTTGCATGAATTTGGAGACTCGCTTTATATATTGATATACATATGTATAAACATTACGAGACCACTTTAAAGACCTCTTTAAAGTTATCGAAATATTTCCGTCTCACCAAAGAGATGGTTCCATTAAGCTAGACATTAAATACAATCACCAACCATCGAGTGCTCCTAAAAAGTCAAGTATGCCCTTAAGATGGCTTCTGTATTCACGAGAAGTCCTTAATGAAATAACTGCTCACCATATGGGCCAGAAAAGGGGTTATGGCAAATGCAAACTATCTCTCTGGTGGTACTAGTATGTATAGATTTTTAAAGACAACGATGTACCTACTACTAAGGAAGTAACATATAATGGCCACACACTTGAGTACATGTCTGTCACTAATACAGAGGCATATACACCCACACACACTTGAGCAAGCAGAGAGCGAGCGACATCATTGAAACTTCAAGTATCCCAACGGAAGTGGGCTTTCGATAATTTCTATGTGTATGAGCATGTGGAAATATGTGCGAATAAAAGGAAGGATAAATAGAACAAATAACTTATTTGTGAAAACTGGAGGATACATTTTCCTTTCCTTCTTTCACAAATGATCTTAAGTGGGCAACGCTCGAAAGATGCTCCAAAGACTAACCGAGTAGGTGGGCAAGTATATGGATGTGCAGTTCTATGAATAAAGTCAGTTGTATGAGGACAGCGCCGTAGTCTGGTTTAGTACTCTGTACTAATAAAGGGTGATTTTTTAAGAGCTTGATAACTTTTTTTAAAAAAAAAACGCATAAAATTTGCAAAATCTCATCGGTTCTTTATTTGAAACGTTAGGTTGGTCCATGACATTTACTTTTTGAAGATAATTTCATTTAAATGTTGACCGCGGCTGCGTCTTAGGTGGTCCATCCGCTTAGTCCAATTTTGGCATTTCCACGTTTTTGAGTAACAGAGACCCAATTGGTGCGAACGGCGACGAATCGAAAATTGGTGGTCATCATTAACACTGGCCGATACAGCTGCGATATTTTCTTCAGTTCGCACTCTACGTAAGCGTGTTGGTGGTTTAATGTCCAACAATGTAAATTTGGTGCGAAATTTAGTCACAATAGCCCGAATAGCCGCTTCAGTGGGTCGATTAAACTGACCATAAAATGGAAGCGCGCAATGAACTTTCTTAACAGAGCACGCATTTTGATAATAAAATTCAATAATTTGCAAGCGTTGTTCGTTTGTAAGACGATTCATGATGAAATGTCAAAGCATACTGAGCATCTTTCTCTTTGACACCATGTCTGAAATCCCACGTGATCTGTCAAATACTAATGCATGAAAATCCTAACCTCAAAAAAATCACTCTTTATATGAATCATTTCATAATTACTGGAATTATTTTGGAAAAAGTAATATTCTATAACGATTTCAGTTGCGATTGAGAAAATGGAAAATAATAAGGAGAAAGTATAATAATAATGGAAAATACAAGTTGATAGTGAGAAAATTTAAATGGAAAATACAAAATGTGGCGCACAGTGGTTCAGAATCAAAATCCATCGGCCAAAATTCAATAACTTTTGTTCAAGTTGACATTTTTGTGTTCTGTAAAAAACCAAAGTCAGACAAGGACCCAAGGATTATTTTCCAATCGGGAAATCGGATATATTTTAGAAATCGGCCCAAAGTTGACCACTTTTCGTATTTTTCGATTTTAAAGAAAATTATTATTTTTTTACTTTTTTAACATATTTTTACGTATTTGTTAATAAAGAAGAAACAATTTTATTTTTTGTTGTATTACAGATTTTCACGTTTTTCAGATTTTGAAAATTAAAATAAAGTAATTTCTTTTTTTGACTTTGTCGAACTGATTCTCACACATTTTAAAAGATTTTGCACTCAAGTTAAGAAGCTAATGAGACGAAAATGACTAAATTGCGTTTTGAAACTAAAAAATCAGACTTTTTGCACTAAATGTATCCTATCTCTCCAAGGAGGTAATTTCGTGCAGGCAAAAGTTGGCCTAAAAAATGGGTAACCCTTCAACCTGTCCTAGAGATGGGCGCGTGAGTGATTTCTGACTCACGTTCAAGGCATAATTTTGAATAACGCACGACGATTTTTTCGTCGCTCACGTTCACGCACGCTCACGTGAGTAAAATAATTTTTGCTCACAATCACGCGTGATTCACATAAATCACGCAAAATTTCCACAATTCTAAATCCAAATTAGTAAAATTAGTATGTACAACTCATGCAAATATCACGTGACTCACGCAGAAATTCGACTCTCACACATTCACGCACGAAAATTGTTTCGCTCCTCACGTTCACGTGAGTAAAATAAATTTCACGCGAGTCGCGCCCATATCTAGTTCAAACTCAGATATTTGTTCAAAAAGGATATTTTTTAAAATATTTATTACAAACAAACTATATTTGACACAAACATAATTTTGACGTCATTATAAAGCTAAGAAACCACAATTTCCAATAAAAAAAAAAAAATATTTTATGCGTACCTACTTTTCAGAAGTTCATGAGAAGAAAATGACTAAATTGCGTTTTAAAACTAAAAAATCGGGCTTTTTGCGATAAATCTCTCCAAGGCGACAATTTCGTGCAGGCAAAAGTTACCCTAAAAAAACGGGGTTGAAGGGTTCCCCGTTATTTTGGGTAACTTTATCTTAAAATATGTATATATTTCGCCAAAGGCTTTTGAAGGAAAAAGTAGTGCTGGTTCATAGTTAGATATTTGTTCAAAAAGGATATTTTTCAAAATATTTATTACGAATAAACTATATTTTGCACAAATATAGTTTTGACGTCATAATAAAGCTAAGAAACCACAATTTCCAATAAAAAATTGAGTGCAAAATCACTTAAAATAAGTGATTAACAGATTGACGAATTCAAAAAAAAAAATTGCGTTTTTTAATTTTCAAAATCTGAAAAACGTGAAAATCAGTAATACAAAAAAAATTAAAATTGTTTCTTCGCATTATGAACAAATACTTAAAATATGTTAAAAACATAAAAACTAAACAGTAAAAATTTTAATTTTCTTTAAAATCGAAAAATGCAAAAAGAATTCAACTTTGGGCCGATTTCTAAAATATATCCGATTTCCCTATTTTTAGTTTTAATAACTCAAAATAATCCTTGGGTCCTTGTCAAATTTTGGTTTTTTACAGAACTCAAAAATGTCTACTAGAATAAGAGTTATTGCGTTTTGGCCGATGGATTTTGATTCTGAACCACTGTGCGTCGATAGAAATGTAAATTCTTATTTTCAATTGAAATTTTCTCAATATGACATGGAAATTCTAAATTCCAATTGGAATTTTCTCAATTTTAAATGGAAATTCTCAATTTCAATTGGAATGTTCTCAATTTGAAATGGAAATTCTCAATTTTAATTAAAATTTTTCATTATGAAATGGAAATTCTTAATTTCAATTTTAATAGTCTCATTTTCAAATGAATTTCCATTGGAATTTTCTCAAATTGAAATGGAAAATCTCAATTTTAAATGGAAGTTCTGAATTTCAATTGGAATGTTCTCAATTTGAAACGGAAATTCTCAATTTCAATTAGAATTTTCTCATTATGAAATGGAAATTCTTAATTTCAATTTTAATATTCTCAATTTCAAATGGAAAATATCAAATTCAATTGGAATTTTCTCAAATTGAAATGGAAAATCTCAATTTCAAATGGAATTTCTCAATTTCAAATGGAATTTTCCCAAATTTCAATTGCAAATGGAGTGTATTTCTGGCTATGTGGCATCTAAACTGAAGTCATTTCTATGTGGAATGTGCCATATGTTTCACAGCATAATGATGATTATATTTATTTAACTTTTTAACACACTTGTATGTTTATGCATCGTTCATTCCTCTCTCTCTCCCTCTCTTATATTCTGTATGTTTGTATAATAAATTGTCTCTCGGTGAGACTTACTTCTTCGACTTACACACACTTATTCTGAACAGGCAGCCAAGCATATGAACATATATTCATTCATTATCCTTTTTATTTTATTTTTGTGTGTGTGCGTGTGTGTGCTGGCTGTTGTTAATAAATTTATGTGTTAAGTCATTATGAATGTGTTTTATTTTTATATGTGAAAAGGATATCACCGCAGCAACCTACAATGTTTTGCCATGTCTCTTAAATCGGCTCGTGCTGTTGGTTGTTCGCCTTTTTTTCGCACCAAAGTTTGTTTTGGTGTAAAGATAAGATTTACAGGCGCAAAAAAAAGTTGGTCGTAAGTTTGCTATTGTCGAAGCTATTCTTTTTGTTTTTGTGGCTTTCTTGTTAAAAGAGAATGTTAAGTGTTGTAAATCTTTATTGTCTGGCAATCAGTGTCTGTGCTGGATGCAGGAAAGATGGAACGGATCTTTGGGCCAGGAAGGATGTGTAAACCTATGGACTTTTCCAACCAGCCAGCCAGCCACTCACACACAGTGTGTGAAGGCAATGTCGTATGTGTTGAAACTTCTGAAGAAGGCTTTTCTTTAAAGTTTTTCACTTCTGCACTTTGTTTGTTTGTTGGTTATGTGAAAACCAGGATATTCGAAAAAGGGGTATGTTCGTTGACAATAGAAGTGAAAAGTGAGCAAGAGGGATTGCTCAATCAATGTTTGTCTGTTTGATGTAATACCATCAGATAAGCATTATCCAGATCAGTAAGGATTGTTTTTTTTTCACGTCATGTGTTCAATATAAAAGTAGATAGATGTGCAGTTATCGACAATTTATTGAGCGATTTGTGTTTTCCATCGGATTTTAAAACATTGACAAGTACATGTATGCATTGAAGTCAAAAGTAAAATATTACAGTGAATTTTGTACTAAATTCAAGAAAAATGCACTAAAATTAAGGCAATTTAGTTTGGTTTGGCACACAGCATGTCCATATTTAAGTTTATTTTTCTTCGAAGTTAGTATGTATGTGCTCAAATCAAGTAAAAATTACTCAATTGAAATATAATGGTAATATTTATTTGAGTAATTATTTTGAATTCAATATTAATTAGAGAGGGTAGTGTGGGATATAGTATTTAAAAAAATAAATTTATTCCTAGTAGTTTTCATTTTCAATTTCTTGAAACTCTTCCCAGCAAAGTATTTATCGTTCAAAAGCAAAATAAAGCCGGTATCGAGGCATCCGAATAATAGTATGCTAAGTCTGAAAAGTGAGTTTTCCGAGAGATTATTTTATATAACTAAGTTAGTAATAAGATAAGAACATTTTTGAGTATTACTTTTGATTGGATTGACCGAAATTTGTTAGAATTAAAGTTAAAGATCATATAATCTAGCATATATTTAGCATACTATTGCCTGGTACATTTATGATTATTATACCCTCACTCTATAGCAGGGTGTGCCTTAAGACCCTAAGTATGTTTGGGCCAAATCCGCTTCACGACTTTTTAAGTTGTTTAAGCTATGTCTGTCCATCCGCCTGGCTGGATGGTGTACACGATAACTCTCGAAAGGAGTTAAGGAAGTAATTCAAACTTTGCAGATGGTAATAGTTTTCCCAAACTTAGTTAAGGTTCGGAGATGGGCGAAATTGCCACGCCCCCTCTAGTACCTCCCACACAAATGGCCCATATTCCTATGTTAAACTGAAGCCAATATAACATCCACACGGATGTTCGGTATTAGCTATATTTTGCTATATGATAAAGTTTTATAAGCACTTTAAGCGGGTAAGATATGGTGGGTGTTGCCACACCCCTTTCGATTGCCTCCAATACAAATCACCCAAACCTCCCTAAAAGTAAAGCTGTTATTACTTATATACGGATGATCGGAATACTCTGAAATTTTACATTTGGTTAGACTTTTATGGACGTTTCAAACACGTGGAATATGGTCTATATTGCCACACCCCTCTCACACAAAATGGCATAATTCTTGGTTAAAATAAAACCGATAAATTTGTCTAATGTCGGGTCTAAAAAGACCCGTGTCTCCCAGTTTTGGCCAAAGTCATGCACTCGGTGTTATTTTTGCAAAAAAGTGATCATTTTCTCAGGCTCATATCTTGCAAACCGTTTGGAGTTTTGATTTACTCTTTGAGGCAAATTTGTAGCTCTAGTCATAAAGAACAAAAATTGTCAACTTATAAAATCAAAAAACTTCATGTTGAAGGTCAAAATCACAAATGTCGTCTTATAGGCTGTAGTGTGTGTAGGTAGCGTATACGTGATGTTGTTTAAGGATACTATCACTCATACACACTGTAGGCGGACTGACCATTAAAAGAAACAGTCCTGCAAGATATATTTTTCCTATCTAAACGGTGTTAAGAATCATTCCTAGGAAGTTCATGAAAGTTGCTTATTGAGATCTTAGGTAGATTGTTTCCTTGAAATTTGAACGGTTTGCTAGCTATGGACCTGAACAGGGGAAAAAGGTAAAATCGAATTTTTTAAAGTTTTTTTTTTGCGATTTTGACCTTGAAGATTAAGTTTTTTGATATGTTCACAATTTTTTAATTTTTTGTGTTCACAATTTTTGTTCTTTATGATAAGAGCTACATCTTTGCCTCAGAGAGCAAATCTAAATTCCAAACGGTTTGCAAGATATGAGCCTGAAAAAATGATCACTTTTTGCAAAAATGGTTACATTTTTTCGTGTAGCACTGTGTTATATAAGCAATTTTTGGAAATTTTCTGCTTTACATGCACTTGCAATTTGTTAGGTACATTCTTCTTGCAGCATGAAAGTAAAATAAATTAAATAAAAGATTTAGCGGGTGAAATGGGAAAAAAATTTTCAAAGTTCTTACTTTTAAAAGGGAAAAGAGGAATACAAATGGTACCACTCCAACCACTGAAGTTGAAATCATTCGGTGTATACATTCATCTGACGCGAAACCTAAAGTAATTTTTGGAACTTAGGAATGTTGTACTTTTTGGTGGAAAATGGATAATATATAAACTATATCTTTCGATACTCGTACCGTTAGGATCAACAGGGGATAAAATTGGTGAAAAGCTGCAACAAGAATCATGAAATTCAGCGTTTACACTCGTCTGTCCGGGTATTATGAGTATTTCTCCAAATTCATAATTTTAGGGTAAAGATAAAAAAGAGTAAATCTGGTACCGAGCAAACGGCTGTAGCTAGAATCATGAAATAAGATGTGTACATTCCTTAAATGTTTAAACTTTTCATATCAAACTGGTACAGTCGCTTGTTCTGTAGCTGAAACAAGAAATTTCAAATGAGGAAAATTGGCCCTGAGGGAAAATGTTTCTCCCTAATGACGACTGATAATTCACATAATATTTAGTGCAATGCACAGAATTCATATAATAAAGAGCAAAGTGAGATCAATTCAAACGTCTTTTCAAATTTCAAAAATATTTAAAGATCAGACATTTCTTATTTTAATGGAAAATGTGGACGCGACGGAGAAAAATCGTTAATAGTGAGTAGAACATTAAATGAAATGTTTGTTCTTTGTCCTGTCGCTTCGAAAACTTTAAATTCTTTATGTTTGGCGTTCGGATACATACCCAAAATCTACTTTCTTGGATTTTATTTTTTTTTTTCATATGGAGCTTGACAGAAAAAAAAACGAAAAAGTGGATTTTGAGTCCAAATCCGAACGCAGCTTAAAAATATTTTGTCATCCAACTGCAATATTTGACATTCCTGATTAAAAGCTAAGTGATCTAAATTTTTGTACAACAATTTAATTTTATTGTGGAAATGATGGAAAAGATATGCGAAGAAATACGTAAAATTTTCTACTGAATTCCCGCGGGATTCCCGTACGAATTTCCTGGGATACGGGAAATGAAAAATGTGCGAATTCCCGGGAATTTTCCCGCGGGAATCCCGGGATGCAAACCCTAATCGTGTTGCAAATTTTGATATCGTTTGTTAAGGCTCTAGCCTGACTTGTAGCGGTTTTTGGTAAATCTTACAGATCACGTGAGAATAGCTAAAACAAACCAAATAGCTAGCGGACATTATGTCGAAAAATTGTCTCACACTTGAAGGAAACAACACTAATGTACATTAGGAGGGGTCACGAACGTAGATTGCAGCGGTCACCCCACAGAAATAAAGACTGGATTGTTTAATGATGATCAGCAAAATATTTCGTCACTGGGTCAAGCCATCTGTGAGCTGAATTAATTTAAATAAAAATTTTAATTCTTGTCTTAGAATGAATCATTGGTAGAATTATTTGGCGTTTATATAGTTTTTTTGTGGGTTTTCAAGGAGACAGCTAAAAACTCATATTTCTTGGAAATATTGTAAATGTAATGAAAAATAAATAAGAGAAATCAGTAACTTTCGAATGATGCCTAAACGATGAATATCGGAAGAAAACTGACGTCACTGACTCCATTTTTGTGAAATACTTTAATGCAGGCGATGGTTTTCACAGCCAAAATGTTCAAACACTTTTTACAAAAATGAGCTCTGCTACGTCAACTTTCTTCCGATGTTCATCATTTAGGCATCATTCGAAAGGTATTGACTGCCGCTAATTATTTTTGTATAAAATAATAACATCAAATACGAAAAATTTTTCAGTTGCCACTATGAAAAAACACAAAAAATACAATAAAGGTCCAATAATTCGACCAAAAAGTAACTCTAAGACAGAAATCACAATTTATATTTAAAGTGCTTTCTAGAGTATACACAATTTATATTTAAAGTGCTTTCTAGAGTGTACACTCAAAGGAATTTGTCAGTAAAAGAAAGCAAAAAGTCTGCTGTAAGAGCAGATTTTCTGCTGAAAAAGAGATAGCAGATTTGTATCTTGCAAAAAGCTGTTTGCTGTTTTTAGCAATGAAGAAAAAACGTTTTCTTGAAACTTTAGACATATGTACAGAACAATATAGCCAGTTAACAATTTTATTAACAACACTTTTTTGAATAAATGTTATTATAAGGGAATTTAATACAATGAAAGATATTGTGATTGTCTTTTTAATGATACGCGTATTGCCCCAAGCTAATATAAAACGTAATTCGAGCTAAATTTGTTTTCGCCGTCAATCTGGCTTATTTTTTATCCATTTCTATAATTCAATTATCAGCAGCCATTATTAGCAGACTGCAAACACTTTAGCAGTGCGAATGCTGATGCAAGATTGCAGAAAAACTGCTGTTATGGCAGAAAAACTTTTGTGATAGCAGAAAATTGTCTGCTGATAGGCAACAGGCAATCGCTGCGCTTATTAACAGACTTTTTTCTTTAAGTGTACTAATTCAGGACAAAAATGAAAAAACATGATTTTTAGACGGCTTGATCTAGGAACGAAATATTTTGCAAACCATCATTAAACAATCCAAACTTTATTTTCGTGGGGTGACTGGAAATTGGTTTTCCATTTGTATGGACCGCGACACCCAGCCTAATGTACATTAGGTGATGTTCAAGGACTTGAAGAATTTGAAACTGATATGGAATAGTCTTAATGAAAATAATTGCATCTACAATCTCAGCTATGACTGAATCATGCCAACCGCATGGACCTGGTATGTAAACCGATTGATGAGTGAATATTGTGGAAGAGTATGGAGTAGGTGATGATTTGGATTTATTTTGTTTTGAGTTATAAATCATTGGGCACGTCAATTCGTCTTTTACGCTTGACGCATATACATTAGAGTGGCATCAAAATAAACGTTGTGGATGTTCCCGACTAAAATGAAATATTCGTATGTTTACGCGTTCTCCCAAAATATTTCGCTTTTATCAGTGTCCGTTCGTGAGCTGGACGCGTTCAACACAAGCACTATAAATCAGGTTTTTCTTGAATAAAATTCACGGTGAGAATGGTATTTAGAAAACAACTTCTAGAAATTAAAATCTGGTCCGAGACTTAACAAACCATATCAAACTTGAATTTAAAATCAGAATAGAGGGTAGAATTTTAACAGTTTTGTGCAATTTTTGTTGCATTTTTTATAAAAACCACATATTTTTAGTTCGATTTGTGTTTCTGTTGGATCGTTGAAGAGCTATTGATCACCAATTCCAATTTTTTGAACTTCCTAACCCAATAAGGGCCAAGGGAAAGAGCAACATTTCAGATGTTAATTTTCAAAAATTAGCTTTTTATAAGAATATAATGTGTTTACGATGCAAATAACTCCATATTTCAGTTTTTACATCACATTTAACCCACTGAGAATCAACAGTATGAAAAAAATTTGCGGCCTTTACTGGGTTAGAAAATTCTAAAAATTACAATTGGCTATCAAGACCTCTCCAACGAGCCCCTAAAAACATAAATCGAACTACAAATGTGGAAGTTATTGCGGTTTTAATAAAAAATGCATCAAAAATTTCACTAAAATAGTATAAATCTGTCCTTTATACTGTGTCATATTGCAAGTTTTTAATATGGTTTGATAAGGCTCTGGTCGGATTTTAATTTCTAGCGGTTTTTTTCTCAATATCATTCTCATCGTGAATTTTATTCAAGAAAACCCTGATTTATATAGGTTATTTTGAACGCGGCCAGCTCACGAACGGACAATGATAAAACAAACACATAAAACAAACCAATCTTTCATTTTAGTCGGGAACATCAACAACATTTTGTCCTTTCTCACAAAAGAAGCCACTCTAATATGCATGTGTGTTTTGTATGCATGTGATTATGGCAGCATTCACACAGAAGCGTCATGAACTTATCTGAAATTCATTAACTGTAAGCGTCTACGTCAGGATAAAAGCATCCACAAAAATATGCCCAAAAAAAAAAAAAAAAAAAAAACAAAATAATAATGCTAAATCAAACATTTAAAAAGATAAAAATTTTAATTTTCTTTAAAATCGAAAAATACGAAAAGTAGTCAAAGTAGATCTTGAATGTTAATATCTCAAAATAATCCTTGGGTCCTTGTCTAATTTGGTTTTTCATAGAACTTAAAAATGTATTCAAGAACAAAAGTTATTGAATTTTGGCCAAAGTAAAAATGGGTATTTCGCAAGAACAGTTTGAGTGTATGGTTATGATTCGTGCAATTTATGGGATTTAGAACTAAGACTGTGAGATTTGACCCCGCTACACAAATACAAACTGACTGGTAGGAATTTTACAGAAATTTTTAAATGAAAAAATTACAAAAAAGATTCATGTGTTATCTTCCAAATATTAATAGTTTTTTCCTATAATTTAACTTAAAAGACACAGTTCCAAACCCTGCAAACATGTCAACATTTATTTGAAATATATTGCAATAAATAGATATTTGTAACAAACACTATTTTCTTTGCTTCCATATATTGTTCGTTTGCTGCCTCCAATAAATATGGCTTTACGAAAGATCACTCAATTTGAGAAACCCTCACCCGGTGATGATTCTCCCATAGGAGATTCGGTAATATTTTCCATTCCAAATGTATAAGGGATCTATTAACAACATCATCTTTCCCTTTAAGCTCAAGAAGAAAATGTTTCAGATAGACAAACGCACGCCCACAGATCGTGCAGGCTCCTTAACTTATCAACGACCAAGTTTTAATGAATACTTGGATGCGGAAATGCAGCGCGCCATCGATTTAAGGAATCTTTTAAAAATTCATGAAAATATTCATGGACAGATGGTCAATGTCACTCCAAAACCTATAAAAGCCGCCTATGATACGGAAGCCTACAGAAAGCTAACATTGAAAGCGATAACAATACCACGAACACGTAGTGATGTGGAAAGTTTTAGGAGCGTGACAAGTTCTTTCATGAGAGCAAGATCGAGTCGTGGTGTTGGTTTGCGTCATTCCATGGAGGACATTGTAGCAGGGGTGAGTATGGAAAAGAAGATATCTCAAGGATATTTATTTACATCTGACGCAGGCTAAATAAATTTATTGGCTCTTTACAGATTGGCAGTGAACGCATGCTCGCCGATTTAAAGGCCACATCTACCCTTTCGCCTTACCTAGATGAGTCCAGTTCCTCATCGTCCCTTGAAGAAGTCCCGACTAGACCGCGTTTACCTTTTATCCGAGTTGTTCTGCGCAAAACTGAACTTATGCTGCTCTACGAACAGCACAGCATGACAGCCATTAAAAACACAGAAGATGGCAATAACGCCGAGTTCGACAACAAACAATATGACTATCTGACCATTGGGCGGGGCAAGGTGCGCAGGCGTTCTGAGTCGGAAACCCAGACCCAACAGACTTTGTATAAATCTCGAAAAATCCAGACCATTTGCAAGGAAACGGTGAATACGGCCAGTTATGTGTCCTATTTTGAAATGTACGATACCTACAAGCATCTAGCGGAAGAGGATTCATCCCTCATCGAGCAGCTTAAGCAGGAGCGCAAGTTAAGGAATCTCCAACGCCGTGCAACTGAGGAAGAACAATTTGCGACCATCGCTAAATTGCCCTCGTTCAATTGGGCCAGCATGGTTGTGAAACGCCTACTGGCGGGTAATAATTTCGAAAAGGCCCAAAGAAGATATCGTAATATGGACGAGATCAATCGAACCGTGGCCAAAACTGATTACAAGTACACCATGGTCGGTTTGTTCGCCATCCAACCCTATGCTCCGGACAATGAGCGAAGAGCCGTTTCCGATATGAGTTTCTGTTACAGCAACAATGATATATTGGCCGTCGCCTACGGCATTTATTCATACCAGGCCGCTAAATTGCCTAAAACCGGAGAAGTTTGTGTCTGGAGCATCAAGAATCCTTGTGACCCAGAACGCTATTACTTCTACAACTACCCGGTGGTGTCTGTTGAATTTTCCCCCTATCTGCCCAATCTTCTGGCCATTGGGCTCTTTGATGGCACTGTGGAGGTCCGCGATATCTCAAAGTTCAATGAACCTCCCATTGCCATATCTCAACGTAGTTCGTCGCCAGGAGTGGATCCGGTTTTAGCCATAAAATGGATTAAACAGTCGTCGTCTGATGACAATACCGAAATCGATCCCTTCTTAACGTTGTCACAAGACGGCTCTGTAACGAGATTTCACATAATCAATAGTCCGTTTTTGGTGGGTGTAAAACAACTGGCTTTGGAAAGAATTGAGGGCCTGCCAGAAGGCTTACCAACGACAGCATCTGCAGCAGATGTCACGCAACAAGCTAATCCCCGACCTCAGGGCTTAAATTTGACGAAGCATCCTTTACATTCGGATATCTATTATATTCTGACAGATGAAGGTTGTGTCCACAAGTGTTCCACAAACTATCAGCATCACTATTTGGAAGTACTGAAAACGCATAAAGGATCGGTCAATACCATGGATTTTTCGCCATGGTCGCCGAAATTGTTCTTGACATGTGGCAATGATTGGTAAGCGATGTACAGACATGAGAGGCAACTACATTGGGCAACGCAATAGCTAGATATTAATAAAAAAAGTATTTTGATATTTTTTTCCAAACTAGGTTGACTATTTAGCAAAAAAGGCAGTAACTTTTTTTGAACAACAATCAATGTTCAATCAATAATCTTACGAAAAAGGGGCTTAATAACTGCTACAGATTTCTAGGTGTATTAAAAATTTTGTATAAGAACTTCTAATATCTACAACAGACTAAGTCATCTAACAAATACTTCTAACTGTAGTCTAAAAACATTTTCTTTATACAAAATTTCGAAAGATATCTGCATGAAAACTGCTGTAACTTTTTAAACAGATTATATCTGATTTTTACCAAAGCAAAGGCAAAGGTGACACAAAAACATTTTCTTATTGATTGGTTCAGCTTGAGGCCATGAAAAACCTGGTGGTGTTGTTTATTATTTATTTATATTTTATTTTCCCAATATTTCGGTTGCCTTCGTCAGCCATCATCAGGGGATAAACACTAAACAAAGATATATACAATTTATAACAAATATTCACTATCAATATCACGAAAAATTCAATAATAATTACGTTAAAATTTAATAGACAACGTCCTGTTGTCTGCACAAATTGTTGTCAACTAAAAGTCTCTCTTTGTCGGCTGTATTTTTGTATTATGTGTCGATAAGCTTTCGCGCAATTCCCTGTGTCTGTTTTGTAATTCATTCTCTTCTCAGTGGGAACGTCAATAATGTTCAATACTTCAAGAGTAAATCTTCGCAAATCTTTGTTCGTGAACAATTATTAATTCAGAGCACAAAACGAAATGTTGTGATTTTTTGTCTATAAAAATTGAAATGGACATAACATTTCCCCATAACTCATGGTTTATCAACACGGAACTTACGTTGGCGAATTGCATTGAAGGAAAACCTAAACCTGTAGGTTGAAGCCGAATTATAATCGATGTTTGCATAGTTGGATGCAATATGTGGAGTCTAGAGCGATAAGGATTTAAATCGGGAGGGACAAATGGGATAAAAATGGTACAAATCAAACGGCTGCAGCGAATAATGATAATAGTGTATACTTCGTTCTGGCTGCGTAGAGTTTTTTAAATAGTACTTTTAGGGTTAGAATAATAATTGTAACTGCAGCTAGATTCATAATTCTGACTATGTAGATGCTGATACCAAGCAAATGGTAGTATTAGATATGTGATTCCATGGATATTTAATGGATGAAATTCGTATTGTTCGCAGGAAAACGAGATAGAAATGGAGCTAATCAATCGGCTGTATCTGGAACAGAGATACAAGCCGACCGATTTTAAGCCGCCGCCGCCGATTTCATCGGCTCAAATCGACTTCAACCACGCCGCCGAGATTTGACGGAGTTCTAACTCAGTCAAATCTTACTAGCAAAACAGACAACCCACTTAAAATTACAAAAGAAAATAAAATGTCGACATAGACAACCTACTGCTGTGAAATATAATGATCTATCTTTGAATTTGGTATTCCACTATATGGTGACGGCTATATATTATATAAGTCAATTCCAGTACGTGTGGCCATGTGTTCTTATAAATAACAATGAACAACAGCTCATCTATTGTGCTTCTTTAGTGTGTCAAAGTAGGTAGAGTATTATTATGGATTATGATATTCAAGCCTCACGTGAAAAGCTGTAATTACAAAAATATTTATTAAATTCATCCATATTATAAATTTTGGGAATGGATTCCCACTCCCAAAAAATTATTGTATGGGATAACAATTAGGGTGTCCAACCGCGATTAATCGAATAATTTTTGTCAAATATTTGTTCGAATAATAAAAAATCATGATTTTCGAATAATAATCAATTTTATAAGTTTTGCCATAAAAACTAATGAAATCGTCGTATGCTTTGTATGATAAACTGATTTTGAATAGCCAGTTTGCTCCATGTGGGTAAAAAACTATGAAACACCAAATATAAAACAACAAATTTTTCGATTTTTGATTTGTATGCTCCACAGATATTAAAATAACGATTTATCCGAGCTTCCGAATTATTTAAAATTTAATGAATAGTAATTTCATAGAATAGTAAATTCATAGAAAAATTGATGTTAACACCGCGATAATAACGTCAGTTCTGTTATAAATCATATGATCCATATTCGAAAAGTATCAACGGATAACTTCTGATATTGTACTCATTTAAGGGAAGGTTCTTTATTTTGATAAGATATTAAGATTTTTGTCAACTTCTAATGAAGTTCGAATTTGATATTAAAATTTTTAAATAAAATCAGATACGTAATAAACGTTCAATATATATAGGTGAACTACCCGTAAACTAGCGTGTATTGTCTATATAACTCTTATTAATTATATTTTATTTAAGAGGACAATTGTTCTATTAATCGGTTAATCGAACAACTCTCGACTTCATCACTCGATTAATTGGAAATTTTTTTGTTTCCAAATAAACGATAAATCGAATAACATAAAAGTCCGAATAATTGATACCCTAATAACAATATTAAATTATTGGAACATTGGCTAATATTAACGAATATTGAACTACTTATCAAAAAATAAAAGGAAATTGTTTCTTCCGTTTTCCCAAATTTGTCAAATAAATAGGTGTAATCGAATGACAGAACGAGCCGGCAAATCAGCCGAAAGCCGCCGCCGCCGACCCCTTTTGAACAGCGCCGCCGCCGATAATTATGGTTCGGCTTGTAACTCTGATCTGGAACGATTTACATGCTCCTCTGTTTAAGTGAAAGGCTGGTATTGGAAATGTCCAAAATGGGTCCAAAGTGAACAATTTTTTCCCAAACATCAAATTAAGATACAGTCGATTATCTCTAATATTTACGGTATTTAAGCATAATTTTTCAAGATTGCTATATATTTGAACGGATGAAGTGACGACAGGCGGGCTGATACACGACCGAAAAAGCAAAGTGTCATGCTAGCAGGCATACACTACGACTTCTAAATGAAGTATACACTTCTTTCAAGAGGCCTGCTATCAGGGCTGGCAAAAGAACGGGAGCTTTATACACAAGCCTATAACACTTCTTTGAAGAGATGTGCAAACTGGCTTCTGTCCATATCAAAAATATCGATATTAGTCAGATGGGTGATCATGTGTGTGGTGGCTGAGTAGATATATTGGGGGGACGATTTGATTTAGTCGTTGGAAATAACACATACAATTTGAGATAAATGAAATGAAAAATATAACAAATTGTACATAAGACCTGATTATTTTTGTATGCATTGAGGCACAACACAAACAATTTTTTTATTTATTTATATATTTTAATTTTTTACTAAAATTCAAATTTCGTTGAAGATACGTTTTATATTTGTACTCTAGTTTTGGAAATATAGCTAAGATCACACCCGATTATATGTTCAATTAAAGGCAATTATAATGGCTACACGTGTGGCGATTTTCACTTTCACAAAAAATAGGGATTTAAGAACAGTCTCCAAAATTTGAGAATTTTTTTCTTGTGAAAAAAATCATTTGGTGACAACAAACATCCTTAACGGACAGCAATCGGACTTATCTATATATATAAAAGAGTTGCGTTACTGACTGACTTAACATTGACCAGCCCCCAGACCAAACGGCTGAAGCTATGAAATTTTCAGGGTAGTTCCTAAATATGACGTAGACGTCGACTATGAAAGGGTTTTACGAAATTCGTACTTTTAGGGGGTAAAATGGCCCAAAAAGGGATAAACATCGAACCTTCGTCCTGACTAAACGACACTAGCTAGAAACATGAAATTCGGTGAGTTCCTTGCAATAACCATGCAGACGAGCTACAAATAGGGATTTTTCGAAATTAGTACTTTTAAGGGAGGAAAGAGACAAAAAGGGATAAAAATGGTACCAATTTAAGAATTGCTGTTAGAATCGTGAAAATCGGCATTTTCATTCCTCTCACAAGGTAGACTTGCAATATAAATTGATTTTTCGAAATTTGTACTTATAAGGGGTGAGCGGGACAAAAAGGGATAAAAATGGTACCAACTAAAGTATTGCTGCTATAGTCGTGAAATTTTGTATTTAAATTCTTCTCACAACATAGAAGCGCAATATAAGTGCATTTTGTACTTTTAAGGGTTGCGCGGGACAAAGAGGAATAAAAATGGTACCAACTAAAGTATTGGAGCTATAGTCGTGAAATTTAGTATGTAAATTCCTCTGACATCGTAGAAGAACAAATCCAAATTGATTTTTCGAAATTTGTACTTTTAAGAGGAGAGCGGGACAAAAAGGGATAAAAATGGTACCAACTTTAGGATTACAGCTAGAATCATGAAATTTAGTATGTAAATTCCTCTGACCGTGTAGAAGCGACACCAAAATGGATTTTTTTTGAATAAAAGGCTCTGCGGTTGTAATTTTTTGTTAAAAACTGGGTAGAAAATGATAAAAATATATATATACGGAGGGAGTTCAGCTAAAACAGTGCACATCGACAAGCACATTCCTTTGACTGTATATGAGTGCTATGTTTCCAATTTACTATTTTAGAAAAGAAAATCAAATAAATACTATCCAAAAACAGAGACGGATAAAACTAATAACAAATACCTGACTTTTTCGCGAGCGAAGCAGCGGGTACTGCTAGTTTGAGATAAATGAAATGAAAAATATAACAAATTTTACTTAAGACCTAATTACTTTTGTATGCACATGAGGCATATGCATATGAGGCACAACACACACAATGTTTTTATTTATTTATATATTTTGATTTTTTACTAAAATTCAAATTTCCTGAAGATACGTTTTATATTTGTACTCTAGTTTTGGAAATATAGCAAAGATCACACACGATTATTTGAACATATAAAGGCAATTATAATGGCTACACGTGTGGCCATTTTCACTTTCACAAAGAAACGGGATTTAAGAACAGTCTCCAAAATTTGAGAATTTTTTTCTTGCGAAAAAACTCATTTGGTGACAACAAACACCCTTAACGGACAGCAATCGGACTTATATTTCATAAATGTGAGTACAAGTATTAAAGGTACTTTAGAAAGAAATTGGAATTTACTAAACAATCACCCTTATCACGTAAGTCGTAGTCGAATTTCGACAGCTGTCGTAGTCGTAGTCGAATTTGCATTTCGTCGGTATCATGTAACAAATTCGACGTGACTAGAACATTTTCGTCGTAGTCGATTTTGTTAAAAATTTTTGTTATTTTTTTTTTCTTTATATTTGATCTTTCCACTTTTTTATTGTAGATTTTTGTCAAAATTTTCATTTTTCAAATCATTTAACCAATAAAAATACCAAATTCCTTGGGAGTCATAATTTCCATTCTTAAATTACGTACGTAATTCAAGAAATAAAATTATATGTTTTTGCTTTTTATATTAGTTTAATAGAACTAAATCCATTAACTTTTGATTTGATTAATTTTTTCCATTTTTAATTTTTTTTTACTCTAGTCACTTGCAAAATATTCAGTGACAGTTTTTTTCGAATTTCACAGTCAAATACGACATACGCGATACCAAAAATGTAAATTTGTGACACGAGTCGAAAATTCGACACGACTACGACTTACATGATGAGGGTGATTGTTCTATAACAAGTAAGTAAGTTTCAGTCGAAAGAAAGAAATAGTAAGACTTAAATTTTACATAGTGCCGGATTATGTTTTGTGGCAATTGATTCCACATTCGTAAATAACACTACTCAACAAAATGAAACAAATTTCATGTACTCCGGATGCGATAATTTTTTCTGTGTAGATAACCTTGACATGAGCTCGAAAAACACAATAAAAAATTTTTTTTTCGTTTAGTTTATTTTTTATTTTTTTTTTTAAATTTTAAAAATTTTTTTTTGGTTAATTTGTTTCGGCATAACTCGGGAACCACTAGCCCGATTTAATTGAATTAAATTTTAAAAAATTTAAAATTACAATTCCCTTAATCTGTTCATATATTGTTTTCCTATACAAGCAACAGTTTCCAAGTTAAAAATGAATATATAAAGGAAAAAACTTATTTTTTGCCTAAAGATTTAAATTTTTTTTTTAAAAATCCATAAAAAATCCAAAATGAAAAAAAATGTCAAATCTTATTACTTTTACGTAAAGTCACATAACCTATGAGCAAAATTAGATAAAGATCATGAAAATCGATGCACGCGTTTCGCTTTTATTCGCAATTGAGTAAAGGTATGAATTTCAAAATTTTGCTCGACATATGTACAACTTTGTCTATGGTAAGGTTTTTTCTTTTTTTTGATTCTCAGAATTAACAAAACGGAATAAACAAAGGGTTATTTAATTTTTATGATTGCGTAAGCAAAGTAATAAACGCTAATAAATGTGCGTGAACAATTAAAAGGAAAAAAGGAAAGGGGACTTTTTTAATTATTTGGGTTTTCCGTTGGCTACCTGTATTATTTTTTTACAGAAATGCAACCCACATTTAAGGGTGGTCATTATTCGGAAAATTTAAGACTCACACATGATGAAACAGGTATGTAGCCACCGTAAAAAAATATACACCCATTTATAAGTACCTGTCAGTAAAATACTAAACAATACACAGTATAAATAGGTCTTCATTGATCGATTTTACTCATTCAACAAGTGTCGACGAACGCGATAGTTAAAATGAGCAAACGTTCGCGAGGATTTGAATGCAATACCAATCCATGTAATTTTTGTTACATGTGCGCCATGCTCGTCACTCACATCGCCCAGGTTGTCCGGAAAGAAGTCCAAGTGCGAGTGTAGAAAATGTATCTTAAGCGACATATTTGCTCTAATTTTTTTATAATTTTGGAGTAGTTGTTCGACGATCTCTCTGTAATTTGAGCTTTTGTTGTTTCCAAGAAATCCGGAAACAATTTGCCGAAATGAGTTCCAAGCTGCAGCTTCATTTGGTGATAAAATGTGCTCAAACTGTTGGTCTTGCAACAACTTTTTAATTTGCGGACCGTCGAAAACACCTTCCTTAATCTTTGCCGATGAAAGGTGAGGAAAAATGGTTTTTAAATAGGCGAACGCTTCACCATCTTTGTTGATAGCTTTCACGAAGTTTTTTATGAGTCCGAGCTTTATGTGAAGAGGTGGGAGAAAAACATTTTCCTTTTTTATGAGTGGTGTATATTTCACGTTGTCGCTGCCGGGGATGAAGTTAACTCTTTCTGTCCAACTCCTCCTGGTGTAATGATGTTGACGATCGCGGCTGTCCCAAAGGCAGAGAAAACAACAGTACTTTGTGAATCCACCTTGTAATCCACAAAGGATACCGATAACCTTAAGGTCGGCACAAACTTTCCAATCGTGCCTCTCACAGTTAAGGCACTTTAGTAGATTGTCCATGACTTCGTATGTTTCCTTGGTGTCAACGGCATGAGCAATTGGAATCGAAGGTTTCTTGTTGCCGTTGTGCAGTAAAATTGCTTTAAGGCTCTGCTTGTTGCTGTCGATGAAAAGACGCCACTCTCCTGGATCGTAAGAGTACCCGAGTTCACCAAATAATCCGGGAATGTCCTTACAAAAACAGATGTTGTCTTTTTTTGTGTAGTACCTTGCGTATGGTTCATGACGCTTCCTGTAGATTGTTGTCACCACACCAGGAGCCAAGAAACCGAACTGTTGCATGCGCGATGCATGCAACTCTGCATCTTCCTTGGAGAGTTTCAATTCTCTAACCCAATCGTTCAGTTCTGCTTGGGAACATAAGCGTTGACCTCCATGCAATGTATATGTTGACTCGCATTCTGATGTGGTTTCTACTGTCTCCGGATCTGATGTTGGATGTATCGCCTCATTATTAGATGCCCATCTTGAAACGGACGGTTGCGGGTCCACTGGTTCTTCGGAAAATGGCACTGGAAAATTCACTGTTGAAACAGCAGCGTAAGTCCATCGTATATTTTTTCCCACGCCTGTTTTTTTGCTAAGACAGAAGTAGCAATCTGTTACATGGCATGACTCTCGGCTGTCGTAAGTTATATATGTTCTTGAATTTCGTAATCTACACTTACCTTGAGTCAGCTAGCTGTACGTAGCACCTTGGACATAGAGCACTTGGTGTCCACCGCTCATCTATGTTTGAGACCTTTAAATTGAAGCTCTCTTCAAATGAATCTCTCAATTTAGGTGAGAAACAACGCTTGTTTTTTTCAGAAACGTATTCTCCGCACATGTAACAAAAATTACTTGGATTGGTATTGCATTCAAATCCTCGCGAACGTTTGCTCATTTTAACTATCGCGTTCGTCGACACTTGTTGAATGAGTAAAATCGATCAATGAAGACTGTATTGTTTAGTATTTTACTGACAGGTACTTATAAATGGGTGTATATTTTTTTACGGTGGCTACATACCTGTTTCACCATGTGTGAGTCTTAAATTTTCCGAATAATGACCACCCTTAAATGTGGGTTGCATTTCTGTAAAAAAATCATACAGGTAGCCAACGGAAAACCCAAATAATTAAAAAAGTCCCCTTTACTTTTTTCCTTTTATTTGTTCACGCACATTTATTAGCGTTTATTACTTTGCTTACGCAATCATAAAAATTAAATAACCCTTTGTTTATTCCGTTTTGTTAATTCTGAGAATCAAAAAAAAAGAAAAAACCTTACCATAGACAAAGTTGTGCATATGTCGAGCAAATTTTTGAAATTCATACCTTTACTCAATTGCGAATAAAAGCGAAACGCGTGCATCGATTTTCATGATCTTTGTCTCATTTTGCTCATAGGTTATGTGACTTTACGTAAAAGTAATAAGATTTGACATTTTTTTTCATTTTGGATTTTTTATGGATTTACAAAAAAAAAATTTAAATATTTAGGCAAAAAATACGTTTTTTCCTTTATATATTCATTTTTAACTTGGAAACTGTTGCTTGTATAGGAAAACAATATATGAACAGATTAAGGGAATTGTAATTTTAAATTTTTTAAAATTTAATTCAATTAATTCGGGCTAGTGGTTCCCGAGTTATGCCGGACGAAACAAATTAACCAAAAAAAAATTTTTAAATTTAAAAAAAAAAATAAAACAAAAACCAAACGAAAAAAAAAAATTTTATTGCGTTTTTCGAGCTCATGTCAAGGTTATCTACACAGAAAAAATTATCGCATCCGGAGTACATGAAATTTTTTTCATTTTGTTGAGTAGTGTATTCATAGGTATTGCAATTTTATGATTTGTAGAGAACATAATCTATAAATGTCGTGGCCCAAAAGTTATATGTATGACTCAACTTGACTCAAAGTGTAAATGTGAAAGTGTTCGTCTGAGGTTGTCAATTATGGTGGAATTAATATCTCGTCAGCATTTTTCGGCAAACTCTAAAAATTGTCATTTTATTTTAGCACAGTTTTTGATTAGCCATATATATGATTATGTCTCTGAATTAGTTTTGTGTACGAGACCCATCAATATTTTATTTAAAATGTATTGAAAGTACCTTTAAAATGGCAGACAACATCATTCTCCTTTTCATACACATGTAGACATTTTATTTTATTTCTTGAAATAATTAGTTAAATTGTCAGTGTCAAGTATAATATTTGTATGCTATATTTTGCTTTTGTAATAATGTTTAGAAAAACACATTTCGTCAAAATAAACAACTCTTCATTCTTATAAGCTTTGATAAAATTTTGTTTATGGTCACCCTGTACCAATACAGGGTGATAATTATGTTGGTTATATATTGAGTTTATATGGGAGGTGGTAGTGGGCGTGGTCCGATCGGCCCAATTTTATTTTTATTTTTTGCGTATGATATGTCTAGCAAGTGTGCAAAATTACAAGACTGTATGTTTATTTTTCAACTTTATGCCATAAAAAATGGATTTGGGACAAGTGTACATCCCTATATAAGTTCCAACACCTTTAATTTTAGGTATGTTGGGGTGATTTGACAAAACCCGCCATATCTTGCACGCTCAAAGCGCTTGTAAAACCATTATCATATACAAAAATATAGCTAAATCCGACCATCCGTGTGGAAGTTTCATTGGTTTTATTTAACATTGGAATATGGACCATTCGTGTGGGAGGTATCAGAAGGGGCGTGGCAATTTCGTCCATCTGCGAACTTAAGTTTTGGAAAAATATTACCATGTGCACAGTTGATTCCTTAGCTTTCGAGAGTTATCGTGTACACCAGTCAGCCAGACGGTCGGATGGACGGACGGATATGGCTCAAACAATTTAAAAAATCGTGAATCGGATTTGGTCTAAACATTCATAGGGTCTCAAGTCACGCTTTCCATGTGTTACACTTTTTTATGTCCCAAATGATATACTACTCTGTGGAGTGCGGGTATAAAACTAGAACCCATTACATTGCCATCCTGAAATTTTCAAATCAAAGTTCAAATGGCTATTCAAAAGAAACTTAAATTGGTGGGTGATGGTCAAACGTATAAAATAAAATAAAAAATATGAAAAATATATATTGGTAAATACAAATATAAATAAATATGTATTTAAGCCAGAAGCACTACTCATGATATTTTCAAAATCCATTCATACAGTTAATCAATAAATCAGTTTTAATCTTAAATTTTTCTCACAATTTATACTATTTTCTCAAATTTCAAAAAATAAGATTTTTTTGCGAATCGTCTATAATATATTTTTATACGTTTAGAGCGTTGCATACAAATTAGGATTATTGCTGTCAATCAATGATTTGCTTGTAAGATGGTAATGTGTGTTTTGTTATTTAGTGAGACTAATTTTGACTGCTATACCAAAAGTGAGTTGTGGTTCACGTTCGGGAATTTAGCTGAAAAATCGCTGAGAAACCATCCAAGACGCATGGGCGAGAAGTCATGATATAGGTAGGTTTAGACCTTCCCTATTACACTATTGTACAATAAGTGGAGAAGATTATGGAAATTTTCGTTTTCGGACTAGATATAAATTATTCGTATTTGAGAATTAATGGTTTCAGTTTTTGCATTTTCAAAACAAATTAAAATTGTATCAATAAATAAGATTTTTAATGTAATTTTGGTGTCTAGATGATTTCGACTAGTATTCATGTTGCCTAGTGTTAGTTTCACAATAATTGCTTATTCTACAATGTTACAGATTTCTTTAAGGTTTCTACGAATTTGGATCGATGGAATCTTCAAACCGTTGGTAACTTTACACAATCGATGTGGTCCATACCAATGGGCCGGTTGGAGTCGCACACATTCGACAATTTTAATTGCTCTCAACCGCAAACAGTGTGAAATTTGGGATTTGAGGCGAAGTATTCTAAAGCCTGTCTCCATTCATCCACTGGAGTCGTCTTACAACACCATGGCATTGTAAGTAACTGAAAGATGCTTTAAATAATATTTCAAATTTCTTTCAAAATTTACAGATTCACACGAGATGGTAATTCAATTGCCATTGGTAATGAACGCGGTAAGGTCTTCATAAGGGCCTTCGAAGAAATGCCATTCCCGCCGCACTATCAGTATGACACACTTGAAAATGCCATACAGACGGCTGTGAGCAGTTATCCCGATCTGGTGATCGAATTAAATTGTTTGGGTCATTTTGGTTATCCGAATAAAGAGTTTGTCATGCCACCGTAAAAAAGTTGGGGTTACTTTTGCATAAGTTCTCTGATATAAATGTTAATGGGTAATTAAATATATTTAAATGAATTGAAATAATATATATGATTCATTTCATTGTATGACGCTCTTAACTACCAGTGGGGAGTATTTAACTGAAATTGAAATTTAAAAAACTCTTTATTTCGAATTGATTGATTTTAACATTGACATTCATATCGTTACCACAATATAAAAATACCTAACTCATATTTTTGCAAATCGAGCTTTTTAACAAAAATTATATCTGAAAAATTGGTTACGTTTTAATATACTAAATTATGTATTTATTCTTTGATTATATTTCATCAGTGGTATTGTCATTATTTGACTTCAATTGTTTTCAAATTTCATAAATTTTGAAATTGTATTTAACAGTCCAATATTTGCCAGAGGCTGAATAGCTGCAAACAATTTCCTGAGTTACATTGGACTTTCTTTGATCTAATTAAAGCTTCTGCCATGGTAAAATGTAATGACCTTATTATTCATAATGAATTAATTTCGACTTTGTTATTTAGAAGAACATCCAACCAAGCATGTGCGTTCGTGTTACAGCCTTTGGCATGTGCCACCCACCACAAAAAGGGTTGGAATTTATAGTGTTATGCATGCATATCAAGTTTTACTTGTCAAATGGCGTTAAGCACAAATTATATCATGTTTTCATATGAGCATGAATATTCATGCCTCCGAGCATTAGTTCGAGGGTGCAAAGGGAATTTGATAGTTTCTGTGCTCTAAAGAATGCGCGATGCTGGAAGACATCTTGCAGAACATGTGTTGACTTTTAATGAGATGACACGTATGGTACAAAGAAGAAATGTTCTTTTAATGAAAATATTAAATTACACTATTCACAGAAAATGGCGTTCCATCAAATTCACAACAACATTAATTTGCAAACACAGAAAACATAAAAACATGATTTTTTTTAATTATCTTACTTCTACAAGAAATGTAATTTCTTCTACAATTGTACATAGATTTTATTTATATATGATAATAATATATTTTTCGTGTCAGCAGTGTTCCATTTGATTGTGTTTTTAATGTAATACATTCGAATTCCAACCTATTTCGATCAAGTTTTTTTCTTTTTACGATAAAAATTCTTGTATATTAATAGAACTATAAATTTTAAATTTAGTTCTAACTTAAAATTTATATACTAATTTAATGGTAGTACTTTCAATTTTTTAAGCAAGTAAGAATCAAGCCTCAGGAATAATTTTATTAAAATGGCCAATAAAATTGAAAGTTGAATCAAGATCAATAACTACATCAACTATTTCACTATCCCTTTTTATACCCTACATCATAGGGTATAATGTCTCTGTGCATTTGTTTGTAACACCTAAAAGGAAACGAGATAAACCCATCGTTTATTATACCGATCGACTTAGAATCACTTTTTGAGTCGATTTAGCGTCCGTCCGTCCATCTATTCTTGTAATCAAAGTCCAGGTCGCACTTGTTGTTAGAACTAAATGAAACTTTGCACGACGAAGTTTTATGGGATAAGGACGAACGCTATTTAATTTGAAGCAAATCAGTTCAGATTTATATATAGCTCCCATACAAATTTTGCTTCCCATTTTACTTTTCCCGCTCTAGAAACCACATATTTCAACAGATTTTCCCCCAAATTTGGCAAGACGCCGTATATTTCAACTAGAAACAGCTCTTGTAAAAATAGGATAGATCGGTTCAGATTTATATATAGTTCCCATACAAATGTCTCCTCCGATTTGACTCTTTCCGCTGTAGAAACCACAAACTTTGACAGATTTTCTTCAAATTTGGCAACATAGCTTATATTTCAACTAGAAACAGCTCTGATAAAAATAGAATAGATCGGTTCTGATTTATATATAGCTCCCATAGGAATGTCTCCTCCGATTTGACTCTTTCCGCTCTAGAGACCACAAACTTTGACAGATTTTCTTCAAATTTGGCAAAACAGCTTATATTTCAACTAAGAACAGCTGTAGAAAAAATAGGATAGATCGGTTCAGATTTATATATAGCTCCCATACAAATGTCTCATCCGATTCGACTCTTTCCGCTCTAGAAACCACAAACTTTGACAGATTCTCTTCAACTTATATTTTTAGTTCATATATATATATAGCTCCATTACAAATTTCGCTACTGAATTGATTATTTCCGCTCTAGAAATAGCATTTTTGAATAGATTTTCTTCTAATTCGGCACATCAGCTAATGTTTCAAATAGAAATTACTATAGCGAAAGTGAGTCACATCGGTTCAGATTATATATAGCTCCCGATTTGATTCTTTCCGCTCTAGAAACCACATATTTTAACACTCCATAAAAGTTGGGAAAGCGTCTAATATTTCAACTAGAAAACCTTTGCTAAACATGGGTCAGATCGGTTCAGATTTGCATATAGCTCCTATTCAAATTTTCTTACATATACAGATAGAAATATTGACTTTGTAGTATATTCTCCTGTTATAGCTGCATCGTATATAACCCGGTTCAAATGTAATGATCTTTTTTATATCTTACACCATAGGGTATAATGACTAAGTGTAGGGTATCATATAGTCGGCCACGCCCGACTTTAACCTTCCTTACTTGTTTAAATTATGACCATTTAAGGAATAATCATAAAAACGGGGTTTTTACCATTTAAGGAATAATCATAAAAACGTGGTTTTTACACTTAAATTACTAAATCTTATAATATTTAGACACCAGATAGCAATTCTTAGCATATCCTCCTAACGACGAAATACATCTGATAATATTTGATAAATATTGAGTAAAATGATAAAACTCTAGACACATTAATACAAAATGGAGTAGTATTAATTAATAACACAAATAACAAGACACCCAGCTTTTACTTCACCCATTCAGGACCAACAGCTTAAAATTCTATGGGTTAAGAAGTTCTAAAAATTACAATTGACGATCGATACGAGCCCAAACACGAATCGAAATAAAAATATGGAAAAAAGTTGCACTAAAATCGTAAAAATCGACCCTTTATGCTGGGTCATACTGCAAGTTTTTAATATGGTGTTTTTAATTTCTAGCGGGGGTTTTCCTAATACAATTTTCAACATGAATTTCATTCAAGAAAAAACTGATTTATAGATTTTATTTTGCACGCATCCAACTCACGAACGGACAATGATAACAGCGAAATATTTTATGAGAACACATAAAAGAAACCAATCTTTCATTTTAGTCGGGAACATCGACAACATTTTTTTCTTCCTCACAAAAGAAGCCACTGTAATGTATATCATTCATTAGGAATTTCATTGAATATGTGTGGGATATTTCTTAGAAGATTCCAGTTTTTAGACCTCTCAATTTTTATAATAAAGATTACATGATCTGCTGAAGAATAAAGCAATAATGCCTTGTCCAGCATTCTCAAAGCAATACATTTTGGACATCCCTGCGTATGATTAATGGATAAATGATACCCCCTTATAAAGCATACGCACCATGGATAATCTTGATGTTATAATCTGATGAAATAAGAATCGCATCCTACCAGGGCTGTGGAGTCGGAATCTAAGTGTCGCAGTCGGAGTCGGAGTTATTAGAAATTATAATATATTTCCAGAAAAAATTGAATAAAATTTACACAATTGGAATATTTTATAATTGTAAAAAATTGAAAGTAAACCTAAAGTTAATGTTATATTAACCATCAAGTTATGATCACGCTGATCATAAGTGAACAGATTTCCATCAGGATGATGACACTGTTGGTCTCCCCTAGACGTAGTCTAGAGGATACAATTTATTAAAACAGACAACAACGTAGTTTTTTCAATGTTTTATTCCAGCAAGTGTTCCTGCATCGTAAGAAGTACACAAACTACTACATTGACAGCCTTCAGGTGACGTCGATTATATGGTCAATCATTAAACAGCAAATGGTAATGAGAAAGGCTTCAGATAGAACACAACGCTCTTCAAAATCGCTTTGCGGTAAGGTTTTCAGGTGTATATATACAGGCTTGATCTTTATTGATATACAACGCACATTCGTTTTTCAGTTTTAATGTTTATTTATTCACAAAATATTCATGTAAATATGTATATTAATTACAGAAATAAAAGTAAATATGACTTTAGTGAGACTTTTAATATCTAGAATAATTATTTAGTCTTTAGTGAGACTTTTCTTAAAATAACTAAGCGGTCGTTAGTGAGACTTGTTGATGGTTTGCAATCTATAATGAGACTGTCCGATACTTTTCTTGTCGTTCGAAGTTCTTGTCGTCAACGTAAAACTTTAAGAAGCTTTACATCGAAAGTTCTACTCTCTCTTCTCGCATCGCCTGCAGAAGTTTCTCCGCTCGTAATACGATGTAAAGTCATTGCCCTATCCTCTATCGCTCTATGTCTCTCTTCCAACCGATATTTATGTCTAGAAACTTCCTGTGTTGTCAAGTCTATGAAGTCCGTTACCCTGTATTGTATGTAGAGACTGATTCCTACAAATCGATCATTCCATGTCAAACCGAACACTTTTTACATCACCATTTCCGATTTCGTTGAAACTTTGTACGATAACTAAACTTTATAAAATATTTGATTCGTAGAAGATGAAAATACGATTTTTTTTTTCAAAATATATGACCAATTGAAAATTGCGAAAATCAAGAAAAACATGTCGGGGTATGAACATTGAAAATGGTGTAGTGAGAAAACGCGGGTTACAAATTATTTTTGAGGGACAGTCGTTATAAGTTACAATTTTGAGGTTATTAGGTTGAGGTTATTTAAGTTGCACAGTACCAGTCTTTTTTGGATAGATTCATTTTCAATTTCAACACAGTCTTTTTTCTCTAAGTCCGCGGCATTGCGACCGAATACTGTAAATAATGATAAATGTATCACATAATTTTTGTTTGTTTTATTTTTTCAAGACATCAATAAAATTTTTGTGTATGTTATTTTATGAACAATCGTTCAGAAAATACTTTTTTCGGGCGACTACATTTAATAAATGTTTTTTTTTTTTTTAAATACAACCCGTTATTTCTCCAAGCTGAAATTTTCAGGGGTTGTTTAGAATCGATCAGGGAATATGCCCATATTTTTCCTGAATGTTTAGGTTGGTGTTTTCATAGTGAAAAATACAAAAAGAAGAAAAATCAGAAATACACAAAATTGTTGTCAGTAGCATTCAACAGACAAGAACGCCGACGAAAAGTACTTGTAGTTACATTTAAAACAAGCCTTCGTCCTTTGAATTGTGCCCACGCGTTTTCTCACTACACCGTTTTCAATGTTCATACCTCGGTACGTTTTTCTTGATTTTTCTAATTTTCAAATGGTCCTATCTTTTGAAAAAAAAAAAATCGGGTTTTTTACAAAAATACGTGTAAAATATTTTTAACAGTAGAACATGTCTGCGAAAAATCGTTAAAATCGGAGTCGTGGTCGTATTTTTTTACGAAAATCGTTCGGTTGGTTTGATATGGAATGAACGATATATATAATATGCATATGTAATTTTCATAAAATTTAAGTATATATACAACTTATGGCATCATGTTAACTCAAGCAGAGGGATCACAGATGATTTGAAATACGTGTATGGTCAAATGGTTGAGTGTGGTTCTTCTCCTTTTCATAGCCAAAATATAAATTTCCTTCGTAAGAAGAAATTATTTGATCGAATTATTGATCGAAATTCGAATGTATTATATTCAAAACTCGTAGAAAATGAATAAATCAAACAACATAAAAACTAATAGTTTTGTTTTGTTTCCATAGTATTTTGTAAAATGAATTAAACAAAAAGTTTAGTTAAAAAAGTACTTTACAATAACAATTTTACATAGAAATGTATTTATGTATCTTTTTTGTGTCTTTTATAAAATAAAATCCACAGCCACGTTTTCGAAGGCAGACCTCCCAATTTCATTAACTGGGCAGGTTGCTGGTTCAGCTGCTGAGGAATAAAACAGCGTCCAACACTGCAAAAGAAATTAGAGACATCCCTGCGTATGATTGATGGATAAATGATGCGATATATTAAACATACGCACCACGGACGTTCTTGATGAATGATGAAACCACTCACATGCAATTTGTTTCAATTAAAGGGAATTTTAGGCCGTTGAAACCAATTTAAAAGTTAAATTTGTAACGTTAAAACATAACAGGGAAGAGAACTACACACTAGTTTACAATAAAAAAGGTTTGTGCACTACGGATTAGAGTGGTTCCAAATACATAATTTTTTTCCGAATAAATTCTGTAATTTTTGAACGGAAAATGATATCTTGACGAAATTTAATTTGTTTAGATTAGTTGTGTTTTCCAGATGATTTGTGAAATGCTCAATCCCTAGTGGTGATGGCCCTCCAATATACCAAAGATATTTTGCACAGTGATAATGCTCGTGAATAGCCACAAAAAAGAGAAAAAATGCATATCTTTTGGTGAGGTTGGATTCTTATTTTTAACATTGCTACCTCTTAATAGCCATATTAAATTTAATTTTTCACATTGTTAGATTGCTTATAAAGTTCTAAGTGAGTAAGATGCGTTTTCACTGGTGGTGGGAAATCTGATTGTAATTATGAAGCAGAAAAGTACGTTTTTTAAAAAAGTTTCACCGTTTTGGAAAGAGCAGAGCAGAGGATTTTATTAGAAATGGATCAAAAATTGCACTAAAATCGTAAAAATCGACCCATTATGTTGGGTCATATTGCAAGTTTTTGATATGGTGTTTTTAATTTCTAGCGTGGTTTTTCCTAATACCATTCTCACCGTTAATTTCATTCCAGAAAAAACTGATTTATAGATTTTATTTTGAACGCATCCAGCTCACGAACGGATAATGATAACAAAGTAAGTACGTTTTTTAAAAAAGTTTTACCATTTTGGAAAGAGCAAGAGCTTAATTAATCATTGTTCGAGCTTCGATTCACTTGGTACTAAAAATTTCATAAAAAATACATGTTTTTGGAAACCTAATTCATATTGAACACTGCGTAAAATCAACCTAAATTGAGATATCATAACAAAATTTCGGAATTATGTAGACTGCTTCCACAAATTAAGGCTAAAAGCCAATAAAAATCCAAATTTGCAAAATGGGGAAATATGTTTTGGATTTTTTACTAAAATGGTCACCATTGCTTTATTTACCACAGGGATGTGCTTAAACTTTTGGAGTAAGGAGTTTGGGGTTAAAAAATATACTCAACATTTTCTAAACCGTGTTTTGCGATTTTAATTTTATCTTTTTTATACACTCCACGAGAGTATTATGTCTTTGTGCATTTGATTGTAACACCCAAAAGGAAGCGAGATAGACCCATTGTTAAGTATACCGATCGACTTAGAATCACTTTTTGAATCGATTTAGCATTGTCCGTCTGTCTGTCCGTCCGTCCATCTATTCTTGTAATCAAAGTACAGGTCGTAATTATATTTCGATCATGACAAAAAATGGCACGAGTTAGGTTTGCGGTCCAAGGACAAACCCTATTTAATTTAAAAGAAATCGGTTCAGATTTAGATATAGCTCCCATAAAAATTTCGTTCTCCATTCTAATTTTAGAGCTCTAGAGATAACATATTTTAACTAATATTCTTAAAATTTGTCACAGTACCTTATAATTCGACTGGAAACATCTGTGGAAAAAGTTAGTCAGATCAGTTCAGATTTAGATATAGCTCCCATACAAATTTTGCTCCCAATTTGACTTTTTCCGCTTTAGAAACCACATATTTTATAAGATTGTTTTCAAATTTGGCAAAACGTCTTATATTTAAACTAGGAACACCTATGTTAAAATAGGTCAGATCGGTTCAGATTTACATATATCTCCCATTAAAATTTCGCTCCCGATTTGACTTTTTCTGCTCTAGAAACCACGTATTTTAACAGATCTTCTTCACATTTTGCAAACTATCTTATGTTTCCACTAGAAACACCCATGGTGAAGATAGGTTAAATCGGTTCAGATTTATATACATATAGCTCCCATACAAATTTCGCTCCCGGCTTGACTTTTTCCGACCCAGGAACGACGTATTTTCATCGAATTTCTTCAAATGGAGCATAACACGTTTTACTTGAACTGGAAGAACCTATTGTGTAAGTGGGACACATCATTCCATGTTTGGATATAGCCCCGATACAAATATTCTTCTCGATTTGACAAATTGGGTCAGGTCATATTAGCCTATGATTAGGAAGCATACATCCCATTTTCACTTTTTTACCAAATTGAATTGTATTCGGATAAAAAGTGGAATGCGTCATATAGTCGGCCGACTATAGCCTTTCCTTACTTGTTAAATGACAATTTTTGGTATTGAAAACATTTGTGCTTTGTGTTGTGCAAATATTGTTTTGTATTAAAAATTGCAACAATCTTTCCATGACTTTATTTGGAATTTTATGAGCAAGCTATCAATATAAATAATTTGAATATCGGAAAACCAATTCGAAACTAATCCGTCAAAATATACGATTTTTTTCTTTTAAACTAATACGGCATTTTTGGCAATCATTTTAATATCACTGTGCAACATTTTTGAAGTCATTTCAAAATAACCATATACGGACACCGCTACATGATAAAAGACCAAAAAAAAAGACCCGTGTTTTTTCCCCCCCCCAAAGTCATGCACTTTTTTCCCCTGTTCAGGTCCATAGGTAGCAAACCGTTGAAAATTCAGGGAAACAATCAACTACAAAAATGTACCTAAGATCTCAATAAACAACTTTGTAGAACATATGAACTTCCTAGGAATGATTCTTAACACCGTTTAGGTAGGAAAAATATATTCTGCAGTTATATGTTCACAATTTTTGTTCTTTATGACAAGAGCTAGAACTTTGCCTCAGAGAGTAAATCATAATTCCGAACGGTTTGCAAGATATGAGCCTGAGAATATGATCACTTTTTTCCAAAAATTACACCGAGGCCTCAAATCTCTGGGGCCCATAAAAAAAAGTGCATGACTTTGGGGAAAAAAAAACACGGGTCTTTTTTTTTGGTCTTTTATCATGTAGCGGTGTCCGTATATGGTTATTTTTTTTCGTGTTACACTGTGTATTTGACACGACCGAGGTGGCCAACTTTGGGGGATCATTCAGTAGCCCCCATACAGACTGGGGAAGCAAAATTTTCCAAATCATTTCGAACACGCCCCTGCCGTAAGAGTGTCAAATTCCGTATAGAAATTACAGAATTAATTCCGAAAAATCCATTTGCAACCACTGTAACCTATTCTATAAAATGGGAAAGAAAATTTTTTATAGATATTTTTTTATTTTATCGAAGGTAATTTCACCATCTTAGTTTGTAATGTTAAAGTAACAAATCAAATTCTAAATCTCACCAATCAGCGATTGAATACGTGCCATTTGAGTGCTCTTATTATTTTATATCCGTATGACACAACAATATTGTATGTACTTTTAACAGTAGATATATCCCGCAACGTTTAATGAAATAAATAATATTGATTTTACCAGAAAACTGCCGATCATTTTGAAACATACTTCATTTTTATGAACTCTTGCCAAGGACAATAAAACAAAGTTACTTGAACTATTTATATCGTAATTTTTCACCAGAGTCATCATCTATCTCTGACATCACTTCTGCTACAGATCACGCGGTTCGGGTCAGCTCGAACGTATTAAATCACTTAATATCTTTATGGAAGTACAGTAGTAAATGCTTTGGCCATTACATACAATTGTATCAGCTGAAGCGCAAAAAACTTTCCAAATCGACAAAAACCAATATTATGACAAGTGATTCACTGCCCTGACACACGCAATGCCCATCTTCTGAGCGTCTCGTGCCGTCGTCTCATCATGACGGCGAAGTTGGTACGCGAGCATTGCCAAAGATTTGCGGCCATAAAATATTTATTATGGTAACACATAAAGTACATTTTCATGAACATAAATCGGTTGAAATGTTATTACACTTCAGAGAGCGAGAGAGAGAAAACTACCATCGAAATAAATATCTATCAAAGCAATGAACATATAAACAAGGAAAAGCAGCAAAAAACAACAACGAAACTGCTCAACAATAGTAAATAATCATAATATATCGTAGCTGATGATACTGAACTACTACATACGAGTACATATATATATACGTATTTAATGAAAAGGGGTACGTGTGTGAGTGAGACTTTTATTATAACGATTGTTTTTGTAGTGTCAGCGGATGTGAATGAGGATGGATTGGGAATTGCTCTTTTTTCTTTGCTGCCAACTACCATATAAAACCGAACCAAAGCAAAATAATCTATAAAATAATGACAATAATGATTATGAGTTTGAACTATTGACAAAAAAAGAGAGTATGAGTGTGTAAGTCATACTACGAATGGGTAATAAATCTAGCTGCTGTGAATAGTGCTCAAATATACTCAACAATTCTAACACTTGCTAAGATTTTTAAGGACAATAATGACTTAAAGTGCTGATGAAATTTTATTTAATTGTTTAGTATAATAATAATCCCATACTGTCTTTAAGAATTATTATAATTAATTAATTATTGAGCAAAAGTCTGCAATGAAATGTATTTCAAAATAAATAAAAAATTGTAAAATTGAAAGAAAACAATTAAAATGGTCAGCTAATATGACCAATCCTAATGGTGTAAGACTTTTCAGTATACCAAACCAATGGGTATAATTAGAATGTAGGCAAAACAAAGGCTTATATCAAAGGAGAAAGATATAAAAATGGGTTTTTGGAATATAATTAAATTGTACAAAAAAAAACTTTTTTAATACAAAGTTTGTAATGTACAATCACTATTTTTATTTTTTTTTTCGCTCCTTATGTCAATTACCTGGTTCTTGAAAAATGTTCTTCCTGTTAGAACCGAAAAGCAGTTAATTGAGCAATAGTTCATTTGTCAATGCCTCAATTCACGTTAGTTTGAATTGCACTATACTATCAGTTGCATTGTCATTGAATGGCAAGACTGCATTTTCGGAATTGCAATAGTTATTAACCGAACTGTCAAACTGAGGAAATGCATTAATAAATGCAGCTAGCTTCCTTCTTTTGATCGAGCCATTGGCGTGAAAAGACATCAGCAGCTAATATAAAGTAGTAAAAATTTTAATTTAACAATTAAAATCTCCGATCTAACATAATTAATCAAAAATTAATCGACAAAATTGAAATGTAATATCTCTTAAAGTTGTGCCAAATGCTGAAAAGTATTCTTATGTATTAACATGGTCAATGCTACTAACATAAACAAAAAGAAGAAAGCGTAGAAAAGCTTAGACATTCACTATTTTTCTTTCTTCAATAATTTCATTGATATCGTGATTACGAAGTAAACAAGGGATATTCAATAAATGAGTATTAAATAATTTATTGTCTGACCCATTTGATTCCGACGAGAATTGATTTTTTTAAATGGTTTTCACAGAAAAAAATATGTTAATTTTAACGCTATTTTTTTCTTGTGATCGCGAGTGTTTTTTTGCAACATTTGGATTATTTGGAAACATTTCTTTTGGTTTGAAATCAATTAATATAGAGAAAAAGATAAATTAATTAAATGCGTTCTCTTTTCATCTGGGCAAACTACTACTACTACTTTTTCAAGTTTGCTAAATCGTTTTTATATGAATTTTGTTTTACAAATTAAATAATCGAAATAATTAGCTTCATTAACATTTCATCATCAATATTTAAGATATAAGCATTATGTTTAGATATTCATGAATTTTTATAATAATATTCATCGTTAATATGGAGTAAATAATTTTCTGACTTTTCCTTTGGCATAAATGGGTTAGGATAACGTTTTATTGGGGTTCTTCATGTGAAATCTTGCCAACAAATAACACAGGAAGGGAGGGTCTTGAGGCAATGAGGAAGCTTGACAGCTGCTTCCTTAGACGAGCTTATAAATGAAATTCCACCAACTAAATTTCAATGCACAATAGATATTTTTTTTATACCTGGGGTTAGTTTCTGGTCATGATTTTCATTTAGTTTTTTTTTTTCATATAATTTAATTTAATTTTTTAGCAACTATATTAGGCACCGGGACTCTTAAATAAATTTTGTAATGATCTCGTTTTTTGTGTGGGAGTAAAGAACCACCCCAACCGCTGATTTTTCTAGCAGAAAGAAATATACGGGTCCCGACAGACTCTTCATCACAAAAAACATCTGAGGGATTTCTTTGCCATCAGAAGGGAGGCATTTTAATCCTACCTAATAACAACCAATAGATTTTTCGTATGTGGTAAATAATTTAATACGAACGATCAATGCAGGCATTGCATTACAGGTTCGACCAAAGGATTCTGGTAGAGTGGGCCATAAAATGTTCTGAAACTATGTAAAGTGGAAGGGAAAAGTTGCCCCCTTTTGCTCATTCGTATGTCATAGTAAACCATTAGAGATTACATTTGGCACTTGATCTCAAATAATATGGCTTTTTCTTCTGTCCATTATATTATCCAAATTTTATTTGTCGTTTGGCATTCACTGTGTGCAAATTAAAAACATAATTCTGCTTCTAACGATCCTCATATAAAACAATTGAAATTATAGAATTCATTCATTTCATTTCTCAAATGTAGCACTTCATCGTAGTAAACTACGAGTCAAAAGAATAAGTCTTATCAGAAATAATAATTATCAGATTTAATAAACATTGATATAAAAGTATGGGTATTGTCACTTTCCCCGAATTTCACGAAAATTTACTCAAGTGTTTTACCTCATACTATAGGAGTTGGCCAAAAATAAGTTCGAATCTTACAACCTGTTCTTAGTCAATATTCCATATCATGTATAATATTTTCCCCAAAATACGCATTCGTTTATCATATTCTATTATATCATATTATAAACAGTATATCTAAAAACTGCATTTATTTTCTAGAAAAAAAGTATGACCTTTAATATGTGGGGTACATATTTAAACTAGCAATATCGCAATATTTTTTGTGGTACAAAACCCCTCAGTAGCGTCATTATTTCAAAAGTATTCTAACGAATAAAACAATTTATATATATCTCAAGGGTCCGCCATTATTTTCCATTATTAACAGGAAGGATTGTACTTTCAAATAAAAAAAAAAGAAATTTGAAAAAGTTATTTGGCGGTCCCTATATAAGGAATATATATAAATCTACAAATTTTCTTTCAACAAGATATTTTGCACGAAAGAAACATAAAATCATAGCTGAAACCTAAACGAATAAAACCAGGCCTATTTGAAGAATTACATATAGAAGTTATAACACTTTTTGTTCACGTAAGAGAATTTCAGAGAATCATGTTTCGCATTTCTTCCCTTTTTATACCCACACTCTACTGAGTAATAGGGTATATATCATTTGGGACAGACAAAAAGTGTAACGCATTGAAGGAGTGGCTTAATACCCTAAGTATGTTTGTACCAAATCCGTTCCACTCCACTTTTTAAGTTGTTTGAGCCATGTACGTCCGTCCGTCTGGCTGGAAAGGAGGTAATGAGTCAATTCAAACTTTGCACATGGTAATATTTTTCCCAAACTCAGTTTAAGTTCGAAGATGGGCAAAATTGCTACACCCCTTCTGGTACCTTCCACATAATTGTCTCTATCCTAGGTAAGATTAAATCCTTCATAACTTTTATACTGGAACATGAAATCCACTATGACTTGATATTTGATCATGTTTTTACAATTGTGGAAGCTGGGAACATGTGCCGAGAACCTTCTAGTACCGCCGACACAAATTGTCCAGCCTAAGTAAAATTGAATTCCCTATAACTTCCATATATATGTTCCCTACATGTTAAATGAATCATTTAGTAAGATATTTCGGGTTTCAAATGTGCTAGCAATCGTTAGCAATTGGAAAATAAATGAGACATTTAATTTTTAATGTGTTTGACTTACCTTAACCCATGGTGAAAGATTCATTCAAAAGAACTTACCTAAAAGAAAAGATAAATAATATTAATCAAAATTTATTCAATCTAAGCTATATAATTTTGGAATACACAGATAAAAATAAGGTAACATATGTTTGGCAGCAAAAACTATATTTTCGTGTAGATCGAAATTGTACCCATGAAAACAATATGTATCTACTAGCTGAACCCCGCCCGATTCGCCATGCAAAAAAAAAACAAATGGTAAAATTAAAATCAGGTGGTCGTGGTCAGTAATATATATACGTTCCAATTTTCAGCCTTCTACCTAAAAAAACACTTTTGCCACTCCCCTCCGCCCACGAAACGAAAATTCAAAATCCGGCATCATATTTATCTTTCTCGTTGCCAGTAATATATACGTTCCAATTTTCAGCTTAAAAACACTGATGCCACGCCCAATAAACGAAAAAATAAAATTTCGGTATCATATTTATCATTCTCGTGGTCAGTAATATACATGTACCAATTTTTAGTCTTCTAGCTCCCAAAACGCTTTTCCCACGCCCACTCAGTCCACAAAACGAAAATCCAAATTTCGACATCAAATTGATCTTTCTCGTGATCAGTAATATATATGTACCAATTTTCAGCCTTCTAGCTAAAAAACGTTTTTGCCTCGCCCCACTGCCCACCAAACGAAAATTCAAAATCCAGCATCATATTTATCTTTCTCGTGGTCAGTAATATCTATGTACCAATTTTCAGCCTTCTAGCTCTCAAAAACACTTTTGCCTCGCCCCAAAGCCCACGAAAAGAAAATCCAAATTTCGAAATCAAACTGATCTTTCTGGTGGTCAGTAATAAAGAGTGATTTTTTTGAGGTTAGGATTTTCATGCATTAGTATTTGACAGATAACGTGGGATTTCAGACATGGTGTCAAAGAGAAAGATGCTCAGTATGCTTTGACATTTCATCATGAATCGTCTTACAAACGAACAACGCTTGCAAATTATTGAATTTTATTATCAAAATGCGTGCTCTGTTAAGAAAGTTCATTGCGCGCTTCCATTTTATGGTCAGTTTAATCGACCCACTGAAGCGGCTATTCGGGCTATTGTGACTAAATTTCGCACCAAATTTACATTGTTGGACATTAAACCACCAACACGCTTACGTAGAGTGCGAACTGAAGAAAATATCGCAGCTGTATCGGCCAGTGTTAATGATGACCACCAATTTTCGATTCGTCGCCGTTCGCACCAATTGGGTCTCTGTTACTCAAAAACGTGGAAATGCCAAAATTGGACTAAGCGGATGGACCACCTAAGACGCAGCCGCGGTCAACATTTAAATGAAATTATCTTCAAAAAGTAAATGTCATGGACCAATCTAACGTTTCAAATAAAGAACCGATGAGATTTTGCAAATTTTATGCGTTTTTTTAAAAAAAAAAGTTATCAAGCTCTTAAAAAATCACCCTTTATATACATTCCAATTTTCAGCCTTCTAGCTCAAAGAACACTATTGCCAAGCACAATCCGCCCACAAATAGAAAATCCAAATTTCGGCATCAAATTGATCTTTATCGTGGTCAGTAATATATATGTACCAATTTTCAGCCTACCACCGCTCAAAAACACTTTTGCCACGCCCACTCCGCCCACAAAACGAAAATCCAAATTTCGGCATCATATTTATCATTCTCGTGGTCAGTAATATATACGTTCCAATTTGCAGCCTTCTAACTCTCAAAAACACTTTTGCCACGCCCACTCCGCCCATAAAATGAAAATCCAAATTTCGGTATCAAATTGATCTTTATCGTGGTCAGTAATATATATGTTCCAATTCTAGCTCAAAAAGCACTTTTCCCACGCCCACTCAGCCCACAAAACGAAAATCCAAATTTCGACATCAAATAGATTCTCGTGATCAGTAATATATATGTACCAATTTTCAGCCTTCTAGCTCTCAAAAACACTATTGCCACGCACCGTCCGCCCAGAGAGCAAATTTTTAAAAATTCTATAGCCTATAGTTCCTTCCAGACCTGTATCTATCTGTACTGAAAATTTCAACAACATCGGTTCAGCAGTTTACACGTGATTGCGGAACAAACAAACTGACAGACAGACTTACACTAAGGTTTTATAATATTAATAGGGATTTAATTTTATGTATATAATTCCATCAATGTGTTGTTGATCAACAACGCTGTTTGTATAAATTATAATAAAAAAATAACGAAATATTCTTTTTTCAATATTCACAAAGCTGGTAGCTTAAATGATGGTTTCCACATTACATTAGTATTTCTTTCTTTGTCTCCAAATATCCACAGAAGATCCCGACAAAAGTTTTTTATTTTAAAAGAACTGAAAAAAAAACAGATTTTTTTTCATATTGGCATGGAATTTTAATGTGAAACAGGACAGAGATTTACCTTAGGTTCTTCGATTTTAATGAAAGTTGCAAAATTTGTACTTATGAATAAGCAAATTGCTTCTTGTTTAACATAAAATGATCAAATTTTAATAAAAAAAAATATTTTTCTGTAATTTCTTCTTAGTTCCACGTAATTTTTAATTAATCACAAAAGTACATCATTGCTTTTTAAAAATAGTATGTATAAATGTATACCACGAATTTCATGACTGCGGTCTAGCTGCGGTCATTTGGTTGGTACTATCTTTATCCCTCTATTTCCATTTTACCCCTTAAAAGTACGAATTTCGAAAAAATACTTTTATATTATTTATCTGCTCAATTAGGGGAATGTGCACACCGAATTTCGTGTTTTTAGCTGTTGTCGTTTTATATGTACCATTTGTATCCCTTTTTGTCCCATTTCACCCCCTACGAATAAAAATCACTTAATGGTGCACGTTTTTGTTATAGGAGGAATGCGCATACCCAATATTAAGTAAGTACAAGCTGAAAAAATAAAATATTAGGGATTATTATGGGTATTTTTAGTCCTTGTGAGGGAAAATTTTTTCCCTTTGGGCCGATTTCGCCCCGTTTTAATCCCAATCGATCTACGACTATAAGACGTATTTATGCAAAATTTGGACCTCCTAGCTCCTTTCGTTTAGATGATAGCGTGCTTTCAAAAGTCGGACGGACAGACGGACGGATGGACATGGCTAGATCGTCTTAGAATTTTATGACGATCAAGAATATATATACTTTATAGGGTCTCAGGTCGATATTTCAAGGTGTTACAAACGGAATGACAAAGTTAGTATACCCCCAGCCTGGAGGTGGAGGGTATAACAAGTGATGTGAAAGAACACAATTAACCACAAAAATGTGCAACGCAATATACTGACATGAATTATGACTACACCATAAACGTATAATAAAATGATTGCCAGAACCTGGTATATTGGTTTCCTAACTTGGCTATACAAGTCCTGTTTGTCCTTGCATCAAATGGTCTTTAACGCTGTGACCCAATTTTCTTATTAATTTCTTAGAAAAACCCCATAAGAAAGGCAAGCATTTTTCACTTAATTTCATATAAAATATTGATGGCTTTTAAACGGAAGTCTTCGCACAAGCAGCCCAAACCAAACCAATAGAAAACAAGTGCATAAAAGCTAATGCAAGTCGGTCATACCGAATCGTATATACCCTGCAATACAAAATAGTTTTGTACGATGGCGAAGGCATTGCAGGAGAACTATGGAAATTATCTATGGTTATTTATAAAGATTTAAACTGAATGTGTGCTAATTTAATTAGACCCACACCAAACAACCAAAAAATCGAATTGAATAAACGCAAAATATACTTCATAGCGATCATTAGTATTTTCACACTTTGTTTGGAAAAATCTTCTTCATAATCGGCCCTTTTCTTCCAAAATTCCAATAAACTGAACGATAGGGCAAGCCCGCATATAAAAATCGTGTGGCCACATCCATAATTGTAAAGTTTATGGGGTCGTTGATGAATTTGTCAAAGCGTTACCAACGTCATCACAATTCCAATATACCCCTCCAAACTATGGTTGGCCATGTACAAAGAACATTTACATCGATCGCATTGTTCTTCTTGCGTCCTTTGCAAAAGGCTAAAGTTTAATGCACTTAACAATTGCCATTCGTTCGCCGAGCGATGATTAAGGTCTAAGGAAATCTTTGTGTGTATGTGTTTGAGAGAGAGTTTTTGTGAAAGCATCCCATTCCTCCCTGTTCCATTCCTCTCACGTCATGCAGCACATGAATGCATTAAACAAAGCCAGTTGTGTGCTGGCTTCCACGCACACACACACATACATTTGGCAGGACTCCTTTATCATATCCTTTGGCATGACTAAAAAACAACCAGCACACACACATCCACACAAAGGCGCGCAAAAAGAGCGGAAAACGCCTTTTTAATGGTTTAAGTTTAGTCTTCATTCTTTCGATTTTTCCCGATGCCTTAAAACTCTGGCAAAAGAAATTCTCCTATACCAAGCGAAAGGAGCCGAACGTACAAAGGACTTCCAACAATCTTAAAGAATTTGCTGCAGGAAGGTTATAAGCGAGAGGAATAACGAAGAAATCCCAACATGGCTCCACTAGAAAGCACACACACTCTCACAAGAGTAGTTGCACAGTTGCTTGGAAACACTTTTTTGGAAATTACTTTCTAAATTTTTTGTCAACTGTAAGTCCTAAGGTCCTTTGGTCACTAGGTCACCACACAAGCTGTGCTATTAGCCCACAAGCTTGTGCAATATTATATTTGATAGTTGAAACTTGTCCAAGCTGCGAGAGCTATTGAAATGAAAATGGCAACACAAGAGTGGCAGTTACAGCGGACTTTTCAAATTTCCGGATTGAATTTTATTTAAAATTTGTAAAATCTTTATTGCTTCAAGAGATAACACACATAATCTCAGAATAAGATTTGCAGGTTATGTCAGCGCCGCTGAGAGCCCAAGCGGCTTGTGAATATAAAAACCCAAATATATACGTTTTCATATTTAATTACATAGCATGGTGGAAAATAATTTTAAGTAATGGATAAGAATACTTATAGACCGCCCACCTTTGTGGGTTATCACATGATCTAGAGGATCAATTCCGATCACTGAAACGATAGAGTATACGACTCAGAAGCGCATTAATTTTATAGTTTCAAGAAATGTATCATATGTCAGACCGAACTTTAAGTACCCTCCACCATTGATTGTATTCCACAGAGGATGTCGATTTTCGTAGAAGTGCAGTAATATTACAGGAAAATATAATTTTTTATATAGCCAAATCAAAACAAATACAAATATTTTTAATAATAATAATTTTATAAATAAATATAATATTTTAATTATTTCAAACCACGCTTATAAGGCAAGGCTACCAATACGTCAATTCAAAAAATAAATATGCTTCTATTTATATTTTCAAAAAGCTTGAATACCATAAATATTGATTGATAGTGGGTGCTTCATTTTGTTGTATTTTCATTCAATTTTAATTCCAAAAGTATAAATTTTGAAAATCCAACTTTATGATTCAACCAATTTTGCCGTAAAAGAAAAAGTACGAATTTCGAAAAAAACTTTTTATTTTGCGTGTCTATGCAGTCAGAGGAATTCCATGATTCCAGCTGCGGAAATTTGGTTGGTACTATTTGTACCCCCAAAACCACAAAAAGTACGAATTTCGAAAAATCTGTTTATTTTACGTGTCTATGCTATCAGAGGAATGTATTAACCTAATTTCATTATTCTAGGTGTAGCCGTTTGGTTGGTACCATTTTTATCCCTCTGTACCTATTGTATCCCTTGAAAGTACGAATTTGGAAAAAAAAAACTTTTATTTTCCATGTCTACATAGTCAAAGGAATGTATACTCCGAATTTCATGACTCTAGCTGCGGTCATTTGATTGGTACTATTTTTATCCCCTTTTTTCATTTTAACCCCAAAAAGTATGAATTGTGAAAAATCCGTGTATTTTACGTGTCTATGCAATCAGAGGAATGTATACACCGAATTTGATTATTCTAGAGGCAGCCGTTTGGTTGGTACCATTTTTATCCCTCTATTCCCATTTTACCCTTAAAAGTACTAATTTGGAAAAAACACTTTTATATTATGTATCAACTCTAGTAGAGGAATATACACACTGAATTTCGTGCTTCTAGCTGTTGTCGTTTAATATGTACCATTTTTATCCCCTTTTTTCCCCATTTCACCCCCTACAAATAAGAATCACTTTATGGTGCACGTTTTTGTTACGGCATACCCAATATCAAGTTACCTACAAGCAGACATATTGAAAAAATATGCTTAAATACTCTAAAATATTAGGGATTATTATGGGTATTTTTAGTCCTTGTGAGGGAAATTTTTTCTCTTTGGGCCGATTTCGCCCCACTTCCATACCAACCGATCTACGACTATAAGACGCATTTATGGAAAATTTGAACGTTCTAGCTCCTTTCGTTTAGATGCTAGCGTGCTTTCAACAGACAAACGGACGGACATGGCTAGATCGTCTTTGATTTTTATAACGATCAAGAATATATATACTTTATAGGTTCTCAGGTCGATATTTCAAGGTGGTACAAACGGAATGACAAAGTTAGTATACCCTCATCCTGGAGGTGGAGGGTATAATGAGATAAAAATGGCAAATGACAAAAGCTTGAGACATGAACTTCGGTGTATACATACTATAATGTAATGTAAAATAAACGTTAATAAGATAATAAATCGATTTATTCGAAATTCTTATTTCTAAGGTATAAAATGAGAAATCATACCACATTGAATTTCAGTGTATACGTTCACCTGACTGCGTAGATGCGTACAACGACTCTACATAATAACCCTCAAATAAACATCCTCCTAAGGAAAACATTAAATGTGCCAGTTAGTATGATAGTGGTCTAAGCCATAAATCCTAAAAAAGAGTTATGCTAATTTTTCTTTTTAATTAGTTTTTTTTTTCGTTTGTTTTATTTTGGTCTGTATCAATCAATGTTTGAACTGGGATATGCTCTTGGCTTAAGACCATTTTGCATCTATATTTTATATAATTCAAATTTATTTAAAAATGTCATGGTGACATTTATTACTTGGGTGCAAACTTTTAATTTGATCACTTCTCTAATATAAAAACGTTTCTTTTGGAAATTTTTAAAAATGTAAAGACACATTTTATATCTATATTGTCAACTTTATGTGATTCTAATAATTTGAATAAAATATTAAATGAAATTATTTGAAAAGTAAAAAATAATTTCAATATAAAGTTTCTAGAGAAACAACCTGCAATAAAATTCTGCCTTGAAATAAAGTAGTTTCTTCCTTCTTTCATCATTGGTAAGGAAAAATTACTTTTTCGAATTAAAATAAAATATTTTTATATTTGTTTTTCATTTTTTTCATAAAAGTTCGATACACCAGTGGCATATTCTAAGAAAAAATTTTGCGCTTCGATGGAAAAATATTTTACAATTGACTCAAATGACAACCATTGCATGTCCTAAAATGGATAAAGTGGCATAGATAATTTCCAAAAAGGATCAAATAAATTTTAATTTCATTCTGGAGTTATTTTATTTTTAATTTGGGGATTATTTCATAATGATACAATGATAGCACTTTACTACACAAATGGCGACAAATTAAAATCTTCCTATATACCATTTACTATGGCACATCTTACAAATGGAAAAACAAGTTCCAGTCACCCCATGAAAATAAAGTTTGGATTGCTTACAGATGATTTGCAAAATATTTCGTTCCTAGATCAAGCCGTCTGTGAAGCCTAGATCAAGCTCCTGAATATATCCCTAAAAATCATGTTTTTCCGGTGTAATTTTTTTTTTGTGTTACAATTTTTCCAAAATAATAGACCCTTGAAATCACTTTGAATAAAAATTTTGATTCTTGTCCTGGAGTATCTTATTGGTGGAATTATTGAACTTTTATAGTAATTTTTTGTGAATTTTCGCTGTGTCTAATGACAACTTTTTGGTATTTGGTGGTAGTATTTTACAAAAAATAAATAGTTGCAGTCAATACCTTTCGAATGATGCCTAAATGATGAAAATCGGAATGAAATGGACGCCGCAGCGCTCATTTTTGTAAAAAGAGTTTGAACATTTTGGCTGTGAAAACCATCGCCTGTATTAAATTATTTCACAAAAATGGAGTCAGTGACGTCATTTTTCGTGCGATATTCATCATTTAGACATCATTCCAAAGGTATTGATTCCTCCTATTTATGTTTCATTACACCTCTTACAAAATGTTTCCAAGAAATATGAGTTTTTAGCTGTCACCTTGAAAACCACAAAACAATCACTAAAAACGTCCAATAATACTACCAATGAGTTATTCTAAGCAGGAATAAAAAAATTTATTAAAAGTGCTCCCAATGGTACATTAATTCAGATAAAAATTTTGGGCAAAAATGCAACATAAAAAAATTACACGGGAAAAAAAGGATTTTTAGACGTGTTTTCGGGAACGTATAGCTCGCAGATGGCTTGACCCAGTGACGAAATATTTTGTGGATCATCATTAAAAAATCCAATCTTCATTTGTGGGGGGTAACCGCTGCAATTTATTTTCGTGACCCATCCTAATGTAGTGCAAGAAACACATTAATAAGTAGAATCTACATCAGAAATCTAAACAAGGTTAAGGAGTTAAATCACAAGATTTCGTTCCCCAATTGACTGAACCATTTCGAGAAATAACGCGTTTCGCATCAATATTAATATTGATTCGATTGTTTGAAGCTATTTATGGCATGTGGCGAAGTCCTGTTGAAAAGCAAGTCTTCAGTCAGCATTCATATTCATATAAAGCACATATTCTTATAAAGGGTGATTCATCGTGACGTTTGATTTATAATCTAAAATAAAACACATAAATTTGAAAGTGAAAAAATATGACATTTACTGTTTGAAAATGATATCATGTAAATGTTGGCCACGACTACATCTGAGGTGGTCCATTCGGAAGGTCCAATTTTGGGCGACTCGTTTGAGCACAGCGCAAATTTAACTAGCCTGACTTCAATTCATGCACAAGTTGAATTTTGAACGCTTTAAGGACGAGATCCTTACGTAAAATAATCCGAGTTGTCGAAGACGACAAGTCCAGCTGCTCAGAATGTCGAATCGATTCGCCACGGTCCTCTTTCTCGATTCTTCCACTGAGCCAAAGTGAACCGAAGAGCATAATGTGAGAGAACAATAAAATTAAATGAACCATGATTTTTTTAAATACATTTTCACAATTTGAAATTGCTCTTCTGCCATTTGAAATGACAAAGCAAAATGAGCACAATTAATAAAAGCTTCGTCAGATCTGACCAATTTCAATCAATACATTTATTAGATATATATCTGGAAAAATATGGCCCTACCATATTTCGTTTGAAATCAAGCACTCTTCCAACTGACCGGCTTATGAAGAAAAAAATATTCTTTATTGGATCTGCGATGTAAATTTCTAGTTGTAGCAAACGGAATGTTAGAGTGAGTATTAGCACTTGCAGGGTAGGGAACAAATATTATTAAACAACATCGTTTGAGCATTTCTTCAACACCATGATGAAGTAATGTGCCAATGAAAGCATCTCCCAACCACTGTGCTGTGGAAGACACAGATGACAATTGCAACGACGACACATTGCTAAACGTTATAAGCGTTCTTTTTCCGTATGCTTCCCTCTCTACGTTTCTTTTTTGCGTGCGACATAGGATAGAGGGATAGATGCACTGAGTAATGTATGTATTGCCAATAAATGTGAAAGCAACCATTTACTACGTACTATGGTGAAGTGAAATAAGTCTTCGATCTTAAATTCATGGCACTTTCAATTCAATGCAGGCAGGCAGATGAAAGCAAGCATAGGAAGGGAAAGAAATGCACAAAAATTCACTGAAAGAAGCTTTAGCTCTTATATCCTCCACATGGAGGGCAGAAAGTGAGAATATAAGACGAGTTTTACTCGAGAGTAACTGGCAGATTGGTTTGTTTTTGGGAGAAATAACAAGAATTTTAAAAAAGGAAATTTAAAAAAGGTAGGATTGAATTTATATGGAGATGGATCTACTTGCATGATAAATATCTCGTAAACTTTTGGAGTTATAAGGACGACGGCGAGTCAGAAAGAAGTAGACTCTTCCAATTGTAACTAATAATATTAATATTCATAATAAAGATGAACGCACTTCCACTAGCATTAGCTCCAGTAGGAATGTTTCGAATTGAATAATCCAAATTTAATATGACAATACTTCGCTGCAAATACACGCGATTTTGTAGTAACAGTCACTCTCCATCTGTTATTTTATTCGCCAAATAACTATGCAGTTTGGATGCTGAGACTGATTCCGTCGTACTTATAAAATGTGTTGACATTAAAATGTTTGCCCGATGAATATTTTAAATCATCTTTAAATTTCGTTCACATTAAGGAATTCCAACTACTCACCATCTTGCCGTAATTGTTGTTAATTTTTCATTTTAATGAAAATTAATGACATTTTGACACAAGACTCCTGCTGGTGCTGTCGTTGATGGCCAACTACCACTTGCAAATCATCTTCATTTAAATCGCAACAGCACAACGACAAAAACTACAATGTTTTGAGAGACAATGATTAAAATACAACACCCCAAGAAATACGAAACAAAACACAAACAACCGGGTAAAAATGAGAATGCCAAAAAGGATGAAACAAAATAAATAAATATATAAGTACATGAAAGAAAGACAAAATAATGAAGAAACTGAATCTCGTAATGAAAACAATGTCAGCGAAATGAGTAGGAAAACAACGGAGATTGCTCTTAGGAGGTTTCAACGTGAATAGGAGGGAGTTTACTAGTTGAAGAGGGAAACTTTAAGATAACCGCCAAAAATTTAAGCAATTTCAGAGTTGTTTATTTACTGTAGTTTTTTTTTTCACTGAACATAAGAAGAAGTCGAAGTCGAATTATATCCTCTGAAAGTACTTGTTCTCTTAGAGGTACCAACGATGTCGATTTTCTATAAAAGTTCGATATACCAGTATCATAAAACAAGTAAGTAAACTTCAGTCGGCTAAACCGACTTATATATACCATCACTCTCAGAGAACATATATACGGACGTTATAAGAAATAAAATTTTATGTAGGTTAGGATAATTTATGTGGTAGGTACTAGGAACACATTTATAAAATAATTGTAAAAACATGATCAAATATAAAGTCATAGTGGATTCCATGTACCAGTATATAAGTTATAAAGGATTTAATATTACCTAGGATATAGACAATTGTGTGGGAGGTACAAGCATAGTTGTGGCTGAAGCGTAAATATGTTTAGGTTTAAAGTAATTATAAAATCACTTTCAAATATCAAATTGCAAATAACTTCGAATACCCGTGTGAATGTTATATCGGTTTTTTGTAACTAAAGTTTATGCCACTTTGCGTGAGAGGTACCACAGGGGGTGTGGCAATATCGCCCATATTCCATGGGAATGTAACCACACCAAAAGCATTTCTAAATATCAAATTTCACAGCATTCCGATCATCAGTATAGAATTTATAACAGCCTTAATTTTACGTAGTTTTGCGTGATTTGTGTGGGAGGTATTGGAAGGGGCGTGGCAAACCCCGTGATATTTAGTACACTTAAAGTGATTAAAAAACATTATCAAATACTAAAATATAGCTGATTCCGAATATCCGCGTGGAAGTTATATGGGTTTTAATTTAACATTGGAATATGGGTCATTTGTGTGGGAGGTACCAGAAGGGACGTGGCAATTTCGCCCATCTTCGAACTTAAACTAAATTTGGGTAAAATCTTGCGATGTGCTAAGTTTAAATCGATTCCTTAACTCCTTTCGAGAGTTATCGACGGACGAAAGGACGGGCATGGCTCAAACACCATGCCAAGTCGTGAAAAAGATTTGGTCTAAACATACTTAGGGTCTTATGTCACTCCTTCAATGCATTAAACTTTTTTTTTTGGTCCCAAATGATATATACCCTTCTACTCTGTAGAGTGAGTGAGAAATTGTATGCTTCTGTGGAAAAATATTATGCAATAGACTTCATATACTTGAATATTTTTAGATTTTAAGATTTTTTTCCTAAGACAAGTGTATTCCATGTTCCGAATTGTGTCCTGGTTATCATTGTGAAGGTTGTCATCGAGATCGGACAAATTGGGCTGGAAATTAACCTGATGCAACCAATGGTACTGGTTACCGATCAGACTAGCGATGTACAGCCAATCGCACCTCAGTAATATCTCGCTACTTGAGCCGTTCCTAACTAGAAGAAGAGGCTCTATTTGATTTCATTTATATCGCGAGATATCTCCCCATCCGCGCTGATGATGGTTCCATTATGTCCATAAAACTACGAAATTTTGCATTTCACGGGAAATATTTTTAAATTTTATCAGGAAATATATATTATTCATCAATTCATAAGAGCGATATCAATTCTGAAAGGATAATCTCGAGCATAAACAACGTTTGTGAGCAACTTAGTGTCGGGACTCACCATAATCATGCTCCTCCCGAGGATATGTTAAAAAAATTTCAAATGATGCATAAAGCTAATGCAGAGTGTGAAAGAAATGTTTAAAAGGAAGGGAGTTCGTGATATGTTTGACGAAGAATGTATAAAAGAAAAATAACTTGCGTCTACCATATCCTTTCCGGGTATAAAGCGACAACTCCAGAGAATACGAAGCAATGGCATTCCAAAGAACCCCACGACTCCAAGTGAACTTTATTCATTTCTCCAACTATATCAGCTATTATAGAAAAAACGTAAAGGTCGCCTATATCTTCAAGATGACACATTTAAACCCGTACCTTGCGGCGGTTGTTACAATTGTTGGTGATTCATTACTATTACAAGGACCATGTAAGTAAAAATTGGATTATGCCTGTAGAATTGAAGGTACAAACAATTTGTCATTTTCTTTGCTGACATTTCCATTGATATATATATATATGACCGATAGAACGAGAGAAGTGTATAAGCTTGTGTTTAAATTTATAAAAACCAATATTTTTCGGTTTGAGCCTTCGAGTTTTCATACCAACTATTAGATCGTTTTGAGTAAATCCTTAGAAGTAGTATTCCCGGGTGTTTCTTTGAAGGGGTGTTGGTTTTACTACAGGAACGGCGGCCGATTTTCTATTTCATTTACTTCTACCATCTTCTCGCTTTATGTTCACATATTGGCGCTTTAATTTGCATTTTTATTATTTATACACCCTCCACCTAAGGATATATACTTTGTCATTCTGTGTGTAACACGTTGAAATATTCATCGGAGATTCCATATAGCACATATATTCTGGGTCGTGGAAAAATTCTAAGACGATCTAGCCATGTCCGTCTGTTGAAAGCACGGTAGCCGCCAAACGAAATGACCTACGAGGTCCACATTTTCCGTAAATGTGTCTTATTGTTGCAGATCGGCTACCCCGTATATTTAGATTATTTAAGTGGTTTATAGAAGTTTTAGCGGACGAAATGGGACAAAAAGGGATAATCTAATTTCTTAGACACCAAACCGCTGAAGTTTAAATCATGAAGTTTAAATCATTAGAAATTTGTACTTTTAAACGGAAATGGGGCGAATGGAGATAACAATGGACCAACGAAACGACTGCAGCTGAAATAGTGAAATTCGCTGTGTACATTGGTCTGACTACGTAGACGCGAAAAATAAAGATATTTTTCGATATTCGTACCTTCAGGATCTAAATGGGATTAAATTTGGCAACAGCGGCTGTAGCTAGAATCATGAAATTCTGATGAAAATCTGAAGCGGAAAATAAAATGAAAACAAAAATATAACTGGTACCAAGCGAACGGCTGTAGCTAGAATCGTGAAATTAGGTGTGAGCATTCTACCTTGAACGTGAAACATATTGAATCTTCAATATTAGTATTTTCATAAAAATAGTACGTACATTTGGGGTGTAGCTGGAATCAAGAAATTGCAAATGGGAAAATCGGTCCTGATGGGAATACCTAATAACGACTGACAATGCAACTGATATATAGGGCATATTTTTGATGATTGATATTTCATGCCTTAGATAAATAGTAAACTATTTTTTTATGTGTATTTTGTGATGTGTATAAAAAATATCACAATTTTCCTAATGTGTGTGTGCTTCTATGTAAGTTGACATGATTCTGGTAATACTGTGGAATGCATTCCGTGGTGGAGGGTATGTAAGATTCGACCCGGTCGAACTTAACGCGTTTTTACTTGTTTCTATTAATCGGCCGCCGATTTATTAATAGATTACTAAGTAGACAAATCGTACATACATGGGAGTGGATGCAATATCATTGCAGTTTAGTCCAAACTGACTTAGGTTTTCTTACTGAAATATAACGTCAGTCTAAAATCCAATGTAGGACTCAACGTGTATCAAACTTTCACCCATTATTGTCCACTTTCACGGTTGGTATTCCCATATGAAGCACAACATCATCTGGGATCGTTGACTGAGATCCAATTTTTGGATGAACAGCATACGGATTCGTCGGAATACTCTCATATTTTCATTTGCCACAAACTAATACACACTACACCGAAAGAAAATGTGTCGTTGTAAGGACGAAACAGTTTCGAATATGAACCAAAAATTCTCATAAAAATAATGCAGGATTTTTCTATCAGTGTACCCCGTAAAACAATTGGCTTTACATCGCGCAACCAGTTCCATCGTTACCCAAAACATTTTAGACCACATTAATAATGGGCGTACATTTTCACAGCGTTAACGCTCCTAACGATCAACATAATGTGAATGGGAGAATGAAGTATAAAACCAACGCAGATACTTCCACATCAACTCTTGTTCGCCGCCGGAACCAACGGGAGGCAGGACAAGTCGCCGGAGACCAAAGTTTCTGCTGTTGGCATTGCTTTAGCCAAGAATGAATGAAAACAATTCGCATAAAGTTGAAATGTTGGTAATGACGCTGCTGCGGCTGGATGGTCAATGGCCGTGGAGGTGGCAACAGTTCGCGGCGGATGGGTTACTGGGAATTTTGTCGAAACAAAGCAGACAAATGCGAAAAAGTGAAAGAACAACGTTGAAGAGCAGCGCATTTATCATCTTGTGTAAAATAATTAACAAGCAATTTAAATTACTCCATTATACCAGTCAGACTGAAGCTATGCTATGCAAAAAGAAAGAAAAAAAAACGGAAAGCGAAAGGCAAATGATGAAGGAAAAGGAGAAGAATTTCCAATGAAAAAGTAATTCGCTATCCACACAGATGAGCGGACGAATGAATGTTCGCAAAGAACGCAAAAAACAAACGGGCATTTTAATTGGGCGTGATGATGGTAATTGTCAATTCATTTCATCGACCATTTCTAATACGATTCTTGGAGTGTTTTTTGTTTCTACTTCTACTTCTTCTTCTTTTACTTTCTTTATAGACAGGCCAATTACTTTCGGCGATTGCTTAAAAAGTTATTGATTGATAAAGTCAAATTGTTAGATAATGACAAAGAAATAAATTCAAATCAGTAAAAGTTTTTGCACGATGCAGACTAAGAGTTAAGTAATGAATGCTAATGGCGGCCCTTGAATGTCTGTTAACCCTTTTTTGTTGTACTTATCAATAATGGCATCTTTTAAAATGGGATTTGAAATGGGGGTTGATGATACTATATAAATATTGAATGGATATTCAATAAAGCCTAAACAATTAAACCCGCCACGAGCCAAATATTAATCGAGTGTATTCAATATGAATTTAATGAAATATTTCTGCTTGAATAGCGACAGTTATGCTTTCAAGAATTTGTAGATTTTATTATTGTTTGAATTAATTAGAATTCCCATCATTGGTTTAGAAATACACTCAGAAGTACAATAAGTTCAGTGAATTAAAATGTGTGAAAATTGAATAACGTTTAAGATATTATTTCTCACATCGTTCAGTGCAAGAACATCTTTTTTTTGCTATCTTTTCCGGAGAGCGATTTAAAGATAATAAACATTATCTCATATAAATTTGTTGACGATCGACCATATGATCGACATCAGCTGGCATGTGAAAGATCGACCATATGAACGACATCACCTGATGCACGTATGACATTCACATGAAGATGGCGCTATTATCAAAGTTGTGTTTGTGTACTTCGTACGAAGCAGCAATTCGTGCTAAAATAAAATATTACAAACCACAGTTTGTGTTGTTTTTATAAATTGTCTCCTCCAGACTCCGCCTAGGGGAGACCAACAGTTCCAGCAAACTGGTAGGATTCTGTTAATGGTCCTTCGCAACCAAGCTTGATCCAGGAGCTAGTGATAATCTGTTGTGCGCGTCAAAAAGTGTCGTCATCTCCATCTAAAATTATTAAATAAAATGTCACTACGTGGTTCTACAAGCCAACTAAATTCCCCGTCACCATACCATTGCTGGTCACTACATGAAACAAGGCTTTACGAGCCAGTGACGGTCGAATAAAGCAAATATACGTTGCTTCTCACAACACGACTCTACGAGTCATTATTCAGTTTTATAGAAAGAAATAGCCCTAGTCGACATTAGAATACGCAGTCACGGCAGCATCTACCACGTAATCATGTACATGGAACTACAACAACAATATACACAACCACACAGTACTTCAAACACAAAAACCACAAAATGTGAAAAACTACAATTTAAGCGGCGTCATCGTCATTTTGCACTAGTGCAAGGAGGCCGGCATATTGACGATCGACCATATGATCGACATCAGCTGATGATGGCATGTGAAAGATCGACCATATGATCGACATCACCTGATGCACGTATGACATTCACATGCAGATGGCACTATTGTTTATTTTACGACTGTCAAAGTTGTGTTTGTGTACTTCGTACGAAACAGCAATTCGTGCTAAAATAAAATATTAAAAACCATAGTTTGTGTTGTTTTTATAAATTATCCTCTAGACTCCGTCTAGGGGAGACCAACAGTTCAACCAAACTGGTAGGATTCTGTTCAAAATTTATTTTATAATTAGAGTAGGTATAATGTTAGATATGATATAATTAATATTTTCTACTGAAAATATACCAAATGAAAGATGTTACGTTCTTGTACGAAATGAATAATAGCATGTTCCCAATTTTGCTTGAAATTAGGACAACCTATGAACTTAATGCTAGTTCAAATATTTACTCAAATATATACACATATTCAATCTGAAGAAAACTCACAAACCCAATCTGAAGAAATGATTTTACCGAAAACTGGAAATTTTCATGGTCTGATTTTTTCCACAAAACTATCTGAAAGAAAGTTCTGTTGAAAATTTCCCCAAGCTTAGTAAATATTTACTTTATTATTTGGAGGAAAAGTTGGAAGGCCTCCCCTTAGAAGGCCTTCTAAAATGCCTTCTCTTCGGATCCGAAACACATTCCTGTATGCCTGCTAAAAATAGGGACTCCAAAAGGCCTTCTTCGCGCATGAAAAAAGATTCGGTGCAAATTCTCACCTCGCTTCTCTAAGAAGGCCTACCAGAAGGCCTAATCATTAGCATTTAGAAATCCTATACTCATTCTTGGCTGCCTTCTTTGAGAAGGCATTTAGAAAGGCCTTCTCAATTCCTATTAGATAGATCCAATGGATATTCTTCATTGTCTTCCTTTAGAAGGCCTGCTAGCATGCTGGAAGAATGAAGGCAGTACGGATGGTGTCGATTTTGTTGTTTAAACGAGTTTTATGAAAGTCAATTAAAATAATTGGAATATTTTGTTTGTATATTGTTAAAAAATTTTGTTGTCGTCGTTGTGCCTTTGTTTGTAACAACTAGAATAGGAAATATAATACAGATCGACATAGAGCCACTTTCTGAGTCGATTTAGAAATGTCTGGCTGCGCAACTATTCTTGTAATCAAACTCCAGGTCGCAATTCTTCACCGATTCAAATGAAACATTATATTTGGATTTTTCGGGGTAATACGAACGCTTTTTAATATTAAGGATATCGGTTCACTTCCAGTTTGTCTTCATATTTTAGCCGATTGTGTTCCAATTTGGAATTATATTTCATCGTTCCACTTTTTCATAAAGACCCCATACAAATACCCAATATGATTTATTTACGCGCTTGAAGACAGATATATGTGATAATTTCCCTGTGTTACAGAGTGTAGAATTAATTGTAAACAGTGGAAATAGGGAACACCTTTATTATTTAGACGTTTAAGACTACTAACATCCTCGACCATATATTTATCGTGGCTGAAACAAAAAAATGTTTAACTCTTCTTCAAGAACGAAAAACGTTCTTACTTTGTTATATGTTTCATATCAACCATAATTTCTTCAGAAAATGGTATTTTTACACTCCGACATCCACTCCTGAAGGCCTTCTGGAAGGGATTTGGTTGCAGGCCTTCCAGAAGGTCTTTGGTAGGAGGCCTTCTATACGGCCTTTTGTCAGAGCCCTTCTAGAAGGCCTGCGAATAGAAGCGAGAGGGATAGTCTCTCCAATCTTAACCCGTGTTGATTTTAAATGAGTATAGAATGCAGCAAGCATGCCTTACGCCTCCCTAAGAAGGCCTTTGAGAAGGCCTTGCGTACGCCTTCTTTTTCCCGCTGGGATAATATGAGGAAGGAAACGAAAGTTGAGCTAAAACTGTGGAAAGTATTACTCAATACATCAAATTAATGATTTTGGTTCAAAGATTTCAAATCGCATACCAACAATGGCAACATCAAATATTTTTCAAGCGTTTCAAAACAACGTCCGGCAATCCATATATTACTCAATAACCGGATGATGAACGTCTGAAACTACAAGTGTAAATTGTCATTTTTAGTCTTTCATTTCCTCATGCTATTGCACCTTAATAGTCCTTATAAGGTTTTAAAGGATATACTTTTGCAATAAATATTTTAAATGTTTATTCGCACCCTATGTTACCAGTATAGATGTCAAATTAAGGAGGAGTTTAGCATAAACAAAGTTTCAGCCTTAAATGTAAAATTTGAAATAGTTGTAATTGCTAAAATAATACAGATAATAGCATGAAATTTGAAGTATTTTTAACAGATATTTAGTTAATTTTTTACAATGGATGCGAATAAGTATTTCAAATATTTTGTTTGGAAAATGTTATCTTTTGAAGTTTGTAGTCCTTTGAAGGGTCAACACAATAAGGAAATGAAAAACTGAAAACGTCACTTCTCTCTATTTTGCCTATAGTATAAGACTTTTTCAAAAGATATCGTACGGTGAAATAATTCTGAAAATTATATTTCGTACCGGTTCTTGTTCATCTTTCTCGAAACTGCTGAATTGTGTACAGGAAATTTTAAGGATAAATCCACATTTCAAAGGCTTCCAGTTTCTTGATATCTGCGACTTCTATTTCCCATACCTCTGAAGCATATATCAGAACCGACCACTTGTACGCTTTTATGAAGGGCAATTTTGTATCAATATTGATATATTGACTGCATACAAAAAATGCATCACTCGCCATTTTAGTTCGGCTTCGTATGGATTGCTGTTCATGTTTTTAGAATTAATTTGTAATGCAGTGTCGTAGTCCAATTATTTTTCTTACTTAGATCCATATATATTTTTTGTATTTAGTATTTTTCAAATTCAAATGAGAGTGGGCTATAAAAAAGTACGGATTATGAATGGAACACAATATAATTAATAATAGCAGTAGCCGCTGCTTTGCATGCGAAAAAGCCAGTTATTTGTTATTAGTTTTATCAGTCTCTGTTTTTGGAAAGTATTATATCTATTGGTGGATATAAATAAATCTAAAATAGTAATTTGGAAATTTCACGATTTCATTTTTAGTTGGCACCATTTTTGTCCCGCTCGCCCCTTTAAAGTATAAATTTCGAAAAATCCATGTCAGAGGAATTTACACTGCAAATTTTACGACTATAGCTGCAATACTTTAGTTGGTACTATTTTTATCCCGCTCACCCTTTATAAGTACAAATTTCGATTCATTTAGAAAGCGCTTCTACGTTGCCACTCTAAATTTCATGACTATACCTGTAATACTTTAGTTGGTACCATTTTTATCCCTTTTTGTCCCGCTCACCCCTTATAACTACAAATTTCCAAAAATTCAATTTAAATTTGCGCTTTTACGTTGTCAGAGGAATGTACACATTAAATTTCACAACTATAGCTGCAATACTATAGTTGGTACCATTTTGGTCCCGCTCACCCCTTATAAGTACTAATTTCGAAAAAAAAAACATTTAGATTGTGTTGTCAGAGAAATTTACATAAAAATTGCACGTTTCTAGCTGTAATATTTTAGTTGGTACCATTTTTATCCCTTTTTGTCTCTTTCCTCCCGTAAAATTACAAATTTCTTTGTAGCTCGTCTGCATGGTCATCGCAAGGAACACACCGAATTTCATGTTTCTAGCTACTGCCGTTTAATCAGGACAAAGGTTCGCTTTTTTCGATTTTACCCCCTAAAAGTACGAATTTCGTAAAACCCGTTCTTAGTCATATTTGGGAACTACCCTGAAAATTTCATGACCCATCCGTTTGGTCTGGGGGCTGGTCAATGATAAGTCAGTCAGTCAGTAACGCAACTCTTATATATATATTAGATTACTCTAGTTTTAGTTATGTATCTACCCGATGAGAGGGTACACTTCGAATTTCATGTTTGTAGCAGTTGTCGTTTGATTGGTGTCATTTATCCATTTTTGCCCCATATCACCCACTAAAAGGAATGTATGTACTAAAAAACAAGACAACAAATTATCTTAAAAGTTTAATTTGATCTGGGACATTGTCCTGTCTCAAGACCTTTTTAGATGCAAATTTTTTTACAAATGGCATGATGACCATTATTACTGTCCTTAAAAAAATACAAATATTAGGGGTTTTGGCGGTATTTTCAGTTTTTGTGAAATTATTTTCTCTCTGAATCGGTTTCACCCATTTGAAATTGCAAAAGATTTACAACTACTTGTCGCATACTGGTGAAATTGGGACCTCATAGCTCTTTAAACAGACGGTCGAACAATAGAAAACACGGACATACCCAGGCTGTCCTAGAATTTTATGAAAGTTAAGAATATATATGGACATTTCACAAGTCTTATATGTATGTGAACGTCATTTCCCAGAGAGGCATTAGAGTGGTCAACGAAAACAAATCAAAATGTTGCACTAAACTGATCTGTATTAGTTAACTATGGTTTGGTTTGTTCGAAAATAAAAATTTTTAGAAAACAGGTTTTCGGTTTAAAACAATTAAAAATAACCCTTATTCTTTTTTCTGAATTTGGAATGAAAAACTATAAGATATTATTTAAAGAAAATATATTTTTGCATAATACTCTACACTGTGCGATAATAAATGCATCTAACACCAAGAAAGACTAATACCAATATTTATCAGCCAGGGATGGACGCTATTGAATATGGACCATATCGGTCCTTATTATTTTATAGGAAGATTTATTGCACATGATGGGGAAATGGGCCCAATCGTCGATATATCGGCCACATAAGTATGTTACCGAAACGATCCCTTACCTTCAGAAGCTACGGTTTTAAAATTATTTTGACCAAATTCTCCACAATGACTTTGGTTTTACCAGTGATTGACACAAAGTAACCCGGTACTTAAATGCTAACTGCAAACAGGGATTATAAATAGCAGTACAGTTTTTGATGTCTCCGATGTATTGAAACAAATTTAAGACATCCAGTCGACCCTGCCTGACTCCAGACTTTTCTTATTTCTAATAATTAATGAAATACCATTGTGACATACTATGTAGAATGTCTGCTTTAAAACGCAAATCGAAATTTTGAATAGCTTATTTATTATTTTGAGTTCATCTATATATATATATAAATGAATCCGTGTTTGTATGTTTGTTTGTTTGGTTGTTCTTTATAGCAGCCTAAACTACTGAACCGATCTTCTTGAAGTTTTCACAGTATGTTCATGCTGAACCGGTGGTGAAAATAGGCTAGATATTTTTTTGATATTATCAGTGGGCGTGGCACCTCCCACACAAATTAGGGATTTATTCGTTTTTTATAAATTAGCATATTCGGAATACTATTGCAGCTAGAGTCTTGAATTTTTGTGAAAGTTCACTAATTATTAGTCTGCACAGTTGTGCCAAAAATGATGGGTATTGGAAAAGTGGGCGTGGCACCTCCCATACGATGTTAAAACCTATTATTGGATATTGTCAGTTCTATGAGAGATACAATACTGAAATTTTGTGTAAGTGCATCTAGCATCAATGTGCATAGTTGTGTCAAAAATGGGCGGTATTGGAAAAGTGGGCGTGGCACCTCCCATACGAAGTTAAAACCTATTACTGAATATTGTCAGTTCTATAACAGGTAGAGTGGTGAAATTTTGTGTGAGTGCATCTAGCATAAACCTGCGTACTTGTGCCAAAAATGGACGGTATTGGGAAAGTGGGCGTGGTACCTCACATACGAAGTTAAAACATATTATCGAATATGGTCAGTAGGTGTCATATACCTAGAGTGCTGCAATTTTGTGTGATTTGATCCAGTGTAAATAGTTGTGCATAGATGGGCGGAAAGTGACCCTTCCCATCTGTAATTAAAACCGGTTTTAGAGTATTTCGACACCGAGATGGGTGTCGTGACCCTTCCCATACGAAATTAAAACCAGTTTTTTGAGTATATTCTACAACGATATTCCTATATTGTTGTGTGAGTTAATTTAGTTGTAACCTGCTTAGACAATATACAGACAATAAATGGGCGGGATTTGAAAGATGGCTCATTTTTGATTTGAATTTTGTAAAATTACACGTTTTCTGTGGATTTTCTTAGCACAATAGTAAAGAAAGGTTATAAAAAGAAAAAGGTTATAAAAGAAAGGTTATAAAAGAAAAAATTAATATAATTTTTTAGTTTTTGTGTTGTTTGATTAGTGAACAATTTGATTGATTTTCTATGTGTTTTGAATGTAATGTAATGTAATTTCTTTTTACGAATGAAGTTTTTGTTTAGGTAATGGAAAGGAGGAGAATCACACTTAACAAAAAATCAATTTGATTTTGACATATTTTTTTTGGGACATATCCATTTCTTTATTATCTCAGGGAAGAACCTTGATTATAAAGGGTGTTTTTTAAAATCGGTTTTAATGTCCATCAATTTGGCTTTATTGGAAGGATAATTTTATGCCATTAATGTTTAAATATGATTTCGGACATGTGGCCGCCGCGGCTGGCTCGAATATAGCCAATTCTACAGGTCCAATTTTCAACCACTCCAATTGCTGTGCACGGTGTCGAATCGATTCATTCAACACTCTGCTCTACAGCGGCAATTGTTTCTTCGGTGCGCACTGATCGACGTCTCTGCGGATGCGTATTATCACATAGAGTAAACGTAGTGCGAAAACGATCTATGGTTAACCGAATTAATTGCTCTGATGGACGATTATGTCGACCATAAAATGGACGGAGCTTGCGGTGAACTTCGCGAACTGAACCATTACTTTCGAAATAAATTTGCACGATTTGCAAGCGTTGTTCTTTTGTCAACCTGTTCATGATGAAATGGCAAACCAAACTAAATATTATTCACTTGACAGCTGACAAAATGGCCGCCAGTTAAAAAAGTGATGCCAACTTAAAGTTCTATACCCAATAAAAAACACCCTTTAATTGGTACATATATTACTGATCAGGACAAAAATTAATATGAAAGCAGATTTTAATTTTACCGTTTTTTTTTTTGCCTGGTGAAGCGGGCGGGGGTTCAGCTAGTAGGAAATATATGCCTTTTTGGGGCGTATAGTACACTGTACGATAGTTCAAAAACCGCTTCTGTTTGTGAAATTTCCCAGACAACCCTAAAATCTTGACATACCGATAAGAAGCTGCTTTCATACATAGTAACAAAAAAGATTAACGACCGATTTTTCTTTTATCGGACTTAAAAAAGAAACTTAAACTTTTCAAACTACATATTGTTATATGTATTTGTCCAGCAAACCACCTTTTTAATTTTTTTCGACATTACAATTGTAAGGTAACCTTACTATTAGTGAATTTATATAAACATGAAAAAATAAAATTATGAATAATTTAGAAATTGTATTCGGGTTCGAGGATAATTTTTTATTTCTAATAATTAGGCAACAACAAGAGATCGATGCAAAACATTGGATTTTATTATAGACAAACGACCGTTTGGATTCAGCATTGATCCTTATCAAAGTTTTTTTTGTAGATATTTCTCTAACCTAAACTAAATTATAATACATTAAGTTCTAAGCAACAAAGAGTGCAACATTATTTGTATATTCTTTGAAATAAGTTTGAATTAATTAATTTTCTTCCTATTTCTAAATCTTAACGAAGAAAATCATTGTTTTTTTTAAGAAAAATTCACATAAATATAGAAGTTGTGACTAAATAAGTAAATTGTGCTGTTCTGGGGCTCGGAACTATTGAAAATTCTTCAGATGAAATTTTTGTAGAATTGAGAACTGTAGTTATTAAAACTGTCTTTCGATACCGAGGCCGAATACATAGAATATATTTTTACATTCAGGACACTACAAAAATAACCTTGTGAATTAGTATAAATATCACAATGGACGTCTTCTGGTCTTAATGAGTCGGGTGCTTACTCTCTGCCTAATGCCTCAACTAGAATACCAATCGGCATTTTCAAAGGAGAGTCTAACTAGATTTGATCGTTTTGGTATGAAAATAGTTAATGTTGTAGTGTGTAACAATTATTAAGAAATGAAAATAATTAATGTTGTAGTGTGTAACAAACATTATTTAAGAAATTGACTTAAATAAAGTACGTTTAATGCTTAGGTCCTTATTCGTTTAAATCAAGTATGAATTGGTAATATATTCGTTTAATAGAAAAATGCTATTTTCTTCAAACTAAGCCCATTGCTTTTGTTATCGCTTTAGAACAACTTAGTTTATGCCGGTGTTGTAGTTGTTACTTTAAAAACACACACACTCGCACACAATAGCAACTGCAAGCTCTTACGTATTGGCCATAAACATTCGCCCAAGCAATCAGACATATTTCAACGGAGACCTATTGTAAATATACCGTCTGTATTATACAACATAAGTCTGTCAATAACTGTCTATACTGTCTATCTTTCAATCACACACAATCGCACACACCCGTACCGAGAGATGGCGACTCGAACATTCCACACATTCCTACGTCCGTGAGGAAGCCAGTCAGTGGAGTGGCAAAAGTAGATAGAAATCCTATTCGCTGTACAACTGTTTGTGGCGTTGGCAGTTCTCAATAGGCCAGCACAAGTGGAAATTGTTTGAACGGAGTGACATGAGCAGGGGGGATTTCTTATCCTTATCCTTCTGCTTCTTCTGGCTGCATGGTTTATTTGTTTGTTTGTCTTTCATTGGGTTGATGAACTGGATTTTTATCTTAAATGTTTATCTGACCAGTTCTGTGCCTTTTGCACTCGGATATTGCTTAGATTTGCTAAGATTCTCAACTATAGCACTTTTCAGTTTCCAATCGTAACTCCATTATATGTAGGTAGGTCAAGTCATCCTCATCCTTCTGCCAGTGCCACGTAGTCGTTCGTTATCCATCTATTTTAAGCACGATTCCTGGTACTGTAAACAGTCTCTAAGACAATATGCTGGATGTTGGGTTATTGTTATGTTCGGGTGGATGTGTATGTATACGAGAGTGATTGTTTGTTGTATGCAAGTGTCAGAGTGTTAGTGTGGACATGTACGTGTTCGTAGGAACTGGAGTTGAACTGTCAGTTGTTATTGCAGTATTATCATTCGAAATGGTTGAACATATTTATAGGATTTCCTTTATTTTCTTCGATTTTAGTTTATTGGTTGTTCTCATTTTGGTTTGTACAAGGGCGGAAGTATAATTCTGGGAACATCGTGAGAAACAAGAGGATTGATGTACTAAACCCATGACGAATGAGATACCGGTGAAAATGGTTTAAAAAGTAAATACCACAGATTGTTGTTACGGCCCATAATAACGATCTATCCTAGTTCCATTTTTTTTTGGTCGACCATATCGGAAAAAGCTGTTCGTTTGAGTTGTTTATGGAAACTAATCCATTTATCTTTTATACAATAAAAATGAGATGATGTTCGTTGGTAATCGCATCACTTGAGAACGGCTGAACAGATTTGGCTGATCTATGTTACAAACAGTTCGTTGTAGTCCGAACTGGGTTTATAGATGGATAGTTGACAGCAAAATAGTAAAAGGTTTAAAAAACTGAAAGTGACTTTTTCTATTGAATTTTTGAATGAAATCAAGGCTATAAGTCTAAATTCAAACAATGGATATGCGAAATTCTTTTATGTTTTTTTGTTATGATTCTGTGAATTTTTTTCTGAACACAGAAATTAAAATGAAATTAAAGAAAAGTCAAAAAATTCGGAAAAAACCAAAAAATCTTTATATTTTATGCACTTTTTGTCAGAACTGGCGATAGGATCGACATATTTTGTTGATTCATTTTTGTTTGGTTCATAATTCCCATATGTAATCAGTCGTCAAATAAACAGGGAAATCAAGTTACACGTATTTCATGTATTTTCACCGATTCGTGACCCACAATTAAGCATTGCATGAAGACATGCGATTAATATTAGCCCAACTAGGAATGACAGCGCCACACTATCCGAGTTGATATGCAATGCAAAAATAATGCTAATACGATGCATTGCGAGAACAATATGCTTACGGAACACACGGCTTATGCACGATTGAACTATAATGATTTTCCTCTTGGGCGCTCTCGGTGGAACCGGAAAATATTTTGTGATCGCTTGCTTCATCAGGAATTTCAGCTACGTTCTTTGGAAACTGTTGAAATGCACACATGTTGCGATGAAAATGGAAATTAACGCAAAAATTGTTCAATGATTATGTTGGAAGGTGATCTTCGATTTACATTACTGGCGATTCCACGGCAATCTCCAGCTGACACACAGAATCATGTGTTGTGGAACGGCCAATCTGGTGTATTTTCAAAACAATTGCTGGGCATTCGCTATATGAAAATTGCTGTTGATATTAAGATTTTTTCAGTTCGTGTTCCCATATTGTGTGTCGTTGAGGATTCCGTTTCTAGCGAAAACTATGTTGACAACCGAATTTTTAAATTCATCGTACTTGCGCAGACTGTCGCCTTAGAATCTTCAGTTAATATCAGATTATTTTATGCAATGGTGGTTATAATTGAATGATGACTTCTCATGATTAATGTTAAAAAAATCGATATAACCAATATTATGTTAGCATATGTTGGTTGCATAGATTAAAAATGCAAATATTACAAATAGAATTTGCATAAAAATTAATAATTCGTTTGGTGATTTTTACCAAACACTACCAGTGATTCCGCGGCCTACTCCACCCAATAAACTAAATGAATCCTCGAATTCGTCCTTTTTGTCGAAAACATCACGACATTTAAATAAAGTACTATCAAGCGTTTAGAGTTTCAGAAGGACGAATCTGCACAATTATATTAAAAAAACTTGCTTGACAAACTTACAAATTTGCAATGGCAAAATCGCCATTGATTTTCTGTTTTATAAAATATAGCCCCTGGACCTAAAAGAATGATATGGCTGTTTTTCTTTAAGACTGGATAACTAAGCTGCGATAACAAAAATCTAAATAAAATGTTAAAATTTCACTAAAAATAAAAAATTCTTCTTTAAAGTTGTCGCCAAAAGCAATATCAAAGTGTGAAAACAAATTTTGAAAAAATAATTTTGTGTTAAAAATGTTTCACTTAGCCTGAATAATTATCCACTGTAAGTCAAAATGATGGATATCGAGGCTAAGTCCAATAAATTCGACACAAAATATTTTTTTGAAAATTTCTTTTGATACATATATTTATATTGTAGTTGGCGACAATGTGAAAAAATATTTTTTTATTTTGAGCAAAAAATTAAATTTTTATTACCGTTTACGTTATCGCAGCTTTTATCCCGGCTTAAAGAAAAACAGCCCTGATAATTTGTGATCAGCCAGAATTAGTTGGAAATCATAAATCGGCCATAACTTTTTAAATATAGCCCTTGAATATAAAAGAAGGATAATTTGTGATCAGCCACAATTAGTTGGAAATTTAAAATCGACCATAACTTATTAAATTCATCGATTTTTCCAGTTCACCGTATGAAATATCAAACTCATGCGAAAGAACATTGTTCAAAATCAACTTAAGCGAACTTGCACGCATACACTTTCATAGGCGAATCTGAATTAGATATCCATGACCGTATCATTAAATTGAATATAAAGGGTGATTTTTTAGCTATTATCTTTTTGGCAACACTGGTTTAAACAGCTGCCGCACGTTTCGTGTTTTTTTTTCACTGTCAAACATCTTCAGTTTGGTCTATAATTTAACCATGAAACGAACAACGCATGCAAATTGTTGAATTTTATTATCAAAATGCGTGCTCTGTTAAGAAAGTTCATCGCGCGCTTCCATTTTATGGTCAGTTTAATCGACCCACTGAAGCGGCTATTCGGGCTATTGTGACTAAGTTTCGCACCAAATTTACATTGTTGGACATTGAACCACCAACACGCTTACGTAGAGTGCGAACTGAAGAAAATATCGCAGCTGTATCGGCCAGTGTTAATGATGACCATCAAGTATCGATTCGTCGCCGTTCGCAGCCTCTGTTACTCAAAAACGTGGAAATGCCAAAATTGGACTATGCGGATGGACCATTTGAGGCGCAGTCAAGGTCAACATTTGCATGAAATAATCCTCAAACATTAAATTATATGGACCGTACTATCGATTCAGATAAAGATTTCATGCATTTTTCTGAATTTTATGTGTTTTTTTTTTTTGGAAAAACTATAAAGAAAATCACTTTTTATATGGCATCAAACTTTAATCGATAATCACTGAGAAGAAATTTTTTAAACATTAATTGAATTCATTGAATTATCGGGTCAGCTAGTTTTTAATATAAGATATACATTATTGTATTAAAAAATACTCCCGATTTCACGTAACTAGTAGGTAGATTGATCTATCGTTGCTTCCGCTGAATCGAACTGCTAATGCTAGTTTTAACAAATTCAAAAGATTTTGATTTAATTTATAATTTTGCATATGCCCATCTATATGATACCCCCTAGCATTTAAAATATTTTGAGCACCAAACCTTAGAAGTATTATCAAGTATCTCCGAAAACATCTGAAATCCAACGGCCCATAAGCCCTTCTTTAGTCAAATGATGCTAGTTATAATAATAATCAAAGTAATTCAAAATCTGTGGTTAAAAGGAACGATTGACAAATGCGACCCGTTGTGTGGTATAAGCCCGTCGTTATAATAAACGTTGGCCAACTCATTTACTAACAAACCAACTATTCTAGAATTCATAAGAATGGTGGCGTATTTGTAATAAGTTTCGAATATTTCGAAGGATTTGTGCAACTAAAATAATTGAACAATCACATTATACAGTAGATCCACAGAATATATTTACTTTATGGGGTCTCCGTTGAATATTTCAAGAAGTTACAAACGGAATGATAAAGTGAATATACCCCCATCCTAGAGGTATAAAACATAACAAAATATAGTACTAAATTAAATAACACTTTATAATATTATTATTATGAGCTATAAGCAGAAAAGAGATATAATTGCTGCAAACACATTTGAAGAGCAACGCTGGCTCTTCAAATATGGTTGTAGCTAATCACAGTAGGATTTAGTTATTTTTGCCGATTGTACTGTTTCTAAAGTTTGAGCGTGATCAGACTTATACTCCCAAAATTACAGTCCAAAAACAGAATGTGCCCAGCACGAAAACTAGAATTTAAATTTTTTAATAATCCGCTCTTTGGCATTTCAGGTCACGATATTCTCGCTATGGTAGTTTATGATTAAAAATCAATTCAATGTTATTTTCGCCAATATAAAAATGCAGATAATCTGCTGAGATTACAACCAAACGAAATATATTCGAAATAATTGTCGAGAGGGAAATTTTTGTGTGTATACGAATTGTACGAATTTCAAGAAGGTATCGCATGTCGCATTTCTCTTTTCATTTTTATAAATACTTAAAATTATAGCTTTTCTTTTTATTTTCTGAGGAATGATTTGTTCCCTTTTGTTAAGGTGGTAGATGTGTTAGATTTCGGACGATGAAACGGTAGTTTTCGATACAAAATAAATGTATCGACATTTTGTGAGGAACAAATTGCAAACACTGCTGCTTAACGTGTCATTAGGTATTCGTTCCATTTAAATTCTGTGTGAAGTTATCTTCCGAATTGAAACATCTACAAACATCCACATTTTAAAGAAGACTGAAACAAATCAAATAAATTTAGAGTATAAACTAATATTGAAATCGACATGCATTGCTGGCTGGAAGGACGGGTGGAGTCTAGTGCTTCGTGCAGCAATTGTGAAAAGTTTCCTAACAAACTTCACAAATAGTCACATACACCACAATTCATTGGGCACAAACACACAAATACAACGAAGCATGACGAACGACATGCACGACGACAACAACATGGAAAACTACAAACACTCGAGAAGACAGCATCGCAATCACCATCACCATCCACTGGAATTCTCATCCCTGACATGCCAGGCATAAGCAAATGCAAATGCAATGCATGGGTATTGAAAATATGCAACGAACAGGAATCGATGCCTTTTAGAATTCACAAAATGTTTGCATATCAAATACACACTTTTCATTTTTATGTCTGATTGTCTGGTATATACGAGTGTATGATTGTATTTGTGGCAACAACAAACACGAACAAAAAAACAGAAAAACTCTAAATTTTTTATGCACCGTTGGTAAAATGAAAGGCCTATAAAATAAGAGCTAGAGTTTAAAGCAAAGACAGGGGAATTAATGTTATGTTATTATAGGGTGGGCCATTTAACATTTTAAATGGGCTAAATGGCCCATCTTAAATTTGAAATACCGATTACGTTGACTTTGAAATGTAGAATAACATTTTTATTTTATTTTTATTTTTATTTTTATTTTTATTTTTATTTTTATTTTTATTTTTATTTTTATTTTTATTTTTATTTTTATTTTTATTTTTATTTTTATTTTTATTTTTATTTTTATTTTTATTTTTATTTTTATTTTTATTTTTATTTTTATTTTTATTTTTATTTTTATTTTTATTTTTATTTTTATTTTTATTTTTATTTTTATTTTTATTTTTATTTTTATTTTTATTTTTATTTTTATTTTTATTTTTATTTTTATTTTTATTTTTATTTTTATTTTTATTTTTATTTTTATTTTTATTTTTATTTTTATTTTTATTTTTATTTTTATTTTTATTTTTATTTTTATTTTTATTTTTATTTTTATTTTTATTTTTATTTTTATTTTTATTTTTATTTTTATTTTTATTTTTATTTTTATTTTTATTTTTATTTTTATTTTTATTTTTATTTTTATTTTTATTTTTATTTTTATTTTTATTTTTATTTTTATTTTTATTTTTATTTTTATTTTTATTTTTATTTTTATTTTTATTTTTATTTTTATTTTTATTTTTATTTTTATTTTTATTTTTATTTTTATTTTTATTTTTATTTTTATTTTTATTTTTATTTTTATTTTTATTTTTATTTTTATTTTTATTTTAATTTTTATTTTAATTTTAATTTTAATTTTTATTTTTATTTTTATTTTTATTTTTATTTTTATTTTTATTTTTATTTTTATTTTTATTTTTATTTTTATTTTTATTTTTATTTTTATTTTTATTTTTATTTTTATTTTTATTTTTATTTTTATTTTTATTTTTATTTTTATTTTTATTTTTATTTTTATTTTTATTTTTATTTTTATTTTTATTTTTATTTTTATTTTTATTTTTATTTTTATTTTTATTTTTATTTTTATTTTTATTTTTATTTTTATTTTTATTTTTATTTTTATTTTTATTTTTATTTTTATTTTTATTTTTATTTTAATTTTAATTTTTATTTTTATTTTTATTTTTATTTTTATTTTTATTTTTATTTTTATTTTTATTTTTATTTTTATTTTAATTTTAATTTTTATTTTTATTTTTATTTTTATTTTTATTTTTATTTTTATTTTTATTTTTATTTTTATTTTTATTTTTATTTTTATTTTTATTTTTATTTTTATTTTTATTTTTATTTTTATTTTTATTTTTATTTTTATTTTTATTTTTATTTTTATTTTTATTTTTATTTTTATTTTTATTTTTATTTTTATTTTTATTTTTATTTTTATTTTTATTTTTATTTTTATTTTTATTTTTATTTTTATTTTTATTTTTATTTTTATTTTTATTTTTATTTTTATTTTTATTTTTATTTTTATTTTTATTTTTATTTTTATTTTTATTTTTATTTTTATTTTTATTTTTATTTTTATTTTTATTTTTATTTTTATTTTTATTTTTATTTTTATTTTTATTTTTATTTTTATTTTTATTTTTATTTTTATTTTTATTTTTATTTTTATTTTTATTTTTATTTTTATTTTTATTTTTATTTTTATTTTTATTTTTATTTTTATTTTTATTTTTATTTTTATTTTTATTTTTATTTTTATTTTTATTTTTATTTTTATTTTTATTTTTATTTTTATTTTTATTTTTATTTTTATTTTTATTTTTATTTTTATTTTTATTTTTATTTTTATTTTTATTTTTATTTTTATTTTTATTTTTATTTTTATTTTTATTTTTATTTTTATTTTTATTTTTATTTTTATTTTTATTTTTATTTTTATTTTTATTTTTATTTACATACAAAGTAGTGAGTCTTTAGCGCAAATTGTAAGAAATTTGCGTGGACAATTTTCGAGAGGAGATCGGCCTTCTGTTCAGCCTTCATGAAGCTCATTTTCGCCTCTGTGGCTATGATAATGAGCAAAATTGCAATTTGGTGTAGATTTTGGTGTCGGATGAGGTACTGCCAGTCGTGGTAGTCAATGATATCGTATTCTATTATTAAATGATAACATTCAATATTTCCAATAAAACCAGAAATTTGAAAAAATAATCAGTGCTGCCTTCTATAGGAGTGGGCAGGTAATACCCATATGTCTAATATGAGCCTGAGAAATACACGTACGCGCCTGAATGGAGTGTGTAGTCCCGACTTCCTAACAGAGGTAACGTTTTCAGTCGAAAATGTTCGCAATTAAGGAAGCATTCAGTGAACTTTCCTCTTCAGATACAACCGGTAGCATAGGATCGGTTCCATTGTATGTAACCAAGCTGTCATTTTTATATGGATATTAAAGGCTTTTTACGGATTAAAATTTAAGTGGATTTTTCGACTTTTTTTGTTCCATATCCACAAATCATATATTGTCCAAAGAGCTCCCTCTCATTTGCTACCAATAATTCCAAACAATCTGATCTCCAACATTAAAGTGTAATCCTCGCCTGATAACCCTTTAGCATATTTATGCCAGGATAACATCGAAGAAAGATACACAAAACGACAGCCCTGTTTGTCATCATTTCGTAGATTTGTATGCACTTTTTCCCACTCGTTTCATTGCATTATCATATTTCCTCCCAAATCGTGTATCCGGTAGTTGTTTGTGCGTCTACATACAACCAATATATGTGTGTGTGTGCGCCCGTATCCTTCTGTTTGCTGCTTGCTTGTCTGTTTGTAAGAATTCGATGCGAGCGAGCGTTGCTCGTTCAATCAGCACCACAAAGTCACGTATCATCACATAAACTGCAAGTGTGTTATTTAAAAGTGGATAAATGGCGCTCCATCAAACACTTTCACGTATTAAATGTTCGTTTTTAGAATCAATAAAATTTTTATATGTATTATCGCTAATGATGGATTTACGCTAGAGTATGATTGAAATCGTTAAAGCAATATGGTGCTATTCACCATTCTGTGGGTGGATTCAAATGGCACATGAGGATGTATTTGATGGGAAGACGAGTGTCTTCGTGAATAATATATGTGCTTTAAATTTGTAATGTCAACTGGCATCTGTCTCCGTGGGGAACAAAATAAAACAATCTTTATCGAGGACTTATTATTGATACTAATCCACCAGACAGATTTCTTGTGAAGTGTAATTGTTTTGAATCTGTTCTGGGAAAACATTTTATTAAAAACAGATTTAAACGTACGCCATACTACGTCTCACCAATAGATGTTCAATCAATGAGATATGTACGACAGAATTTTGTTGTAACTGCAAGGAATCAGATCATACATTTGTTATGACCTCCGGACGTACCGTGGTTCCCACTGTCATCAACAACACCACCTATCAACATATTAGCTTCAATTACAGAACTAAAGGGATATTTATAAGAAATATTGTTTTCCAAATAGTTTACACTATGCGCTTTGAGGCATAATGACCCATAACATTGTTTTAATTAAAATTTCAATTTTCTTCGGGGCTGACTTTAGTAGATGGACAATACACGCAGAGAAAAAATGTTTAAATACAAATTGGTACAATTGAACTTCTTTTGGTTCATACACTAAATGTTTACTGGAACAGTTGCAACATGTCTCTCTAACGCAATCAGAAATCTCTTTCAAGCGAGAACAGAAAATATTTTAAGGGAAAAGTAAGAAACGTATAAACAATACTATAATTGAGAATTATTGCCTGTTGCGTGAGATTTGACAAATCAGTATAATTTATAGATTATAGTTTGTATAGAATTTAATACTATCGGTTGCTCGAACGAAGCAATACGATAGCAGGGGTTGGGAAGAGTCAGTCCATAACAAAATCTATGCTTTGTTGTCAGTTTCGAACCGTTTAATATTTTAAATTCCATTCAAACTGACAACAATATAACTCCAAATGTTGTTAAAGGGCCCACATTCACTTTAATAGCGTTTCCAGAATTCCAGGGTTGACAGACAGAACTAAATAAATAAGGATATGCTATAGTCGGTGGCTGTACATTAGGCTGGGTCGCTGTCCATACAAATGGAAAAACACTTTCCAGTAACGCCACGAAAATAAAGATTGGATTGTTTAATGACGATCTGCAAAGTATTTCGTCACTAGGTCAAGCTATCTGAAAATCATGTTTCTCACGTGTAATTCTTTTTGTGCACCATTTTTGTCGATTTTGTTTTTTGAACTAAAAGACCTTGAAAGCATTTTAAATATAAATTCTGATTGTTGTCTTAGAGTAACTTATTGGTCGAATTATTGGACCTTTATAGTAATTTTTTGTGTTTTCGTAGTGACAACTGAAAAGTTTTTCATATTAAGTGTTAGTCTTTTATAAAAATAATTAGCATTAGTCAATACCTTTTGAATGATGCCTCAATGATGTTCGAAGATGGGCGAAATTTCCACGCCCCTTCTGTAACCTCCAACACAAATGACCTATACTCCTATGTTAAATTTAAATCACGGTAACTTCCACACGGAGAATCGGAATCCGCTATATTTTGGTATTTGATAATGTTTTTATAATCGCTTTAAGTGTACTAAATATTGCGAGTTTTGCCACACCCCTTCCAGTACCTCCCATACAAATCACCCTAAACTACGTAAATAAAAAGCTGTTATAATTTCTATGCGGATGATCGGAATAATGTGAAATTTTATATTTGGCAATGCTTTTATAGAAGTTATATTCTCATGGAATATGGGAGATATTGCCACTCCCCTTCTGGTACCTCCCACACAAAGTGGTATAAACTTGGGTTACAATAAAACCGAAATAACATTCATACGGATCTTTTGCAATTTCATATTTGAAAATGTTTTTATAATCACTTTAAACTTAAAAAATATTTACACTTTAGTCACGCCCCTTCATGTACCACCAACACAATTGTCTCTAACCTTGGTAGAATTAAATACTTTACCGGTGCCTGAACTCCAATATAATCATGTTTTTACAATTATTAACAAATGTGGAAGCTGGGTCCAATTCGCGCAAACTTCTAATATAAGTCGGTTTAGCCGACTGAAACTTACTTACTTGTTTTCTGCCTATAGTTGGAAGATTAGGCCTGATCAAGCAATTAAAGGTAATTATTAGGGCTACTTTCTGCGTACATCACTTTCACGTATTACAAGTAGTTTTGGTACAATCGAACCAAATGAAATGATATAAATATGAAACTATAGGTGAAACAGAGTTAATTGGCATTTTTAGTTTTTCATTTTATCATCCTGTGCTTCTTTAAGAGACTAAAAATTTCTACAGGATAAAATTTTTCCAAAATTAATAATTATTGGCACCCTATGACACCGGTATAAATGTCAAATTCAAGAAGAGAATATGTGCTAAAAATACTTTAAAAATCATACAGAATATTTGCAAAAATACAAGTTTTGGTCATTCCAATTCAAACCTCTCATAATTTTACGAATTGAAGTCCAATAAAAATTGAATGAAAATTGGTTGATAACACCGAGTTACAGTACTTTTTGGAGTTGAACAAGATCGAATACACGTGAAACTAGTTGTCATATAAAGAGTGATTTTTTTGAGGTTAGGATTTTCATGCATTAGTATTTGACAGATCACGTGGGATTTCAGACATGGTGTCAAAGAGAAAGATGCTCAGTATGCTTTGACATTTCATCATGAATCGTCTTACAAACGAACAACGCTTGCAAATTATTGAATTTTATTATCAAAATGCGTGCTCTGTTAAGAAAGTTCATTGCGCGCTTCCATTTTATGGTCAGTTTAATCGACCCACTGAAGCGGCTATTCGGGCTATTGTGACTAAATTTCGCATCAAATTTACATTGTTGGACATTAAACCACCAACACGCTTACGTAGAGTGCGAACTGAAGAAAATATCGCAGCTGTATCGGCCAGTGTTAATGATGACCACCAATTTTCGATTCGTCGCCGTTCGCACCAATTGGGTCTCTGTTACTCAAAAACGTGGAAATGCCAAAATTGGACTAAGCGGATGGACCACCTAAGACGCAGCCGCGGTCAACATTTAAATGAAATTATCTTCAAAAAGTAAATGTCATGGACCAATCTAACGTTTCAAATAAAGAACCGATGAGATTTTGCAAATTTTATGCGTTTTTTTTTAAAAAAAGTTATCAAGCTCTTAAAAAATCACCCTTTATAAGAGATTTGTCTACTCAGTTTTTCATTTGCTGATATTTTCTTCTTTTTACAGGACTTTTAATTTCCAAAGAATATAATTGTTTTAATAATATATTTTCGTACCTTTCCGAGTCCCACAAAGGTGATATGGGTATGAAATAGAAGGATGGAATATAAGTTAAAAATTCAAATTCAAATTTAATACTTTTATCTACATAAGATTAGCAATAACAACGATATCAAAATTTCCTATTAAAAATAAAAATAAATAACATTTTAACTTTTTAAGGGCGGGAACTTGAAATAGTTTTAATGCTAAACTAATACAGATAAAAACATGCAATTTAAAATATTTTTAAAATATAATCTTCTCTTTCATTTGACACCCATACCACCTTTGTAGGACTCGGAAAAAAATTAAAATAAATTATTAAAAAACCATATACAGTGCGAGCTCGATAATCGCAACCACTATTATCGCACCTGCTCGTTGTATGCAATCAACGAAATATTAGCATTGGAGTCTTTATAAGCGCAACTTATGGTCTCGATTATCGCAACTTCTATATGAATGTTTTAATGTTCGTTTTCTGTTTTCGGTATAGATGAACATTATTATGACATCCTAGAAGAAAGTTTTCTCAATTCCCATTTCAACTACTTAATTTTAAGTGAACCTCTTTCACCTCGACATTTTCCAAATTTGCGAACAGAGAGAATATGGTAGTTGAGGAGGCTATTCATAGCGAAATTCTACCAATTTGCATGAGGGGTTTATTTGTCAAGAAACGCGGCAGCCGTAATAAGCTACTTAAGGCACTTTCAGTCGTTAGTCTTTTCATTTCTTGGCTTGCAGCTTCTTTTAGTCGACCTGAAAGGTGTTTATCTATTGTCCTGTTCTATGTGTCATAATATTTAAAAACTGTTTTTCTCACCAAAATTGTAATTAATTATTTAAGTTTTAAATAAATCTTTAGACGATCATGCACACACAACTCAAATTGATAGTTGATAATAGATAGACTTATTTTTTTTTTGGTTTAAAAAATTATCCCAGAAAACGGCTTGAAACGTGATTAAAACCCAGGACTTCGAATTTACAGAAATGATGTACGGCTTTTGATTAATCCTGTGGAACAGGTTTTTTCTTCATCATGACAATAGTTCGAAAATTTCGAAAAACAATGTTTTTCCTATTTTCCTTTCGAACTAATCATAAATTAAGGCATTGCGATTTTTGAGAATTTTTACAGTATTTGTTAGAACATGTTTAATCATTTTAATTTGAAATAAAGGTGCGATGGCACGCTGAAGTATTGCTGGGCACAATTTTTTTTACAATCCGACCCATAATTATCGGCGGCGGCGGCGGCGCTACTTTGCAATTAAAGCTTTTCATGTGAGGCATATTTGAATATCATAATCCTTCCAAAGAATGATAATACTCTACCTACTTTGACACACTAAAGATGCACAATAGAGGAGCTGTTGTTTATTGCTATTTATAGGAACACATGGCCACGCGTACTGGAATTGACTTATATAAATGCGACTTTCAAATCAAAATACAATCATTCAATTTTCTATAGCCGTCATCATATAGTGGGATACCAAATTCAAAGAAAGATCAATATATTTCACAGTAGTAGGTTGTCTGAGTCGACAGTTATATTTTCTTTTGTAATTGGAGGTGGGTTATCTATTTTGATAGTAAGATTTGACTGAGATAGAACTCCGTCAAATCTCGGCGGCTTGGTTGAAGTCGATATAAGTCGATGAAATCGGCGGCGTGGTTGAAGTCGATTTCAGCCGATGAAATCGGCGGCGGCGGCGCAGATCGCGCAGAAACATGCGGCCGCGGCTTGTCGGCTTGTATCTCTGTTGCTGGGTAACTATAACTAACTCAATGCAGAGATACAAGCCGACCGATTTTAAGCCGACAAGCCGCGGCCGCCGCATGTTTCTGCACGAGCCGCGCCGCCGCCGATTTCATCGGCTCAAATCGACTCAACCACGCCGCCGATTTCATCGACTCATATCGACTTCAACCACGCCGCCGTGATTTGACGAAGTTTTAACTCAGTCAAATCTTACTACCAAAATAGATAAAATTACAAAACAAAATATAAATGTCAACTTAGACAACCTACTGCTGTGAAATATATTGATCTATCTTTCATTTATATAAGTCAATTCCAGTACGTGTGGCCATGTGTTCCTATAAATAACAATATCTATAGTGCTTCTTTAGTGTGTCAAAGTATAACACCGTGATAATAAAGTCAGGTCTATTATAAATCATATGATCCATATTCGAAAAAAGTCAATGGATAACTTCTGATATTATGCTCATTTAAGGGAAGGTTCTTTATTTTAATAAGATATGAAGATTTTTGTCAACTTCTAATGAATTTGATGTTACAATTTTTAAATAAAATCAGATACATAATAAACGTTCAGTATATAGTTGAACTACCTGTAAACTGCCGTGTCTTGTCTATATAACTCTAATTAATTATATTTTATTTAAGTGGACAATTGTTCGATTAATCAGTTAATAGAATAACTCTCAACTTCATTATTCGATTAATTGGAAATTTTTTGTTTTCAAATAAACAAAAATCAAATAACATAAAAGTCAGAATAATTGGATACCCTAATAACAATATTAAATTATTGGAACATTGGCTAATATTAACGAATATTGAACTACTTGCCAAAAAATAAAAGAAAATTGTTCCTTCCAAATAGGGGTATTCGAATGACAGAACGAGCCGGCAAATCAGCCGAAAGCCGCCGCCGCCGACCCATTTTGAACAGCGCCGCCGCCGCCGTTAATTATGGTTCGGCTTGTAACTCTGACTCAATGAGATGCAAGGTGACATGGTGCTATTTTGTTCGCGGATATTCGGCAAGTGAGTTGTGCTTCTTATTCAGTTGTGGTAATCGTGGACTTAAAGAGGCCGGGTATGTTGTTCAAAAGTCGTTGCAAAGCCACCTGACGAATGCTTTCACTGGCCGGAAACCATGATAGTGGTAGTGTGCAGCCAAGTAAAAGTCAACATTCTATTTGTAAATAAATTTGCATTCTATTAAATATAGATGCAAACTGGTCTTGAGTCAGGATAATATCCCAATTCAAATCAAATATTGATTACAGACCAAAATAAAACATACGAAAAAACTTAAACTGTTTATCCAAAAATAAATCGAATGAGAATTAATTAAAAATATAACACAAATATATTTTGATTTCCCCATTTATGTACATATGTAAGTAACCAAATATGTAGATAACAGACATGCTCCTCTCAGAATATTTGTATTAAACCGACCTTCCAGTGGTCGTGGTTTTAAAAGTCAAAAATAAAATCATGAACCGTTTAAATAACCTCACCACAGATTAGTGCCAAAGGAATTAAGATGTACATACCTAAAATGGAAAAGAAAATATATTGGAAATTAGATATTTTATAAATTACACAGATACTAGTAATTTAGAAATGTGTATAAGGAATAAATTGGTGATACTGGACACTAGAATGATTTTTTTTATAATTTTAATTTTCAGTTGACACTAGAAAAAACGTATGACTTGCTGTTCTCAACAATCTTTCTTCGGCAAATGCATTGAAGCTGTACAAAAGTTATGTTATACAACAAATTATTTACTTTTCTTGTATAAATACTGAAACAGAAAATGCGCACTTGGCCAAATGAGATAACTACTTCCTCTACATAAGTCTCAAATAGCGCTTGTAATGATCGGAATCGAAATCTCTAAACCAACCACATAAATATTTGCTATTCTCTTCTCTGACATACAATCGAATATCAAACGATTTTCAGGTGACTACCGACAAGTACTTCCTTCATAAAAATGTATTTTCAGAAGCAAGAGACTAAATATTTCACGTTATGAGATGTCGTTTTTAAAATCCTAATTCATTCATAACATCTTTAAACAAAATGTGTCGATTTTCTAATTTAAAAAATTACGTTGTAAATAAATACGAAATTCCAACAAAATTCCTTATAATACAAGAATGGCTATATGTATGTATCTCACTACGGGGAATTGTTCAATATCAAATTTGTATGTATGTATGTACATAATGATTAGTAATTACAGAGATAATACGAAATTTTGCCATACCTACATATGTATAACGTAAGATGAAATTAACTTTCATTGTTGGCATTTCAATTACGCTGCAGACATGGCTAGACACCAGCATACTTGAAGAAGAACAACAACATCATCAACAACAACAAGAACAATTCTGCTACACTGAATCCTATTATCTCGAATTCAATGAAACTTTTGAGACATGTTAAGTCCAAACACTCGTTCAAACATACGAGTGAGTATCTAACTGAACAGCTCAGCTAGCTCATGCTGACATGAAAATGTGTTGAATGGCCTCGTCTGTCTATATAGTCATTGGCATTAGCCATAAAAACCTTCACTCACTCGCTCACATAATAATCAAATGGACCAGAGTGTTGGCATTTAAGCTTGTTTCGTTTTTTTCGTCCTTGTTCTTGTTGTCATAGCCAGGTAACCGGAATGTGTTCGGAAAGAAAAGAAAAACGAAAAAACAGAACAGCACCACATGTCAAGGAAAGCCTCAACATTTACTTAATACCTCCAATCAAGTATGTTTTCATTTCATATGACTTTCATAACGAATATGACATTTAGAAATGAACGAGAAGGAGAAAACAACAACATCGGAATAAAGGATAACAGCACAACAACAAATACAACAAGAGAAGGCTAAGAAGATAATTTGATTTGTCCTAGACTTGATGGCATCAAAACAAAATCAAACCAGAAACATGATATTAGGGATGGTCGCAAAAGGTCGATTGGTGAAGATGAGAAAATCGGTGAATAACATATATCTGGACTATAAGAAAAAACAAGTAAATATACCCTCCACCATTGATAGCATTCCACAGAGGATGTCGATTTTCGTAGAAGTGCAGTAATATTACAGGAAAATATAATTTTATTATATAGCAAAATCAAAACAAATACAAATATTAAAAAAATAATTTTATGAATAAATATAATATTTTAATTATTTCAAATCACACTTATAAGGCAAGGCTACCAATACGTCAATTCAAAAAATAAATATTCTTCTATTAATATTTTCAAAAAGCTTGAATACCATAAATGTTGGTAGATAGTGGGTGCTACAGTTGGTTGTATTTCCAATCTATTTTAATTCCAAAAGTACATATTTTGAAAATCCATTATTAGACGTACATAGTGCAAAATAACCTAACTTCATGATTCAACCAATTTTTGCCGTAAAAGAAAAAGTACGAATTTGGAAAAAACTTTTTATTTTGCGTGTCTATGCAGTCAGAGGAATGTATACACTGAATTCCATGATTCCAGCTGCGGCCATTTGGTTGGTACCATTTTTACCCCCTTAAGAGTACGACTATCTAAAATCTCTTTATTTGACGTTTCTACCGAATTAGAATTTCATCATTCTAGCTGTAGTCGTTTAGTAAGTACTATTTGTATCCCTCTGTACCATTGTATCCCTTGAAAATACGAATTTCGAAAAATCCGTTTATTTTCCGTGTCTACGCAGTCAAAGGAATGTATACTCCGAATTTCATGACTCTAGCTGTGGTCATTTGGTTGGTATTATTTGTACTCCCTTTTTCATTCTAACCCCAAGAAGTACGAATTTCGAACAGTCAGAGGAATGTATACACCGAATTTCATTATTCTAGGTGTAGCTGCTTGGTTGGTACCATTTTTATCCCTTTGTACCCATTGTATCCATTGAAAGTACGAATTTCGAAAAATCCTATTATTTTCCATGTCTACGTAGTGAAAGGAATGTATACTCCGAATTTCATGACTCTAGCTGCGGTCATTTGGTGGTACAATTTGTATCCTCTTTTTCCGTTTTGACCCCAAAAAGTACGAATTTCGAAAAATAAGTTTATTTTCCGTGCCTACACAGTCAGAGGAATATATACACCGAATTTCATTATTCTAGGTCCAGCCATTTAGTTGGTACCATTTTTATCCCTCTATTCCCATTTTACCTCTTAAAAGTACGAATTTGGAAAAAATACTTTTATATTATGTATCTACTCTATTAGAGGAATGTACACAACGAATTCCGTGTTTCTAGCTGTTGTCATTTAATATGTACCATTTTTATCCCTTTTTTGCCCCATTTCACTCCCTACAAAAACTCACTTTATGGTGCACGTTTTTGTTATCGGGGGAATGCGCATTCCCGATATCAAGTATGTACAAGCAGTCATATTGAAAAAATATGCATAAATACTCTAAAATATTAGGGAATATTGTGGGTATTTTTAGTCCTTGTGAGGGAAAATTTTTCCCTTTGGGCCGATTTCGCCCCGTTTCAACCGATCTACGACTATAAGACGCATTTATGGAAACTTTGAACGTTCTAGCTCCTTTCGTGTAGATGCTAGCGTGCTTTCAACAGACGGACGTACGGACATGGCTAGATCGTCTTAGAATTTTATGACGATCAAGAATATATAGTGTGTTTTTTATTGAGGTATAGAACTTCGAATTGAAATAAAACACAAGAAAATCGTTTTAATGTCCATCAATTTGGCTTTATTAGAAGGATAATTTTATGCCATTAATGTTTAAATATGTGGCCGCCGCGGCTGGCTCGAATATAGCCAATTCTACAGGTCCAATTTTCAACCACTTTCTCCAATTGCTGTGCAGCTCCAATTGCTGTGCACGGTGGCGAATCGATTCATTCGGGTCCCCTTCAACACTTTGCACTACAGCGGCAATTGTTTCTTCGGTGCGCACTGTTCGACGTCTCTGCGGATGCGTATTATCACATAGAGTAAACGTAGTGCGAAAACGATCCATGGTTAACCGAATTGATTGCTCTGATGGACGATTATGTCGACCATAAAATGGTGAACTTCGCGAACTGAACCATTACTTTCGAAATAAATTTGCACGATTTGCAAGCGTTGTTCTTTTGTCAACCTGTTCATGATGAAATGGCAAACCAAACTAAATATTAATCACTTGACAGCTGACAAAATGGCCGCCAGTTAAAAAAGTGATGCCAACATAAAGTTCTATACCCCAATAAAAAACACCCTTTATATACTTTATAGGGTCTCAGGTCGATATTTCAAGGTGTTACAAACGGAATGACAAAGTTAGTATACCCCCATCCTGGAGGTGGAGGGTATAATAATGAAACTCTACTTATAGATGTTTCATTCAAGAGCGGATAGGCAGCAATACTGTTAATAGCAGACTTTTTTCTAAGTGTAGAAGCTACGATTCGAATTCGATCTGTATCAAAAAGGAACTGCCAATAGGAGATGTGGTTTTTTTTCCATGCTTTATATAAGGTTACTTTCTATATATGTTTGTGTGCCTCAAAATTTGAAATCAATTTTTGAAAGCTTTTTTCTCAACCAATTTTGCTCAAATTTTGCACACTTAATCATTTTCGATGACAATACAAGGAAATGGAAAAATTTGACCAATGGGACAAAGCGGCGTGGCACCTCCCATACGAAGTTAAAACCTATTATTGAATATTGTCAGTTCTACGACACCTAGAATGCTGAAAATTTGTGTAAGTGCATCTAGCATCAATTCGCGTAGTTGTGCCAAAAATGGGCGGTATTGGAAAAGTGGGCGTGGCATCTCCCATACGAAGTTAAAACCTATTTTTGAATATTGTCAGTTCTATGACACCTAGAGTGCTGAAATTTTGTGTAAGTGCATATACCATCAATGTGCATAGTTGTGCCAAAAAGGGGCGGTATTGGAAAAGTGGGCGTGGCACCTCCCATACGAAGTTAAAACCTATTATCGAATATTGTCAGTTCTATGACACCTAGAGTGCTGTAATTTTGTGTAAGTGCATCTAGCATCAATGTGCATAGTTGTGCTAAAAATGGGCGGTATTGGAAAAGTGGGCGTGGAACCTCCCATACGAAGTTAAAACCTATTATCGAATATTGTCAGTTCTATGACACCTAGAGTGCTGAAATTTTGTGTGGGTGCATCTAGCATCAATTCGCATAGTTGTGCTAAAAATGGGCGGTATTGGAAAAGTGGGCGTGGAACCTCCCATACGAAGTTAAAACCTATTATTGAATATTGTCAGTTCTATGACACCTAGAGTGCTGAAATTTTGTGTAAGTGCATCTAGCATCAATTCGCATAGTTGTGCCAAAATGGGGCGGTATTGGAAAAGTGGGCGTGGCACCTCCCATACGAAGTTAAAACCTATTATTGAATATTGTCAGTTCTATGACACCTAGAGTGCTGTAATTTTGTGTAAGTGCATCTAGCATCAATGTGCGTAGTTCTGCCAAAAATGGGCGGTATTGGAATAGTGGGCGTACCACCTCCCATACGAAGTTAAAACATATTATCGAATAGTGTCAGTTCTATGACACGTATAGTGCTCAAATTTTGTGTAAGTGCATCTAGCATCAATGTGCGTAGTTGCGCCTAAAATGGGCGGTAATGCAAAAGTGGGCGTGGTACCTCCCATACAAACCACAAATTAAAAATCTATTATTTCTGCTCCTGATAACGCAGTAATTTTTCCTTCTACAAAAGATAACTAAAAAAGAATTTCTAGGCCTAATGGAATTCTGCTTGAATAAAGCATGGACTTGAAAAAAATTTTTTTTTTTGATTTACTAGTTCTTCCTCATGACAATAGTTCGAAAATTTCGAAAACAATTTTTTCCTATTTACCTTTCGAACTAATCATAAATTAAGAGATTGCGATTTTTGAGAATTTTTACAGTATTTGTTAGAACATGTTTAATCATTTTAATTTGAAATACAGGAGCTTTGGCAAGCTGAGGTATTGCTGGGTAACTATAACTAACTCAATGAGATGCAAGGTGACATGTGTGCTTTATTACTTGATGCTATTTTTTAACGGATATTCGGCAAGTGAGTTGTGCTTCTCATTCGTTTGTTATAATCGTTTACTTAAAGAGGCCGGGTATGTTGTTGAAAAGTTACTACAAAGCCACCTGATGAATGCTTTCACTGGCCGGAAACCATGATAGTGGTAGTGTGCAGCCAAGTAAAAGAAGTCAACATGCCATTTGTAAATAAATTTGCATTCTATTAAATATAGATGCAAACTGGTCTTGAGTCAGGAGAATATCCCATTACATTATTAATTACAGACCAACATAAAACATACGAAAAAACTTAAACTGTTTGTCCAAAAATAAATCGAATGAGAATTAATTAAAAATATAAGACAAATACATTTTGATTTCACCCATTTATGTGCATACAAACATGCTCCTCTTAGAATATTTGTATTAAACCGACCTTCCAGTGGTCGTGGTTTTAAAAGTAAAAAATAAAACCATGGACCGTTTTAATTAACTCACCACAGATTAGTGCCAAAAGAAATTAAGATGTACATACCTAAAATGAAAAAGAAAATATATAGGAAATTAGAGATTTTATAAATTATACAGATACTAGTAATTTAGAAATGTGATGAAATTAATGATACTGTACACTAAATGATATTTTTTTTGATAATTTTCATTTTACAATTGACAATAGAAAAAACGTATGACTTGTTGTTTTCAACAATCTTCCTGCGGCAAATGCATTCAAGCTGTAAAAAAGTCAATTTTGTTATACAACAAATTATTTACTTTTCTTGTATAAATACTGAAACAGAAAATGCGCATTTGGCCAAATGAGATAACTTCAAATACATTATAATATTTCTAAATGCCATTATCTAAAATAAGTCTCAAATAGCGCTTGTAATGATCGGAATAGAAATCTCTAAACCAACCACATAAATATTTGCTATCCTCTTCTCTGACATACAATCGAATATCAAACGATTGTCCATTTTCAGGTGACTACCGACAAGCATTTCCTTCATAAAAATGTATTTTCTGAAGCAAGAGACTAAATATTTAACGTTATGAGATGTCGTTTTTAAAATCCTAATTCATTCATAACATCTTTAAACAAAATGTGTCGATTTTCTAATTTAAAAAATTACGTTGTAAATAAATACGAAATTCCAACAAAATTCCTTATAATACATGAATGGCTATATGTATGTACCTCACTACGGGGAATTGTTCAATATCAAATTTGTATGTATGTATGTACATAATGATTAGTAATTACAGAGATAATACGAAATTTTGCCATACCTACATATGTATAACGTAAGATGAAATTAACTTTCATTGTTGGCATTTCAATTACGCTGCAGACATGGCTAGACACCAGCATACTTGAACAAGAACAACAACAACAACATCAACAACAACAACAAGAACAATTCTGCTACACTGAATCCTATTATCTCGAATTCAATGAAACTTTTGAGACATGTTAAGTCCAAACACTCGTTCAAACATACGAGTGAGTATCTAACTGAACAGCTCAGCTAGCTCATGCTGACATGAAAATGTGTTGAATGGCCTCGTCTGTCTATATAGTCATTGGCATTAGCCATAAAAACCTTCACTCACTCGCTCACATAATAATCAAATGGACCAGAGTGTTGGCATTTAAGCTTGTTTCGTTTTTTTCGTCCTTGTTCTTGTTGTCATAGCCAGGTAACCGGAATGTGTTCGGAAAGAAAAGAAAAACGAAAAAACAGAACAGCACCACATGTCAAGGATAGCCTCAACATTTACTTAATACCTCCAATCAAGTATGTTTTCATTTCATATGACTTTCATAACGAATATGACATTTAGAAATGAACGAGAAGGAGAAAACAACAACATCGGAATAAAGGATAACAGCACAACAACAAATACAACAAGAGAAGGCTAAGAAGATAATTTGATTTGTCCTAGACTTGATGGCATCAAAACAAAATCAAACCAGAAACATGATATTAGGGATGGTCGCAAAAGGTCGATTGGTGAAGATGAGAAAATCGGTTAATAACATATATCTGGACTATAAGAAAAAACAAGTAAATATACCCTCCACCATTGATAGCATTCCACAGAGGATGTCGATTTTCGTAGAAGTGCAGTAATATTACAGGAAAATATAATTTTATTATATAGCAAAATCAAAACAAATACAAATATTAAAAAAATAATTTTATGAATAAATATAATATTTTAATTATTTCAAATCACACTTATAAGGCAAGGCTACCAATACGTCAATTCAAAAAATAAATATTCTTCTATTAATATTTTCAAAAAGCTTGAATACCATAAATGTTGGTAGATAGTGGGTGCTACAGTTGGTTGTATTTCCAATCTATTTTAATTCCAAAAGTACAAATTTTGAAAATCCATTATTAGACGTACATAGTGCAAAATAACCTAACTTCATGATTCAACCAATTTTTGCCGTAAAAGAAAAAGTACGAATTTGGAAAAAACTTTTTATTTTGCGTGTCTATGCAGTCAGAGGAATGTATACACTGAATTCCATGATTCCAGCTGCGGCCATTTGGTTGGTACCATTTTTACCCCCTTAAGAGTACGACTATCTAAAATCTCTTTATTTGACGTTTCTACCGAATTAGAATTTCATCATTCTAGCTGTAGTCGTTTAGTAAGTACTATTTGTATCCCTCTGTACCATTGTATCCCTTGAAAATACGAATTTCGAAAAATCCGTTTATTTTCCGTGTCTACGCAGTCAAAGGAATGTATACTCCGAATTTCATGACTCTAGCTGTGGTCATTTGGTTGGTACTATTTGTACTCCCTTTTTCATTTTAACCCCAAGAAGTACGAATTTCGAACAGTCAGAGGAATGTATACACCGAATTTCATTATTCTAGGTGTAGCTGCTTGGTTGGTACCATTTTTATCCCTTTGTACCCATTGTATCCATTGAAAGTACGAATTTCGAAAAATCCTATTATTTTCCATGTCTACGTAGTGAAAGGAATGTATACTCCGAATTTCATGACTCTAGCTGCGGTCATTTGGTGGTACAATTTTTATCCTCTTTTTCCGTTTTGACCCCAAAAAGTACGAATTTCGAAAAATAAGTTTATTTTCCGTGCCTACACAGTCAGAGGAATATATACACCGAATTTCATTATTCTAGGTCCAGCCATTTAGTTGGTACCATTTTTATCCCTCTATTCCCATTTTACCTCTTAAAAGTACGAATTTGGAAAAAATACTTTTATATTATGTATCTACTCTATTAGAGGAATGTACACAACGAATTCCGTGTTTCTAGCTGTTGTCATTTAATATGTACCATTTTTATCCCTTTTTTGCCCCATTTCACTCCCTACAAAAACTCACTTTATGGTGCACGTTTTTGTTATCGGGGGAATGCGCATTCCCGATATCAAGTATGTACAAGCAGTCATATTGAAAAAATATGCATAAATACTCTAAAATATTAGGGAATATTGTGGGTATTTTTAGTCCTTGTGAGGGAAAATTTTTCCCTTTGGGCCGATTTCGCCCCGTTTCAACCGATCTACGACTATAAGACGCATTTATGGAAACTTTGAACGTTCTAGCTCCTTTCGTGTAGATGCTAGCGTGCTTTCAACAGACGGACGTACGGACATGGCTAGATCGTCTTAGAATTTTATGACGATCAAGAATATATATACTTTATAGGGTCTCAGGTCGATATTTCAAGGTGTTACAAACGGAATGACAAAGTTAGTATACCCCCATCCTGGAGGTGGAGGGTATAATAATGAAACTCTACTTATAGATGTTTCATTCAAGAGCGGATAGGCAGCAATACTGTTAATAGCAGACTTTTTTCTAAGTGTAGAAGCTACGATTCGAATTCGATCTGTATCAAAAAGGAACTGCCAATAGGAGATGTGGTTTTTTTTCCATGCTTTATATAAGGTTACTTTCTATATATGTTTGTGTGCCACAAAATTTGAAATCAATTTTTGAAAGCTTTTTTCTCAACCAATTTTGCTCAAATTTTGCACACTTAATCATTTTCGATGACAATACAAGGAAATGGAAAAATTTGACCAATTGGACAAAGGGGCGTGGCACCTCTCATACGAAGTTAAAACCTATTATTGAATATTGTCAGTTCTACGACACCTAGAATGCTGAAAATTTGTGTAAGTGCATCTAGCATCAATTCGCGTAGTTGTGCCAAAAATGGGCGGTATTGGAAAAGTGGGCGTGGCATCTCCCATACGAAGTTAAAACCTATTATTGAATATTGTCAGTTCTATGACACCTAGAGTGCTGAAATTTTGTGTAAGTGCATATACCATCAATGTGCATAGTTGTGCCAAAAAGGGGCGGTATTGGAAAAGTGGGCGTGGCACCTCCCATACGAAGTTAAAACCTATTATCGAATATTGTCAGTTCTATGACACCTAGAGTGCTGTAATTTTGTGAAAGTGCATCTAGCATCAATGTGCATAGTTGTGCTAAAAATGGGCGGTATTGGAAAAGTGGGCGTGGAACCTCCCATACGAAGTTAAAACCTATTATTGAATATTGTCAGTTCTATGACACCTAGAGTGCTGAAATTTTGTGTAGGTGCATCTAGCATCAATTCGCATAGTTGTGCTAAAAATGGGCGGTATTGGAAAAGTGGGCGTGGAACCTCCCATACGAAGTTAAAACCTATTATTGAATATTGTCAGTTCTATGACACCTAGAGTGCTGAAATTTTGTGTAAGTGCATCTAGCATCAATTCGCATAGTTGTGCTAAAAATGGGCGGTATTGGAAAAGTGGGCGTGGAACCTCCCATACGAAGTTAAAACCTATTATTGAATATTGTCAGTTCTATGACACCTAGAGTGCTGAAATTTTGTGTAAGTGCATCTAGCATCAATTCGCATAGTTGTGCCAAAAAGGGGCGGTATTGGAAAAGTGGGCGTGGCACCTCCCATACGAAGTTAAAACCTATTATTGAATATTGTCAGTTCTATGACACCTAGAGTGCTGAAATTTTGTGTAAGTGCATCTAGCATCAATTCGCATAGTTGTGCCAAAAATGGGCGGTATTGGAAAAGTGGGCGTGGCACCTCCCATACGAAGTTAAAACCTATTATTGAATATTGTCAGTTCTATGACACCTAGAGTGCTGAAATTTTGTGTAAGTGCATCTACCATCAATGTGCGTAGTTATGCCAAAAATGGGCGGTATTGGAATAGTGGGCGTACCACCTCCCATACGAAGTTAAAACATATTATCGAATAGTGTCAGTTCTATTACACGTATAGTGCTCAAATTTTGTGTAAGTGCATTTAGCATCAATGTGCGTAGTTGCGCCTAAAATGGGCGGTAATGCAAAAGTGGGCGTGGCACCTCCCATATGAAGTTAAAACCAAAATTACACCTACTGTAATTTTGTGTAAGTGCATCTAGCATTAATGTGCGTAGTTGTGACAAAAATGGGCGGTAATGGAAATGTGGGCGTGGCACCTCCCATACCAAGGTTAAACCCATTTTCGGATATATGCCGTTCTATGGCAGATAAAAAACTGAAATTTTGCAGTAATTTTTCCTTCTACAAAAGATAACTAAAAAAGAATTTCTAAGCCCAATAGAATTCTGCTTGCATAAAGCATGGATTTGAAAAAAAAAATTTTTTTTGATTTACTAGTTCAAACTTCTTTCTTTAGATTGCAAAATGAAGATTTTTCTCAATACGAAACAGAGCCTTTCAAGTCACCCTAATGTACGCAAGCACACAAATTGGAATGTACAGTATGTTTGTCATATCTTATGGCATATACGAGTATTTTAGTATATATTATCTATGTCGGTGGCACTGTGTGTACGACATATACATATCTGTCTGACATTATTTAAAATAGTTTGTTTTTTTCTCTCTAGTTTTTGAAGAGGTCACATGTTAGACTTGACTGGCTGGCTAAGGATGAGTGGTTATGGCTGCCTGGCTCGTCTGAACATGTTGCGATACATCGTCGTATTTGTTTTTGACTTGGCATCTGTATCTGCAGCCCGTCAGGAGGGGGAGGGGGTTTTGATTTTAGCAGATGGGGCCGGGTCAGGGGAGCTTGCTGGCAAATCAATATGTTTGGTGTGGGTGAGTGAATGTGTTTGTACGTTTGGCTATATGGGAATGTTGTATCTGTATTTGTCGGTTTCTAAATGACGCCACTATAAGTATTTACAACTTGATTTGGTTCCTTTGATGTGACATTTTGTTCTTATCTCTAGGTTTTGTTTTTCCGTTTTTTTTTTCATCTTCCTCTCCTTTCTATATTTTTATTTGGTACGTTTTTTTGGAGATTGTACTCGTATTATATAATCAATTCAATATGTTAACATGTTTTCCTTTTTGATGTGGGGGGATTCGTGCTAAAATGTGTCGTCTTTTCTTTGCTGTTATTGTTATGGCGGGTTTTCTTTTCATGTTCAGAATGCGGTTTCGATAAAACATTTTGAATAATTGTGGAGAGTACCGACAAATGTTGATGCTTAAGTTTATGAATTTTGTAAAGAAAGCAGCAAAAATAATTTAAAACCTTTTGATGGTTAAATTTAAATTTTGATAAATTATGCGACAAGTTAAAAGTCGATGACATGATATGATATTTGTTTATGTTCAGTGGAATCCATCCAGTGAAATTTAAGGCCATGCAAATGGCTAAAGCTTCCATAAAGCGAGATGATCTAATTTATAAATAAGTGGTGAATACCAAAAAATTATTTCTCCAAGATATGACACGTTTTTTAAACGATAACATCAAAGGAGCATAACTCGTAAAAAATAACGTATTAAGGTTATTTATAAAATATATTTAAATATATTTATTTTATTAAAATTCCACTATTGCTCGTAGGTTACTTTAATACATAATTGTGTTATGATATGGGAGTAACAAAAAATCGGATTTAGGAGTAATGGTCCAAAAAAATTAGAAAAAAGTGATTTTAAAAAAAGATATCAATAAAAAATCGAAAAAAAAGTATTTTTTATATTTTTAACTCTCTAACCCGCAAGAGTGCCACAGTGCTCTCTTCGCAAATCTCTAATTTATTCAGTAATTGCTTATTCTTACTAAAACAAACTTATAATGATACTTCGAACAACAGACATAGTAACACTTTTGTATAAGTACCAAACGCATTATAACGTTTGGTTTAGATTTTATATTCAGTTTTGTGCACGAAGTCCGAAAAAAAGAAAATCGTGAAATTTTCTGTATGAATTCTTCTTATTCCAAACTAAATAATACTGATTTCTGGGCCCGGATCTAATGTGTTAAAGTTTTTTGATAAGGTGCGACTATCTAGTTGTGAATGTGAAAAAAATTGTTTTGTGTGTAGAGGACGCATGATGGAAAATTTATATGATATATGCCAAAGTTATGACCCTCTTTGTAGGCGTAAGAAAATGTTTAAATAGATATTTAAATATCGATTTTTCTGTCAATACAAAGACACGTTCAAAATATATATGTAACTAAAAATAGAAAACAAATAAAACTGGTAAATTATTAATTTAAAAATATACAAACATTTTTGAAAACCAAATACTCCCTTTATGTATATTTATATTCCATACTGTACACAAATATAACGTTTTTATACCCTCCATCTACAGGATGTCATTCCGTTTGTACCACCTCGACCTAGGACCCTATAAGGTATATCGTTACCAAAATATAAAAAAATTAACTAACATTTTGTAAATCGATATTTTTGTTTATTATGACCGAAGTTGTTGTGTTTAGTTAAAATAACCAAAAATCTCGATTTGCAAAAAAATGTTAGTTGAGTCTTTTTTATGTTTTGGTAACGATATATCGAGGGCTTATATTCATAAGTGGCTATGAACCATTTTCCCGAAAATGAGTTTTTGATGCCAAACTATTCTCAGATTTGGATGTCATCTGTCATATAAATTTTGGAAAGAAATTTTTTCTAAAGCTGTAGCGGATGTATATTATAGATTTTATCATATCATTTATTGTATTCGTTAAACTGTATTCAAAATAACTAATAACGTAATGTTTGAATTTGCCCCAATTTATTAGACCAACTACTTAATTACTCATTTCTTTACGAGAGTTTAAATATTTATTTATGTTTCAATTTCATGCAACTCTCTTATGTTTCATGTTTATGTTCCACTGGATACTAGACTACTTATATGATTTTACTCCTTGCTTTATAAGCCTGTACCTCTAGTTTTAAGATGTCATTCAAATTTAACTTTTGGACAATATAGAATTTAAAACCTAAGCGCTCATCGGCTATTATGTATTTCTAAAACAAATAAAACCATAAAAATATAAATTCATAATGGCTAACGTGAATCTGAGAACGAGTACTGTCGATTTATCACTCACTCGGGCCAGATAATAATATTCATATAACCCCTAAATATCATTTATTACAAACCCATTTTTTCAAATTTTTCTGATTTGGCTATCAACTCACACGTTATTTTGTGACTGTATACGTGGCTATGAACATAAAAATAATAGAAATAATATAGTTTACAATTCGCTATAACGATTTTGTTTAAAACACTTTTCAACATTTCTATAGATTTAGGGTATATCGTACTATCAAATTCCATCATTTCGCGGTTAATAGCACTTTGCTTCGCAAGCTATTAGGCTGTAAAGTCAAAAATTGTGAAAAGTATCTTTAGAAAAACCCGCGTAAATTTTTATCATCTAGAGAATACCAACATATTTCTTTGGCATCTGATTGCTGACTTCATGGCGGAATGTTTGTGTCAGAAAAGTTTCAGAATCCTGTATGCAGAAAGTTAAAATATAAGCAATTGTAACCGCGAATTTTGGATTTTTCAACAACTGAAGCGATTTTTGCGACTGACTTCGTATATGTTACAAGCGACATTGGTTCTTAATACACAAACAAAAATTCAGTAGGATCCGTTGGCTAGATCGCGAGAAAATTATGAAACAAAAATGTCATGTGTGAAAATCATTTTAGCCATATTTGCCGCGAAAATTAAAATTTTCCAAAAATATCCAATTTGTATTTTTTGTTTTCCGTGCCCTACCGCAATATCCACTTTAAAAAAAGGGATAAAAATGGTACCAATCTGACGGATGAAGCTGGAATCTTTAAATTTGCTATGGATAATGCGTTTTCTACACAACATTGCCAACATTTCATAGAAAGCGTTGTCGAGTTTACAATAAGTCTTTTTTATATTTTATATAAATTATTAAAAAATCTAACCGAAATAAAATAGAAAATGTTTTTTTGTATTTTTTTTAATATAAAGCATCCCAACTAAAATGGAAAATATCTATGATAAATGTCATAGTTACGGCCCTCCTTGTAGAGATAAGAAGAATTTTAAATAGTTATTTAAATACCGATTTCTCTGAAACGATAAAAACTCGTTCAAAATACATAATTAAAAAATAGAAAACAAAAAAACTTATTTAATTTTCCAAAAGCCGGCATCGTAACAAAGAAAACAAGAGCTAACTCAAAAATCTATATACGTAAAATAATAATATATGCAGATGTTAAAATAAATATTGTAGCAAAGATTTGAACAAAAAATATTATTAAACTCAAACAAATGGTATATAATCATTTTCATTTTATAGAACACTAGCTGAACCGCTGACCGCTTCGCTAGGCAGAAAAACAGACGGAAATAAAAATCTGGTTTCATATTGAAAATATCAAACATTTATATAGTCTACCACTACCGGTTTAGCATGAACATTCTGTGAAAAATTCAAGTAGATAGGTCTAGTAGTTTATGCTGCTATAAAGAACAAATAAACAAACAATATATATATATATATATATATATATATATATATATATATATATATATATATATATATATATATATATATAGATAACTTATATCTTATAGATGTAGAAAATATGTTTAAATTTTCAAATTAACTATTTATTTAAATTGATCTCTCCATAAGTGCATCACGTACATCTAGTTCTCAGTATTAACTTTAATGAATACGTACGTACTTCGAAAAAAAATCTTTGAGAGGAAGAATGGAAATTATTAATTAAAATCTATTCCTATTTGTAGTCTGGGAAATAGGGCAAAAAAGGGGGTACATATCAAACGACAAGAGTTAGAAACATGAAATTCGGTGTATACATTCCTCTAATAAATAAATACAGAGATTTTTCCAAATTTCGTGCTTTCAAGGGATAAAATGAGAACATAGGGGTAAAAATGTTACCAACCAATCGCCTACAGCTAGAACGATGAAATTAGGTGTGTACAACCCTCTAATTGCGTCGACACGTATGTATAATAAGGGAATTTTTCGAAATTCATACTTTTAAGCGACTAAATGGGGATTAATGGCACCAATCAAATGGCCGTAGCTAGAATCATGACATTTGGTGTATACATTCATCTGACTGCAAAAACTCGCAAAATTCGAACATTTTTACTTTTACGACAAAGATGGAATCAATAAGTTAGGTAATCTTGCACTGGTTAAGTGAGAGATAATGGATTTTCAAAATTCATACCAAATTCATAACCAATCAAACGGCTGTAGCTGATAATGTTCCCACTATACACCAATATTTAGGATATTTAAGCTGTCTTTGCGTGGCTTAAAATAATTAAAATTTTATATTTATTTCTGAAATTATTTTTTCAATATTATTATATTATTCTTTCTATGAAAATCTGTGGAATGCCAGACCGAAATACCGCCTTTTTACTCGTTTATTTTCAAGCTATAATTAAAAATATGTTGCTAAAAACAACAAACAACAATATTTCAGCTGGCACAATCTGATTTTCTGCTGTGCTTACAGACAATTTCTTTTGGGTATATATAAAGATAATTCTTTCAATCTAAATTAATTAAGAGAATTTCAGCAAAAATTTTGCTAAAGGACTATGCATATAATTTTCAGACGTATTTTGGTTTTCTAAAATCGAAAAAATTGTTGGAAAAACATATTTTTTATGGTAATTAGGACTCATGACATTTTACATACTTACTCCGGTTTTGTTAAAATGGTTTCAAAACTTCAAAAAACTTTATCTTCAAGGTCAAAACAGCAAAAAAAACTTAAAAAATCGATTTTTAACCTTTTTTTGCCTGTTCAGGTCCATAGGTAGCAAACCGTTCATAATTCAAGGAAATAATGAACTACAAAAATGTACCTAAGATCTCAATAAACAGCTTTCTAGGTCATATGAACTTCCTAGGAATGATTATTAATACCGTTTAGGTAGCCGCAAAAGTGAAAAATGTCCCGAATTTTTTATAATTTCATTTTTTTCGTTACTTCAACATTGAGATACTCTGATGTCGATTACAAAAATACGATCGCTATTCTGCCATCCTAATATGAACATATAAGGATTGATCACAAATATAATGGACCATTGGGTGGTAATTGAAAACCACACTCGACGAATATACAACTCAATGATTACTACCAAAAAATGAAGATGAAGAGTCGAATACGGTTCAGCATTTCATCTTCGTCTCTCAAGCCACATATTTCACGAAATTTGCGAGTAGTCAAAAATTTATATAATAAAAAATCTTAATCCTGCAGGCTGGATATAAGATACCTTTTTCCGACTGATTTGGTAAATTCCAAATAGCAAGATGTTCGATTCGAGCTATCTGGTGCCCGCAAAACCAACCAATGCATATGTAGACATATGGAAGGTCGATCATAGCTCATGATAACAACGTCAAGTCCTATTATACCGACACTTTCGCTCTACATATTTAGCGTTGGTTAAACGAATTCAATCATATCCATATTATACGTACAATCTACAACTAAACATATTTCCATTCGTGCAATTTCACAGATTGTTTATAACGTCTGCAAACAATTTCTAATCAATTCCTTATTGATTTAGATTGATTGACATTAATAGCAGCCAATGTTATGTATTCGGGTTTTCGTTGTTTTCCCAAACCACATTATAAAATCAAAACTCTCTTCAGTGAAGATGGATTGGAAAATTTCATCAACACGTTCCATGAGATATTTCCTTAAAGACGTACTAACCAACAACAACAACACATAAAGCCAAATATTTTGCAATTTATTATGTTGTCTTCCATGGATAACCAACCAACCAACCAACCAACACACATTTTTCTCATGATGCTGGAGGCACTCCGCTCTTCGAAAATACTTTCGTCGTCCAAAATGCACACAGACGCAGACACATGTTTTCTCGTCGGAAACGGAAAACACCGGTTCTTTTAAGTTACGGAATGGAACGGTGCAAACCGGTTGGTTGATGTGCAAATGAATTCTATACATGTATGGGTATTTGTATATATATGTACGTACATCTGCATAGACTCAGCGTATGCATGTGTGGCAATGTGAGAAAATTCGAAAAGATGTAAGAACGATGATATGGTCGAATTGCACTGTGCTCTACAGGTGTGAGGGAAAATCACAAAATAACTAATTCAAATTAATTTTGTGTACTAATAGTGTAGTACAGCATTCATAATTTGAAAAAGTATTTGATACTGCAGGACAAGTTAATGGGATCTAATAATTATTTGGACGATCAGCTGTCTATATTACGTACGACACATGCACTTCGTACATTCTAAGTTAAGTAACTTCGGACGTAATGATGTGTCTTCAACAGTATTTGGATACTTTGTATTGTAAAACGTTGACAAGAGTATTATAAAGTGAATATTGATATATTAGCTATATCTTGCGTATTCACCGGACATATATATGACAATAAATAAACAGATCGTATGTCGCCTTACGTGAGAGTCGTTCTTCATTAGTTTATTAATTAAATACAATATACAGTATATATGTACATATATCATATATGTATATCATAATTTTGAGTCAAGAAATTGAACTAGATGATACTTTGGGTCTGATAGCTACCGATCTTCTATGCGAATACAGGAAAAGAAAATGAGAAATAAATACTACACCTACTAAATGTATTTACCGATTTTGATGAAATTTCATAGAGGTACAGTTGATGTTTTGACGAGCTTAAGTTCTACGACAGAACCTCGTCTAATAGTGGACACATAAATGATGATCTAAATGTGGATGACAAGAAAAATTGTTTCGTAATATTGCCAAAACTATATTTCTGTATTGAATGGGACGCGAATTTTATTGTCCACCGACGAGGTACCAACAACAATGAACAAATTGAACAATTTTTTATTATTTGAACTGGGATATTGTCCTGGCTCAAGACCATTTTGCATCTATATTTAATAGAATGCAAATGTATTTACAAATGACATGGTGACCTTTATTACTTGGCTGCAGACTACAACGATCATGATTTCCGCCCTGTCAAAGGTTTTCTCAAGTGGTAAAAAAACACTAAAACAAATGAGCGTTGGCAATGTCCTAACTCTATTCCTTCTAATTTTTGCTGTAGCTTGTATGAAGATATTGCACATACTATATTAAAAATCCGATAGTAATTCACTGAATTTTTTTCATTGATACTACATTTTTGAACAAATACAGGTTTTGGTCATTCCAGTTCACATCTCTCATAATTCTACGAATTGAGGCCAATAAAAATGCTTAAAATTCGTCAAGAAGACACGAAAAGTTACTATATTTTCCATTTCTCCCCTAAAAATAATACCCGAATTCCCAAAGTGGGGAAAATGTGTTACAAAATTTTATAAAAAAATTGTTTGCTGGACAAAAGCGCACATATATCTTAAGTCTTCTTAAATAAAATGTATATCTATCGAAATCTCCAGGTTTTTTCTTTTTAATCCGATGATAAAGTAACAAGTAAGTAAGATTCAGTCGGCTAAACCGACTTATATATACCCTCACTCTCAGAGAACATATATTTTTTTCACGCAGTTCATTGCGTTTGTAGAAGGAAGATCAGGTATTGAAAGGAGGAAAGATGGAGTAATGTCTGTTGACATCTGTTCTGAATGTCGTAATTGGGGGGAAAGATATTTGCCGGAAGTCGATTCCACATACGAATAGTACGGGCGAAGAACGAATTTATTCTGTAATGTGTAGTGCGGCCGGTTGTCCAATCGACAACAAATGAGTGAGCGTTCCTGGAGAGTCGCGCATCTCTACCGAACGTTCTCACAGGCGGTATAAGATCACGAATTTCCGAAGAATAAACACCATGAAAGTATCGATAAAACAATGACACATAACAAACAGTACGAAGGTGTTCAAGGGAGACAATAGAATTGGATATCCTACCATCGCTTATCAACACCATCGCCATCCTCTGGACACGGTCAAGTAGCTCCAGTGATGAAGCTGTGGGAGTTGTATTCCATCTTTGGTCTGATGTAGGTAGTGTAGAAATTGAGAAGATTAGAGGGTGTGAAATATTTCTTACATCGTTTTAAAAAGCCTAAACATTTGAATGCTTCTTTTGACACATCAAATACATGTTTTGTCCAACGAACATCACGTTGTATTTTCATGCCAAGAACATCGAGAGCATCTGAGTGCTCAGTATCTACACCATTCATTAAAATCGACGACACCGTTGGCTCATTGAATCGCTTTTGAGACAACAAGGAGCACTGATTCTTACGTGCATTAAAATCTACTCTATTCACTCGACCCCATTCAGAAATGGCCAGCAAATCCTGGCTAAGTGACTTATCCATTGATCGCCTTTTGTTCTCAATTTCTTGGCGACTAGGTCTATGATCGAATGAGTATGAATGACAGAGGTCAGACAGAGGTCAGCCATACTGTCGATCATTAAGTAAGTCGTTGTTTTCTAAATACCTCACAAGATGGTGGTTAACCATACTCTCCATAACCTTCGAGAGCGCTGAGCAAATCGCGATCGATCTAGAATATTACACAAATCGTTATAAAGGGTGTTTTTTATTGAGGTATAGAACTTCGAATTGAAATAAAACACAAGAAAATCGTTTTAATGTCCATCAATTTGGCTTTATTGGAAGGATAATTTTATGTCATTAATGTTTAAATATGATTTCGGGCATGTGGCCGCCGCGGCTGGCTCGAATATAGCCAATTCTACAGGTCCAATTTTCAACCACGCCACGAATGTTGGCTTCCAAGTCCCCTAACGTTTCCGGTTTGTTGGCGTAGACGAGCGACTTCACATATCCCCAAAGAAAATAATCCAATGGTGTCAAATCACACGATCTTGGTGGCCAATTGACAGGTCCATTCCGCGAAATTATGCGCTCATCGAATTAATTGCTCTGATGGACGATTATGTCGACCATAAAATGTACGGAGCTTGCGGTGAACTTCGCGAACTGAACCATTACTTTCGAAATAAATTTGCACGATTTGCAAGCGTTGTTCTTTTGTCAACCTGTTCATGATGAAATGGCAAACCAAACTAAATATAAATCACTTGACAGCTGACAAAATGGCTGCCAGTTAAAAAAGTGATGCCAACTTAAAGTTTTATACCCCAATAAAAAACACCCTTTACTTGAATCGAATGACATACGTATGAAACTATAGGTAAAATGGAGTTAATTCGCGTTTTTAGTTTTGCAGAACTACAAATTTCCAAAGGATACTATTTTTCAAACAAATATTTTAAATACTTATTCACATCCTATGATACCGGCATAAATCCCAAAATGAAAGGGTAGAATATCTGTTAAAACTACTTCAATACTTCACGCTTCTAGCTGTATTCGTTTAGAATTGGTGATATCTGTTTTGAATGAAAAGACAGAATATTAGATTGAAGACTTTTTTAAAAAGTGTTGAATTGAGTTATTTGAGAAAGATTTTCTGTAGAAAAATGGTTTTGAGGCTATTTTCAGAAGAAAAACTCCTTATATACATAAGATTGATTTTTTAAGAATCATGTCTGACCGTTTATGTTGTCATTTTCAAATGGTTACAAACGACATGCCAGCCGTTGCATATTGCCAACCTGTGGTTAGAGGCTATGACAATTTGCGATCCTGAAAAAGAGAACAAATAGTTCAACAAGCATCCTTTTAAGCATATTGTCTTTATAACCAATGTTTATAAATGTAAAAATTGTGTGGTTGTGTCGTTGTTCCTGTTGCAGTAAACGTAGCATTCTCTGATGCAGATTCCGATTCCAGCATAGGATGGCGATGACGATGGCGGCGATGTCTCATCAGAATGCATCAGAGTGTTCTTCTTTGGGTTTGCCAGCGTTCGTTCGATTCATTTAAATTCGTTGTCATGTCCATAGTGTGGCACGCGTGCGTCTGTCTGTCTGTTTGTTCGTCTTCCCACCACCACCACCGGCCGCAAGTGGTAGAGTAGCGACATCGGTAACATACCAGATGGGTCGGTCTTTGGTGGTGTTCAACTTTTTAGCTGCTGGTCGGTGGTGGCATTTGCTTGGGGCACCTTTAAACAAATGAACTTTAGCGTATAAATTGAATTTCCTCTGACAATTTTAGCATGCGATTGCATACCGTGCATAACAACATTGAATTCCACTATCAGTGTTGTTGCATATTTCGTTGCGTCTGTTGCATGTATGCAAATATTTGATCAATGAAATAACTTATATATATGTATGTAGGTATATGACTGAATCTATGTGCAACGAGTTGTACATTGGAGCCTATCTGATATATATACAGTGGAACATCTCATAATCTGGGCAAAAAATCCAAATCTGTCACGGCTAATATAATAAAAAAAATTCTATCAACTCGATAGATTTTCCATTTCTCCCCAAACAATAATACCCGAACTCCCAAAGTGGGGAAAATGTGTTACAAAATTTTTTAAAAAAATTATATCAACTCACCCCACGGAAATAAATTTTTGATTGTTTAATGATGATACGGCTATGGCCACAGTGTGTTATCAGCGGCAAAAACTCATAAATTTCATACGCCCAAATCTCGACTTTACTGATTGCATAGAAAATTCCTATTAATCATATTCTAAAAGATCGTGGCTAAATTTAGCTGTGGATGCATTTAAAGTTCATAAATGCTAAACTAGTTGAAAATTTCGTCATAATAGAGGCTATTTTATTGGGATGTAACACGGAAACCATGTATCGTATTGTAATTTCGTTTAGTTTGTTGACAAAAGGAGTTATTGAGGTTTTCTTCTGAATTTCAAAAAAGAGTAAATACGTCTATACTTTTCCTTTTCAGACAGTGATTTACCTGAAGGTTGTATTTATTTAATATTGTTAATTTTCTACAGTATAAAACTATATTCACGAGGCCGACCGATGCCTCGGCATTTACAAATATTGTTAAGCTATTGTTGTTGTTAAGCTTGTCTATTCATATTAAAAAGAATATTCTGCTTATAGCTGCAAACATCGATTTAATTAATAAATTGGTAAAACCTTCTAAGCCATAAATGAAGCAATACTTTCTTCGTTGTTCTCTGTTAATGTATTTTGGAAAATATATTTAAAGCATACTTTAGGGATGTAACGTTTCATGGTATGCGAGCGCATGTAAATATTGGGCCGATATTAATCTTAAATTAATAAATTAATTAATAAAATATTTTTATCAAAAATTTCGAAAATCGTAAAAAAACTAAAAAAATATTTGGGCGTTTGGCATGACACTGACAATTTTTATTTAATTATGGACTCAAATGAAATCACTTGTAATGATTTGCATTAACATATATATATATATTAAAATAAGAAATTTAAGACGTTTTTTTCATTTTAACTTACATGGGAGGTATGCGTGTTTGTGGGCGAATTTGAACAATTTGTTTTTTTTTATCTAATTTGACTATATAAGAAATGGTACGAAATTTCAAGGTCCTACCTCTATTCTTTCTAATTTTTGACGCAGCTTGTATGAAAATATTCAGCTATGCAGCCCTATGTTCCTCCTACGAACTATGGGAAAATATATATGATGATCATTTGCAAAATATTTCGCCGTTCGTGAGCTAAATGATCCTGAAAACACTCCTTAAAATCATATTACTCTTCAGTACAATTTGTCCTAAATTACTTGGGCCTTGAACGCGCTTTAAAAATATTTCTTTTTATTACAAAAACTAAGTGGCAATCCATCCGTTATAGAACAGTATTATTGTTCTCGCTAATTCGAATGAGCGTGTGATTCTATGCCAAAAGAAGAATTTAAAATCTGTATCAAATAGTTGTTTGTTTTTTATTAAACATTTGGAATGAATAGTGTAAAAGGCAAAACAAGTTTTCATGCGCCTGATAATGTCCAACCTTAGCACCATCCACTGTACATATGAGTGCGTATAAAAAAATCATAAAATGACAATGTCACTCTGTAACTTTAAATAATTTTGACTGCATATCGACTGACGGATGGGTCATATGCCGTCTGTGGTCATGATGATGGTACTGGTGACAAGTATGACATTTTCAGCATTTCCACCATCCAACTGAAAACAATGACATGTATTTACATTCGTTTTCTGAAAAAGCAGAAATAAGAAAACCAAAAATTGCTGACTGACAATTTGCAATGGATATTGGTTAAATGTTGCCATTGATGGCAATGAAATTCATTTTGTTCGTCATTGAATGCAATAATAATAGAGGCGCATCAAATGCACGGCCATTTGTGGAATTTTGAATGGATTCTAAAATTTTCCGCAGTTAGATGGCCAATACAACAAAACTATAGCAACGTTCAAATATCTCAAAAAATAGAATTATTTTTAGATTTATTCTAGATCAGTTGGATACAAAATAAAGCACATACATTTGTGTCAGTTAAGTCAAAAATCCAAAAAAAAATTGAGATATGCCAATTTTTCTCTTTAGTTTGATCAGATCTTTAATTTAGGAACTTTTATTTTTGACATTTATAAAAAATGTAACCTTACAAGGACATTTATCATTTTATGCACACCAAAATTATCTTTAGTGTTAGTTTGAAAGTGGTCTACGTCCCACTATATCCACTAATATTGATGCAAACAAACATTTTTTGTTTATAATGTCCATTTTATGTGATTCAGATAATTTGAATAACATATAAAATGAAATTGTTTGGAAAGTAAATAATAATTTCAATATTAGGTTTCTAGACGAACAACCTGTAAATATTTATATATATTTTTTTCAAATTTTTTTTTTAAATAAAATATTTTGTGTTATCCTTCATTTTTGGTAAGGAAATATTACTTTTGCAAAAAAAAAAAAAATAGTTTGATTTTTTTTTCAATTTTGAGAAGAATGAAAGTGGTCTAGGCAGTGCGTCCTCTGAAAGTAGTGGTTCCCTTAGAGGTACAAACGTTGTCGATTTTTTGATAAAAGTTTGATATAGTAGTTGGATATTCTAAGAACAAAATTTTGTACTTCGGTGGAAAAATATTTTTCGATTGACTCAAACATAAACCATTGCATATATCAGAACGGATAAAGTGTGACTTAGACCATATCATTCTAACTGGCACATATATGGTATCTATAAAAGTTACCAGTAGTAGCGACCTTATAATTCTGAAAGGGCATGTTGAGTAGATAATTTTTGGTGAATAAACGTATAGTCCAGATGGTCTGAGTTTGTTTTTACAGCGGGTCAAAGTTTTAATTTTTTGGTCGATGGGAGCATTATACTAAGCACAAAAAGTGTTGTAAGTTAATGTCTGAGAGAATTCTTATTGTCAGAACTATATTGGGGAATTTAATGAGGATCATTTTAGGAAGATCTTAACCCTCTAGTTTCTCTGTTTATGGGTCAATTTGACCATTTTTCATTTTCGCGGGAGATATGAATAAAATGATTTCTATGTATTACATTTTTGTATTGTATTTTTTCGCAATACTTTGATTGGTACCATTTTTATCTCGTTTTTCCCTTAACCCATTAGTGCATAGAGTTCCAGTAAAGGGACATAAAAAGAGAATGTCTCGTGTTCGAATTTTGAAATATATGTTCGAAGCAAGAGTGCTGAAGTTTAGTTGACATATCAATAAACAACTTATCAGGTAATTTCTTTTAAGTGATCCTCTTTGTATGCTCTTTATTATGCTGAGTATGAAAAACGAGCTAAAAATTAAATAAAACTAAAAGTAGTTGTGCTGGTATCACTTTTTGGTGTTTATTCTGGTTAAACTAATTATAAACTATAAATGGAGGTAGATAAATGTTGTTATTTTTTTTTAATTTGTTGACTGTAGGATATTTTATTGAACGTCTCTTATAGCGGACGCTATGACAACAAATCAGTTGAGACCTATATTCTGTTATAGGTTTACAGTTGCCGACCAACACCAACAGGAGTTTCTGAGATATTAGCAAACAAGTAGAAATACGCATGTGTATTTAATTCTTTGAAATAGTTTCTTTTCAGGCCGAAATATTTTGAAATATAATTAAAAATATGTATTTTAATTTCATTTATTTTGTCCGGTGGAAAGTGGTTCAGAATCAAAATCTATAAACCAAATTTCAAGAACTTTTGTTCTATTAAACATTTTTGATTTCTGCAAAAAACTGAAATTATACAAGGACCCAAAGATTATTATGAGATATCAAAATTGGTTTATAACATATATTTTAAAAAGTTGTAAAAATTTATGTTTTTTAACGTCTATACTTTTTTAATCGAAAAAACTTTTAAAAATCCCCTGTTCAGGTCCATAGGTAGCAAACCGTTCAAAATGCAAGGAAACAATCAACTACAAAAATGTGCCTAAGATCTCAATAAAAAACTTTCTAGAACATATGAACTTCCTAGGAATGATTCTTAACATCGTTTAGGTAGGAAAAATATATATGTTTCTGTTAGTGGACAGTCCGACTACAGTGCGTATGAGTGATATCATCCATAATCAACAGCAAGTATACGCTACCTACACACACTGCAGCCTATAAGATTTGTTCGAAGACATTTGGGATTTTGACCAATTTTTGTTCTTTATGACAAGAGCTGCAACTTTGCCTCATAGAGTAAAAATTCCGAACGGTTTGCAAGCTATGAGCTTGAGAAAATGATCATTTTTTTGCAAAAATGACACCGAGGCCCCAAGTCTTTGGGGTCAATAAAAAAGAACATGACAAAACTGGGAGACACGGCTTTTTTGGTCTTTTATCACGTAGTGGTGTCCATATATGGTTATATTTCCATGACTACAAAAATTACACAGTAAAAAAAAGATTCTCCCAAACGAATGAGAAACAAAACTCTCCTTCCGAACAATACTCACTCTTTCCTCCCTCCAATTCCTTCCGCCAGCGCAATACATATTTATACATATTATATTTATACATATTATATTTAATTTAATTGTATAGCCGAAAAGTGCAAACAAATATAATATGTTTTCACATTTTTAGCAGAAAGATCTACTTTTGCAGTAAACTTTTCTGCAGCGTCTACTGACAACTTCTTTCGGGTGTAAAATTATGTTAATTTTGAATCTAACAATATATCAAAGTAACTTTGAAAGAGCAACTAAAAAATTAAACAAAAGGTCGAAGTTTTCAAATGAATAGAAAATCCAACAAAATTCCGAAAACAAAAATGGAAAAAGAAGCCATGTCCCATACCACCCACATTTCCATTAATACTGTCTCACGCACTCATGCATTTAAAACATCCGGGCTTTTAACGCTCCTGAGAAGACGCAGTGGAATATACAAAAAGTAACAGCTTTTAAAGTAATTTTCTACTCAACGGCAATAACTTTGGAAAATTGTTTTGATAACATTTAATATATACAGTTACTGGCAAGCCCCACAATGCCGAGTTGTTATTCGGCAAATCACCTACCCTGTCCCCATTTAGAGCTAAAAGGAAAATAGTAGATGCTAGGTGCATGGGGGAAATTTCCAAGTGCATAAAAAATTTGCATATAATGTAGGGAGGGGGAAGGCGAACTTGCACCGCAAAAGTTTGGAACACTCTTCGAGGAGCTGTGGTACTAATGAATGGAAGCTGTGCGAAGGTTGTATGTAAGCTGAATATACGTTGTATGTGTAGTTTACACTCACACACACACACAAAACATTGTTCCAACGAGCAAAGTGGCTGCATAATTGTCAGTTAAGTTAAACTGTTGGCAATAGTTTTTTTTTTTTTGAAACCGAATTTATCAATAGTTGTACGTTTTCTCTTTGCACCCCCTACAATCAGCATACAACTACAACAAAAGTAAAAGTAATGGCTGCACTGCATGTGCGTAACTTGCTCGGTGGTGTGCTGAGGAAGTTGTTGGTGGCAAAATTGTGGATTGTTTTAAAAACAATCTGGAAATATTTAATAGACGGGGAAAAAAGAACCAAAATATTGATTGTCTTTGTGTAAAAGAAATTGACAGCTGTTGCCAATTTTTAAGAAACTGCAAGACATTGGTTTTGTAAAAGTTTCTTCATAAATTAATGAAAACAAGAAGATTTTCCGAGAAAGTTGGTGGATATGTGGAAAATACAAAAGGCTGTAAGTTCAACATGGAAATGTTCAAAAAAAGGAGGAGAACCGCACTCAACCATACACACATATTGAACATCGAAAGAAAATAAATATATATATAAAAAACTAACTGACTGGACCCCCAAAAATTTGGGGCCACGGTGTCATTTTTGCAAAAAAGTGTTTCCTGCCTTGCAAACTGTTTGTAATTTTGATTTACTCTCTGACACAAAGCTCTTGTTATAAAGAACATATAAAATCAAAAAATTTCATTTTTTTATTTGTCAGCGCCATAGTGGCATTATTGAGGCAAGCCGGCAACATATTATTCTAATTTATATACAAATAAATTCAAAAGTTAAAAATAAAAAGCAAAAAAAAAAAAACAAATGAATTATATAGATATTTCTTAGATACAGTTTAAAAGTAGCCATTTTGTTAACAGATTTCAAAGCTGATGGCAGGTTATTGTAATTAAAAGCACCCACATAATCAATATGTTGCTTTGTCCTTTCAAGTCTGCACCGTGGAACACTTAAATTATTTCGATTTCTAGTGTTAAAGTTTCTTTGGTTCTGAATTATGAATTAATGCACTTAAGCACGATTTGGTACGCATACAATCCATATATTGGCAGTATAGTTTTCCACGCATCGCTTTACAATGGAATCGTTATATAGGTCAATGGTAAATTATATATCGTATTGAGAGCTTTGCTTTGCATGCATTGGACGGATATCAAAGAGCTACTATTTTTATTATAGGCGTAGGCATTAGCTAAGTATTTCAAATGGGATTGTACTAATGATTGAAATATCATGAGTTTCGATTTTTTATTTAACTTGTATTTCTATTTATATAATACACCGATTGCTGGAGTTATGTTCTTCTTCATATAAGCAATACGTATTATCCCAGTTCAAATTGTTTTGCAGTGTCACTCCCACATATTTCACAAAGTGATCCTCACTAACGGATCGACGTATGCCGAGAAATTATCATTATTAATTGCTGGGTGGGGTCTAAACTGAACTACTTGAGTCTTCTTTGAATTAAGCAATAAGCGATTCAACCTTGGGAATTCGAAAATCAATGAAGCATCTCTATCCATGTAGGTTCGTAAATTCAGATCGTCAATATCAAAATCGCAAATGCCGTCGAACAAATCTTATAGGCTGTAGTGTGTTTAGGTAACGTATACTTGCTGTTGATTAAGGATAATATCACTCATACGTACTGTAGTCGGACTGACCATTAACAGAAACAGTCATGCAAAATATATTTTCCTACCTAAACGATATTAAGAATCATTCGTAGGTAGTTCATATGTTCTAGAAAGTTGTTTATTGAAATAATAGATACATTTTTGTAGTTGATTGTTTCCTCAAATTTTTAACGGATTGCTACCTATAAACCTAAACAGGGGAAAAAAGTTAAAAATATCTATTTTGTAAGTTTTTTTGCGAGTTTGACCTTTAAGATGAAGTTTTTTATTTTTGTTCTTTATGACAAGAGCTACAACTTTGCCTCAGAGAGTAAATTCCAAACGGTTAACAAGGTACAGGGTGGCTGATGAATACTGCTACCATGCTACTTAATGCTGTTGTTAAAGGACTTATTCTTTGCAGAACTGCATCGAAAGTGAATCCCTTTCAACACTGTGTGGTTTCAACAGGATGATGCGACTTTGTCACATAGCCAGGTCCTGCTATGAGAGAGAATTGCTGCGAAAGTTCCCCAAGAAGGTGATTTCTAGACACTCGACATTTCGTTGGCCCCCAAAGTCTCGTGACCTCACTGCACCTATCTTTTTCTTGTGGGGTTATTTCATCTGGAAGTTTACAAACCAAATCAAAAAAATGGATGATTTAAAGCAATGCATTCGAACAACAATTGAGACAATTCTTACTGCAACTCTGCAGGATGTAATGAATAATGAATTTTGCACATACGTCACCGGCTATCGTCATATCATTTAAATTCTTTCTCTTTATTTTTAAACCCGTTAAAAAGGTTTAATAAAAATGTATCGGTTGTCAAATGAACAAAGAAAAAGTAATTTACATTAATTAAACAAAAAGTTATTTTAGTTTCTTAATGTAGTGTCATTCATCAGCCGCCGTATAAACCTGAGAAAATAATCAGTTTTTGCAAAAATGGCACAGAGGCCTAAAGTCTTTGGGGGCACATACAAAAAAATGCATGATTTTGGTATAAACTGGGAGACACAGGTCTTTTTTGGCTTTGGCGTCCGTATATATTTATATTTTTTGTGTTGCAATGTGATGCCAGTAACCTTTAAGTAAATGATTCTCACAAACGAATGAGAAGCACGACTCATCGCACCAAGTATGGAGTTTGGTTTTATTGAGCCTTTCAAATTTTTTTTTGTGAATAACAAAAGTGATTTGTAGGATAACTTAAGATTATAATGTAATTATAATGTAATGCCTTAATAGATGTGAGAATTTGAACAGCACCATGCTTTATCATGAAATGATATTAAACGGTTTGTGTTGTAGGTGTAATTTTTAAAACGTCCTTGCTCCCGGGACAATAAATTTTTGGAGAGTTGTTCTCATTATATTAGCTTAATATTAAATTTACAAATACGAAATATATGTTTAATAAAAAAATAAATCTAAGAGTGTATAAAAGAACGTGTAGCTGTAAAGAATGGTTTATCCTCTGTGTATTCCACGGGGAGCTTTGTTATAAAATATATGATACTAAAGTCCGATTGGCGAATGTTCATATACCCAACAGGAGAAAGATAGTTCGTATTTGACCAACTAAAATGTTTCTGTTCATCGTAAACGGCTTTAATAAAAGTATTTTCATGAAGGTTTAGTTTTGAACTAAAACGAACAAGAAAGTCACACACATAGAGACCGATGGGAGTGATTTTAGATTTTGTGTATACAAATCGATTAGAGAAACGTTTGGATGGAGATACGAAATTTTTCCCAATACAAAAACGCAAGTATCTCAATGTTTTTCATTATAGTTGGAGAAATTTGAAACCAGATTGGCAAAGCATATAGTAAAACCGGTCTGATACTTGTCTTATATAATAATAGTTTTGTACTTGGCGGTAATTGTTAGTTCCATAGTATTCTAGAGAAGAGACCCACCAATCTCCGTGATTTTTGAATCACAGTTCTGTCGTGGTCATTGAATTTCATCAGTTTGTTGAAATTTAAGCCGGGGTACTTCATATTATCCTTAAATGGAATTTCCGTCCCATCTACGAAAAGTTGAAGTGTTTTACTTTCAGGAACAACTTCATTCAGGAGGGAAATACAAGTTTCCCGTGCCTCCGTTTTAGAGAGTGATTTATACTCCTAAATTTCCTTAATTTCTCCTCTAAAGTGGTAGTCTCTGGCTGGCATATGTGCCTTGCTACTTCTAAGAATTCCTCATTATCTCGAAATAGTTCAGCAAAGGTGTTTTCCGGTTGAATAAAGTTAGAGTTATGAAGGTCAGCCATAACATTACTTACAGCCTTCTGTTTTCCTGATTTTCCTATAGCCCTAATATTTTCCATGTTTACCAAATATTTTTTGTATGCAGGGCATCCTCTGTAGCTAGACGGATGGCCATGTTGCTCGCAGTTGGAGCAATAAGGCAAATTCTGTTTATCTGATTTGAACTCGCATTTTCTCGGATCATGATATTTGTCATATTTCACACATACGTAGGGTCTGCCAACATTGAATCACTTTTGTATTTCTCTTGGGAGGCTCCCAAGAAATTCTTTGGTTGAAATTTTCCTTCAACGAGGTTAGATCATTTAATGTCTTTCCTTTTAGAAGAGTAACCAAAAAAAGTCCAGTATCTACACCGTTACGTCTAGAAAAGGAGGTGGAGAATTTAGAAACTGAATCTACAGTGTCGGGGCATAAAAAATTTAATTCATTTTTTATCTCGTCTACATCGGTTTTATAAAATAAACCGCGGAGTATAACACTATTGCGCCTAAGCTCTCTTGGAGTGTAAGAGTAATGTTTATAATTTTGTATGATATTTTTAGGATTCAATTGTTCTACTAATTGTTTTATATCTACGTTAAATAAAAATATAGGTGGACAAAATGAGCGTTTTTAGAATATGTGTGGTAGAATTCTTTTGTGAAGATTTTACATTTAAGCTGCTACCTGGTTCAATATTTAGGTTGTTGTCTTGAATATGAAATATATATATAAAATATATTTATATATATATAAAATATATATTATAAAATTAACTTCGAACTTAAACTAAGTTTGAGAAAAATATTACAATGAGCATGGTTTGAATTAATTCATAAACTCCTTTCGAAAGTTATTGTCTACAGCAGTCAGACGGAAGGACAGACGGACATGGCTCAAACAACTTTCAAAGTCGTGAAACGAATTTGGTCCAAACATACTTAAGGTCTTAAGTCAGTCAAATCGGGATTGAACTTTGAATGGGAGCTATATATAAATCTGAACCGATCTGACCCATTTGCACCATGTTTGATTCTAGTTTAAATACAAGATGTTTTGCCAAATTTGAAGACAATCTAATAAAATTTGTGGTTTCTAGAAAAAGTCAGACTGGGAGTGAAAAGAGCCAAATCGGGAGTGAAATTCGTATGGGCTATATCTAAATATAAACCTTTTACATTTTTGTTCATTAAATCAATCAATTAGACTTGGCGAATTTACACAGCTTTCGCTTAACAATTTGTTGTGCTTGATTTTGCTGCAGCAACGAGCGAGTTTCACTTCATTTGTTTATTATTCTCTTGAATTTTTAATTTCTTACGCAGTGTGCGTATTCAAGCACATCCACACACACATACGTATGTCTGTGGTTGTATATTAAAGTGGGTAGAGGTGTAGCCAACTAAAAATGTATGATGACTCAAAATGGTTATGTTTTTCATGAATCTGAAAATTACCTCGATTTTAGTATTTTATTGTAAGATTTCAAACGATAATACAATTCTCATGCATGTTATACTGGTATTGTTATCAAAGATATTTAAAAATGATAATTAAAAGAAATGAATGAAAATAGTAACATTTTTCCTATTTTCTTTTGTTACTCATCAAAAATTTGGAAATTGTGATACTTGAAAACTTTTACTATATTTGGTAGAACATGTTTATTTTTTTCAGTTTGAAACAAACCTGAATATGACCAAAATTTATGGCTGAAAGTCCTAAAATAAATTTATTGTAGCTCACTATAAGATTGTATTTGACAACAATTATTTACATTCGGTTGTCTATAGAGCCATATCCAAGAGATGCCAGATATTTATTGAATGGTTTTCAAATATATCACTAAAGAATGTCTAAATTGAAGACAGATATACATATTTCGAAAACTCTTTAAGTTGAAGATCATAACTTTCGAAAATATTTTTATTGCGCCGGCTTTGAAGTGGAAATGGTGTTAAAAGTGAAATAAAAATATAATGAGTGACTGTTTGAATTAACTCACCATAAATTAGTGCAAAATTAAACTTATTAGTACATACCTAAAATGAAATGGAAAATATATTGACAATTAGTTATTTTATAAATTTTGTATATTAGTAAATTATAAATATATGTGAGATACGAAGATATTAAGTATAACACAATGTAATATCCACTTAAACGTTAAATTAGAGACAGGTATTAGGACTACGAATGTTTTGAATTCCACTTCGATGTAGAAACATGGCCGCTGTTGCCAAAAAATGAGATAATAATATTTTGTTAGAAAACTCAGTATATTTCACATTGTTTATTCTAAAACAAGTATTGCAATATTGAAATTTAATACTAAATTTCTGGACGGATTTGAAAAAGTATTATATCTACATTTATTCATTTTGCTTCTACAAGAAACATATGTCCGTGCTTTTTCTTTTTTTTTCAATTTCCCGGGATCCCGGGACAGGACTGGAAATCGACAACATATTATTTGCTATATAAAAACTATCATTTTTTTGCATAAAATATTCAAACTTTAATAAAATAAATTATTATCAGCCATGCAAACATTTCGAAATTATTAATGATTTCTTTCTAAATTTTCGTTCAGTATTGCCACACATATTTCACCATAAATGATTAACCAATGATTTCACTTTCGAATAAAATAATAAAAAAAAATAAAATCAACCTTCAAAAGAAGGATGAAAACAAAAATAAACATATATTTTATATTAAATTTAATACTAAATTTCTGGACGGATTTGAAAAAGTATTATATCTACATTTATTCATTTTGCTTCTACAAGAAACATATGTCCGTGCTTTTTCTTTTTTTTCAATTTCCCGGGATCCCGGGACAGGACTGGAAATCGACAACATATTATTTACTATATAAAAACTATCCTTTTTTTGCATAAAATATTCAAACTTTAATAAAAATAAATTATTATCAGCCAAGCAAACATTTCGAAATTATTAATGATTTCTTTCTAAATTTTCGTTCAGTATTGCCACACATATTTCACCATAAATGATTAACCAATGATTTCACTTTCGAATAAAATAATAAAAAAAAATAAAATCAACCTTCAAAAGAAGGATGAAAACAAAAATAAACATATATTTTATATTAAGAGTTTTTGAAATATATAAACTTTTTAAAACAGACTTATCAGATCGTATATTTCTATTTTTATCGGAGGGCGATACAGAATGATATTGCACTCTCGAGAGATGTATTATTAATTGTTTATAAATCCTAAATTATCCTTTCCTGTAACTTTGAAAACCTAAATTTATATTTTGAGGCAGCAATATTATCATTTTGATGATACTTTAGATTGTATGGATATATTTTTTAATTTATTAGTAAAAGTGTATATAACCCTTTTACGATTTCTCCACAGATATTATCATATCAGGAGAACAGTTCATCAGACTTTATTCATAAAGCTATCAAAATTTCTGAAAGTGATTTATCACAGAATATTACTAACATTATTTGTAACCTTCTATTCTGTTACTTCATATAAATTATATATAAAGAGTGATTTTTTTGAGGTTAGGATTTTCATGCATTAGTATTTGACAGATCACGTGGGATTTCAGACATGGTGTCAAAGAGAAAGATGCTCAGTATGCCTTGACATTTCATCATGAATAGACTTACTAACGAGCAACGCTTGCAAATCATTGAATTTTATTACCAAAATCAGTGTTCGGTTCGAAATTTTTTATCGACAAATTTTGTTCAGCGATGAGGCTCATTTCTGGTTGAATGGCTACGTAAATAAACAAAATTGCCGCATTTGGAGTGAAGAGCAACCAGAAGCCGTTCAAGAACTGCCCATGCATCCCGAAAAATGCACTGTTTGGTGTGGTTTGTACGCTGGTGGAATCATTGGACCGTATTTTTTCAAAGATGCTGTTGGACGCAACGTTACGGTGAATGGCGATCGCTATCGTTCGATGCTAACAAACTTTTTGTTGCCAAAAATGGAAGAACTGAACTTGGTTGACATGTGGTTTCAACAAGATGGCGCTACATGCCACACAGCTCGCGATTCTATGGCCATTTTGAGGGAAAACTTCGGAGAACAATTCATCTCAAGAAATGGACCGGTAAGTTGGCCACCAAGATCATGCGATTTGACGCCTTTAGACTATTTTTTGTGGGGCTACGTCAAGTCTAAAGTCTACAGAAATAAGCCAGCAACTATTCCAGCTTTGGAAGACAACATTTCCGAAGAAATTCGGGCTATTCCGGCCGAAATGCTCAAAAAAGTTGCCCAAAATTGGACTTTCCGAATGGACCACCTAAGACGCAGCCGCGGTCAACATTTAAATGAAATTATCTTCAAAAAGTAAATGTCATGGACCAATCTAACGTTTCAAATAAAGAACCGATGAGATTTTGCAAATTTTATGCGTTTTTTTTTTTTTAAAGTTATCAAGCTCTTAAAAAATCACCCTTTAGTAAATTACCATTTTAAAGACAGAAGTTTTGTATTGCCTAGATAAGACATATATAATTAAAAGTGTTCTTGCTTAAAATATTTTGCTGCCTTTTACAATTTTATACTGAAAAAGTGCGAGAAATAGGTAATGCTTTGTACTGAATTCCCGCGGGAATCCCGATCAAATTTCCCGATACATGGGACACAGAAAGTATGAAAATTCCTGAAATAGTTGTAGAAGTTATTGCGCATGATTTTTTAAATCGTTGGTTATCAGAAGAAATCAATGCCAATTTGAAGATCAAATAGGCATTCATTTCTTCGTTAAGATATCAGCTATTACAAAATAGAAAAAATATTCAATTTTCTAATTTTATTTTTTATCAAAATTTTAAAATCATGGTTTAAAAATACATATTTATATTTATTTTTAAACCAAAGAAGGTCATAACATCTACATTTATCCATAGACCTTTCACATATGCATGTATGTACTTATAGTATTAGCTATTAAAAATAGAACAAAACATTTTTTCAGTTTTTAACTATTTTTTATGATTTTTTCGTACCAACAAAAAAATCTTTTTAAAAAAATTAATTTTTTTTGTAAATTTTGGATATTGTTCCTAAACTACTCTGAAAGTGAAGTGCGCAACATTTGTAACCATCATAATTCCCTTTAATTGAACATATAGATGTGTGTGAGCGGACCTGTGTTTTCAAAACAAGAGTACACATCTTAAAGGTACTTTGAACGAAAATTGGAATTTTAGAAAAAAAATCCTCAAATTGTATTAATATCGTTCTCGAGCCAAAATACCCCAGAAAATGTTATACATAGATATTCGGCAACATATTTGTTACATAGCGTAATTTAATGGAGAAGATGTCGCAAATATATCACGAATTTAAGGGTGTTAATAAAATGTTTAATTCATCAACGTGTGAATCCCTAAACATTATATTTATGGAATGATTCCAAATTTTATTTGGAAGTTGAAACCGCTGACACTTTCTTAGGTGACCCAATCTATTGTATACATACAGGTATAAACTACAGTCATACATGGATATGTAGGAAAATGAACGCCTTCCAGCAACCCAAGTACACAGATAGGATTCTTAAAAAACAAGTTGTGTGTCCGCGTCATAAATATGTATTTTTTTATATATATATCCACTACTACATACCGATCCATAAAAATATTATTAAAATTCAAATATTCATTAAAGGTAGCTTGAATATATATACAACAATTTTTGGAATATAACTCCGATCAGCCTTAAATTAAAATTAATTTTGATGTAGCCATCACTCACTTTCATTTTCCTAATCATAGCCAACAAATAAGAAAATCTGTGAATACGTGTCGTTAGGCGAAATCAATTTAAGCAAAAACTTCATTTGAAAAAGAAAAATATAAAATTTAATGAATTCAAAAATTCAAATTCGAAAACATTTGCAGTTAGTACCAAAGAATTCAAATAATTTGTTGTTTTTAAATCAATAATAAATAAAACGTAAAATGTAAACAAAATCCATTATTAAATAAGGAAGTAATGCAAAAAATATTTGTACAGATATATAGGAAAACAGTTGTTTTTAACAAGAAACAAATACATCAAACAAATCACTACTGAATTAAACTTAAAGAGTTACAAATTCATTTCTCTCATTTGACATTTCCAATTGAACAAAACGAATTCGATGAAGGTTCGACTGTAGTTTATCAGTGCCGAAAATAAAGCTGCATGAACAAAAAATCAAGTGTTTCCTGCAGTAAAACTGGTTGAAGATGTTAAATTGTACAGTGCCAGTTATTCGAATAGGGATGACAAATGTTTTAAAGGCGAATTTTTAGAAATTATTTGCAAAACTTTAATAAATTTGAATGAAATATCAGATATTAAAAATAATTTATTTAAATACATATTTCCGACAATAGTTTTAATAGTGTAAGTAAAACTTCAGATTTTTGATTTGTACATTTGATTTGTACAGATATTCTCCTGGCTGAAGAGCAATAGTTTTAAAGTCGAAATTCAATATAAATTGAAGGCCCAATTTTTATGAATTTCAGATTATATCAAATTATGGATTGTTTACTCTTATTATAGTTCCATTTCTTCTAGATGAGTACTTATATGAGAAGCGAGCAAACAAATTATTGCTCTACCCTCCGATTTTGAAGAAATTTTCAACATTTTTTTTATTTTGCTATTGTTCGGCTATTAGGTAACACAAGTACAAGATGAATATTTTCTTTTCACTATTTCTTATTATATTTTGATATGGTCCAGCTTGAGGTGGTAACTTACCACCAACTCTTACAGGAACAAAGTCCGTTGTTTGTTTTATTGAAATTGTAACACCCCTGAAGATGATCGACAAAGTCGAATCGAAATATTGGGCAAAAATTTGAATAACAATTACACAACAAAACCAATACAATCCAGGTTTTATCGTTTAATGGCCTCAAGCTGGACATTATCAAAAACCAAATTCAACAACAGCTCAACAATACACAATACATTATTTGTTATTATTTTTATTTTGCTCATCAATATGTACTTTCAAAATATATACTCTCACAATATGAATTTTCATATGGCGAATTTCTAAATTTGGTTTTTACTTAAATGTAATCGTTTAAAAAATGTGGCAGTTATAAGAGGTTTTATGAAAAATGAATTAAAAATCGCTCTGAAATCTTAAAAATAATTAGCTTATAAATTGATTATAGAGCCAAAACATTTCGGGATACCGCATTAAACAAACCTAAGATTAACTTCAGTCGGGAAGATCCACCTTACAGTAAGCTGTTTTAATTATTTCTGTTAAATATTTTTAATTAAAACAAAAAACTGTTGTTTTTAAATTTGTCGATTTTTTCTAAAACTAGAAGCCAATTGATGGAAAATTGAAAAACTAATATCTTTGTAGCTCACACCACAAAAAGTTAAAATTTTAAATTACAGTATGGCAAATATATTTGTATACACTCCGCGAGAGTATTATGTCTTTGTGCATTTGTTTGTAACATCCAAAAGGAAGCGAGATAGACCCATTGTTAAGTATACCGACCGACTAAGTATCACTTTCTGAGTCGATTTAGCATATGCAGAAATTAGGTAAGATCGGTTCAGATTTAGATATAGCCCCCATACAAATGTGGCTCCCGATTTGACTTTTGCCGCTTTAGAAACCACATATTGTACTCGATTTTTTTAAATTTGGCACAACAGCTTATAATCCAAGTAAAACAAGTAAGAAGGCGTTAAGTTCGGCCGGGCCGAATCTTATATACCCTCCACCACGGAGGGCATTCCACAGTATTACCGGCAGATTAAAGGATGTCGACTTTACATAGAATTACAGTACCATATTAGGAAAATTGTGATATTTTTATGCACATTACTATACTTGTTTACTCTTTCAAACTATAATGTATACTTATGGGCACTGTGTAAAATCTACTACTATAAATAAATACAATGTTGTAATTGTGAAAGTGAACATGCCTAAATATTAGGCGATTGTCAGTCGCCATTAGAAAGAAGCATTTTCAGATACAGACAAAGTGATAAATGTACAAATTTCGAAAAAACCCTTTTTCGAGTCTTCATAGTTAGAATGTATACACCGAATTTCATGATTTCAACTTCAGCGGTTTGGTAGGTCCCATTTTTATCCCTCTTTTTAATTATATCCCTTAAAAGTACGAATTTCGAAAAATCCCTCTATTTTACGTGTCTATGCAATTAGAGGGATGTACACACCGAATTTCATGATTCTAGCTGTTGTCGTATCATTGGTACCATATTTTATCCCTTTTTGTCCCATTTCGCCAGCTAAAACTTTTATTTTCTTTGTGGTGCTTCCAAGCTACAAGAGAAATGTCCGCAACAAATTTCAAATACATATATGAAAATCAGAAATTTAATTAATAAGCCAAGGCTACCAATATTTGTATACTATGGAAATAATACTAGTAAATAATAATAGTAAATATAAGGCAACAATTATAAATACCCTAAATATTGGGGGATAGAGAGTGTATTTTCAGCTACAGTCGTTTGGTTGGTTGTATTTCCATCCTATTTTAATTTCAAAAGTATAAATTTTGAAAATACCTTATCTCTCACGTACGCAGTATAAGACAACTTCATGATTCTACCATTTTTTTCGTAAAAGCAACAAAATAAAGTACAAATTTGGAAAACAAAATATTTTACGTGGCTATGCAGTCAGAGCAATGTTTACACCGAATTCTATGATTCTACCAGCGGCAATTTTGTTGGTACCATTTTTATCCCCTTTTTCCAATTTTGCCCCCTCAAGAGTACGACTATCTAAAATCTCTTTATTTTACGTATCTACACAATTAGAGGGATGTACACATCGAATTTCATCATTCTAGCTGTATTCGTTTAGTTGGTACTATTTTTATCCCCTTTTTTCATTTTAACCCCAAAAAGAATTTCGGAAAAACGTTCTATTTTTCGTGTCTACGCAGTCAGAGGAATGTATACTCCGAATTTCATGATTCTAGCTGCTGTCATTTGGTAGGTACTATTTTTATCCCCTTTTTTCCATTTGAACCCCAAAAAGTACGAATTTTGGAAAGTTCTTTTATTTTACGTGTCTACGCAATCAGAGGAATGCATATATCGAATTTCATTATTCTAGGTGCAGCCATTAGGTTGGTACTATTTTTATCCCTCTATCCCCATTTAACCCCTTAAATGTACGAATTTAGAAAAAATGCTTTTATATTATGTATCTACTCTATTAGAGGAATGTACACGCCGAATTTCGTGTTTCTATCTGTTGTCGTTTGATAGGTACCATTTTTATCCCTTTTTGTCCCATTTCGCCCCCTACAAATAAAAATCACTCTATGGTGCCCTTGTATGCTATAAAGGGAATGCGCATTGCAAATATCAAGTAAATACAAGCTAATATGTTCAAAAAACATGCTGAAATACTCTAAATATTAGGGGTATTTTCAGTCCTTGTGAGGGAAAAATTTTTCCCTCTGGGCCGATTTCGTCCACTTTCAATCCCAACCGATCTACAACCATAAGACACATTTAGGAAAAATTTGAACCTCCTAGCTCATTTCGTTCGGCCGCTATCGTGCTTTCAACAGACAGACGGACAGACGGACATGGCTATATCGTCTTAGAATTTTACCACGACCCAGAATATATATACTTTATGGGGTCTCCGATGAATATTTCAAGGTGTTACAAACGGAATGACAAAGTGAATATACCCCCATCCTGGAGGTGGAGGGTATAAAAACTATGGTGTAAGTGGCTAAGATCGGTTCAAATTTAGATATAGCGCAAATACAACTGTTGCTCCCAAATGTTTAACCGATTTTGGCCAAACTATACATATTATACTTCACCTATTTCGCTCCAGATTTCAGTATACCCCCATACATATGTTCTTTCCGATTTAACATTTTTTGTCAAACAAATACATTTACAGGATACAAAAATCCTTTCCTTTTTCATCGAATTAAATTGTATTCGGATTGAAAGTGGAGTGTATCATAAAGTCGGCCCCGCCCGAATTTAGCTTTTACTTACTTGTTTTTGATCCACACTAGTGTCTACAATTTCATATTTTATAAAATTCGGAAATTCAGTTTTATTCGCCATATAAAACATATTTATATATTGAAAAATTCATCAAAATCGGAGAGAAGAACCAAAATTTGTATGATTGCTTTACGTGGAATTATTCCGTTTCAATATTTCCTTATAATTTTATATGCATCAATCAGATCACTAGTGGTTATGCGTTAGTTTAAGAAAATCTGCGGTCGTATAGGTGGCTGTGTTGTTCAATAGGTACTGGAATACATTTCTTCGAAAATTAAGTTAGATATATCGCTACAGGCATTGGTTACTATATATAAATAATAACTTAAAGTTTGTTCGATTAATCAATTAGGGAGAAGAAAGAACATTCTAAAATAGTGAATTATTGGATTATTTTAGCTTTTCCCCCCATAAAAGATCGAAAGCAAATCGTTTGTTTTTGGCATGTAATAAAATTGATTCCAATTCGAAAATTCTCCTGGATCTAAACCGTTTTTAAACCGAATTATTAGTTCCACATACAAACACACCAAGCAAAAAGTTATATTACTGGGAATTTTTTCTGATTAGCTTTGACTTATCCTGTTGTTGTCATTTTCAGCTTCTCACATACATATGATTAGCTACACTTTGATATACTTGACCTGGGGACATCTAGTATGGAAGTGGAATAAATTGGTGAATATCAAACTATTAGAGAAATTTCCAAATCGTTAATTTCATGTATAGGGTGGGCCATGTAACATTTTAAATTAGAATTGGCTATAAAAAGTACAGATTATTTTTTGGAATTTCTGGTTTTATTGGAAATGTTGAACTTTGTCATTTAACAATGGAACACAATATCAGTCATATGACTACCACGATTGGCTAGGCAGTAGCTCAACCCATCAACCCAATTTTTCAGTACATTCCAAAATCCACACCAAAAAGTGACTCGTTATGCCAATACTTCGGCTTCTCAATAGACACATGTGGGTTCCTGTATTTTTTTTTTTTTGCGGCAAATTTGCTTATTGCAATTTGAACTGGGATATTATCATGGCTCAAGACCAGTTTGCTTCTATATTTAATAGAATGCAAATTTATTTACAAATGGCATGGTGACATTTATGACTTGGCTGCCCACTACCACTATCATGATTTCCACCCTGTCAAAGGTTTCCTCAGATGGCTTCGCACCAATTAATAAAGCACACATGCCATTTTACAAGCATCTCATTGGGTTGAATATGTAAGTATGTGTATATGCAGGTATAGATTCCCAGCAATACTTCTGTCGTGCCAACGCTCAGTTGTTTTAGTTTTTTTTTTCGTTTGTATTGTTTGGTCTGTAATCGATATTTGATTTGAACTGGGATATTGTCCGGGCTCAAGACCATTTTGCATCTATATTTTATAGAATGCAAAATTATTTACAATCTTTTTTTCATTTTGAAAATAAAAGTAGGAATTTGGATTCCTCTTGTTTTGCAGGTCTACGCATGTAAACATGGAATTTCATGATTCTAGCTGCAGTCGCTTGGTTGTTGGTACTTTATCCAATTTTGATCCTAAAGTGCGAATGTCAATAGATATCTTTATTTTTCATGTCTAGGCAGTCAGAGCAATGTACACATTGAATTTCACTATTTTAACTTCAGCGGTTTGCTTGGTACCATTTTTATCCCCTTCGCTACATTTCCCGCCTAACTGGACAAATTTCGAAAAATGCATTTATGTTTCTCGTCTATACATTTTGATGAATGCATACACCGAGTTTCATGATTTCAACTTCTGCAGTTTGGTTGGTACCATTTTTTCCCTCCTTACCAATTTTCGAAAAATCCCTCTATTTTACGAGTCTACTTAATTAATTAATTATCATTTACCATCAAAGGTACCATTTTTATCCCTATTTGTCCCATCGACCGCTAACTTTTTTTTTTTACTTTTTGGTGCTTTAAAGTTACAAGAGGAATGTCCGTAACAAGTTTCATGCGCACGTAAAGCAGAAATTAAAAAAATGCTTAAATAATCCAAATATTAGGCGGTATTTTCAGTCCTTGTTAGGAAAAAAATTTTCTCTGCGGCCCGATTTCGCCCACTTTCAATCCCAAGCGATCTGCAACCATAAGACACATTTGCGGAAAATTTGCTCATTTCGTTTGGCAACTAGCGTGCCGGACGGACATGGATAGATCGTCTTAGAATTTTACCACAAAATGGGGTCTCCGATGAATATTTCAAGGTGTTGTAAACGGAGGGTATAAAAACTATTACTATAACTGCTCTAGAATACACATTTTACATTTCCAAAATTACTGCTCTAAAATGCACATTTTACATCGGATCTTGATCAAATTTTCCACACAATGTTACATTTATACTAGAAACACGTATTTTAAAAGCCAGCTATATAGGTCAATCTTTTGGAATAGCCCCCATACAAATGGGCCCCCAGTTTACACTTTTATCGCTCTAGAACCCACATCTTACATAGGATCTTGATAAAATTTTGCAGATCATGTTATATTTCAGTAAAGAATACCTACTTTGAAAGTGATAAATAAAGGCCCACTTTTAATGTAGCGCCCTTACAAGTGGGCCCCCATTTGAATTATTACCTCACTAGGACCCACATTTTACATTGGAAGTTTTTTTCAATTTTGCAGATTTTATTTTATTCATATTTCATTCTAAGAATACCTACTTTGAAAGTGATCTATATGGACCCACTTTTTAATGTAGCGCCCTTACAAATGGTCCCCATTTTTATTATAACCCCTCGAGGACCCAAAATTTACATCGGAAGTTTATCAAATTTTGTATTTTGTATTATATTTCAACTAAGAAGACATGTTATGAAAGTCAGATGTATGGGTCCATATTTTGGTATAACCCTCATACAAATTGGACCCCCATTCTACTCTATTACATCTCTAGAACCCACATCGTGCATTAGATCTCGATATAATTTTGCATATCATGCCATATTTCAACTATGAATACCTACTTTGAAAGTGATCTATATGGAACCACTTTTTTAATAGTAGAGCCCTTACAAATGCCCCCTTGTAATTTTTACTCCTCAAAAACGCAAATTTTACATCGGATTTTTTTTTTCAAATTTTGCAGATTATATTATATTTCAACTAAGAACACAAAGTCAAATATATTCGTCCATTCTTTGGAATAACCCAAATGGGGCCACATTCTACTCTAATACAATTTAATTTTTATTTTTACCCCTCAAGAACGCAAATTTTACATCTGATTTTTTTTTTCAAATTTTGCAGATTATATTATATTTCAACTATATTCGTCCATTCTTTGGAATAATCCAAATGGGGCCACATTCTACTCTAATACAGCTCTAGAAACTACGTGTTATATAGGATCATGATATATTTCAACTATGAATACCTACCGTGAATGAGAAATACAGAGTGATTTTGTAGCTATTATCTTTTTGGCAACACTGGTTTAAACAGCTGACGCACTTTTCGTGTTTTGTTTCACTGTCAAACATCTTCCGTTTGGTCTATAATTTAACCATGAATCGTCTTACAAACGAACAACGATCGCAAATTATTGAATTTTATTATCAAAATGCGTTAAAACAACATTGAAGCATTTATTCGTGAGATACCGGTCGAAATGTTGGAAAGAGTATGCCAAAATTGGACTAAGCGGATGGGACATTTGAGGCGCAGTCAAGGTCAACATTTGCATGAAATAATCTTCAAACATTAAATTATATCGATATGGTACTATCGATTCAAATAAAGATTTCATGCATTTTTCTGAATTGTATTTGTTTTCTTTTGAAAAACTTTCCTATAGCTTTTAAAAACCACCCTTGCACCAGACCCCAAGTGTTGTTATAGGCCTCCTTTAAAATGTCCGTCCGATTCATCCTATTACTACTGTATAATTTGTATTTGTCTGCCGGAAAATTGAAACAATTATCATATTTTTACCATATTCGTTAAATTTTATGGTAAACTGTTTATTTTATATGAACTACATAAAATTGCTCCCATGAAACACCTGGGTTTAGTAATAAAAGCGAGGTATGTACGCAGGGAGTGGTGTAGGGTATTATATAGTCGGCCCCGACCGACTTTAGCCTTTCCTTACTTGTTTACTTTGTAGCTTTCACTAAAAAACATACACTTTGGTTCACATCCAATCAAGTCACAGTATGAATATACATATTCGCGATTTGATATACATTCAAGAATATATGCAACATAAGTGTCACATATATACAACATATTGCACATACATAAAAAAGGATCGGTATATATGAAAAAAAGTTATAAAATCATTTTTGCTCATGGTTGCCAAAAGATATTCATAGAACAGAGAATGGTTTAATTTTAGATGTGGACAACGGCAACTTCTTTCAACCCCACATAAAATACATATTTACATTTACCAATGCCATTTTTCCAAATTCCCCTTATCGACAAACTAAAGTTGAGAGGGTTGAACACATCACAACGACTAAATCAATAAATATCATCCGTGTGGGCTTCTTTGCCATCGTAAATCCTGCCACCACATCAACTTATGATGATGAATTGTATTTGTTGCTGCAATTGCTATACCAGTTTTATGATGCCATTCCATCTCAATCGAACTGAAGGTCTTTTTGTGGGGTTTTACGAACGACGAAAATAAATCAGTTTCCTTCTTGTTTTCTTCCAGGTTTGTTGGTTTGTTTATTTTCTTTTTTGGCTGTTGCTTTGCTTTATCATTTCTTAGCATGATTACTTCCATAAAATATTGTATTATGCTTCATCAATTTCAAGTTACCCCTTTTTTTTTGGCTCATCTCAAGTGTAATGCCACCCGGTGGCAAGGACGTTCGTTGGCTGTCCTAGCAGGCAGTTTCTGCTAATGTAGTTATTATACTCATATGTGTGTATGTAAAAAGAGATTTTACTTTTCTAGAATGGACAAGGGTTAGCTAGGTCTGCTGAGGAGTTTGTAGCAGGAAGAGATAATTGTAGTTGATTATACCGATCGGCTTAGATTCGAACAAAATTGGGAAATATTTAAAACCTACTTCCAAAATAGTGAGTTTGTAACACAAACTTTAAGAAATGTACGTGGAAAATGTTCATGTTTTCAGATGAAGCTCATTTTCATCTCAGTCGCTATGTCAATAAGCAAAATTGCCGCACATGGGGTTCAGAGAACCAACACGTGACTATTGAGAAGCCAATGTATGTACAAGTCACTGTTTGGTGTGGATTTTGGGCTTTCGGCATCATTGGGCCATGTACTGTCAAATTGGTCTGATCGGATGAGGTACTGCCGAACCAGTCTTGGTAGTCATATGAATGATATTGTGTTCCAATAATAAATGAAAAAGTTCAACCTTTCCAGAAATTTTAAAAAATAATCAGTACCGATTCTAATTTAAAAATTTAAATGGCCCAGCCTATAACTGTCCAAAAATCTGTCAAATTTTATATGTTCAACCAGAGGATGGAGAGAGCCTATTCTGAGGTCCATGAAGGAATATAATAATTTAATAATTAAGCATGATATAGATTTGTCATATAATTTAAATAGATTTAAGGAAACTCTAGATTTAATTTACTTTTAAGTTTGGCTTGTCTGTAAGGATTGTTACTCCATAGACATTGAATGAATAAATAAATAAATAGTATATCCCCCCCAAAAAAAAGTCCTCCGAATAAAAACCACCAATCATAAAGTACAGATCACTCTATTCGGCCACCTATTCGATTTTTCTTCCCATATTTATGTCATCATCTTGGACGCTGACGTTGACCTCATGGCTTATTTGTTTCATTCGATTGTTGGTATGAACAAACGTATGTAACAAATGCCATAATCACATTTAAGCTTTGTTGTTATTGTTATCCCTTTTTTGTTGGTTCGTGCCTCCCCCCTCTCACTGTGATTGAGATTTTTATTTATATTTTGTTGATCTTCTTGTTGTTGTGTATTTTCTACTTAAACTATATATATTGGCCATTTCATGAAGATGAGGAAATGGGGGGGTTGTAATGTGTCGTGAAGAAACCCTTTTGCTGTCCACTCGTACTTGTACTCACTCGTAATGACCATTGTATTATTGCTCTTTAAGTAAATATCATTTTGATTTTTATTTCTTCTTCGTCCATTCAATGTTTCATATAAATGTATTTTCAATTTGTTTCGAGCATATGTCCTTATAGTATAAACACATGTCCTTTTGGCATGACCTAGTCCTTTGTGGCATATACGAGTATGTATGTATGTGTAAGACAGTGGGGATTCTTAATTTTGTCCCTCATGAATTGGGGATTTTTTATGTAAATTTGATTTGTTTTCGTTTTGAAAAGGATATCTTTACAGATAAATCTTAATATCCAAGACAAAAGGATAAATGGAATTATGATTGGACAACAGCAGAGCTAAGCATATATATTTTTTTAAATTTAAAATAGGATAGCATAAATTTTTTTAAAGCAATTTGCAGTCAAATATTAAGCATATATGCATGTGTTATTGATATAACTTGAACCATGGTAATCAAGATAATTGATGCATTAAAATATACCTAATTAAACTATGCAACAGAAATGTTTCCTTGTATAAAATTCTGAGATCTATTTTGGCTCTCGAAACACGAAAACGATGTTAAACTAATATTTAATGGATCTTTTTTAAATTTTTTCCAAAAATTCCAATTATCGTCGAAGCTACCCGTAATATACTCTCATTTTTGAAATATAATTCCGATATCACCCTCTTAAGTGAAAGTATTACATTTATTAGAATTATATTAGTAATACATTAGTACAGAGAACATATTTATGATTTCTTAAAGATCTTCATTGGTATACGTGGGTAGTCGCTCACTCTCACGGATTATGCTAATGTTTTCACTACCCTACGGGAAAATGAACTGTCCCAGGTCTCAGAACTGGTTCCTGATGGGTAAGAACCGGTCATGGTTCTAACCCAAATGTATGAAGGGGACCGGTCCCTGAGACATGACCTACGATCGGTCTCAAAGAAATTGACCTGGAACCGGTCTTTGAGGACATGACTTGCACCATACCTCAAAAGACATGTCCTCGAATCGGTCTCAATGGATATGACCTGGAATCGGTTTCAAAGAACATGACTTGGAACGCACCTCAAGAGAATTTACAATTAATTCACACTTAGGGACGTGTTCTGTGATATATCCATGTCGATCTATCCCAGGATAGGCATGCCCATAAGATTAAAGAAAAATTCCATGGTATTAGGTGAATAATTCTTAAAGATTATGAAATATGTCACAACCAATAAAATATTTGTGTTATGAAGTGTCTTTATAAATACAATGAAGGATTTAGTAGTTTTTAAGATGTGTTTCATAACTAACAATTACATTTTAGTGTGTCGACTTATTCGGTTGAGCGATAGCAATTCTCATTACTCTTCTGTTAACTCTGACATAAGTATATACTAGACCGGTCCTTATTTCTAAAGCGATGACAACCAAAAGACTTCGATCGGATGATGACATTATGTTAATTGGCGTAATGGACCACCAAATTACTGGAGCTAAATTACCAGGAAGAAAACAAGTGCTACAAGTTTTATTTTATAATTTAAGAATAGTTGGCTTAAATTTAAGAGAAAGTTCTAGATTAGTTGTTGCTGAGGTCAGCACTTTTGGCAAAAAGCACGAATTCCAACACACCATGAAAAACACTGCATTGAGAAGCTGGAAAAATTATACAACAAGTGGAGAGATATTACAAAGCATCATGGTCGAAAAACAGAATGTCAAAACAGGAAAGAAACTGAATTTCAAGATAAATTATATGATTTATTCGATATCGCACATGCAAACGCGTTTGAATTAATTAAAATACAAGAAGACAAAGAGTTCTTAAAAAAGCAACGAGAAAAAGGAAGACCAGGTTGTATGCTAGGAACGGATAAAATTGTAATGCAGAAAGAAAAGCGAAAGGCAGTCCAGAAAGAACAAGAAAACCAGCGTCGAATAAAAGAAGATGAACGAAAAGAGTTATATGAACAACAGATTCAAAGAGGTATACAATTAAATATTCTATCTTTTAAGCAAATCAGAATTATTGTTGTAAAACAGGTATGATTGACATTGACGACGAAAACGATATTGAAGTTGTAGCATCAACATCAACGTCTGTATCAAATCCAAATCCAGGTACATCAGGTATCTCCAGAGGTAAAACAATTTTTTTTACACCAAGACTGCTTTCAACTTTGGATAAGTGGAAAATCACTGATGGTGCTGCAGTTGGGTTTTCCCTATGCTTCTTTTTTATGTTTTGAGTATAAATTAAGAAACTTGTGTTTTTATTTCCAGATTCCACGTAGTTTTGTTTTGCACTGGGATGGTACAATGTTACCAGAAATTAGTGTCAGGGAAAAAGTTGACCGCTTGCCAATCATAGTCTCATCTCAAGGTATCGATAAACTACTTGGCATTCCAAAGTTAAAATCTTCGAGTGGAAAAGAAATATCAGATGCCGTGTTTAATTCAATAAATGAATATGAAATGCTTGATCTAGTTCAAATAATCTGCTTCGACACAACTGCTCATAATACAGGAGTTCAAAGCGGTGCTGCTGCTCTGCTTGAAGGAAAACTAGGTCGCGATTTATTATATTTTCCCTGCAGACACCATATTTACGAGTTGTTGATCCGTAAAGTGTTTGAAATTAGAGTGGCTACTACAGCCGGTCCAGAAGTGCTAATTTTTAATCGCTTTAGCAAATACTGGATTAATATTGTCAAATTAAATTACAAGAGTTGTTTAGAAGATGAACACATTATTACAGTATTGACTGCTGAAGAACGTGGAACAATTTTAAATTACTGTCTAGATAACTTAAAACAAGCTCATAGCAGACGCGACTACAAAGAATTATTGCAATTAGTTGTCACTTTTCTTGGTGGTACGGTGCCGAATTTTAACACCTTTCGTATACCTGGTGCAACTTCTCATGCTCGATGGATGTCAAAATGTATTTATGCACTTAAAATGTATTTGTTTCGTAATGAATTCAATATGACCAACCAAGAGTTAATCGGTATACGTAGTGTCTGTCTGTTCGTAGTTCGTATTTATGTAAAAGCCTGGTTTGGATGCACTAAAGCAATTGAAGCACCAAATCAAGACTTAAATGAAAGGGATATAGCTCTTGCTTTGCTACAAAAAATCAGCAATCATTTGTGGTATTTGTCGGAAGAAGCAGTCGGTCTTTCATTCTTCGATCCTAATGTAAGTGTTGCAATTAAAAAAAATGGTTCAGGCAATTAATGTTGAAGCAAATACAGAAAAATGCAAGCGAATAATAACTAATCCAACAAATATCGGCACATTTGCGCAAAAAGATTTAAGCGATTTTGTAAATTCCAATACACACGCATTCTTTGATCGTTTAGAAATTTCAAAAGAATTTTTGCAAGTCGATCCATCGGATTGGAATGAAAGATTTGACTACGCTCACGGATCACAAATTTGTAAAAACCTATCTGTAGTGAATGATGCAGCTGAAAGAGGCGCCAAATTCATTACAGATTATAATAATAAATTAACCCACAACGAAGAGGAGAAACAATTCCTTTTTCAGGTGGTTAAAGAATATAACATGAATTATCCCACTTTTAAAAAGACTTCACTATTAAATTAAAATAATATTAATGTTACTATGAGTATGTAATTAATAAAAATATTTAAGTTTATTCTTAATTTTCAAATAAATGTAAATAAAATAAAAAATATATATATTTTTGCCTTATTTCTCATAATAAAAACATAAAGGTGCTTGGGGCACGGCTAAAAATTATCCAATCGTTGTCAAATTTTTTTTTATGCTTTTTGGGACTAAAACGAATATTTTTAGCGCTTGCCGTAACATATATTCGAGAAAATAAATTTGTCCATATAAATAAGGACCGGTCTAGTATATACCCTGATTTAGGTCAAAGACTTATTCATTGCAAAGACTCTCGCAATGATGGGGTATTGGTTTGTCAGTCAACATGTCAGACCTTTTCGTTGCTTTTTTGTTTCTATTAGAAACTTCAATATAAATTATTAATATTTATGAAACTTATTCATAAAATTAATGAAGATTATTTATAAAATCTATGAACATTTTCATAAATCATATTATGAATAACTGTATTTCATAGTTTCTAATAAATGTTTCAAAATTGCTATGACACTTTTCTTTGATTTGTGTTTTATGAAACATATTTCATACATTTTATGAAGTGTTTCTGTGGCGACTTTTTAATGAACATTTTCACTGAGGTTAAGACAAAATCATAAATATTATGAAGACAATTCTTTCAGTGTATGGTTGAGTGTGGTTCTCCTTCTTTCGATTGCCAAAAAATGGCTCTAATGAAAATATTGCACAAAAAACTGCAACTTAAGATTAATTGTACTTAATTATGATCCCTTGGACTATTAAATGGTGTATAGTCACAACCTATTCTCCCTCATATCAATGTTAGATGTTCCATTATTATTTTTAAAAGGTTATTTTTGGAACACCTAACACACACAATATAAACTATTATCCTCCTTGCTCTTATAGTTTTACTACAATCAATGTTTTATATTTTTTTTTATTTTTAAAAGGCTATCTTTGGAACAGCTAAAATACGAATAAATACGTACGAGAGTTTCACAAACAGTATATGCAAATGAAGATTACAACTCAAATTTGCAATGCTTAATTTTGCATCAAAAAACTTGACAAAAAAACAACGAAGTTCTAAATAAAGTTTTTTGTTTGAATATATCCAAACTAGAATTTTGGATATATTTTTCTAAAATATTTTTTTTAATATGAAGTGGTGTTATTTCAATAGTTATCTCTCGTTTGACATCAAAATTTATTTAAAAAATTTTTTGGACTTTTGACCGTTTGTTACGTCTGTGCTTTGGATCAACCAAATGATTTCGTTTTTTTGGAATATTGATTTTTGTGTGCGATGAGCAAAATAATGACAACGTATATATTTTTAATGTACACATATGAAAAGAAAAAGGTATTATGGAATTAAAACATCCAAATCCATTCATCCACCAATTGTTTTCAGACGCAAGCTATTCTGACAATTGTACATGTCTAATATTGATTTTTTGGAAAATGCGCTAAATATTCACTATATTTAGCGGACGAACGATTATAAAAATATCCCAAATGAAATTTGTTCTCCCCTTAAGAAATGCTCCCCAAAAAATCACCAAAACTTTATATATCCCTTAAATCTGGGGAAAACAATATTGTATACTTGACATCTAAAACATTCACTGCCCATTCAAATTTGTCTTTCCAAAACGAGCCGAGGGTAGGGTGCCTTCTTCTGACCTTTTCCAAGTATAGCAGAAATATTGGTGGACATTTACAACTCACAGCTCAAAGAAGGTCTACATAGAAGCTTTTGTAAAAAGATCCCTAGCAGACCTTCCAACCTCTTCTGAAGGTTACCATCGCAGGACTGTAAATAACGCGCTTATTTGCAATACGCCTCTTAGTAGTTTCATTTCTCATATGTTTATATAAGTAACTAAGCATTATTGGATTTCATTCAAATAAATTTATAAACACTCTCTTGTTGTTGAAGAAAATACTAATCAACCAAGACTAACCTTCCTTATTGTCACCAGAAATTGAAAAAGAGGTAACAAACACGCAAATGGAGTATTGATTACGGAACACTTGACTTAAATAAACAATTTGACAACATTTTAGACTTCCTCGTCTTAATGTAACGATTTTATTACGAAAATCAATAAAAAATTTTATGAAAGATAGCGATATTTTGACATTTGCATTTTATATACCTATCAAATTTACATATGACTGAAGTGCATAATCTCAGCAAATTATGGGTCTTTAGGTCCACAAATATAGAATTCATTAACACCATATGAACTTCATAATTGATTGTTTTTTCGTTATTTTATATTTCAGGTGACGTTCCAAATCATAATTTTTTATTGAAATTTATTTATCCAATATCCTTTGACTACTCATATCTGACTATTTAGCTTCGAGTGTATGACAGTGAATTTATTGTGTCCTTTATCTGTCCGATGACCAAAAACAGTTCCGAACAGGTCCACAACGTTAAATAATTTGAAAAATAAAAATATATATATAGAATTCTCAAAGAAAGTGCTCCAGTTAAGTACCTAAAGGGTGATTTTTTAAGAGCTTGATAACTTTTTTAAAAAAAAAACGCATAAAATTTGCAAAATCTCATCGGTTCTTTATTTGAAACGTTAGATTGGTCCATGACATTTACTTTTTGAAGATAATTTCATTTAAATGTTGACCGCGGCTGCGTCTTAGGTGGTCCATTCGGAAAGTCCAATTTTGGGCAACTTTTTCGAGCATTTCGGCCGGAATAGCCCGAATTTCTTCGGAAATGTTGTCTTCCAAAGCTGGAATAGTTGCTGGCTTATTTCTGTAGACTTTAGACTTGACGTAGCCCCACAAAAAATAGTCTAAAGGCGTCAAATCGCATGATCTTGGTGGCCAACTTACCGGTCCATTTCTTGAGATGAATTGTTCTCCGAAGTTTTCCCTCAAAATGGCCATAGAATCGCGAGCTGTGTGGCATGTAGCGCCATCTTGTTGAAGCCACATGTTAACCAAGTTCAGTTCTTCCATTTTTGGCAACAAAAAGTTTGTTAGCATCGAACGATAGCGATCGCCATTCACCGTAACGTTGCGTCCAACAGCATCTTTGAAAAAATACGGTCCAATGATTCCACCAGCGTACAAACCACACCAAACAGTGCATGGATGCATGGGCAGTTCTTGAACGGCTTCTGGTTGCTCTTCACTCCAAATGCGGCAATTTTGTTTATTTACGTAGCCATTCAACCAGAAATGAGCCTCATCGCTGAACAAAATTTGTCGATAAAAAATTTCGAACCGAACACTGATTTTGGTAATAAAATTCAATGATTTGCAAGCGTTGCTCGTTAGTAAGTCTATTCATGATGAAATGTCAAAGCATACTGAGCATCTTTCTCTTTGACACCATGTCTGAAATCCCACGTGATCTGTCAAATACTAATGCATGAAAATCCTAACCTCAAAAAAATCACTCTTTATTATGTATTCAAAACACACAACTCCATCTAATATCTACCGATCATTCCCATGTGATCACATTTAATCAATCAATTGCTCATCCATTATAAATTTGTACAATTTGAAACATTTTATTGCTAATTGGTAAATACATATGTTCATTCATATTCGCATTTAAGCTGACTTTATTCATGGTAATTTCCTCCATTATATCATTAAGGATACGCACTCACACACCCACTCAAACATGCACAAGGAATGATTTGAACAAATCCAGGATCAACAAACATACGCACACACTCCAATGGACTCAAACACTTAGGCTCGGTCACACACACACATACACACTCGTATGCACTCAGACATATCGAAGAAATTAACATATTAACAACGTCATAAAGTATTTGGCTTACAGAATTTCAAATGTCCAAAATTAAGGTTACCAAAACATAAAATCCAATTTAATGGGCCATATAAATATGTCAAAGTTTAAGAGCTGTATGAATTGTGCTCGTATGTCCTTGTTGTTGCTACGGCTTCGGCTGCTGCTGGCTGTGCTCGTACTTCCATTAAAATGTTTGATAGAGAATAATCTAAACATTTTTGCGTACAATCATCCACAAATCCCCTTCCATTTGCCACTCTATGGTCATGTGGCACGAAGATACCGACAAACGGAGATACTTTCACATGAGCTCGGCACATCCATAAACATCGACCAATTGACCACTAATTTGTACATAACTTCAAAGTGGCCCAAACATACACACTCATCTCTATCCACACCCACCCACATACTCGCCCAAACTCATAGACTGCCCAAGTACGCAATTTTTGCAACAGTATTCTTTGGTATCATACATTAAGGCCATGTCATAATTCACAATTTTTGCTGTGTATGTGTGTTTTGTGTCCACTCCCAGCCAACCGACCCACCGACCGACCGGCCGACCCAGTGAGCAGCCGGCTTTCAATACAATTCGTTATGCATAAAGGACACAAAAATGAAACAAGTTTTTGCTGGTAACATACATAAATATCCACAGCAACATTAATGCCTACGAATGGTTTTATACACAGTGACCTTTAAAGCTTAAAGCCTCCGTCTGTCTGCCTTCCCACAAACTCCCACCATAGTACTGGCCTCCTCTCGACATCACACCCAATTTTCGCTCGCTGTTGGTTGTAATTTTTCTTTCCAATGTGTTAATATCTTTGATTTTGATATGAAATTTATGTTCGTTTATATTCGCAGTCCGGACAAAACACTGTCTTCCTCCCCTAGCTACCGTAAAACTCATTTAAAGCGTTCCTCCGAAATTGTCGGACGTACCCCGCGCACCCCCTATCCATGTCAGCCACTCGAAAAACAGTCATCAGCACAGCTTGGGATTTTCATCGATATATTTTAGCGTTCATGTTCATTCCGTAACTAACAGTGACACCGGAAATCCTAACGATAAATGTTACATGTTTGTTATCCTTACGAAACAATGCTTACGTTACGTTACTCGCTCATCTGTTTAGCATCGCATTACAAGCAAAACCATTTGTATGGCTTTGTTTTTCGGCGTACACTCAGCGAAAGTGTCAGTTTATTTGCGGGCAGTAGATATGTATTTGTAATACTGAACAGAGCAAAAGACATTTAAAGATACACTTTGGTATGTACTTCGATGGAGGTGTATCGTCTTTAACTTTAAATATAAAAATTGAGGTACAAAAATAAAAACCTCTTACTTAAAAAATACCAAAATATCTATAGGTAAACTCAGTTACCAGGCATAGGATGCATCAGATCCATGAGCACTGCAGTGCTCATTTAGGCGATGGTTATCAAATAATTGTAGTTTTATTATAAATGATCGGGCCACATTGATAAGCTCATATATCTTATAAAATCAAATCAATATATCTGAAGCGGACAAACAATTTTTGGATTATAAAGAAAAATTAAAATTATAAAAAAATCGTTTTTTGTGTTGTCATTTATTTTGGTTTAAGACCATAGGTTGTGCTGAAGTCTTCAGCAGAACCCAAAATTAGCAAAAACAAGTAAAAACGGCGTTAAGTACGACCGGGCCGAACATTATATACCCTCCACCATGGATTGCATTCCACAGAGGTTGTCGGTTTTCGTAGAAGTGCAGTAATATTACAGGAAAATATATATATTTTAAATAGCCAAACCAAAACAAATACAAATGTTGAAAAATTAATTTTATAAATAAATATAAAATATTTATTATTTCAAACCACGCAAGGCTACCAATACGACAATTTAAAAAAAATAAATATTCTTATATTTATATTTTCAAAAAGCTTAAATGCCATAAATATTGGTAGATAGTGGGTGCTACAGTTGGTTGTATTTCCATTCTATTTTAATTCCAAAAATACAAATTTTGAAAATCCATTATCAGACGTACATTATGCAAAATAACCTAACTTCATGATTCAAACAATTTTTGCCGTAAAAGAAAAAGTAAAAATTTGGAAAAAAAACTTTTTATTTTGCGTGTTTATGCAGTCAGAGGAATGTATACACCGAATCCCATGATTCCAGCTGCGCCCATTTGGTTGGCAGCGTTTTAAGCCCCTTGACGTTTCTACGCAATTAGAATTTCATCATTCTAGCTGTAGTCGTTTAGTTGGTACTATTTTTATCGCTCTGTACCATTGCATCCCTTGAAAGTACGAATTTCGAAAAATTCGTCTATTTTACGTGTCTACGCAGTCACAGGAATGTATACTCCGAATTTCATTATTCTAGGTGTAGCCGTTTGGTTGGCACCATTTCTATCCCTCCGTACCCATTGTATTCCTTGAAAGTACGAATTTGGAAAAAAACCTTTTATTTTTCATGTCTACGTAGATAAAGGAATGTATACTCCGAATTTCACGACTCTAGTTGCGGCCATTTGGGTGGTACTATTTTTATCCCCTTTTTCTATGTTGACCCCAAAAAGTACGAATTTCGAAAAATCAGTTTATTTTCCGTGTCTACACAGTCAGAGGAATGTATACTCCGAACTTCATTTCAACTCTAGCTGCGGTCATATGATTGGTACTATTTTTATCCCATTTTTTTCATTTTAACCCCAAAAAGTAAAAATTTTGAAAAATCCGTGTATTTTACTTGTCTATGTAATCAGAAGAATGTATACACCGAATTTCATTATTCTAAGTACAGCAGTTTGGTTGGTACCATTTTTATCCCTCTATTACCCCTTTAAAAGTACGAAAAAAATTAAAATTATAAAAAAATCGTTTTTTGTGTTGTCATTTATTTTGGTTTAAGACCATAGGTTGTGCTGAAGTCTTCAGCAGAACCCAAAATTAGCAAAAACAAGTAAAAACGGCGTTAAGTACGACCGGGCCGAACATTATATACCCTCCACCATGGATTGCATTCCACAGAGGTTGTCGGTTTTCGTAGAAGTGCAGTAATATTACAGGAAAATATATATATTTTAAATAGCCAAACCAAAACAAATACAAATGTTGAAAAATTAATTTTATAAATAAATATAAAATATTTATTATTTCAAACCACGCAAGGCTACCAATACGACAATTTAAAAAAAATAAATATTCTTATATTTATATTTTCAAAAAGCTTAAATGCCATAAATATTGGTAGATAGTGGGTGCTACAGTTGGTTGTATTTCCATTCTATTTTAATTCCAAAAATACAAATTTTGAAAATCCATTATCAGACGTACATTATGCAAAATAACCTAACTTCATGATTCAAACAATTTTTGCCGTAAAAGAAAAAGTAAAAATTTGGAAAAAAAACTTTTTATTTTGCGTGTTTATGCAGTCAGAGGAATGTATACACCGAATCCCATGATTCCAGCTGCGCCCATTTGGTTGGCAGCGTTTTAAGCCCCTTGACGTTTCTACGCAATTAGAATTTCATCATTCTAGCTGTAGTCGTTTAGTTGGTACTATTTTTATCGCTCTGTACCATTGCATCCCTTGAAAGTACGAATTTCGAAAAATTCGTCTATTTTACGTGTCTACGCAGTCACAGGAATGTATACTCCGAATTTCATTATTCTAGGTGTAGCCGTTTGGTTGGCACCATTTCTATCCCTCCGTACCCATTGTATTCCTTGAAAGTACGAATTTGGAAAAAAACCTTTTATTTTTCATGTCTACGTAGATAAAGGAATGTATACTCCGAATTTCACGACTCTAGTTGCGGCCATTTGGGTGGTACTATTTTTATCCCCTTTTTCTATGTTGACCCCAAAAAGTACGAATTTCGAAAAATCAGTTTATTTTCCGTGTCTACACAGTCAGAGGAATGTATACTCCGAACTTCATTTCAACTCTAGCTGCGGTCATATGATTGGTACTATTTTTATCCCATTTTTTTCATTTTAACCCCAAAAAGTAAAAATTTTGAAAAATCCGTGTATTTTACTTGTCTATGTAATCAGAAGAATGTATACACCGAATTTCATTATTCTAAGTACAGCAGTTTGGTTGGTACCATTTTTATCCCTCTATTACCCCTTTAAAAGTACGAATTTGGAAAAAATACTTTTATATTATGTATCTACTCAATAAGACGAATGTACACACCGAATTTCGTGTTTCTAGCTGTTATCGTTTAATATGCACCATTTTTATCCCTTTTCTGCCCCATTTCACCCCCTACAAATAAGAATCAATTTATGGTGCACGTTTTTGCTATAAGGGGAATGCGCATACCAAATATCAAGCAAATATAAACAAACATATTCAAAAACATGGGTAAAAATTATGGGTATTGTTAGTACTTGTGAGGGAATTTTTTTCCCTTTGGTCCGATTTCGCCCCGTTTCAATGCCAACCGACCTACGACTATAAGACGCATTTATGGAAAATTTGAACGTTCTAGCTCCTTTCGTTTAGATGCTAGCGTGCTTTCAACAGACGGACGGACGGACGGACATTAGGGCGTACCTCAAAAAAAAAGTTCGCCGTACACCTTCGAATATGAAGTATTATTGAAAGGTAGTTTCAAAAAAAAAATTTTTATTTTTTTATGCCGAACGTAGGGGTCGCGCTTTTACATTTTTCTATATAACTTGTATTTATAAACGGATTTTAAAGTGTGATACATCGATGTTTTTGTCTCGACGAGGCCGATTTTTTTGTCTTTGAAGTCATTGAGCTCAAGCACCCCCTTCTGGTACTTACCCATCATTTCTCAGTTGCTACTACCCTAATGTACCACTCTAATAATCGAAAATTAAAGCTCGCATAAAATCATGAATCATGTTTGAGCTCAATGACTTCAAAGACAAAAAAATCGGACAAAAACATCGATGTATCACACTTTAAAATCCGTTTATAAATGCAGAAGTTATATAGAAAAATGTAAAAGCGCGACCCCTACGTTCGGCATAAAAAAATAAAAAAAATTTTTTTGAAACTACCTTTCAATAATACTTCATATTCGAAGGTGTACGGCGAACTTTTTTTTTTTTACTTGTAACCTGGTACGCTCTAACGGACATGGCTAGATCGTCTTAGAATTTTATGACGAACAAGAATATATATACTTTATAGGATCTCAGGTCGATGACAAATGAGGGTAGGGTCTCAGGTCGATGACAAATGAGAAGCGCTGATAAACAAAATATTCCACCGAACTAAGTCGACACACTAACACATTTGTCATATGTGATCGCTGGTACTAATATGAACCCTGATTTAAGTCAAAGGCATACATTCGATGCGAAATTTCTGAGGAGATGGGGTAACGCCCATCGAAACTGCGCAGTCAACTTTTAGCTGCAACAATAAAGGTTTGCCGATTTTTGTACTGGTAAGGAATGCCGATTTTGCTTCTGAACAATTTAATTTCCAATTTAAAATTTAAATTAAATTAAAATAACATTCATTTTTATTTTCAGGTTTATGTTTGACATTTGCAAAATACAACGCTATACGCTCGAACGAAATAGGGATATATTGCAAAAGTTACTTGCAAAGTAGTGAGTCTTTAACGCAAACTTTAAGAAATTTACGTGGAAAAATTTCCGTGCTGCAGATGAAGTTCATTTTCATCTCGGTGATGATGTTAATAAGCAAAATATTTTAACCGAACCAACACTGTGCATTGCAGTGCATTGCGTTGGCGGAAGGAAGATCAGGTATTGGAAGGAGGAATGTCGTAAATGGAGGGAAATATATTTGCCGGAAGTCGATACCATATACGGATAGTACGGGCTAAGAACGAAATTATTCTGTAATGTGTAGTGCGGCCGGTTGTCCAATCGACAACAAATGGGTGAGCGTACCTGGAGAGTTGCGTATGTCTACCGAACGATCTCACGGGCGCTATAAGATCACGAATTTCCGAAGAACAAACACCATGAAAGTATCGATAGAACAATGACACACAACCAACATTACGACGCTGTTCAAGGGAGACAATAGAATTGGATATCCTACCGTCACCTATCAACACCATCGCTCTCCTCAGGACACGGTCAAGTAGCTCAAGTGATGAAGCTGGAGCACCCGACCATATGTGGGAGTATAGGAGATCTTTGGTATAGATATTGAGAAGATCAGAGGGTGTGGCATATTTCTTACATCGGTTTTAAAAAGCCTAAACATTTGAATGCTTCTTTTGACACATGAAATACATGTTTTGTCCAACGAACATCACGTTGTATTTTCATGCCAAGAACATCGAGAGTATTTCGATTGCTCAATATCTATACCGTTGCCGCGTATGAAGTTCAGCGAACCCACACGTACATAGCTATTGAGAAGACAATGCATCCATAACGAGTCACTGTTTGGTGTGGAGTATGGGTTGTACTGAAAAATTGGGTTGATCGGAAGAGGTACTACCAGCCAGTCGTGGTAGTCATACGAATGATGTTGTGTTCCATTATTAAATGACAAAGTTCAATCTTTCCAATACCAATACCTTTTAATAGCCGATTCTAATTTAAAATTTTAAATGATCCACCCTATATTCACAACAATTTATTTTATAATGTTTTTCAATATATGCTGACGGTGAACTGCTATGATTTTCCTAAACATGTGACTTCACATGACATACATTAAATTATAGTATAGATAGAACCGCGATACACATCGCATATTAGGACGGTAATCCAGAGAGATAATATAATTGGATATCCAAACATTACCCTCCTCTGAATACTGTCATAAAAATGTATTGCCTTTTAAAATATATTCAATAAAATAATGTTTTGAAAATGAAATCATTCAAATGGCCTCCGCGGACTAGTTAATAAGACCTCGCACCGACATGATTTCATATTCATTTGATTCTGATGCATAGTGCGGTTAAAAATATCTTAACGCCGTCGTGGTGAAACCACATACCATCTAGGTCCATATATTGGAATTTCGTTTAGTTCATGGATAATAGCTGCTCTTGAGGTGTCCTGTGGTATTAAAAATTTTAATTATGTGTTTTAGCTGTAGTACTTATTCAGTGTGTTTCACTTTCTCCAGTATAAAACTATAATCGCGAGGGCGATGTCTTGGCATTTATAAATATTGATATCATGAGTCTCAGTTAATCATTGCAAAAATAAAAAGCTGCTTTTAGCTAATGAGAAGTATTGATCTATCCAACGGATCCGGCCGATTTTCTCATTTCTATTAATAACACTGTACAACAATTTCAAACTTTTTCCAGAATTACGGGGTTCTGACAATAAATTCTTAAAGAGGAGACTAAAAAATATACGTATGTCGGCGTTTTGACAGATCACATCGGAATTTCATTATATAGACGATTAAAGTTTCCCAACTCTGGCCTCTTCTTACGGCATATCGGTGTATAAAACTATGTTTTCTTTACATCTGAGACATAGGGTATGTTCAGCAACTTTGTAGATAACGACATGGTGAATATTTTTGTAGAACATATTAACCCTCTAACCCCTCATAACGGCATTTTTTTGGCTTTATTTTAACAAATTGTAAAAAACAACCCGAAAAGGCGGAAGGGCGGGGATGAAATGTCAGAACACACCAAAACCCAAAACTTAACACAAACGCCAAAAATCAATCAAATTCAAGATTGCCCATTAAGGGTTAATTTAGTTATTGTTCATTGGGGGTGGGATAGTGCACGACTTTTGGATTTTGATATGCTAGAACGCCCTATTTTCTGAGGTTCGGAAATAAAATTCAAGAGCCAAAAAATGGTGGGATGTGTGTAAGTGGCGGCTCATCGGGGTCAAAAGTAAGTGGTAAGAATACAGGAAAATTCCCAAACCTGCCTCGGAGTCGCACCCATAGGAATTAAATGTAAGACCGACACCCATTAATTATCCCTCCCCAACATTTATTTCGAACACACAACTCGTTAAGGGGGCTGCCATACAAAAAAATATTTTTTTTTATAAAATGTGGGGTCAAATGTTCAGCCCCAATATGTTTTCAGAACACACCTACCCTCCATGGGCAACCCTTAAGGCGGCCCCCATACATTTGCCTATTTCTTATTTTTTATTAAAGAAAGGCCCAAATCTGCCCCGCAGTATGTTGAGCAGGCAAAATTAATTGTGGCCAGCCTTATACTTTTCCCCTCTAGGAGCAAAGATGAGGCCAGAGTTGGGAAACTTTAATCGTCTATAAAATGAAATTCCGATGTGATCTAAAAAAACGCCGACACACGTATATTTTTTTGTATCCTCTTTCAGAATCCATTGTCAGAACGCCGTAATTTGTTTCGTGTTGTACTGTGTAATCAATGTCGCTTGTAACATATATGTAGTAAGTCGAGAAAAAAAAGCTGCAATTATTGCAAAAAACGCCCGGATCCATTATATCCTGCGAATATGAAAATTGTGCAAAAAATATGCAATTTGTACCGAAATACCCACATATTTGTTGAAAACGATCGTTCTTCCAAAACACATGGACCAAGTTTAATCCTAGTAATTTTGTTGTATAAGCTGGCGTGTAATTTTCTATTTAAGCGGGAAGATCATTATTTACAACTTTGGTGTCTTCGGTGACCCCCAGTGAAATTTTCCTACAAATTTTTTCGTAGAACATTTTAATCCTTAAATGTACTTTTTGAAACAAATTTTTTTGATTTTCAAAAAAATGACCCTCTTTATGGGTCAAATTGATCCATAAAGAGGGGAGTTAGACGGTTATGATCGTCGCCAAAAATTATCCTCAAAAAATTCGGGCAATAAGAATTCTGTTAGACATTAACATACAACACTTTTTCTCGCTTAGTATAATGCTCTCTTCGACCAAAAAATGAAAACTTTGACCCACTATAAGTTTATTCTGCAAAAATATATATAAAAATAGTCTACTCAACATGTCCTCTCAAAATTAGAGGGTCGCCATTCTGTTCCATTCAAAAAGTCTTAATTTGTTGGAGAGTGTAATTAGTCTTCGGAAAATATTTGAAAATGCTATGTTGAATGGAATCAACAACACCAAAAATGATCAAAAAATCCCAGATATCCTTTTGATAATATCTGTTTTGATAAATATCTGTTCCTTTCGTTCCTATAAGGAACATAATCCCTAAACAAATCTTCAGTGGAAACTATGCTATATTATTGATCACAATCTAGCTTTTTCTTTTCTTTGCATATCTATCCTACATATCTGTTTCCTACATGTGTTTGATGTATGGTTCGGGAATTCATTAAAAAATAATTATTTAAATATCAACATTAAAAAAATTAACGTAAAAATTGGAAGTTTGAGGCTTTCTGAGTTTTTATATTTTAATCGATATTAGTGCAATTTCAATTACTCTGTCCAACAGCATTTTTGGAACCGAGCCATTTTTGCAGAATGAAATTATTGTCCAGCTGGTCTATCTGATATTTCTTATTGTCAGAACTATATTGTGGAATTTTATGAGGATCATTTTTATGGAAGATGACCCATAAAAATCCCTTTTCGAGAAAATAAAAAAAGTCCTTTCAAAAAAGAAATTTATGGATTACAAAGTTCTACGAAAAATTTGCCAGAAAATATCAATTGGGGTCACCAAAGACACCAAAAAATTACTAGCGTTAACATTCGTCTACGTTTTTTGGAAGATCGACCTTTTTCGACAAAAATTTTGGGTATTTCGCTAGAGCATGATAAACGAAAAATACAAATTGGATATGTTTGCAAAATTATCATTTGCGCGGGATACATGGCTAAAATGATTTTCATTCATGACAATTTTGGTTTTTGATTTTCTAGCGATCTATCTGACGTATGCATGTGATTTTTTGCAAATGTCGCAATTGTTGCAAAAATCCAAAATTCGCCGTTGCAATTACATGTGTTTCTTCTTTTTTATCTGTGTTTCAGATATTCCCTACTTCTGTCACAAATATTCCCTACTTTGACAGCGATCTTATGCCAAAGAAATATTTTGATAAATGCTTGGGTTTTTCTAAAGGATCTTTTCACAATTTTTGACTTTACAGCCAATGTTTATCTGTGATTAATGATTATGAATATGACTGTAATTCATTTGAATGATTGAACCAAGTCGTTGGTAAGCTATTACAAATAATATCACTAACAGTGGTGATCCCTGTGGAATCAAATATAATGTAACACAAATCTCTTCAAAATGTTTACAATATCCAACAGGCATTCCACTTCTGAGTGTTGGCATAAATTTGTGTGTCCTTAGTAATGGGTTGTCCACGGACACTCGGGATGTGCCAGCGATGTCTATATATTTTGTATGAAAAACTCATACATTAATACACATTAGCTTGACCGCTTTTAAGTGTATTAGGTTCTAGAGTGAGTGAGTGTGTGTGTACTCGATTCGACTCGTATTGTTTCTTGCTGTTCCACAAGACCACAAAATGAAAACCTCGCATAGATACATACTCTCACACATAAGCGCAAACACAGCATCGCAAACTCACACACCAAAATGGTGAAAGTAGTCGTTGCACGGTGGGTCGAAGCATCTAGCAAATTGGTAGCAATTTTAGAAAAATTATTTTAAAAGTGAAATGCTTCGACACAGGGTAATTAATATCTCATCCTCAAGGATGATCTTCAGAAATGATGATGATATTATTCCGTCAATGGTTGTGTATGGTCCTTGAATATCCTATCGTCTTCCAAATCAATTAAATTAAAAATATGAAATTATAAAAAAAAAACATAATTTAAATTTCAACTTTAAATTCATCTGAATCGATTTGAACTAAAGAAAGAAAAATTCCTCCTCCACAAACCCTTACGTCAGACTGGTAGATATTTAAACAACTTCGACTTCATTTGATTATCACCACTGTGCACTGCTGGTCCACATTTTGTTTGGATGTGTGTTAACATTGTTTGTGTACTTGATATTTTGGAGGGTTGAGTTGTTTAACTTTCCCAAGCTCTCTCCTTAACTCGCCATAATCAATGGCTGTTGTTCAAGTCTTAATGTGTCCGATATGTGTACAATTGGCTGGTTGCTTGGTTGGTTGGTTGGATGGCTGGCCGGCTGGAGACGTTGCTGATGCTGCTCCTGGTGATGATGATGGCGGTGGTGGTGGTGATGTTGTGACGCAGAATATATGTAGTTTCGTTGAAGATTTTCTAAAGCCTAAAGGAAATAAACGATTTGTTTTATAGGGGATATTGAACATTTCAACAAATCCTTTTATTGATGATTGTAATATTACGCTGGGGTTTGAGAGTGTTTGTGTTTATTTCGATGTTGTTATTGCTTTTGGTATAAATCTATAAATATGTTCATATGTTTACGACAAAATGTTAATATTGACTTTAAGACGTTATATGATGTGGTTTTCAGGTGGAAGATTTTGTTTGTATAAATTTTGAATTTTGACTTGAATTTTAAGCGAATGCTAAAAGTTATAGGAAGAGTAAAAGCAAATTAATAAATTTGGAATGGCATCGCATCAAAACTGTGAAATATTATCAGTACAAAATAGAAAACATTATGTTTAGAATTATAATGCTGATTTCTTGCAACCTTTTCGTACGATGCATTAATTCTGCTACAAGTGGGTGAACAATTACGCCACGTAAAATGTTTTGTGGAAATTTTTAATAAAAATTTGTTGTTAAAATTAATTTTAAAATTAGATTTTTTGCCAGTTTACGGTAAAAACATATACATTGCCAAATTTTGATTCTTGATTGAGATATGGCTGAAATCGACCAATCGAGTTGTATTCTTTGATTTTCAATGCAGTTTTTGGAAAATTCACGTTGCCATTGAATATTTTAACTTTCTGTATCTGGACTGAATTTTGTTGTCTGTTGTTATGCTCGCTTTTTCCAAAGTCACTTATGTAGCTGATGATTAAACTCAGTTTTTTGTTAAATTTTTTAATTTGTAAATTTAGTTTTCTAGAAGAATACAACATATACCAATTGTCTATGAGTTTGCTATCATTATTTATTTTAAACTTTCCAATTTATCATCAGTTTCCAAGTTATTGCCAGAAGATTAGATTATATTTATCCCCTATTACATCCATACCTATGTTTTAGTATGAATTGTAACATTGGGAAATATTCGAAATATTTCCAAGAGCTTTGGATCTATTAGTACTCTTATTTAAAAGTTGTATTCAAAATAACTATTTTCCAAAACATTTTTAAACAGCTAAAATTATTGCTATAGCAAAACCAAACAAAGCTAAGACGGATCCTAACAGTTATAGACCGATAAGTCTCCTGAGCAATATTGGAAAATTGTTTGAAAAAATTATTCATAACAGAATCAATGAGTTTGCAACTGACAATAACTTAATAGCAAAAGAGCAATTCGGGTTCAAAAAGGGACACAGCTGTATCCAACAGGTGAACAGAATCATAAACACTATTTTGCTAAATAAAAGAAAAAAACTATCATCCGGTCTCATATTGTTAGATGTGGAAAAAGCGTTCGATACTGTTTGGCATAACGGTTTGATTTACAAAATGTTACAATCCAATATTCCAAAATATCTTTGCAAATTAATGTTAGAATTTCTGGATGAAAGAAAATACCTCGTATGTGTAAATGGGATTCACTCTTCGCCGAAAACAACAAATGCAGGTTTACCTCAAGGATCGGTACTTTCGCCTTTACTGTACTCTCTTTATACGTCAGATTTTTCATCGCCTACCTATGTTGGTACGGCATACTATGCGGACGACACAGCCCTGATAACATCAAGTAAATTGACATCAGCTCTACTTAAGAAATTGAAAAATGGTTTGGCAAGTTGCAATAAATACTTTCATAAATGGAAAATTAAAATAAACCCAACAAAGACACAAGCAATCATATTTCCATTTAATAAATCACCGAAGAGAAATCTGAATCGTAACCTTAAGTTCGGCAACGAGGAAATACAAATAGTCAACGATGTCAAATACCTTGGAGTTTTTCTGGACAATAAGCTAAATTTTAGTAAACATATCAACGAAACTGGTTAGAAATGTTCAAAAGTTATGAAATCACTCTGGCCATTAATCAGTTACCGCTCTTCGCTTAACTTGAAAAACAAAAATCTCATCTTTAAAGCTGTTTTAAGGCCAATGTTATCATTTGCTTGCCCCTTATGGTATAAGGCCGCCAGAACACATATCAAGAAATTACAAATAATTCAAAACAAGTGCCTTAAAATAATTCATAACCTACGTTGGAGATATTCTACAGACCTGCTACACAGTAGAAGCGGTTACGAGAAAATTCCTGACTTTATATACAGGCTTAGCCAAATATATTATAACGCTAACGCACAGTCTACTTATCCACTGATAAGGGCTTGTAGAGAACTCTCACTATAATTTTGGACATCCTATAGAACAGAAATCACCAAATAGATAACTATATGTAAAAAATTGTTTACCTCCTTGTAATCTTTTGTTATACATTACTGTTTTCTAATAATATTTGAAATTTTTATATTCAAATGAAGGTTTTCCCTATTTTTCCTTCAAACCCTATTTAAGTAAATTCTACAAAACTATAATATAATATCTTAGTATAAAATTCTAAACCATGTAAATATGTATATATAAACAAAATGTTAATAAAGATGAATTTATAAATTGAATTGAAAAAAAAAACAAAGCTTAATCCTTGACCTATAATGTGTTTCTTTTTCCGGTTGACAGCACTCTAACGCAAAATATTGCGGCAAATTAAAATTACTTAAACTCAAACTAATGCCGGACGAATGCTTGAAACGACAAAATGATACCCCCAAAACGTTTCTAAACTATCGGACACTGTTATGTTAACCCGTTTTGGTTACTTTTGGTTCACATCGCCCATATATATATGCCTAAGCTTTTGTATGAGATTTACGTAACGTCAATTTTATGCATGCTATGCATCAACATCAAATTCAGTTCACTGGGGCTACAGGGCTTCGTAACAACAAATTATCTGCAATTTAAACTACGCAACGGACAACGGACACAGACTTCAGCTGACATTTGAAAGTCCATATTAATTATACGTTCGGTTTTATAGCCAAGTTCGGATAGTATAACCAATTAACATACATTACAATTAACTTGGCAATTTTATGGCACCACCATCAGAGAGTAGCCAGAGAATCTTAATCAGAGTTTATGCTCATGTCAGAGTAGATAGGTACATACATACATCGATGAAAGTAATTACAAATAATATCACATTTCTATAAATTTTGGCCAAAATTGTTGGCTCTTAACAGTCACTCGCATAATTTCCTATTCACAGGCACAGACATACATACTCATAAAATATCATGATGCGATAAAACACATATACATACGCACTCACAAACCTTTTGGTCCTGTGGCAGTCCATTTATGAAGGTAGTAAATATCAAAGTTAACCATAAAATCATTATCAATACCATCATTATTGTCCTAAAAGTTAATGTCCTGCCAACCAATACCGACAAACGTTAGTTATCTCAGGCCGTGCTTTTGTCTGGATAAGGGTTTACGGTGATAGCGCATGAATGGTGTTGCTTTTATTTAGTATCCTTGTATGCGGAATTGTGCATACGCATATGAAGGCATCAGAGCAGGAGAGAACAGAACAAAGTTTGATAAAAAATTTATTTTTCCATATATATTTCTAAAATAATACTGAATATGATGATGTAGTACTGTAGTTATAATAACTTAATTATATGTTCAATTATTTTTTATTATATAGAAAATTCTCGAATTTTGATATCGTACTTTTTTCGCTTTATCAACAACACTTTCTAATTATACCCTCCACCACAGGAAGGGGGTATACTAAGTTTCGTTTACAACACCTTGAAATATCGACCCGAGACCCTAGAAAGTATATATTCTTGATCGTGATATAATTCTAAGACGACCTAGCCATGTCCGTCCGTCCGTCTGTTGAAAGCGATGCAAACAAACATTTTTTATTTATATTGTCCACTTTAAGTGATTCAGATAATTTGAATAACAAATAAATTGAAATTATTTGAAAAGTAAAAAATAATTTTAATATAAAGTATGGATTTTGAGAAGGATGAAAGTGGCCTAAGCCAGTGCACCCTCTGAAAGTAGAGGTTCCCTTAGAAGTACTAACGTTGTCGATTTTGTATACCATCTACAGAGTATGAGGGTATATATCATTTGGAACAGAAAAACAGTTAACTCAATGCGTTACGAGTGACTTAAGACCCTAGGTATGTTTGGACCAAATCCGTTTTTTCTCTTTAGCCCGCCCTTGTACCTCTCACACAATTTTCTCTATTCTAGGTAATATTAAATCCTTTATAATTTCTATACTGGGATCTACTATGACTTGATATTTGATCATGTTTTTACAATTGTTTTATAAATGTGGAATACAAAATATTAAAATTAATTCCTTATAACTTCCGTATATATGTTCTCTAAGAGTGAGGGTATATATAAGTCGGATTAGCCGACTGAAGCTTGATTACTTGTTTTATAAAAGTTCGATATGTAAAAGGATTTTCTCAGAAAAAAAATGTGTGCTTCGGTGGAAAAATATTTTTTAATTAACTCAAACATAAAATATTGCATATCTCACAACGGATAAAGTGTGACTTAGACCAATATCATTCTAACTGGCACATTTATGGTATTTATGCTTTTTTGAAGATTATTGTCTTATATTTACTTTTTGAATTATTATTATATATATATTCCGATATATATAGTGTAATCGTATTGGTAGACTTGCCTTGAAATAATAAAAAATTATTTATAATTGAAAAAAAATATTTTTTCAATAATAATAAAAGGCATCTCCCAGTGGCCCGGACGCGACATTCGCACGCCTTAAACTACGCCAAAAACAAGAAAGAAACTGAAAAAGTCGATCAGCATTTTTGTGTTCTAAAGTGATTAAAGAGTACTACATTAAAAAAATGTGGTCAGGATTTAGTAATAATTAGTACAAAATTATAAACAATTGTACATTGAAACGGACGCCACAAACAACAGAAGTAATTTTGAAGCTTTTATAGAAGTCCAGCGATTTTTTGAGATCATTGATTTTCCATATATACATGTAAATGAAGGTCAGAGGTATTCGTAGATTTCTGAAATATGAGAATTATCTCTTACTTTTTTTTTTGATTAGGTACAACAGAAATACGGACGCTACAAATATTCCCACGCGTAGTAAAAAAAGTAGAAAATGTCATTGTAACACTTCAACTTTTAAGAAAAATAAAAGAGAACAAGTTAACTTTAAGTTTCATAATAAAAAACAGTTGTCGAAATGAGAAAAAAATAAAGTTAAAAGCTATTAGTGTGGTCTGATTTAATTTTTTGGTAGACCTTTTTTGGGAGATGTCCATATGGACAAATGTAGAAGTTATGACGCAAAATAATGAAAACAAAAAATTAACTTTTTTGATTGCTAAATTTTTTTCTTCGTTAAGATCCCAGCTATTACAAAATAAAACAAAATATTCTGTATATATATGCTCTATTCCTTGAATATATGTTCTAATCTGAAGGTGTATTTTTAAGTATTCATGTTACTAAAACAGTTTCTATTTTTTTTGTTTTTTTTATATTATTTTTTGGTTCTCTACTCCGTCTCTGAAGTCTTCCTATGTCAGAGTCCATAATCTATTATTAGCTGTATACAAACATAAAATTCGTTGGACGGATACCGTCTAAACAAAGCTTTGCCATTACATTCTACCGTGTGCCATTCGCATCATCCCATCCTCCTGCATCCATTGTGCTCCGGTTTTGTTATTTACTCCATTTTAGCTTGGCCATGGATTTATAAAACAAACTATTTTTGGGTTATAATATATGTACGTGTAAGTGTGTGTGTTTGTTCATAATCATCTCAGTAACTATCATATAGTTACTTAGTCGCGGTGATGCAAAAACGTACGTTATTTGTAAAGCATTTGGCGAAACGTTGATTGCTAAGAGTACAGTTTGTTTGGGCAAAAATTAGTCTAATGCATTGGTTTTTTTGCATTTCACATTGAAAATTTCCACATTATACACAAGGGGAGTCAAGTAAAAGGAAGACAAAACTTTAAAATGTTCAGCAGTACAGTATATGAGACGAAATTAAATTTTGTTAGTCAGTGTTAACGATAGAGGTGTAAGTCATGTCCCAGAAATCAAATCAATTACACTGCCTACCATATAATTCTGAAAGGGGATGTTGAGTAGATAAGAGTAAAAGTGGACAAATCCTGGATGTGAAGACAAAAATTGTGAAAAGTGCCTCTAGAAATACCTGCGTAATTTTCTATCATATAGGTAATACCAAAATATTTTTTGGCATATGATTGCTGGATAATAGGAAATATTTGAGACAGAATTGTTTCAGAAAACCAGATAGAGAAACTTAAGACAAATTCAAGTGCAACCACGATTTTTTTTATTTTTGCACCAATTGTAGTTTTTTTCACAACTGCCAACATGTAAGTTACGAGCGAAATTGGTCCTTAATACACGTGCAAAAAATCGTCAAAATCAATCGCGAAAAAAATTACAAAACAAAAATATCTACATACAAATCATTTCAGCCATATCTCAGGCGAAAATGGAGATTTACCACATACCCACATTTTACGTCGAAAAAGATCGATCATCCAAAAAAAAATGGATTAATTTTAACCCTAGTATCTTATTTGTATAAGTTGGCGCGTAATTTTGCCTTTTTAAGCGTGAAAAGCTTTATTTACAACTTTGATGTCTGAATTTTTTCGTAGGACGTTTTATTATTTTTAGAGGGTTAAGATCTTCCACAAAAATAATCCCCATAAAATTTCACATTATAAAGGGTTTTCCAACAAGAGGTGTTATTTTGGCATTCAAAGAAAAATTACATTTTTTGAGATAAATGATCGGATGTTTATTTTATAATAAAGAGGAAGGTATGCCGTTAATAATGAAAAAAATTACCGATTGGTGTAGAAATATGAACAATCACATAAATACAAGAAATATTTACACAGCACAGATCACACTACGAAACATAAAAAGAATTCACGTTACAAAATTAATTAGATTAAGACTAGGACATACCAAAGTTACTCATAAAATATATATTGACAATAGTTGTACAATCTCTATTGGACATATTTTGGATGAAAGTTAAGTATTTCATAATGTCAGAACGGACATTTTTGATGCGCTGAAACCTTCTAATTTGTTGGACCTTAATAGCGCTGGTGTTGTTAGTAAGCTATTGAAGTATATGGAAAGGACTGGTTTAATATGGGAAAGTTAATTCTAAGTTATGCTAATTCCTCCATTTTCTCACTAGGCAATAAGGCCTTAGATGCCAATGCCTAATTTTTCTTCTGGTTTAATATGGGAAATTTAATGAAGACATAAGTTAGGCTAATTCCTCCATTTTCTCACATGCCAATGCCTAATTTTTCTTCTTCTTAAATTTAGTTTGTAATTTTTAATTATAAGTTAAATTCTTCTAAATAAATAAATAATAATAATGAAAAACAACATCAGCCAAATGGCCACTACGACCATGCTTACAGGACCATATCCTTTTCATGAAATTTTCCATAACCAAATCGCAAAGTGGCTGCCCTATGTCCTCGATAGCCTCACGACTTCTATCTTTGAGGTCTTGAATCGACGCTGGGCTGTTGGCGTAGAGCTTATCTTTCACGTGGCCCCAAAGGAAGAAGTCGTAAGTTGTTAAATTACAAGGTCTCGGTGGTCAATTGTGATCACCCTTCGAGAGATAACACGGTCCGGAAACATTTCCCGTAAAAGAGCAATGGTTTCGTTGCTTGTGTGGCACGTAGCGCCGTCTTGTTGAATGTAAACGTTGTCCAAATCAATATCATCCAACTCCGATCATAAAAAATCATTAATCATCTCGCAATAGCGCAATCCATTCACCGTAACTATTGGTCTAACCTCATTTTCTAAAAAGTAAGGTCCAATGACCCAGCCGGACCATAAACCGCACCAAACAGTCACACATGAGCCCCAGATGCGATAATTTTGCTTGTTGACGTAGCCACCGAGGTGGAAATGGGACTCATCAGTCAAGATGATTTATTTGATTAATTTTTTTAGTGAATTTTAATAATTTCAATGCGTTGTTGAAGCGTGTATCGTTCCATTTTTAGTAATGGCGTAGTTTCTAATTGTTAAATGTCAAAGAATAAAAGCTTCAAAAGTGACAGCTACCGAAGTACCGGGTGATTCAAAATAATACCTCTTGTTGGAAAACCCTGTACTTCTGACCATAAGAATTCTCTCAGACAGTAACTTACAACACTTTTTTCGCTTAGTATAATGCTACCTTCGACCAAAAAATTAAAACTTTAAAAAGAAACGCAGACCACCTGGACTATAAGTTTATTCTGAAAAAAAATGGACTACTCAACATGTCCTTTCAGAATTATAGGGTTGTTATTCTGTTCCATTCAAAAAGTCTCAATTTGTTGGACAGTGTAATTAGCATTTGTTTATATTATATCACAGTACGACAGTACTTTTTGGAACTGAACAAGACTATATATACACATGAAACTAGAGATCGTATGTAGAAAAGCAGTGTACTCAGTTTTTCATTTGGTGATCTTTTGTCCTTTTTACAGGACTTTTAATTTCCAAACGATGTAGTTGTCTTAATTATTTATTTTCACACTTTTCAAGTCACACAAAGTTGACATGAAGGAGAAAAATATTTTAAATTCCATGTATAGAATGTGTGGTTGTTAATACTAAACTAATACTGACAGAAGCATGAAATTTGAAGTGTCGATATCCTAGGTAAAATTAAATCCTGTTTAATTTATATACTAGTGCTTGGAATCCACTATGATTTGATATTTGATCACGCCTTTTACAATTGGTTTATAAATATGGATGCTGGGACATGTGAAACGAACCAAAATTTTAATCCTTTTTAACTTCCATACATATGTTTTCTGAGAGTGAGGGTATTGTGTTGAAGTACTTGTTTCTTTTTCAGTTACAGGGACCGAAATTGGTCACTACGGACGTGAATTACTATATATTAATAAAATGTATTACAACAATTCTTTAATTTTCCCCAGATATTGATTTAGTGTAGATTTAAAGTACAAAATCAATCAAAAGGTATAGTCCTGTGAAACTGCTTTGTCACTTTGACAAGTTATCATAAAAAGACTCACACCACAACAGCGTCTCCAATTTATACAGCTGTATTGCAAAAACAGCGTTCTGTGAGAAAGGGTTAATGATGCGATTTCATTATTAGTTCGATTTCCGAATTTATTGCTTATTGCGTTTTTTTTAAGACGACAATACTATTTCGCTTGCAATTTTTTTGTTCTGTAAGTGCTAATTTTTTTCTATTTTTTGTAAAAAAGAAATAATTCGGATGCGTTTAGTGCCCTTCTAAATATTTTGGACCATGGCATTCCCCTGTAGATCCTCTCCAAAATCGCAAATTTTTTAATAAAAAAATTATTATTTTCAAAAATTCTCAAGTTGCAGAAAAGTCCCAATTGTAAAAGTTTTAGTATATATTTTTTAGCCTTATGTGTTGACTTTTTACACAGATAACATTTCCACACCCCTGTAACAACTAAAGAAATGACGACCATTTTTGGAAAAATTGATTATTTTGTAACAAATTCCCCCCTTTGGCAATTTGTCTGCACAAAACTTCTAAAACCTGTTTATATTACTCAAGGACTTTATAAATCCTTACACTCGCAAATTGCTTTATGTTACTTATGTTAGATCAAAATTGGAATATGCTTCTATGGTTTGGAGTCCATCACATAAACCGCATTGAACGATTACAAAAGAAATTTATTAATTTTGCTTTGTTTTCTATTAACTTCACTGATCCTAGGCCTTCTTATGAATCCAGGTATTTACTCATACATTTGGATACATTAGCAAATCGGCGCTCCAAAATGTCTGTATTATTTATTTTCAAATTAATTTCTTGAAAAATAGACTGTCCTTTATTGCTTAGTCGTATTGGCTTCAATATCCCTGCTAGGGATTTGCGTACTTGGGAATACTTTAACATACCTATGCATAGATGTAATTATGCTCTTAATGAACCTATTTTACGTGCTCTAAAAGAATGTAGTAATATAAATAACAAATTCGATTTAGATTTTTCATTTTCGCTGTCAAATTTTAATGAAATACTAGATTTATTTTACTCTTAGATTTAAGCTAGTCTGTAAGGATCATAATGTCCATAGACTGAAATAAATAAATGTTCTTTAAGAATTAGTTTTAATGAAATTTTTAGGTTAACATCTAATGAAGCATAAAAACTAATTGCCTATAAATTATCTCTTACATCTTATTATAAAAAGTGTAAATTTTAACCGTAAGATTTTCTTATATTCCAACAGACCTAGTTTTGGAAGTTTATACATTTTGAAAAGATGACTTAATTTAAAAAAGTTAAAAAAAGTGAAATAGAATTATCCATTGTAATAAATCGCTCAAAAATAATTTAATAATTTAATTAATAATTATTTTAATAATTTCGCAAATAATTTAGTTATCCAATTATTTTTTCGAAACCCAATGCACGAATTATGAAAGTAATAATTAAACATTATCCACAGACGTAGCCGCTAAAATAATAATATTTTTTATTCTGTTCCGCGATAGAGATTACGGAATAACTATGATTATACGGAGATATATTACCGACTGTCATAGTTTCAAGTGGATGCTGTCAAAATAATATATGATTATAAAAAAACTAATAGATTAACATTGTACTGAAGTGTGGGTAATTTACACACCCATCTCTGGGAGTATCAAATATAATATAAGAATGATATGGTGATATTTATTACAGAATACCTTCGCAGCGATTTTTATACTTCTAATAATTTTAATTAATAATTATATATAAATAATTATTATGGCTTTTAACTAATCCCATATCTAGTACTTGCCTTTCAATCAAATTTCAAAACCCTTTTTAAATAATTAACGTTTAAAAACTATTTCGAACATTTGGTTGTTTTGGTTTGCTAAAACTGCACTAATGTATTTAGAGCTTAACAAATATGTTGTTATCTATCGTTGGAATATTTTTGCAACACTTGACAAAGCAATTAAGAACCACATCATGGCAAACACATCACGGACAACACAAAAACTCGTATTCACTCCGAGTAGTTAGAGATGCACTGAGGAACTTTGGCCGATAGCAAAACCAAGTGAAAGTAAACAACCAAAAATAAATATCAACATAAAATCAAATGTAACACAACAATGAAAACCCCAAATTCCAAAAACCGCAAAAACTAGAAACCATTTTTGTAACAATAAAACATGACACATAAAGTTGCAGGATGCAGAGAGAAGTGTGAATGGTGTCGGTAAAGTGAAACATGTACAAATTTGGTGTTTTTCTTTCAATATCTGACACGTAATGTGATTTAGTAATTTTGAGCTAAGTGTGCACTCATTGACCCATTGAAATGCCCTGACTTGTAAGTACCCTATGTTATGAAAATGTCAAATATATTCAAATGTGACCAAAATTTATCAGACAGCGTTACAAGAAGAAAAAGTAACAAGAAATAATCCCTAATATTAGAAAATAATAATCCCTAATATTAGAAAATAATATTAGAAAATATTTGTCTAACTATTTTTTTGGCTGAAAATAACATAGCTTGTAAGCATATATTTTACTTACAAAAATATTGTTATAATTCCTATTTTCGTCGAAAGCACCCTTAATATTTGTACCATGATTTTAGGAACATAAGTTCGATCAGGCTCTTGGTAAATATAATTGCTACCAATATTACGAATTTCTCGTAGGAACAGTAGCTTAGGGACAGCCGCCAAATCGTCTTTGCAGACAAAAAATATCATAAAAAGAAAAAAATCGGAAAAATATATGTCGTAAACATTATAACATAAATATTTCATCAACAATGGCATATCAAAAACCTTTGTGCAAGAAAACTGACTCGTTTGTTAAAAAACGATCAAAAACACAAGCGTGTATTTAAATTGGACGAATTGCTCCATGATGCAGATACATCAACCTGCCATCTGCAGATCATGTCATGTGACTACGCTACATTAAATAATGCAGGTTAATTGGAAACTCATGCTAATTTTGAAGAAATGACTAAGTTTTCAGAAATAGAGAATTATGTTCAGACTTCATTTTCACTTTATCACTGAGGTTTAATTTATAAAAGACATCGGAGAGAAATTCGATGGCAAATGACAAATGTCATATTAATTGGAAAATCTTAAATCATATTACGGTGTTACTGGGAATAGTAGAAAATACAAAAATCTGTTGATCTAGAAAATTAAAGCTAAGCACGTGGGTGTTGTGGGCTCGATTCCCAGCAGAGGCTCTGGTCTGTCTCTGTAAGAACTAGCTACGATGGTCTTAGTCACCCGCCTCAATCCCTGGACCCAAAATTAGAATATAAATTTACTTTGTATTGTAATTCATTAAAAATAAATAAATAAAGCTAAGCACACATTTTTGGTCTATGCTCTACATTGGAACGACGGAAATGAGTGTACACAGTTTTACACCAACATACAAAACTGCAATTGTGATCACTATAATATAGGCCATAAGCGCTATAATAAAGCATGAAGTAGATATACCAGGGAAGTGATACTAGGTTTTGTAGAGTCAAATAAAAATCTATATGTGAAATTTTCCAAACACCCTCAAAATTTTGACTTTCGTTAAAAATACCTTTGCGGATTTTTTAGGCGGTAGCTTTGTTAATTACATTGTGCGAATTTTTTAAGTCATGGAAATATAACCATATTCGGACTCCACTACGTGATAAAAATCAAAAAAACTTGACCTTGAAGATGATTTTTTATACACTCCACGGGAGTATTATGTCTTTGTGCATTTGTTTGTAACACCCAAAAGGAAGGGAGATATACCCATTGTTAATTATACCGATCGGCTTAGAATCACTTTCTGAGTCGATTTAGCAATGCCCGTCTGTCTGTCCATCTATTGTTGTAATCACGATACAGGTCGCAATTGTAGCCAGAACCAAACGAAACTTTGCACAACGAAGTTTTTCGGGACAAGGACGAACGCTATTTAATTTGAAGAAAATCGGTTCAGATTTAGATATAGCCCCCATACGAATTTCACTCCCGATTTGACCCTTTTCACTCAAGAATCCACATATTTTAACAGATTTTTCCTCTAAATTCGCAAAACACCTTATATTTCAACTGGAAACACTTGAGGTAAAAATGTGTTAGATCGGTTCAGATTTATATATAGCTCCCATACAAATTTCGATCCCAATTTGAATTTTTCCACTCCAGAGTCCACATAATTTAACAGATTTTCTTTAAAATTGGCAAAACATCTTATATTTAAACTAGGAACACATATGGTGAAAATGGGTCACATCGGTTCAGATTTACATATAGCTCTCATACAAATTTCGTTCCCCCAGAAACCGCGTATTTTCAGAGAATTTCTTAAAATTGAGCATAACACGTTATACTTCAACAGGAAGAACTTATTGTGAAAGTTAGTCACTTCATTCCATGTTTGGGTATAGCCCCGATACAAATATTATTCTCGATTTGACAAGTTGGACCAGGTCATATTAGCCAGTGATTAGGAAACATAAACATTTTTCCCGTTTGCACTTTTTTACTGAATTGAATTGTATTCCGATAGAAAGTGGAGTGTATCATATAGTCGGCCCGCCCGACTATTGCCTTTCCTTACTTGTTTTTTGATTTTATATGTTCACAATTTTTGTTCTTTATGACAAGAGCTACAACTTTGCCTCAGAGAGTAAATCAAAATTCGAAAAAGTCCTTCTACATTTTCGAGGAACTACCTCGCTTTTTGATGTCCAGTCCCGTTTAAGTTTTCCATCCCGCAAAATCCTGCGTCACTTAAGAATTTCTTGGAAACCGATACTTTTTGTAAATATTTAATAAATTCCCTTATTCAAAATTTCGGCTATAGTTTTAAGGAAATCATTATTAATAGTAATTTAATCTAGACTTTGATCAAATGCTTCGTTGTTCAATCGATTAATTTAAAACATATATTAACAAGACAAGACATATAATGTCAAACAGTTTGTGAAAGGAAACCAACCAATGATGCTAGCTGTTATAAAAACCACATTCAATAATATAATCATTTGTTTAACAGGCAAACACGCACCTGTAGAGAGCTTTTTCTACTATTAAGCAAATATAGACCAATGAAATTGTAGCCTAATAGTAAGCTGCGCCTAATCCGCCATGGAGTGAATTTCAATGTATTTCCGATTCTAGGTTGTTGACATTGCGTATAAGTCAACCCACACGCGAACTTATCCGACTGTGTCCCTAAAAGTATTACCCATTGAAAATTAGCTTCATCTGAAAACATGAAAAATTTCCACGTAAATTTCTTACAGTTTGCGTTAAAGACTCACTACTTTGGAATTAAGTTTTTAATATTTCCCATTTCGAGCGTATAACCTCCCATTTTACAAAAGCCAAACATAAACCTGAAAAAAAAAAACAAGTTAGGAATGGCTAATATCGGACGGGGTCGACTATCCCATTCAACCATTTAGGATCAACATTTCTATTTGGGCTATATTTAAATCTGAACCGACCACTTTCACCATAGGTATTTTTAGTTGGATTATAAGATGTTCTAGAGCGGAAAAAGTAAAATCAGCAGCGACATTTGTATGGGGGCTATATCTAAATCTGAACCGATTTGCTTAAAAATTAGATAGCGTTCGTCCTTGATCCACAAAACTTACATCTGTCAATTTTTGTTAAGATCGGATTACAATTGCGACCTGTAATTTGATTACAACAATAGAAGGACATACAGCCAGACGGGCATTACTAAATCGACTCAGAAAGTGATTCTAAGCCATTCTGTATAATAAACGATGGGTCTCGTTAATACCCTAATGGAGTTATAATAAAAACAAGTATGGAAAGGCTAAAGTCGGGCGGGGCCGACTATATGATACATTCCACTTTCTATTCGAATACAATTCAACTCGGTAAAAAGTGAAGAATTTATTTATGTCTCCTAATCATAAGCTAATATGACCTGGTCCAATTTGTCAAATGGAAAAGAATATTTGTATCGGGGCTATATCCAAACATGGAATAAAGTGACTAACTTTCACAATAAGTTCTTTCAGTTCAAATATAACGTGTTATGCTCACTTTCGGTGGAAATTCGTGTTTTCTGGGGCGGAAAAAGTCTATCCGGGAGCGAAATTTGTATGGGAACAATATGTAAATCTGAACCGATATGACCCTTTTTCACCATAAGTGTTTCTAGTTGAAATATAAGATGTTTTGAAAGATTTGAAGAAGATCTCTTAAAATAAATTGTTTATAGAGTGGAAATAGTGAAATCGGGAGTGAAATTTCTATGGGAGCTATATATAAATCTGAACCGATCTGACCCATTTACACCATGACTTTTTATAGAACAAAAATAAGATATTTGAAGAGGATTTGTTAAAATATGTGGTTTCTAGAGCAGAAAAAGTCAAAACTGGAGCGGGAGTTATATATAAATCTGAACCGATCTGACCTATTTTCACCAAAGGTGTTCCTAGTTTAAATATAAGATGTTTAGCCAATTTTGAAGAAAATCTGTTGTAATATGTGGTACGTAGAGTGAAAAGAGTAAAATCGGGAGTGAAATTCGTATTGGGGCTATATCTAAATCTGAACCGATTTTCTTCAAATTAAATAGTGTTAGTCCTTGTACCGAATAAAATCCTTGTGCAAAGTTTCATTTGGTTCTGTCTACAATTGCGACCTGTATCGTGATTACAAAAATAGATGTGCAGACAGACAGATGCCAAATGTAGGAAGCCCAAGGCAAAGTCGGCGAATACTTCTATCACGAGTAGCCAACTCAATTCTCGTCTATGGATCGCCTGTCTGGGAAAGCTCCCTCAGGTGTACATCCAGGAAGGACATGTTGTCCATCTTCCGTAGAAGCTGTCTGAGAGTGTGCAGTGGATATCGCACCATTTCCCTGGAAGCATCATGTGTAATCGCAGGAATAATCCCAATCGACATAACGCAAGGGAATTCTCAAACATACATGAAAAGAGAAACCAAAACCCAGAGATGGAGCTCAGGTTCATTCGAAAAGCAGAAAGAAGTATGTCCATACGAAACTGGCAAAGGAGGTGGGATAATTCTCCTGACGGTCGCTGGACTTACAGGCTGATCCCCAATATCGACAGATGGATAAATCGAAGTCACGGGGAGGTTAACTATAACCTGGCGCAGTTCCTAACGGGGCATGGGGGATATAGAAGCTATCTATATCGATTCGGTATAGATTCTTGTCCGAGGTGTGTAGTCTGCTCAGAAGACGATGAGAATGCAGAACACGTAGTTTTTGTCTGCCCGAGATTCGCAGAAGATAGAAGAAAACTAGAGCTCGCGGTGGGAAGTACTCTGACCCCGGACAATATAGTCGACGTCATGGTTACATCTAAAAGTAAGTGGGATGGAGTAAATAGCTTCATCAAGAACGAAAATGATGCTATACGGGAAGAAGAGCAGAATAGAAGGCCTCATATACAGTCACAATGAAAATGATGATTAGGAACTAAAAGCTGACCTCCCCCGCGAAGTAATGCCTATAGGCAGTCCCGCGGGGAGGTGGGAAGAGGAGGTGTGGTTTAGTACGTAGGCGATAAGGCGAATCTTACATGTTTTCCAATGCGGATTGGATACAACTTTAGAAGATTCCACACCTCCAACGCAAAAAAAGACAGACAGACAGACATTGCTAAATCGATTCAAAAAGTGCTTCTAAGTCGATCGGTATAATTAACAATGACATAATACTCTTGTGGAGTCTATAATGAATGTTATTCCACCTTTCATTGTCATAGTAATTGATAGCTCAAAATTTAAAATATATACCTACAAATTATTGTTTTCTATTCCCAAGAATATGAACTATCTTTGCCAGTTCAATAAAAAAATTGCCCAAATAATTAGAGAGTAGCGCAAATGGCTTTCTCCCAGTGGCCAGGACGTGACATTCGCACGCTTTAAACTACCTCTAAAACAAGAAAGAACCAGAAAAGTTGATCTGTATATTTAGGTTCTAAAGCGCTGAAAGAGAACTACATTCTATAACTATATTTGCAAGATTTAGTACAAAATTAAAAGCAATAATACAATGAAACGGACGCTACCGAACCTCTCTCAGCGATTTTTTGAGAACTTATATACAAGAAAATGTAGGATATATTTGGTTTATAGATTTATTAAATATGAAATATGAGATTTTTTAATAAGGTACCGCAGGAATACGGACTCGACAAAACGGACGTTACAAATATTTTTACGTGCAGTAAAAAATTAGTAATTTTCGTTATACCACTACAATTATAAATTAAATTTAAATTCTAATTAAGTGTTTTGGTATTGAGCCGTGTGAAGAAGACCATCAAGCTATGTATTGCAGCGACAGACCAGACCTAACAACTCGACTACCGGAGCGCTCTTAAGATTTGATAATTTAATTTAAGCCTACATAATCTTATATTTGTATCTACAACAAAAAGTTAACAAATTTTAAATATTACTTTATAACAAATTTTAATTTAATTAATTAATTTTTTTATTTTTTTTTTAATTTAATTTTTTACACTTTACTTTCTACAGTGTAGGAGGGTATATATCATTTGGGACAGAACAAAAGTGTAACGCATTGAAGGAGTGACTTAAGACCGTAAGTATGTTTGGACCAAATCCGTTTCATGAATTTTTAAGGTGTTTGAGCCATGCCAGTCCGTCTGGCTGGCTCGTGTACACGATAACTCTCGAAAGGTTAAAGAATCGATTCAAACTATGCCCATATTACAATGTTAAGTAAAACCCATATAACTTCCACACGGATATTCAGAATCAGCAATATTTTGGTGTTTAATTGCAGTAAATATGACAGGATTCGCCTAGGGTTTGCATCCCGGGATTTTCCACGGGAAAATTTCGCATTTTTTCATTTCACGTATCCCGCGAAATTCGTACGGGAATCCCGCGGGAATTCAGTAGAAATTTTCGCATATATTTTCCATCATTTCTACAATAAAAATGTTGTACAATAATTTAGCTCTTATCGATTTTAATTAGGTATGTCAAATATTGCACTTCGATGACAAAATATTTTTAAGCTGCGTTCGGCTATGCCAAAAATTCACTTTTTCGGGGTTTGCCTGTCACACTCCATATGAAAAAAATTAAAAAACCCGAAAAAAGTCGATTTTTGTCGTGTATCCGAACGCCCAAAAAAAGAACTCAGTCGTTCGAAAATATTTTATACAATGCTATAGAAACGCAAGTAACAATATTGCATTAAAAAGTCAAGATAGCTGTTTAAAGAAAGAATTTGTAGTTTTCGAAGCGACAGGACAATGAGCAGACAATATAAACATTTTATTTAATGCTCTACTGACTACATCTGTTGAATGTGAACGATCATTCACCGTCGTGTCCACATTTTCCAATAAAATACGAAATATCTGATGAGCCATAAATGCATTGTCTGCTCTTAATTCAAATATACACTTGCAAATTGTGATTTAATTAATTTTGAAACTTGAAAAGATTTTTGAATTTAATTCTGTAACAGGTTCGTTGTGTAATAAATAATTAATATTCTGAACTGGGGAACTCTGACTCAAGACCATTTTGCATCTATATTTAATAGAATGCAAATTTTTTTACATATGTCATGGTGACATTTATTTTTTTGGCTGCACACTACCACTATCATGATTTCCACCCTGTGAAAGGTTTCGTCAGGTGGCTTCGCAGCGACTTTTAAGTAAATGATTTTCACCAACGAATGAGAAGCACAACTCATTTGCTGAATATCCGTTCACAGATTTACGATTTCCCGTGCTGTCCCGGGAAATTGAAAAAATAATTCCCCTTTCCCGGGAAATAAAAAGTACGGGAAAATGCAAACCCTAGTTTTGCCACACCCCTTCCAGTACATCCTACACAAATCACGCAAAACTACGTAAAATTAAAGCTGTTATAACTTCTATACTAATGATCGGAAAATTTGATATATAACAAGTAAGAAGGCGTTAAGTTCGGCCGGGCCGAATCTTATATACCCTCCACCACGAAGTGCATTCCACAGTATTACCAGCAGATTAAAGGATGTCAACTTTACATAGAAGTACTGTACCATATTACGAAAATTGTGATATTTTTATGCACATTATTATATTTGTTTACTATTTCAAACTATAATGTATACTTATGCGCACTGTTTAAAATCGACAATCAGTCACCATTAGAAAGAAGCATTTTCAGATACAGATAAAGTGATAAGAAAAGTATAAATTTTGAAGAAAAATTTCGCCCCATTCTCCGCCCAAATGTACAAATTTCGAAAAAACTCTTTGTCGAGTATTCATAGTCAGAATGTATACACCGCATTTCATGATTTCAACTTCAGCAGTTTAGTAGGTCCCATTTTATCCCTCTTTTTAATTATATCCCTTAAAAGTACGAATTTCCAAAAATACATTTATTTTACGTGTCTATGCAATTAGAGCGATGTACACACCGAATATCATGATTCTAGCTGTTGTCGTATCATTGGTACCATATTTTATCCCTTTCTGTCCCATTTCGCCCGCTAAAACTTTTATTTTCGTTGTGGTGCTTCCAAGCTACTAGAGGAATGTCCGCAACAAATTTTAACTGTATGAAAATTAACAAATTTAATTAATAAGCTAAGGCTACCAATATTTGTATACTATATATATATAATGGATATAATACTTCAATTCAAAAAGTAAATATAAGGGAGCAATCATAAATACCCTAAATATAGGGGGATATAGAGTGTATTTTCAGCTACAGTCGTTTGGTTGGTTGTATTTCCATCCTATTTTAATTTCAAAAGCAGTATATAAGGTACCATTTTTATCCCCTTTTTCCAATTTTGCCCCCTCAAGAGTACGACTATCTAAAATCTCTTTATTTTACGTATCCACACAATTAGAGGGATGTACAACTGAATTTCATCATTCTAGCTGTATTCGTTTAGTTGCTACTATTTTTAACCCCTGTAGCCATTGTATCCCTTGAAAGTACGAATTTGGAAAAAAAGTTTTATTTTTCGTGTCTACGCAGTCAGAGGAATGTCTACTCCGAATTTCATGATTCTAGCTGCTGTCATTTGGTAGGTACTATTTTTATCCCCTTTTTCCATTTGAACCCCAAAAAGTACGAATTTTGGAAAGTTCTTTTATTTTACGTGTCTACGCAATCAGAGGAATGTATATATCAAATTTCATTATTCTAGGTGCAGCCGTTATGTTGGTACTATTTTTATCCCTCTATCCCCATGTAACCCCTTAAAAGTACGAATTAAAAAAAAATACTTTTATATTATGTATCTACTCTATTAGAGGAATGTATACGCCAAACTTCATGTTTCTATCTGTTGTCGTTTGATAGGTACCATTTTTATCCCTTTTTGTCCCATTTCGCCCCCTACAAATAAAAATCACTCTATGGTGCCCTTTTATGCTATAAAGGGAATGCGCATTGCAAAGGGTGTTTTTTATTGAGGTATAGAACTTCGAATTGAAATAAAACACAAGAAAATCGTTTTAATGTCCATCAATTTGGCTTTATTGGAAGGATAATTTTATGCCATTAATGTTTAAATATGATTTCGGGCATGTGGCCGCCGCGGCTGGCTCGAATATAGCCAATTCTACAGGTCCAATTTGGCAATAACGCCACGAATGTTGGCTTCCAAGTCCCCTAACGTTTCTGGTTTGTTGGCGTAGACGAGCGACTTCACATTTATGTCCAAAAAAACAGGCTGAAAATATTAGGGGTATTTTCAGTCCTTGTGAGGGAAAAATTTTTCCCTCTGGGCCGATTTCGTCCACTTTCAATCCCAACCGATCTACAACCATAAGACACATTTAGGAAAAATTTTAACCTCCTAGCTCTTTTCGTTCGGCCGCTATCGTGCTTTCAACAGACAGACGGACAGACGGACATGGCTATATCGTCTTAGAATTTTACCACGACCCAGAATATATATACTTTATGGGGTCTCCGATGAATATTTCAAGGTGTTACAAACGGAATGACAAAGAGAATATACCCCCATCCTGGAGGTGGAGGGTATTAAAACGCTTTTATAGTGGTTACATTCGCATCGAATATGGGCGATATTGCCTCACCCCTTCTGGTGCCTCCCACACAAAGTGGTATAAACTTTGCTTACAATAAAACCGACATAACATTCATACGCACTCAGAAAAAAGTATGCCACGGATTAAGTAAATATGTACTAAAACTGAGGAAAATTGAACTTCGTATAGCGCTAAGGCAAAAAATTCTCACATCAAGAACACACTTTTCCTTGAAAATAAGACATGCTTTGAACTTGATCCCAGTTCAACTTTTCCTCAAAGCAAGTAAAATTTACTCAAACTGAGGAAAATTTTTCTTCAAATCAAGTAAATCTTTTACAAATCAAGTAAATTTATACTCAAACTGAGGAAAATATTCCGATTTTTTTCCTCAATCCAAGTAAATTGTTACTCAAACTAAGTAAATTTGGAGTCATACCAAGTAAATGTATACTCAATCAGAGGAAAAATTTCGGAATTTTTCTCCTTAATTCAAGTAAATTTGTACTCAGCCTGACTACGAATATACTTGATAATTGAAATAAATTTTTTCGCTTCAGAGTATGCAACACTGACAACATGGTAAGTTCTCAAACGTTTCATCTTACTTATACCATAAAGAGTTGAGATATTTCACCATGACTGCTGCGGAGGCTAGGTAGGCGCGTTCGCAGTGGTTGTTTAGAGTAATATTTGAAGTACTTATGAAGAATGTCCCGGCTAACGAACGAGAGTATCTTCTTAGACTACTATTCATGTATTTTGCTAAACACTCTGAAGTATTTTTTATAAGTTCATTTATACTTGAATGTATGAAGAACATGGCATAAATTTAATTACATTTATTTACTTTATTTGAAGTAATAAACACATTTTTAAGTAAAAACATCCTAACTGGAATTTTTCCATACAAAAAAATTCTGCATTATTTTCTTTCTTAAACGCTAGTAAATTTTCTTCCGCACAAGTATGAATATAGTTAATTGTAAAAAGATTTTACTAGATCCAAAAAAATGTTTTTAAGTAAATTTACTATACTATTTTGAGTATACGTACTACTTTTTTCTGTTTAGTTTTCCTTCTCGTAAGGAAATTTTACCTAATCTGGAGTAAAATTGTTAAACTAAATTGGAGTATGGATTTTACTCAGATTTAAGAATGCTATTTTTCTAAGTGGGGGTAGTCAAAGTTATTTGCAATTTGATATTTAAAAATGTTTCTATAATTACTTAAAACCTAAAAACTATTTACGCTTTTGCCACGCCCCTTGGGATCCACTATGATATTTGGAAGTTGAGACCATGTGATACGGACATCCTAGTAAGTTTCACACAAATTATCCTGCCCTACGTTAAATGTAATTCCTTATATATGTCCTCTGAAAGTTGAGGGTTCGGTTTAGCCTACTGAAGCTTTCTTAGTTGTTTTTGAAAATCAGGAAGTACAGTCGCCATATAGAAAATTAAAAATTTCCAAATGTTCATTTAAATAGGAGATCACATGCAAATTTTCTGTTTTGTTTCACATGGAATTAGTCCACTACAGATAGGTATGAGAGTTTAGCAATTTGTAAGTCCATCAGAAACGCATTTGTATATATTCACAGAAATAATATGCACCAATAGTAGTATCACTCATTATCACGAATGCAATTACTGCATGATTGTGTAGGGTACTCACTTAGCATACATAACAATTTCATGTGTGTAATTGTCAGCATGTCTGTCTATTTCACCGCAACTAAGTTTGCCAAAGAGTGTGCAGTGTGGTGAGTAAAAATCGCACTAAAAACATTCAAATGAAAACAAATTCATACACTTGTCTGAAAATTAGTAAACTCTTCAAAAAAAGAAAAACAACACACAATTCCACTGACATGCTGACAAGGACCTCTTGTCGGCTACAACGAGTTTGTGCAAAAAAAAACGAAACAAAACGGAAGTTCATAAAACTTTCATTAAGGACATTGTGTAGATCCGTTTGGTAGCACTATCGTCTGCACTACACACTTGCACACACACACATACAGATATGTATGTATTCGGGCGTTTAAGCGACCTTTTTCTGGCTTTGAACGGGTCTTTAAATGTTATGTTAAGCTACCATTTCTTTTGCTCCTAATGAAGATATCGCTTCATTTTTTGCCGGCTGTCCTTCGGCACACGACTACACATATATAAATATATAAGTTAACACATTGCCCAACTCGTTGGCCTGATCATTCCTATCACCCATACCCATATCAACTCAGTTTATCTGTGACACTGAAGAAACATAAAGTAGGCTGGGGATAGGAAAAGTTTGAGTCATTGTATTGGAATAAAAATAAAATACTTTTGGAATTAACAACCGAATAGAACGGTATTGAAGTCTTGCGTTTTAATTGGAAATAACCAAGCTGAAAGGAAGTAATAACCTCGTCCGCAAATTAAACCTTTGCGTCCATACAAAGGAGCCAGGCGTAACCAAGCTGAAAGGAAGTAACAAACTCGTCCGCAAATTAAACCTTTGCGTTCAATACAAAGGAGCCAGGCGACTCCTAACCTTAATTTTTCGCCCTCCCCTCAGGAGCGCGTTAATTGGCGCCCGAGCAGGGACCCCCTGAAAAAATGGAGGTCCTTGAAGAAAATACTCTCTAGGATGTAATATCCTTGGAGACCAAGTGCGACGGGGCCATCGGTGAAAGTGAAACGGATAAACAGTGTTGTGCTTGTAGGAGAACGTTTGCAGAGTTAATAAAAAATGAATAGATGAAAGCTTAATTGGTAATTGGAATTAAAGTGAAAAAAACCTTGACAGTGAATCCTTCCAAGTGGCTTTGTGTGGTGTCGAAAATTGGCAGGAGATGAAAAAAGAGTTTAGATGAGAATAAGTTGCACAGCGATTCACCACCTTCGGGGGGACCCTCCTGGCAATAATTCTTTTATCTTAATATAGTCATTATCCTGCTAATCAAAGTGTTAATTAAAGAAGCTAGTTGGAGGACACCAAAATCAAGGAGTTTTTTCCAAACTAAAACCAAAACAAAAAAGCTTGCGAAATCACTTCTTACTGTAAATTAAACTAAACGAAATTTGGAAGACAAGTGCAAAACAATCCTCCGTAAGCATCACCAGTGACCGTCGTCACACTTGTACTGGTTGGAGTAAGTTGTGTACCTAAGACACTTGGGTCAACCACTCTCGCTGGTTACTGGTTGGAGCAAGTTGTGTACCTAAATACTTAGGTCAACTACTCCCGCCGGGACTCTAATGGTTAACGATTTTGTGATCCTGCAATAGCTGCCATATATGGTTCAAGGTACGCCCTAAAGGGTGCACGTTGTCGTTCACATGGGAACACGACAACTATTCCTTGGTCGCGGCAGCAACATTCCAACGTTCACATGGGAACACGCTGGAGATTGCAATAGGTCCAAAATACCGTTGTGAAGCAAGCCCTGCCCTAGTAGGATGCCTTCAATCTGATTGTTGGCAAACAAACGGGATAACACGGCCCTTCCTCGACCAAATGCGTGATTCATCCTTAGATGCACTGCACATAGAAATGCACGTGATTCATCCTTAGATGCACGTTGTAAAATATTAGGACGATAAAATCTAAAAATAACCCCTTTTTCATCATCAAAGCACTGATACGTTTTTTTACACGTTGCAGGAGATTTCAACAATAAAGAATCAATTACATAAGCAATCGAGTCAACCCTGCAGCCAAATCACGGGAAAAAACGTTTTTTTAAACAGGAATACTAAAATTTGTGTTTAATGGAAGCATTAACCCAGACGGTGATCGAATTGAATGGTTCAATTGCTGCCCTTATTGGAGAACTTAGGGGAGCAGAGGAACATTGCTGACGATATCAACCAACGCACTGGACGTCTTTAAGTACGATGCACCAATCGTAACTATTCAACAAGGCAGCGGTTGGATTATCGATGGCCACTTCAGCAAAAGCTGAAACTTAAGGACTAATAGGCAATTGCAACTCTATCAATAATGCAACAATTTGTGAGATGTCCTCTATTGAAATATTCCTGGGGGATGGTTGCATGGCCCGCCTGCTCAAGGGCGGAAAATAAGCGCAGATATCCAGCTACCGAAGATCCATACAATAGCAGACCGAGGCCAAGTCAAAGTAACCTTAAAAAGTCTCCCAACAACTTATGTTGATCTACGGGACGCAGATATTTAGAGGGGGGGCAGTTAACACATTGCCCAACTCGTTGGCCTGATCATTCCTATCACCCATACCCATATCAACTCAGTTTATCTGTGACACTGAAGAAACATAAAGTAGGCTGGGGATAGGAAAAGTTTGAGTCATTGTATTGGAATAAAAATAAAATACTTTTGGAATTAACAACCGAATAGAACGGTATTGAAGTCTTGCGTTTTAATTGGAAATAACCAAGCTGAAAGGAAGTAATAACCTCGTCCGCAAATTAAACCTTTGCGTCCATACAAAGGAGCCAGGCGTAACCAAGCTGAAAGGAAGTAACAAACTCGTCCGCAAATTAAACCTTTGCGTTCAATACAAAGGAGCCAGGCGACTCCTAACCTTAATTTTTCGCCCTCCCCTCAGGAGCGCGTTAATTTATATATATAAATGTGTTCATTGTTGAAAGGATTTTGTGTTTTAGTTATTTTGTTTTGTGCTTGTGGCTTTGTGTGTGTGTTTCGTTCTGACGCTGATATATCAATGTGGGGAAAAGGGACGCCGCCTCTTATCTTTGGGGTATCGACATATGGACCGGCCACCACCACACAAACTACCACTGGGAACATCACACCAAAGTGCACACATGAATGTCGGGTTGTGCTGCTGCCTAAATGAGTTGTTATTATATTATTGGGAATAGTGCCAAACTGATTGTTCCAGAAAACGACATTCGGAGAACTCAACTCTACTCAAGTGCAAAGGAATTGAAAGAAATGTTGAATAAATAAAATTAAGACCAACACAAATGAAGTTACTTTCTCTGGTTTATGTGGAATGCTTCACATTTGCCAAAAATTTTCCACTTTGACAACTTGCGATTGTGACATACCGAAAAGAGTGAGATCAAAATATTATATTATTTCATATGTAAATATTGTTGGAATTTATAATATTAATTTTTGGGAACATTGCCAAAGTTTGGCAAAACTTTTGTTTTTGTGCTATTTTTTTAGTCTTCTTATCAAGATTGTTACAGATTTAATCCCACAATGGCACTAATTTAAACCGAAAGTTATATGCATGTTTGTTGAGCTTATTCTTAGAAAATATATCGTTACAGTTATAAAGATAGTTATAACTCAGTAGATTAAAGATACGGGAAAATAGAAAACAATTTTCTAAACAGCAGCTAAATCGTACAAATTTAACGGTAAAAAATTGATTAGCTGGGTGGGGAAAAATCAAAAAACCAACCTCATGCTTGGAATGTAAATACGCATAGATATTGAATTCGGTAAAATTTCCATTGATATTAAGAATATTCATTTCAAATTGAGAAAATTCCAATTGAAATGGAGATTTTCCATTTGTTTTTTAGAAAATTCCAATTGAATTTGAGAATTTCCATTTCAAATTGAGAAAATTCCAACTAAATGTGAGACCTTACATTTCAAATTGAAAAACAATCAATTGATATTTCGAAAATTCAATTTTAATTTGAGAACATTTTTATTGAAGTGGAGAAAATTTGGACCTATGTATGTATTGTTGCAGTCAACAAAATAGCGTTAAGTTGGCAGGGCGGATATTTATAAACCCTCCGCAATCGGTTGCATTCCGTAGAAGTGCAGAAAATGTATTTTTTAATATAGCCAAACCAAAAATATCGAAAAAATAATTTTATATAAAAATATATAATTTTAATTATTTTATTTGAACTGGGATATTGTCCTGGCTCCAGACCATTTTGCTTCTATATTTAATAGAATGCAAATTTATTTACAAATGGCATGGTGACATTTATTACTTGGCTGCAGACTACCACGATCATGATTTCGATCATGTCAAAAGTCTTTTCAAGTGGCTTCGCAGCGACTTTTCAACATCAAACCCGACCTCTATAAGGAGATGATTCTCACAAACGAACGAGAATCACAACTCACTTGCCGAATTTGCGTTTAAAAAATCGCACCAAGTAATAAAGCACACATGCCATCTTTCAAGCATCTCATTGAGTTGCATATGTAAGTATGTGTTATGCAGGTATAGTTACCCAGCAATACTTCTGCCGTGCCAACGCTCATTTGTTTTAGTTTTTTCGTTTCCATTTTTTTGGTCTGTAATCAATATTTGATTGATTGATATTCTAAAAATGAATCTGTGTTTGTTTGTTTGTTCTTTATAGCAGCCTAAACTACTGAACCGATCTTCCTGAAATTTTCACAGTATGTTCATGCTGAAGCGGTGGTGAAAATAGGCTATATAAATTTTTGATATTTTCAGTGGGCGTGGCACCTCCAACACAAATTGGGGATTTATTCGTTTTTATAAATTAGCATATTCGGAATACTATTGCAGCTAGAGTCTTGAATTTTTGCGAAAGTTCACTAATTATTAGTCTGCACAGTTGTGCCAAAAAGGGGCGGGATTGGATATTGGGCGTGGCACCTCTCATACGATGTTAAAACCTATTATTGAATATTGTCAGTTCTATGACACATAGAGTGCTGAAATTTTGCGTAATATTGTCAGTTCTATGACATCTAGAGTGCTGTGATTTTGTGTGAGTTGATCCAGTGTAAATAGTTGTGCAAAGATGGGCGAAAAGTGGGCGTGACCCTTCCCATAAGAAATTAAAACCTTTTTTGAGTATATTTGACACCGACAATCCTATATTGTTTTGTCAGTTAATTTAGTTGTAACCTGCTTAGACAATATACAAATGGGCGGAATTTGAAATATGCGACATTTTTGATTTGAATTTTGTAAAATTACACGTTTTCTGTGGATTTTCTTAGCACAATAGTAAAGAAAGGTTACAACGCCTTAAGTCAAGAAAGCGGAAATTATATTTATTTTTTAGTTTTTGTGTTGTTTGATAAGTGAACAATTAACAATTAACAAGTAATGGAAATGGAGAATCACACTTAACAAAAAAATCAATTTGATTTTTGACATTTCTTCCATTATTCGCCGTAAACTAACGTTCTCCGGGGAACATATCCATTTCCTTAGTATCTCAGGAAAGTACCTTGATTATAATTGGTAAATATATTACCGAGCAGCAGAAAAATCAATATGAAAGCAGATTTAATTTTTACCGTTTTTTTTATTTTGCCTGGCGAAGCGGGCGGTGGTTCAGCTAGTACTATATATATCGAAGTGATACCTGAAGTAATCTTCAAAAAAACATTTTCATCTATAGCCTTGTGGTTGGTTGTATTTCCATTACATTTTAATTCCAAATGTACACATTTTGAAAAGTAAGTACAAGATAACCTAACTTCATGATTCTACCCATTTTTCGCCATAAGAGTAAAATACGAATTTGGAAAAAATCTTTTTATTTTGCGAGTCTATGCACAATTTTCCAATATTATTTGTACGATTTTATACAATTATAATAAATATATTTTTTTTTGTAATGAATTATGCCAACTTGCCTCTCTAATGCCTTGCGGCGCTGAGGCACCTACGTATTTATGAATTTTTATATATAATGTTTTAAATAAATAAATAAAAAAAGTGGAACGACGAGTTTTCATTATTGTTCAATATTTTGCAAATAAAGATGATTTTCGAACAATATCAACATCAACAGTAAAGTTCATATTTGGTTATGTCAAAATTGAAGCATTTCAATCAGCACTGTTTGTTGCTGATTTTTGACTAGGGATTACACTGGATCACAATTGACAATCGGTGTCAAATACGACTGTCATATATCGAAAAGCAATAAACGAGTTCTTTCTGCCTATATTTAATGAGACGTTTGTAACAAGACGATTTGACACCACATACTCGTGAAACAATTCAAGGACTGCATGACACATGTAGGGTGGGCCATTTAAAATTTAAAATTGAATCGGCTATCAAAAAGTACTATAAAAAGTAAAATTAAAAAAAATCGTTACACTTGAACCGGATGATAAACGTATGAAATTATATGCAAAATGGAGTTACTAGGCGTTTTTAGTTTTTCATTTCCTCATCATGTTGTCAATTCACTGGACTACAAAGTTCCATAGGATAGAATATTTCAAAAAAAATACTTATATACTTTTTCGCACCCTGTGATGTTATTAGTGTCAAATTAAAGAGGAGAATATCAAATAACAAGTAAGAAGGTGTTAAGTTCGGCCGGACCGAATCTTATATACCCTCCACCACGGAGTGCATTGCACAGTATTGCACAGTATTACGACTTTACATAGAAGCACAGTACCATATTACGAAAATTGTGATATTTTTGTGCACATTACTATATTTGTTTACTATTTCAAACTATAATGTATACTTATGCGCACTGTTTAAATCGACTACTATATATAAATAAAATGCTGTAATTGTGAAAGTGAACATGCCTAAATATTAGGCGATTGTCAGTCGTCATAAGAAAGAAGCATTTTCAGATACAGACAAAGTGATAAGAAAAGTATAAATTTTAAAGATATCCCCATTCGCCCCATTTTTCGAGTATTCATAGTCAGAATGTATACACCGAATTTCATGATTTCAACTTCAGCGGTTTGGTAGGTCCCATTTTTATCCTTCTTTTTAATTATATCCCTTAAAAGTACGAATTTCGAAAAATCCCTCTATTTTACGTGTCTATGCAATTAGAGGGATGTACACACCGAATTTCATGATTCTAGCTGTTGTCGTATCATGGGTACCATATTTCATCCCTTTTTGTCCCATCTCGCCAGCTGAAACTTTTATTTTATTTGTGGTGCTTCCAAGCTACAAGAGGAAAGTCCGCAACAAATTTTAACTGTATGAAAATAAGAAATTTAATTAATAAGCCAAGGCTACCAATATTTGTATACTATATATATCTATATATATAAAAGAGTTGCGTGATTGAGTGACTGAGTGACTGAGTTACTGAGTGACTGACTGATCACTCCCCAGACCAAACGGCTAGAGCTAGAATCATGAAATTTGGTGTGTACATTTCTCTTACCGTATAGAGGTGTGATAAGACGGGATTTTTCGAAATTCATACTTTTAAGGGGTAAAATGGGGTAAAAAGGGATAAAAATGGTACCACCGCAATGACCAAACGGCTGGGCCTAGAATCTTGAAATTTGGTATGGGCATTCCTCTTGCGGCATGAAGGCATCCCAAAATGTGGATTTTGAAAAATTCGTGCTTTTGGGGGTGTAAAATGGGACAACAAGGACCAAAAATGGTACAAACAACACGAGTGAAGCTAGAATCATGAAATTTTGTGTGTACATTTTTCTTACAGCGTAGAGATCAGATATGAAGTGAGTTTTTCGAAATTCTTACTTTTAAGGGATATAATGGGGTAAAAAGGGATAAAAATGGTACCACGGCACTGACCAAACGGCTGGGCTTAGAATCTTGAAATTTGGTACAAAAATTCCTCTGATAGCTTTAAAGCGCCCAAGAAAATATTTTTCTAAATTCGTACTTTCTGGGGGTGAAATCGGGTAAAAAGGGATAAAAATAGTACCACCGCAATGACCAAAAAGCTGGGGCTAGAATCTTGAAATTTAGTATGGATATTCCTCCAGCGGCATGAAGACATCCCAAAAAGTGACATTTTAAAAAATTGTACTTTTGGGGGGTTAAATGGGACAAAAATTGTACCAAAAACATGGCTGAAGCTACAATCATGAAATTTGGTATGTACATTTATCTTACAGCGAAAAGATCAGATTTGAAGGGAGCTTTTCGTAATTCGTACTTTTAAGGGGTAAAATGGGTTAAAGAGGGATACAAATTGTACCACCGCAATGACCAAACGGCTGGGACTAGAATTTTGAAATTTGGTAGAAAAAATCCTCTTATAGCTTCAACGAGCCCAAGAAAATATGTTTTAAAATTCGTACTTTTTGGAGGTGAAATCGGGTAAAAAGGGATAAAAATAGTACTAATAAAATGGATGGAGCTGAAACCATAAAATTCGGTGTGTACATCCTTCAAAATGTTTAGAATCGCAAAATGAAGGAATTTTTCCTTTGTACTTTTAAAGGGAAAAGGGGATAAAAAAGGTACCAACAACACGGATGACGCTACAATAATGAAATTCGGAGTGTATATTCGTTTTACAGCGCAGATCACTAATAAGAAAGCATTTTTCGAAATTTGTACTTTTAAGGGATTAAATGGGATAAAAATTGTACGGCAGGGTCTAGAATCTTGAAATTTGGAACGGGCATTACTTTTATAGCACGAATGCGACCAAGAAAATATTTTTCAAAATCCGTACTTTTTGTGGGTGATATCGGGTAAAAAGGGACAAAAATAATACCAATCAAACGGATAGAGGTGGAATAATAAAATTCGGTGTGTACATAACTCAAAACCCTTAGAAACGCAAAATGACCGAATTTTTGGATATTCGTACTTTTAATGGGTAAACGGGGATAAAAAGGTACCAACAACACGGATGACGCTACAATAATGAAATTCGATATGTATATTCGTTTTATATCGCAAATCACTGATAAGAAATGTTTCGAAATTTGTAATTTTAAGGGATTAAATGGGATAAAAATTGTACCACAGCCCAGACCAAACAACTGTGCCTAGAATCATGAAATTCGGAACGGGCATTACTTTTACAGCACGAAAGCGACTAAGAAAATATTTTTCAAAATTCTTACTTTTTGTGAGTGAAAAAGAAAGGGATACAAAATGGTACCAACAACATGGATGACGCTACAATAATAAAATTCGGTAAAATTCTTACAGTGTAGATGAGTAACAGCAAGGTATTTTCCGATATTTGTACTTTTAAGGGATTAAATTGGTTAATTGTACCACTAAAATTGTACCAAAAGACTGGGTCTATAATCTTGAAATTTGGAACGCATATTACTCTTATAACGCGAATACGACTACGAAAATATTCTTCATAAATTTAAACTTTTAGGTGTGAATTTGGGTAAAAACGGATAACAGCGGTACCAATCATGAAATTCGGTTTGTACATGCATAGAAACACAAAATAAATATATTTTTCGAAATTCGCACCTTTTTATATCCCTATGGTGTCAACAACACGGCTGAAACTAGAATCGTGAAATTCAGTGTGTATATTCCTCTGACAGTGTAGACGCGAAACATTAACTGATTTTCAATATTTATACTTTTAAGTTGAACTTGGAAAAAATCGATTCAAATTGGATTGTAACAAATGTGTACTTTGAAGGGGGAATCGGATCAAAAGTGGTGCAAATGGTACCAACCAAATTTGGGGATTTGGGATAAATATAGTACCAACCAAAGTTTTCAGTTAGAATATGAAAAGAAATTCGTTGTGTACATTTCTCCGAGTACATAAATTAACTTTTCGAAATTTGTATGTTTAAGGGCACAAGCGGCACAGAAACATTATTATACACAACATTGTATTCATTATCCCAGGCAAAATAAAAGATAAATACAAAATGTTTGTTCCATTTATAATGGTTTTAATTTTTACTTGGATAGGGACTACTACAATATCATACCATTTTTCCGCGTACGAAGTAGCGGGTATTTGCTAGTAATGGATATAATACTTCAATTCATAAAGTAAATATAAGGGAGCAATCGTAAATACCCTAAATATTGGGGGATAGAGAGCGTACTTTCAGCTACAGTCGTTTGGTAGGTTGTATTTTCATCCTATTTTACTTTCAAAAGTATAAATTTTGAAAATACCTTATCTCTCACGTACGCAGTATAAGACAACTTCTGGATTCAACCATTTTTTGTCGTAAAAGCAACAAAATAAAGTACGAATTTAAAAAAAATATATATTTTACGTGGCTCTGCAGTCAGAGGAATGTATACACCGAATTCTATGATTCTATCAGCGGCCATTTTGTTGGTACCATTTTTGTCCTCTTTTTCCCATTTTGCCCCCTCAAGAGTACGACTATTTAAAATCTCTTTATTTTACGTATGAAATTCAGAGGGACACACTGAATTTCATCATTCTAGCTGTATTCGTTTAGTTGGTACTATTTTAATCCCCTGTAGCCATTGTATCCCTTGAAAGTACGAATTTGGAAAAAAAACGTTTTATTTTTCGTGTCTACGTAGTCAGAGGAATGTATACTCCGAATTTCATGATTCTAGCTGCTGTCATTTGGTAGGTACTATTTTTATCCCCTTTTTCCATTTGAACCCCAAAAAGTACGAATTTTGGAAAGTTCTTTTATTTTACGTGTCTACGCAATCAGAGGAATGTATATATCGAATTTCATTATTCTAGGTGCAGCCGTTAGGTTGGTAATATTTAATAGGGGTATTTTCAGTCCTTGTGAGGGAAAAAATTTTCCCTCTGGGCCGATTTAGTCCACTTTCATTTAGGAAAAATTTGAAGCTCCTAGCTCATTTCGTTCGGCCGCTATCGTGCTTTCAACAGACAGACGGACATGGCTATATCGTCTTAGAATTTTACCACGACCCAGAATATATATACTTTATGGGGTCTCCGATGAATATTTCAAGGTGTTACAAACGGAATGACAAAGTGAATATACTTCAAATATTATGCTTCTATCTGTATTAGTTTAGCATTAATGTCTATTTCAAGTTTACCTCTTAGTTTTTCTCGGCAGTACCTCATCCGATCAACCCAATTTTTGAGCCCAAAATCTACACCACACACTGACTCGTTGTGGATGTATTGGCTTCTCAATAGTCACGTGTGGGTTCTCTGAACCCAATTTTGCGGCAATTTTTTTCTAGGAGAAATTTTTATCTTTTGTATGTAAAATATTGAGTTTTGAAATTTTCTGTACAGGATATTTTGTCATTTATTTTTTGGTCGGATATTTCATTTTAACCAAAATTGAAGTAAAGAGTAAACCCCATACCACAGCAGTATTATCACCTGTTGTTGTTTTATTTTGTTTCTCTCTTCTAATCGTTGTTACATTTGGCATAGATGAAACATTCAGATAATTGGATTTATTTCATTACCAATTTATAACACTTCGTACCACATCTTGTTGCAAGTGGCCAACAAACAGAACAAAGGCATCTCCAAAAGAAGAACAAAACAAGAAAAACCCCATTAAACTTTGTTGGGCTCTTCTTCATCCGCTTGGTTTTGTTTTGTTTCGTGTGCGATATTTATTACATTATGCTACACATGTGTATTGATACCACATGTTTAGCAAAATCTACGTTAACTCTATACAAAAGTTGTTATCTACGCTTTCCACTGAACATACGCATTACGATGTTGGCGCGGCCCAACAACTGGGTCGGGCGTGACATTCAAGTGGAAGAGGTGGACGGACGAACGGATGGCGAATTCAACTAAAGTTTGTTCCCTCTTTGAGACGACAAAAGCAAAAACACCACAGCTACACAGAGAAAGGAGCGAGCAACAAAAAGATGGGCGAAATAAAAGTTTCCTATCTAAAGTCTTCAACACATAGCGATAGCTAACGCAAACTTTTTCCTCACCATCTTCTTTCTGCTACTTCGAATTCGACATCGACTTCGACTTGAACTTCTGGTTTTTCTTTGGCTTACAAGTAGTTAACTAACCAACACTTCTACACTTTTCTTTGTCTGTCTGTCTGTATTTGGCGAAATCACGCAGAGGAACAACCGACTGACTGGCTGAATGAGTGAAACGAAAACTTGCAAAGAAACCCAATGGGGCGGCGGTTGTTCTCGGGTACAGTAGGGTGGCAAAGACAGCTAGAAACTTAAACCTCAGTATCCCAACTTTTATTGTTATTGTTTTAAAACCACTTTGACAGTGCGAATTAGCCAAATAGTAAATAAATGCTGTACTCGTGCATTTGCAACTGAAATGAAATAAAAGCCAAGCGAAGTTGCAATCCCTCTAGTGCAGCCCGATTGCCTGCAGTTCTACATATGGGGCTTTACGTGCGAGATTTATTTTTTCTTTCGCAGTTGTTTGACAAGTAGACAAATAGGAAATGAATATTAGGGTAGGCCTCTTTTCATACATAAACAAGGATAGACGTATTGTCTAAGAACATAAGAACTGTTATAAGATCATAAACAATCATTCGCCAATTTTTCCGAATCAAAAGACGAGTTGTATTACACTGTCCAACAGCATTTTTAGAACAGAGTAGCGATCTGAAAGGACATGTTGGGTAGATATTTTTTGTAGAATAAACTTTAAGTCCAGCTGGTCTGAGTTTCATTTTTTGATCGAAGGGAGCATTATACTAAGCAAAAAAAGTGTTGTAAGTTAATATATGAGAGAATTCTTATTGTTACAACTATTTTGCGGAATTTTATCGGGATCATTTTTGTCGAGAAAATAAAAAAAATCTTTTCAAAAAGGACATTTAAGGATTAAAATGTTCTACGAAAAAATTTGTCGGAAAATTTCAGTGGAGGTCACCGAAGACACCAAGGTTGTCATTAAAGTTCTTCTCGATTAAATTGCAAAATTACACGTCGACTTTCACAACAAAATTTCTAGGGTTAAATTTGGTCCATGTTTTCTTGGAAGATGGATAATCTTCATCAAATAATGTGGGTATAACAGTAAACAAAAATACAAATTGAATATTTTTGCAAAATTGTCATTTCCGCGGGAGATATGACTAAAATGATTATGTGTGTTTGACATTTGTATTTTGTAATTTTCTTGCGATCTATCAAACGGCCAATGACTATCCAGTCACTAACCAGACAAATCGAGTTACAAATTTGGCAGTTATTGCGGAATTTATAAAAAATGCAACAATAAGTTGTTTATAATTGATGTTGCAATTATTTTTTTATATTCTGTTTTATTTAAGTATTTACATAACGATTTGAGATTTGAGTCAATTAAATATTATTTTTGCACCGAAGCACAACATTTTTTCCTTAGAATATCCCACTGACATAGACCACTTCCAAATAAAATAATTTATTTTAATTCGAAAATGTAATATTTCCTTACCAAAAATCAAAAAATGTTTTATTTCAAGGAAGAAATTCAAAAATAAATATATATATAAATATATATAAATATATATATATATATATATATATATATATATATATATATATATATATATATATATATATATGTGTGTATATAAATATATATATATATATATATATATATATATATATATATATATATATATATATATATTCATTATTACAGATTATACAGTTAGTGTAGAAACTTTATAATGTAATTTCATATGTTATTCAAATTATCTGATTCACTTGACAATATAAGTGATAAAATGTGTGTTTAAATCGCCATACATTAATATCAGTGGATATAGTCTGACTTAGCTCCAACCGATTCAATTTTATTCGATTACTCGAATAGATTTTGTCAATTATTTATTCGAGTAATGAAAAACTCATGATTTTCGAATAACCTATAATTCGAATAAATTGTCCCAAATAATCGATCCATCGATATTATTTTTGTATTATAAAGTGATTTTGAATAGCCAGTTTGGTACATTTAGGTAAAAGACCATGAAACACCAAATATAAAATCCAATAACCACTATTTTTTCGATTTTTGAAATGTATGCTCCACAGATATTAAAATAACTCGGGAACGAGTTATCCAACTTCAGTTAAAAAAATAACAAAAACTGACCAATAGTTTCGGAATTTTTTAAAATTTAAAGAATACTAAATTTATAGAATAGTGTTAATAGCAAAGATAAATGATGTTAACACCGTGATAATAAAGTCAGTTCCATTATAAATCACGTGATCCATATTAAAAAAAATCAATGGATCACTTCTGATATTATGCTCAATTAAGGGAAGGTTCTTTATTTTGACAAGAAATTAAGATTTTTGTCAACTTCTTTGAATTTCGAATTTGAAACTAAAATTTTTAAATAAAATCAGATACATAATAAACGTTTAATATATAGTTGAACTACCCGTAAACTGGCGTGCCTTGTCTATATATTCCTTATTATTATCTTTTATTTAAATGGACAATTGTTCGATTAATCGGTTAATCGATTAATTGGAAATTCTTTGTTTTCAAATAAACGAATAATTGTTCCGAATAATTGGATACACTACTTAGATCCCTTTCAAACTACTACTAAAGATAATTTTGGTGTATATGAAACGATAATGATTGATTGGGGTGATTCTATTGGAACGGGTGTGACACTTTTCCTTAAATATTTCCTTAATATTTAAATATCTTACAGATTAATTGACTGAGATTTATAATGTCAATTGAAAACGCCAGGTTAATCGGAATATTATTGCAAATGCAAATATGTCTTAGCGTTTTAAATATAGGAGATATACTACAATCTAGAGCATCACGGTTGTGACCTAAGCTTTGAAGAAAATCTGGAGATTTTACTTATTTTCTTGAATTCTGGAATATTCTTCCATTATATGACTTTATTAATTTCAAATCAAAAGAGTAGTTCTTACACGTTCTTCTAAAGTATATGTTACCGACATCTCTTTATGAATAAAGGAAATATAGGATATTTAAATTGTAACGGGCGTGACATTTTGACGGAAATCCTATTACGACACAAGTCTATACCTGGAAAAGGAAATGATCAGACCTATTGTTGTCATATTTTTTTTTAAATATAATGAAAAATATGTATTATGAGAAGTATAAATATTACGAATACTTATCGGTGTTTTCTTAAATTATAAATTGATTTTGAAATTTTGTCGAAAAAAGTAAATAAATGATTTTATCTAAACAACTTAGCCCTATATAAGTTTCGAAATGTTTATAATGCGAGAAAAAAAATTTAAAAATAATGAACAATGCCGAGTGTATTTTTATATGGAAAAAATTACAATGTCGCAAACAACATACGTGAATAATGCCCCATATGTTAACCTTAAAAGAAAATACATTTGCAACAACAACGGAAGCGTGGAAGGGGCAAAATAATTTTTGTTGTTGTGGCAGTTCGTAAAGGAAGTGGTCTCTTTGGTATGCATTTTAGGTGTGCTTTTATTATTTCGGTTATTGTTATATAGGACGTTAGTTTTCCTCCGTTTTTTATTAGGTTTTCATAGCCCCTATCATATAAAGAAGGGTATAATGTCTTCATTGATCCGTTTGTTATATTTTGAAACATTCAGAGAGCCAACGGCTTAAAAATTATTACTAAAATTGGTTAAAAGATGCCACCAATTTTGAATAAAATTTATGAATAATTTTTTATTTAACTTTTCCATAACTGGGTTTCGATTTTATATCTCTATTGTTAAATAAATAAAGCTATGAAGTGCCAACTCTTCTTGAAAATATTTCCCTTTTTACTGCGATGATGCATTGTTAAAACACTGCCATCTTTGAACCACAAGATGTACATGTGGGGCGTGGGAAGATTAAATTGGAAATTAATTTTCTAATTCAGAGAAATTCTAGATTTTCTTCTACAACTTTAATTGACTTCTTTTTGGAAAATGTTCACATTTGAATGAATACATCCTTGTTTATTTCAAAAGTTTCGTCGACCACTAATCACAAAACCACCTGATAACTTTCATTGTTGAAAGTTTCAGCTGATGAAGGGGCTACACGATTCGACCTGAACGAACTGAACTCTGTGAATAAAGTTTTCTTTAGAATTGTCCACTGCAACCGTACGGTTTACGCTTCGTTGGCACTTTTGCTCGAAAACGAAGAGTTTCTTAACTTAGATATTTTTGCCACTTCTCTATCTCAGACGTTTTATGGTCGGTGACTTTTTTTCGGACATGTTGTTGGATGGAAGCAAAAAAGAATGGTGCTGAACACCGTATATCATGTGTTTGAAGTTTAAAAAGTTTAAAACAAATTGTTAAGACCATACAACAGCGACTTTTTCAGCTTTCTATTAGGTTTTCATGTTGTTTATAAATTGAATATCCCGTTGATATCTATCCATTTGAAAGGAAAGGATATGTGTTTAATTTAAGAAGTTCAAATTGAAAAATTTAATTCGAAAAAAATATAGAGTTTCAATTAGAGGAACAGTGAAAACAATTTCTGCGGTAAGTAAAGTTCACAAACAAGTTTTGTATTTGAGAAATGCTGCAAAATTTAATTTACTGTCGCTTAATTATTAAAACATGCAATTCGTGCTTTAAATTATTCTTTTAATCGCCTATTTGTAAACAAGATTTTCCAATTAATAGAATAATAGTCTTCAGAGGGGCAACTTATACGACTAACCGAACAATTGTCCGCAAAAAATATAGGTAATAAAAATGCAATTCAAAATTATATAAATCATTGCAAAATAATTTCAAGAGAGTTTTCGGGTAGTCCAGTAATATATTGACACTAAATCTATATCTTTGTGCTATTCTGACGTACCTAATTTTATTGCAATAAAAATACACTTTTTAATTCGAAATTCAAAATATGTTGAAATCAATTTGTTATGCAGTAATTTTTTCACATTTAGATATATAGATTGCCGTTAACATGTAGCTCCGTTGACATAAAGTTAGGAATAATCGGGAATTACAGATGTCAGTTTTTGTGAACATTGAAATTTATAACTCTTCGTTAATTCTAACGGAGCTACGTGAAAAAGGGCGAATAACTAATGTTTGGAATTATAGCTTCAAAACCGAATTTCAAAAATCCAGCGTTTATTTCCGATATGTATTCTAAATTTACACAAGTGCTTAAATCGAGGATGGACTTTACCAAACATGTTTGTCTAAATTTCAATTTATATTGCAAACTAGATGTTGATATCAATATTTTTTGCAAAATTTATAATACAATCAATTTTTTGAGGTAATTTATTTGAATTATTAATTTTTATTTTTCATTTTTTAAGTATTTTAAAAGAAATAATAAACCTAATAACTATACAATGACCGTATTTGAGGCGTATGATTTATTTTAAAGGATAATATCACTCATACGCTCAGTAATGGAATACATTCGACTCCGGATATCTGCAACTTACACAACTGAAAAAACGTTTTATTGAAATAAAAGTTCTGCGAACAATGACCAAATTTCTTTCAAGCAGTTAATTTCCACTAGCGAAATAGACGCTCTATTGGAATAGCATATCAGAAATTTTGAGTTTCATTCAAGAAATCGGGCAAATTTTTGGGTTTTATTGCTATAATATATTGTTGAAGTCCATTCCATAGATTATCAATAGGATTGAGATCCGGTGACTGTACTGGACCATTTTTAAAAATCTATTCTGTTCAGCTCCAAACAGCTCTTCACTGGCGTTAAATGTGTTTCGGTTGGTTGTAGTGCATAAAACGCCACTTAAGTGGCATGTTTTTATCTGAATATGTGATCATAGTATCAACAAGTAGATTTTTGTAAATATACTGATCCATCAGTGCATCGATTTTGTGTATGGGACACAATTTTGTGTATGGACAACATCGTGTCTAGAAAACCAATACACACCATCAGATTTTCGCCAACAAGCGTTACCGTCTCTTTGTACTTTGGGTTGTGCTGTATGTTTGGAGGGCACAATTCGTATTGTTTCCTATTAGATCCAAACCGACAAATGTTCGATTCGCCGATCCAGGCGATATTTTCCCAAAAATCTTGGATTTTTCTAAACGCTCCTGAGCAAATGAAATTTGACACTGGAAGTAATTTGGAAAAAATTTTTGACACGTGTGGCTTATGTTGAACAATGCATCCAAGTTAATTTTTTTCATTGGTTCTTCTTCCTATGGTTCTTGAGGAAATGCTAATGTCAAATTTTGCCGAAAGGTCTCTTTGAATCACAGTTGAGCTTTTAAATGGATATGCTAAATTAAAAAATCCGATTTATTGGTTGTTTTTCTCGGCGAAGAATATTATGCGACATTTTTTTATAAATTTAAAATTTGTTAAATAATAAGGAAAAATAATTTAAGGAAACATTACCAAAACATTTAATTAATTAATTTGAACGCAAAAAGAAATTGAAAATAAATTTTTTTATCAAATGTGCTAAATTTGTGTCGCCAAGATTACGAATTATTTGCAAATACCTGAGAGTAGGAGAAAAAGGCGCAGAAGAATGAAAAAAAATGATCACATCACGTAAAAAGAAATGTTTGGCTCAGAGTTCATTATCAGAACAAATTATTTACTGTTATAAACAACAGTGTGCTAAACTCGTGGCCACCACTGCATAGGCTGTACATCTTGTCACGATTTCGAAATCCCCGATCCGTTATATAGTTATACTATTTGCGTAATATTATTTGGATCGGCAGCATTAACTTGGTGTTCACCAACCAATTTTCTTCATCATAAAAAAATAATCTTTCTTATTATCGTTTTTTTTTATTTTTTAATCTTTTAATTTTTCATTTTTTTAGTTTTTTAATTATTTAATTTTTTAATTTTTTAATTTTTTAATTTTTTAATTTTTTAATTTTTTAATTTTTTAATTTTTTAATTTTTTAATTTTTTAATTTTTTAATTTTTTAATTTTTTAATTTTTTAATTTTTTAATTTTTTAATTTTTTAATTTTTTAATTTTTTAATTTTTTAATTTTTTAATTTTTTAATTTTTTAATTTTTTAATTTTTTAATTTTTTAATTTTTTAATTTTTTAATTTTTTAATTTTTTAATTTTTTAATTTTTTAATTTTTTAATTTTTTATTTTTTCAATTTTTTAATTTTTTAATTTTTTATTTTTTTTAATTTTTTAATTTTTTAATTATTTAATATTTTATTTTTTAATTTTTTAATTATTTAATTTTTAATTTTTTAAATTTCAATTTTTTTAATGTTTTATTTTCTAATTTTTGAAATTTTAATTTTTAATTCTTCAATTTTTTAATTTTTCAATTTTAAAATTTTAAAATTTTAAAATTTTTCATTATTTTATTTTTTTAATATATTAATTTCGAATTTCAGTGTAATTTTTTTAGTTGTAATTTTTGATTATTTTTATTCATTTTTTGTTTGTAATGAGAATTTGTATCAAAATGACTCGATTTCCGCATACATTCCACAAATCTACCCTGTACTGCAGTAATTCCCAAGGAAATCTGAACCACTACATAAACACGCCGCCTACAAATATTCATCCCATTTACAGCCTACTCATTATTACATTAGAAATCTGTCCACCTCCTGACACACCTCAGGAAAATGTCCAAACAATGTTTATTCAATTACTTTGTTAAAGTGCTTTTTCTGCCATCCTGTCTAACACGATGCAAAAGAAAAGGTACTAATTAACATCCTCCCTGGCCTTAGGTTAAAATAAAAACAAACTTATTTCCGTTTAAGACGGAAATTGTTAAGAAAAATACAGGCGGCATAACATTCTGCGAAAAGAAAGAAAACAACACTTATTTTCTTAGCAAATATTTTTACTGAAACTAGAAAGAGATCCTTAAAAATAAATTCGAAAACTTATTTCGAGGCAAATGTTTCCGAAACAACATTAAGGGCCGACCGACAAAGTATTCAAGTGGGTGGAGTGGGGTGAAAAGGAAAGAAGACTCTGCAAAAGTTCCAAACACAAATTGTTGCTAATTGTAGTTTTTGTGTGGACTTTTAACTGTTAATATAAGTTTTGTTTTTGTTGTATTAATTGGTATCGTTTGTTGTCATTTGGCTGTTGTCATTTCATTCGTTCTGCTTTTCTTTCACTTCTGTGTGGGTGACGACTCGCACATCCCTGTGAATGATGAATCAGAGACTCAGGGACGTTTGAATGATGGAAGATGTCATGATTGTTTTCAGTTAATTTGATATAAGCAGAGCAAAGACAAATATGCGGTGGAGCAAAAAGAGTCGAGAGGATATGAAATCTTAAGGGACAAGTACTGATTGAAGCAATGCGTCGAAAGAAGTCAAAACAGATAGGGAAAGGGTAAATTCGGGCGGGGTGGACTGTAGCTCCAATCATAGATAAGTGAAAGTATATTCGGCTTGCGAATTTATAACTCTTTATATTTTTATATTCTTATATTTTTATATTTTTATACTTTTATATTTTACTAAATTTTTATATTTTTATATTTTTATATTTTTATATTTTTATATTTTTATATTTTTATATTTTTATATTTTTATATTTTTATATTTTTATATTTTTATATTTTTATATTTTTATATTTTTATATTTTTATATTTTTATATTTTTATATTTTTATATTTTTATATTTTTATATTTTTATATTTTTATATTTTTATATTTTTATATTTTTATATTTTTATATTTTTATATTTTTATATTTTTATATTTTTATATTTTTATATTTTTATATTTTTATATTTTTATATTTTTATATTTTTATATTTTTATATTTTTATATTTTTATATTTTTATATTTTTATATTTTTATATTTTTATATTTTTATATTTTTATATTTTTATATTTTTATATTTTTATATTTTTATATTTTTATATTTTTATATTTTTATATTTTTATATTTTTATATTTTTATATTTTTATATTTTTATATTTTTATATTTTTATATTTTTATATTTTTATATTTTTATATTTTTATATTTTTATATTTTTATATTTTTATATTTTTATATTTTTATATTTTTATATTTTTATATTTTTATATTTTTATATTTTTATATTTTTATATTTTTATATTTTTATATTTTTATATTTTTATATTTTTATATTTTTATATTTTTATATTTTTATATTTTTATATTTTTATATTTTTATATTTTTATATTTTTATATTTTTATATTTTTATATTTTTATATTTTTATATTTTTATATTTTTATATTTTTATATTTTTATATTTTTATATTTTTATATTTTTATATTTTTATATTTTTATATTTTTATATTTTTATATTTTTATATTTTTATATTTTTATATTTTTATATTTTTATATTTTTATATTTTTATATTTTTATATTTTTATATTTTTATATTTTTATATTTTTATATTTTTATATTTTTATATTTTTATATTTTTATATTTTTATATTTTTATATTTTTATATTTTTATATTTTTATATTTTTATATTTTTATATTTTTATATTTTTATATTTTTATATTTTTATATTTTTATATTTTTATATTTTTATATTTTTATATTTTTATATTTTTATATTTTTATATTTTTATATTTTTATATTTTTATATTTTTATATTTTTATATTTTTATATTTTTATATTTTTATATTTTTATATTTTTATATTTTTATATTTTTATATTTTTATATTTTTATATTTTTATATTTTTATATTTTTATATTTTTATATTTTTATATTTTTATATTTTTATATTTTTATATTTTTATATTTTTATATTTTTATATTTTTATATTTTTATATTTTTATATTTTTATATTTTTATATTTTTATATTTTTATATTTTTATATTTTTATATTTTTATATTTTTATATTTTTATATTTTTATATTTTTATATTTTTATATTTTTATATTTTTATATTTTTATATTTTTATATTTTTATATTTTTATATTTTTATATTTTTATATTTTTATATTTTTATATTTTTATATTTTTATATTTTTATATTTTTATATTTTTATATTTTTATATTTTTATATTTTTATATTTTTATATTTTTATATTTTTATATTTTTATATTTTTATATTTTTATATTTTTATATTTTTATATTTTTATATTTTTATATTTTTATATTTTTATATTTTTATATTTTTATATTTTTATATTTTTATATTTTTATATTTTTATATTTTTATATTTTTATATTTTTATATTTTTATATTTTTATATTTTTATATTTTTATATTTTTATATTTTTATATTTTTATATTTTTATATTTTTATATTTTTATATTTTTATATTTTTATATTTTTATATTTTTATATTTTTATATTTTTATATTTTTATATTTTTATATTTTTATATTTTTATATTTTTATATTTTTATATTTTTATATTTTTATATTTTTATATTTTTATATTTTTATATTTTTATATTTTTATATTTTTATATTTTTATATTTTTATATTTTTATATTTTTATATTTTTATATTTTTATATTTTTATATTTTTATATTTTTATATTTTTATATTTTTATATTTTTATATTTTTATATTTTTATATTTTTATATTTTTATATTTTTATATTTTTATATTTTTATATTTTTATATTTTTATATTTTTATATTTTTATATTTTTATATTTTTATATTTTTATATTTTTATATTTTTATATTTTTATATTTTTATATTTTTATATTTTTATATTTTTATATTTTTATATTTTTATATTTTTATATTTTTATATTTTTATATTTTTATATTTTTATATTTTTATATTTTTATATTTTTATATTTTTATATTTTTATATTTTTATATTTTTATATTTTTATATTTTTATATTTTTATATTTTTATATTTTTATATTTTTATATTTTTATATTTTTATATTTTTATATTTTTATATTTTTATATTTTTATATTTTTATATTTCTATATTTTTATATTTTTATATCTCTATCTGTGAAAAAAAAAATGTGGTTTCAATTTTTGAAACAATTTTTTGTCGTTACCCGGATTGTTATTGGAGCAGACGACTTAAAGTCATCTCCTCTGTCTATTTAATTCCGATTATTTCAAATATTGGCTGTCAAGCATAAACACTAAGCTTCTCAACCAGTATCGCATGGACACCAGCAAAGCCGTTCACTAAACCCCCCGGCTACTGCCCATTATTAATAACCGTCAACAACACTTGCTGGCTGAGTTAAACTACCAAACTTCAACAATATTTCAATTTTGAAGTTTAAATTTTCCATTCATTGGTTTTCAAAAACTTTATTTTTTTCGGAAATCCTCTTAAGAGGGAGTTCAATGACGAAAGCACAAAGAAAGCGGAAAGCATCCGCTCGAAAGCCTTGTGATGATAACATAGAAGATGATGATGATTCGCTATTCAATAGTTGGCGCGGCGCCTCTTTCTTCTTCTCGAACAACGTTGAAATAAGAAATTAGCTGCTTAACAGCAAAGACGATGGAAGCAAAGGAGTGGGGGAAGGAAGGCGTAGCATTTTGGCTTATTACCAACACATGCTCGCATACACCCATACTTTCACACACACACACACATTCTGGACTATTTGGAAAGTTTGTTTGTGAGCGCAAATAAATCATTTCCCTCGCAACTGTCTTTAAATACGCTGTGTTGCGTTGTGTTTAATGTTGTCGTTAATTTCTTGGTGAACAGCTTATTTCATCATGATTAATTTATTTGTCTGTGAACCGAAACCAGCCACCCATTCGTTCATTCATTCATTCAACGCATAACCACACCATCGCACTTTGCTCCCTTTCCCTTTTGCGAGCAAAAAGGCTGTCAAATCATAATGAAATTTAAGACAGATATAAATAAACCCATTTACAATTTATGATTTGTTTACATTTAAAGATACAAAACAATTCCTCAAATTAATTATTTACGGTATTCTTGAAGTGAGTTTTAGTAGTTCGGGTTTCCTTTTTTCCGCGTTTCTGTCAACCCATCCTTTATAATGCTCCTACCCGTGAGGGTTGCCAACTAGTGTTTTAGTTGTAGCAAAATCATACCATTATTCCAATGGTTTCAAACAAAGGAAGTAAAAAGGGCGTGCATTTTTAATTTTTGTAATCAAACCAGGCCTCTATATATGCAGCAAACATTTTGTTGAAGGACTGTGACTTTGTATTTTTTGCGTTATAAACTCAAAAAATTTATTACAGAATTTTTATGGTGGTGTGTTTTGTAATTCCAATTTTCGTCGAAGGTACCTGTAACGTTTGAACTATAATTTGAGATATAATTGAGGTCAGTGCTATGATAGTGCTTAGCACATTATCTTGATGTAGACAGTGGGTTATGAACAGTCGCGAAAAAATGAGAATTATATATTTTCTTAAATGTTTTTTGCCGAGAAATAAAATAGAAAAAATTCGGAAAAAATATTTTGTTACCTTTTCTATAGTTTTCATACATCTTTAAAAATATCTGATTATAAATGTAAAAGTAATGATTCTCTGTAAGAGAATTTTAAAATCGCGATTTTTAAATTATTTAATATATCGTTTGTCTGTCACGCTTTATATTTTATATTTACATTTTCTAATAGATGATATCCTTTCGAAGAAAACAAGGTCTATCTGAAGAAAATCTATATATAAATGTAGAAGATGTGGCACTTCTTGTAGTAGAAAGAGAATTTCAAAACGTCATGTTCCATATTTTTCCCTTTTCAAATAATGTTTGAATATACCACATACTTCTTCAATAAACATTTTTGCTTCTACATTTAATCATAGAAATAGAACAACTTATTTCTATGTGAAAATATTAAATCGAAGAAAATTGTTCTATTTTTACGAATTTTTTCGATTTTTTTTGCGAACTCAGTCAGAATTTCAAAAAGGTATTGTTTATTAGTTTATTAACACAAGGTATAAAGACAATGAAATTTTTATGAGAATAATGCATATACAAACTTTCAAAACAATCGCAGCTATCGAGGTCAAAAATATTACCGCATAACATGGAATGATTCATATGTATTATTCACAAAATATTTTTTTTAATGGACGGCTAACATGGTACATTGTAAGGAATACAATTTATGTTCACTGGCAAACATTTTTGAGGAACGAAAGACAGTGAAGAATTGTGAACGCATATATTTCCCAATCATTTAATTAATTCATTCATTAATTATCCATTCATCCATCAATATGATTCAAAAGTATTAATGAGTTACTAGACTGTTCTAAGTTGTTTAGCATGGTAACTTGTAATGTGCTTTGTCGTACTTTGCGCCACAATAACCTTTTCCAAAAAAACGACACAAAAAATAGTAATTTTCCCTTTTGATTTATATATTTTTGTAGAAAATCCACTTCCAGATTTCGTATTTCCGTTTGAAAGGGCTCGCTGGAAAGGTACTGATCGCAAATTTGATTGATTTGGAATTTCCTACCACATTAGGGACCACAAATTTTTATAAGTTTTTGGGCCTCGAGGGATCATTCCGATCCCATGATGATTCCATCATGAAATTTTCACAGGTTTTATAGAAAATTGTTGGCTATTTATTTTAGGAAATTTTTTGCAAAAATTTCAAATGGCGTTATGCAAGGATGCTCAAGGATAAAAGATATTTTAACAGCTTGGACATTCTTGTTCCGCCAAGATATGAGCAATATTGACAATATGATAGCTAAACCTTTATAATCCGTCGATTCATTGCGGACAATAATCCAACTTAAACTAGTGTATCTATTTCCAGAAATACTGTAAATTGCAGACTTTGACGAAACATAAAAAAAAAACTTCAATGAAAAATGTCACACTTTTAACGTCAAACAAGTAAGGAAAGCCTAAAGTCAGGCAAGGCCGACTATATAATACACTCCACTTTCTAGCCGAATACAATTCAATTCAGTAAAAAAAAGTGGAAACGGGAAGGATTTTTGGGACCTATATATAAATCTGAACAGATCTAACACATTTTTACCACAGGTGTTTTGCCAATTTTGAAGAAAATTCGTTGTAATATGTGGTATCTAGAGTGAAAAGAGTCAAATCGGGAGTGAAATTCGTATGGGGGCTATATCTAAATCTGAACCAATTTTCTTCAAATTAAATAGCGTTCGTCCTTGTACCGAAACAATTCGTTGTGCTAAGTTTTATTTGGTTCTGGCTACAATTGATATCTGTACTTTGATTACAAGAATAGATGGACAATCAGAGAGATGGACATGGCTAAATCGATTCAAAAAGTGATTCTAAGTCAATCGGTATAATTAACAATGGGTCTATCTCGCTACCTTTTGGGTGTTACAAACAAGACATAATACTCTCGTGGGGTGTATTAAAAATCGCATCAACGAGGAGAACAAACGTTCAAAACTGTATATAAATCGTAGGACCTCGGGTATTCCATAGACTGAAATAAATGAAATAACGAACCGTTGTATTGTCTGTTCGTCTTCAGTCCAGATACGGCAATTTTGCTTTTTAATATGGTGTTAAGTTTAAAGTGGGCCGAATGTGTGAACCATAACTTGTACGACAACATTTCCGTATGCGTTGGGATGATATTTCATGTAATCGTTACTGGAAATTATAGCTCTTAATGAGTTGTCCGTGGAGGGAGTGTGGTTCGTATTATCTTCGATAATTTTGAATGTCAAAAACCACACCTTCTCTGTTCTGTTCTAAAGGGTGATTTTTTTAGCTATTATCTTTTGGCAACACTGGTTTATACAGCTGACGCACATTTCGAGCTTTGTTTCACTGTCAAACATCTTCAGTTTGGTCTATAATTTAACCATGAATCGTCTTACAAACGAACAACGCTTGCAAATAATTGAATTTTATTATCAAAATGCGTGCTCTGTTAAGAAAGTTCATCGCGCGCTTTCATTTTATGGTCAGTTTAATCGACCCACTGAAGCGGCTATTCGGGCTATTGTGACTAAATTTCGCACCAAATTTACATTTTTGGACATTAAACCACCAACACGCTTACGAAAGAAACAAGAAAATATCGCAGCTGTATCGGCCGGTGTTAATGATGGCCATCAATTATCGATTCGTCGCCGTTCGCAGCCATTGGGCCTCTGTTACTCAAAAACGTGGAAATGCCTAAATTGGACTAAGCGGATGGACCATTTGAGGAGCAGTCAAGGTCAACATTTGCATGAAATAATTTTCAAACATTAAATTATATGGACCGTACTATCTATTCAAATAAAGATTTCATGCATTTTTCTGAATTTTATGCGTTTTTTTTTGAAAAACTTTCCTATAGCTTTTAAAAAATTTCGGAAAATTTCGCCCATTTGCGAGGAAAATATTTATTTAAGAATGCATTGCTCTACTATAACTATCTAAATATAAAAGTGAAATATTACGAAATGAGCCACGTTTCGCTACAACATACTGTTGCTGGGGCAACAGAAAAAATGCACCACTTTACGGTTTATTGGGTCAAGCAAAATATAAATTAGTTTTCAGTATTAAAAAACTATTTTAAAAAAACTTCATAATTCGTTCTTATGAGAATGTAATTGGTCAATTCAGTCGAGGATTTTAGAGGAATTTTTAAGATTTTTACGGCGAAGTACACGATTTTATGTGTACGAGCATGAAATTCACAACATGTGTAGCCATCGTAATTGTGTTAAATTTAACCTATAAACGGGCGTGATTACATTTAGTCTCAAAAATATACGAATATAATATTCGTATCGATACCTTCGATTTTGTATTATTTGTATTAGTTCATATTAAATAAATATTTTGTTATGTTACTTTTGGTCAAATCTTGCTAAAGAAGTGGTTTGTTAGTGATACTCACTTCTCATAAAATATGTTAGAGGAGGTTTTTAAATAAAAAATAAATAGAAATCTAAAATACTTAATATTTTCTAATTATTTTTAACACATTTCTAATATCACAACGTATCTGAAATTATTCAGCAAATCTTGAGTAATGGCAACCCTGTAGATAATAATATTGCCATTAAATAAATTATAGGTTCATTATGGTTAGAGACACGACAAATCTTTTACAATTCATTCCCTCCTAAATGAGGTATGCGCGGTATGGGATGGCGGCAAACGCCGACGGAGGTGCAAAAGGGTGTTTCTTTATCTATTTTTCGCTATCTTAATGGTTTTTAAATTGTTTATGGTTCTATAGAATTGCCACGTACCTTGGTAAGCATTATTATGGCGAGTGGGAGGAGGGGTGGCAAGATATTTACAGTGGAGGGGACAAATATTTATTTATCTCTTTATTGCCGCGGCTCCTGTTGCGCCACGTGACGCTGTCATGATTCTGGGCAAATATTTAATTGTGATTTTCCAATGCCACCACCACTGTTGTATTATTAATTTATGATTACAACAACAAATACCACCGCAAACCGGATGGCCTACGACAAGGAACAGTAATTAATGGTATCAGAGAATGGTGGGCTCATTATGAATATTTAATGGTTGCTTGTTGTCTATGCCTATATAGACATAGAAATATATTTATGTAGATACAAATAAATTATAAAACGTGAAACATATTAAAAATGATATATTGTGATTCCTTGAAAGTGGTTGGGGGCGTTCTAAGTACCGCCATTTTCCCCTGAGGGAATTGGACAATATTACTAATAGTATTGGTTAGGTTATAATTAAGGAGTTTTCTTTGATATTGTTTGAAGAGTATTAAAATGTATCGACGAAACTTTTCAATAATAAATAAGTAATTGTTGTTGGGCCAAAATAAAAACTACATAACCATACAGTAGATTGGGTCAAGCAAAGAAATCCACCAAGTTTCACGATTCTGACCTCTAATTTGAAAACCAATAAAATATCATCCAAAGTGTCTAATATATCAATAAATGATATATTCTAAGACAATAATTTATTATTTATATATTTATTATCGGTGGCTATAAACAAATTTGTGTCCTTCTCAGAATGCCTGGATTTCCAGGAAAGACTGCAACTACTTCAAATACACTAAAAAAGTTTAACCATGATCTTAAATTTAAAATTTTTATAATAATGAGAGTATTATTATTATGATGAGTATTAATCCTCTTCCCTCGTTAAGTTACATCCTATCAATTTTGCCACCCTAATAAAGCCTAATACCTTATTTGTTAACTTAACTTAGGCCCGAGTAGTTAATCTAATATGCGGTCTAATCCATAAAATATGTAAATGATGTTCAAGCCTTAGGCCGCTACAACCACCACCGCCACCATTCATATTTTATCTATTTCCATATTCATAATCTTGTAAATCTATTCTTGCTAATTTAATTTCAAATATAAATTATGCATGATGACTTACCACTTTAAAAGTTTGTTCCTTTTTTGTAGCAAAAATTTTCCAGCAAACTGCTAAACTTTCCTGCAATGAAATAAGAGCGGAGAAAGCGGAGGGTTAGAATGAGACATAAAGATGAAAATATTTGTACCTTCGCACAAAAAAAATAGAAATAAAAAGAAGTGGCATGAACAACACAGCAAAAAACCCCCCGTATCGTATTGTCAAGTGGCCTCAAGATAGAAAGATAAATGTAACAAATTAAAAGTCATTCAACACTTTTGCATGGCATGCGAAGCAAAACATAAATAAAAAAGAACACAAAATCATAATGAAAATACCCAAAACACTAAAGAGCGGAATAGGACAGAATGAGACAGGCAAAAAAAAACAAAAAAGTGGAAATAATTTATGCTTAGCTTCGAGCGAATAGGACGAATAGAACAACATCTACCCAATGCAAAGGCATGAAGTCCTCTCGAGGATCTTGGAAGTTTTTGAGTGCCCATAACAAAAGTTAATTGAATAGCAATTAATTAGATAATAATAAACCTGTGAGTGGTAAAAGTAAGTGCGTATTTTTTTGTTTATTTACTTCCTAGAAGGTTTATCCATGCGAAAAAAACTTAGATAATTCTTTAAATATACTAGTCATGTGTATGGGTGTCATTTGATTAATAACACCCTCCAACAGCATTTTTGGAACAGAGTAGCGACCCTATAATTCTGAATTGAGTAGATCATTTTTGTAGAATAAACTTATGGTCCAGCTGGTCCGAGTTTCTTTTTACAGCGGGTCAAAATTTTAATTTTTTGGTCGAAGGGACCATTATAATAAACGAAAAAATTGTCATAAGTTTATGTCTGAGAGAATTCTTATTGTCAGAACTATATTATAGAATTTTATGAGGATAATTTTTGTGAAAAATCTTAATCCTCTAGCTCCTCTCTGTATGGCTTAGTTTGATCCTTTTCCGACAAAATCGCAAAAAGTGCTTTCAAAAAGGACACTTAAGTATTAAAATGTTTATGAAAAAAAATTGCCGGAAAATTTCAGTGGAAGTCACAAAAGACCCCACATGTTGTAAATAAAGCTATTCACGCTTAAATAGTAAAATCACAAAATATACAACAAAATTACTAGGGTTAAAATTGGTCAGTGTTTTTTCAGAAGATCGATCCTTGTCAACAAAAAATGTGAGTATTTCGTTAGAGCACGGTACACAAAAAATATAAATTGAATATTTTTGGAAAATTCTCATTTTCGCGGGAGATATGGTTAAAATAATTGTGTATGCATAACATTTATGTTTTGTAATTTTCTCGCCATCGCTCCAATGGATCCGGCGGAGTTCTTGCATGAATGTCGCCTGTAACAGTCAGGTTCCATTGTGGCAAAAATCCAAAATTCACGGTTGCTGTTGCATTTATTTCAACATTTTCTATCAGGGTTTCTGAAACTATAAAATATTCAAAAAAATATTTTGGTGTCCTCTACATTTTGAGCTTACAGCCAACATTTATCCTATTTCACTCTTATTGTATTTTTACTCTATTATATTTGATTTTAGACTGTCATTTTGTTAAGTAATAATAATAATTTTGCTATAATATAACACAGTGACATTAAAATTATTTACAAAATGTTTAAACATATTGTACTTTTTTGTAGGATGTTTTTGAAATGACTTTCATGTCCACTTTTACTGCCTCAAAAAAGTGGAAAAAAATAATTTTTGCAATCTATATACACCTTAATATCCAGCAAAAATATACATATTTCCCACAAAATCCCAATGTTCACAATTCAAGCTTGTCTCAACTTCCAAAAAAGTTCATAATAAAATAATATAAATTTATAATAATAATATAATTCACGAATTACATTGTCAAAAGTGAATGGGTACGAATTTTTCGTATATATAAAGCTTGAATTCAAATTCGCTCAGGATTTGATGTATTCCGCTCTAGAGATCACTCATACAAAAATAGTTCACTATGTCACATTTTTTCCGAATTCAGTTGTAATGGGGTAGAAAGTGGAGGGTATAACATAGATGGCCCCGTCCAACTTTAGCCTTTCCTTACTTGTTATTCCCTCCACCTTCAGGATGGGGGTATACTAACTTTGTCATTCCGTTTGTAACACCTTGAAATATCGACCTCAGACCCTATAAAGTATATATATTCTTGATCGCCATAAAATTCTAAGACGATCTAGCCATGAACGTCCGTCCGTCCGTCTGTTGAAAGCACGCTGGCATCTAAACGAAAGGTGCTAGAACGTTCAAATTTTCCATAAATGCGTCTTATAGTCGTAGATCGGTTGGGATTCAAACGGGGCGAAATCGGCCAAAAGGGAAAAAAATGTTCCCTCACAAGGACTAAAAAAACACATAATAATCCCTAATATTTTAGAGTATTTAAGCATATCTTTTCAAAATGTCTGCTTGTACTTACTTGATATTGGGTATGCACATTGCCCCGATAACAAAAACGTGCACCATAAAGTGATTCTTATTTGTAGGGGGTGAAATGGGGCACAAAAGGGATACAAATGGTACATATTAAACGACAATAGCTAGAAACACGAAGTTCGGTGTGTACATTCCTCTAATAGAGTAGATACAAAATATAAAAGTATTTTTTCCAATTTAGTACGTTTAAGGGTTAAAATGGGAATAGAGGGATAAAAATGGTACCAACCAAACGGCTGTACCTAGAATACTCAAATTCGGTGTACATTCCTCTGATTGAATAGACACGTAAAATACCCAGATTTTTCAAAATTCGTACTTTTTGGGGTTAAAATGAAAAAAGGGGATAAAAATAGTACCAATCAAATGACCGCAGCTAGAGTCATGCAATTTTGAGTATACATTCCTCTGACTGCAAAGACACGGAAAATAAACGGATTTTTCGAAATTCGTACTTTTTAGGGTCAAAATGGAAAAAAGGAATTCGAAATTCGTACTTTCAAGGGATACAAATAGTACAGAGGGATACAAATAGTACTAACTGAACGACTACAGCTAGAATGATGAAATTCTAATTGGGTAGAAACTTCAAATAAAGAGATTTTAGATAGTCGTACTCTTAAGGCGGTAAAAATGGTACCAACCAAATGGCCTCATCTGGAATCATGGAATTCGGTTATACATTCCTCTGACTGCATAGACACGCAAAATAAAAAGTTTTTTTTCCAAATTCGTACTTTTTCTTTTACGGCAAAAATTGGTTGAATCATGAAGTTAGGTTATTTTGCACTATGTACGTCTGATAATGGATTTTCAAAATGTGTACTTTTGGAATTAAAATAGAATGGAAATACAACCAACTGTAGCACCCACTATCTACCAATATTTATTGTATTTAAGCTTTTTGAAAATATAAATAGAAGAATAATTATTTTTTGAATTGACGTATTGGTAGCCTTGCCTTATAAGCGTGGTTTGAAATAGTTAAAATATATATATAATATTATATATAATATTATATATATTTATAAAATTATTTTTTAATATTTGTATTGGTTTTGATTTGGCTATATAAAAAAATTATAATTTCCTTTAATATTACTGCATTTCTACGAAAATCGACATCCTCTGTGGAATGCAATCAATGGTGGAGGGTATATAAATTACTTGTCTTTTACAGTCCAAATAAACCAAAATCTATGAATAAATGTAGAAGTTGTGATTCTGTGGGAGTAAGCGAAAAATAAGATTCTTGTTCTATATTCATATTGTCGAATAGCAAAATAATATCACTTCCTAGAGTTTTCTACTATTTTGAATAGGGCAATTTTTTTTTAAATAGGACAATTTGACAGTGCAATTGACTGTTTTCGGAAAAGCAGTTGCGGTTTTGAAACATACAAATCGATTAAGCGTTGCCATTTTGATTACTCTATATTTGTCCGCTCATGGTCGGGGCCATGAATGCTAATGAATGGTTTGGGAACAGTCAATAAAAAATGAAAAAAAAAACACTGGGCCATATTGCATCTTTTTGTTAAGGTTTGATAAGGGCCATTCTCACCGTGAATTCTTTTCACGGAAAACTTGATTTATACAGGTTATTTTGAAAGCGTCGAGCTCACGAATGGACAATAATTAAATCGTAATATTTTGCGAGAATACATAAAATAAATAAATCTTTCATTTTAGTGAAGAACATCGACAACATTTTTTTCTTCGTCACAAAATACCACACTCTAGTCTACACATGCGTGCAAACAAAATTTCCTGCTTCCTCCAACTGCCGCATGGTTGGCATAAGTTTTATTATTATTTATTAATTCGGTTACATTTTACATAGATTTATTTTTTATCTCGATCCTTAAAAATAATTTCATCAATATTTTCCCCAAAATAAATTAAAGTAAACTAAAATCATGAGTTTTCTATATTCTCCGAAAATGTTATGCTGGGGATTCAATGGAAAATATTTAAAAAAAATCAACACATCCTTATAAATAAATTTTTTATTGAAATTATTTAAAATAAACAAGTAAAAACGGCCGGGCCGAACTTCCCTTCACCATGGATTGCATTCCACTCAGGCTGCCGATTCGTAGAAGTGCAGTAAGATTACAGCAAAATGTAAATTTGTTAATATAGCCAAACCATAAACAAATAATAAAACTATTGAAAAAAATAAATTTATAAATAAATATAAAAGTCGCTGCGAAGCCACTTGAAAAGACTTTTGACATGGTCGAAATCATGATCGTGGTAGTCTGCAGCCAAGTAATAAATGTCACCATGCCATTTGTAAATAAATTTGCATTCTATTAAATATAGAAGCAAAAAGGTCTTGAGCCAGGACAATATCCCAGTTCAAATCAAATATTGATTACAGACCAAAAAATGCAAACGAAAAAACTAAGACAAATGAGCGTTGGCACGGCAGAAGTATTGCTGGGAAACTATACCTGCATATACACATACTTACATACGCAACTGAATGAGATGCTTGTAAAATGGCATGTGTGCTTTATTACTTGGTGCGATTTTTAAACGCAAATTCGGCAAGTGAGTTGTGATTCTCGTTCGTCTGTGAGAATCATCTCCTTATAGAGGCCGGGTTTGATGTTGAAAAGTCGCTGCGAAGCCACTTGAAAAGACTTTTGACATGGTCGAAATCATGATCGTGGTAGTCTGCAGCCAAATAATAAATGTCACCATGCCATTTGTAAATAAATTTGCATTCTATTAAATATAGAAGCAAAATGGTCTTGAGCCAGGAGAATATCCCAGTTCAAATTGAATATAAAAATTTTATTATTTAAAACCCCGCTTACAAGGCAATACGTTGCCAATACGTTTACACTATATATTTCCAAATATTACTTCAAGTTAATTCAAAAAGTAAATATAAGACAGTAATCTTCAACAAGTAAAAACGGCGTTAAGTTCGGACGGGCCGAACTTTATATGCCCTCCACCATGGATTGCATTCCACAGAGGCTGTCGATTTTCGTAGAAGTGCAGTAATATTACAAGAAAATATATTTTTTTAATATAGCCAAAAAACCAATACAAATATTGAAAAAATAATTTTATAAATAAATATAATATTTTTATTATTTCAAGCCACGCTTATAAGTCAAGGCTACCAATACGTTTATAATATATATATATCGAAATAATACTTCAAATCCATTCAAAAAGTAAATATAAGACAGCAATCTCCAAAAAATCCATTATCTCTCAAGTGCAAGATAAACTAACTTCATGAAAAAATAAAAATACAAATTTGGAAGGTTACCAGTAGACACACACATATATTTATTTATTTATTTTTTATGAATTACAATACAAAGTAAATTTATATTCTAATTATGGGTCCAGAGATTGAGCCGGAGTGACTAAGACAATAGTAGCTAGTTATTTGCAGCGACAGACCAGAGCCTCTGCTGGGAATCGAACCCACGACCCCCACGCTGCTAGCCGAGCACGCTACCAACTCGACTACCGGGGCGCTCACACACACACATATATATATATATATATTGATATATTGGTAGGTAGTGGTTGCCACAGTTGGGAGTATTTCCATTCTGTTTTAATTCCAAAATTACAAATTTTCAATTATCTCATGTACATAGTGTAAAATAACTTAACTTCATGATTTGCAACCAATTTTTGCATTAAAAGTACGAATTTGGAAAAATCTTCTAATTTTGCGTGTCTTTGCAGTTTACACCGAATTTCATGATTCTAGCTGCGTCCATTTGGTTGGTACCATTTCTATCCCATCCTAAATAGTACGACTCTCTAAAATCTCTTTATTTTAAGTGTCTACGCAATTAGAGGGATGTACGCACCGAATTTCATCACTCTGGCTGTATTCGTTTAGTTTGTACTATTTTTATCCCCTGTTCCCATTGTATCCCTTGAAAGTATGAATTTGGAAAATACCTTTTATTTTTCGTGTCTACGCAGTCATAGAAATGTTTACTCCGAATTTCAGGATTCTACCTGTGGTCATTTGGTTGGTACTATTGTTATCCCCTTTTTCCATTTGAACCCCAAAAAGTGCGAATTTGGAGAAATCCTTCTAATTTACGAGTCTACGCAATCAGAGGAATGTATACACCGCATTTCATTATTTTAGGCGCAGCCGTTTGGTTGGTACCATTTTTATCCCTCTATTTCAATTTTATCCCTTAAAAGTACGAATTTTATCCCCTTTTGCCCCACTTCACCCCCTACGAATAAAGATCGTTTTATGCTGTACGTTTTTGTTATTGGGGGAATGCGCATACCCAACATCAAGTAAGTACAAGCAGACATATTGAAAAAATATGCTTAAATGCTGTAAAATATTAGAGGTTATTATGGTTTTTTTCAGACCTTGTGTGGTAAATTTTTTTTCCCTTTGGGCCGATTTCGATCACAACCGATCTACGACTATAAGACGTATTTATGCAAAATTTGGGCCTCCTAGCTCCTCCTTTCGCTTAGATACTAGCGTGCTTTCAACAGACGGACGGACAGACGAACGGACGTACATGGCTAGATCATCTTAGAATTTTATGATGATCAAGAATATATATACTTTATAGGGTCTCAGGTCGATATTTCAAGGTGTTACAAACGGAATCGCAAAATATGTATACCCACATCCTGGAGGTGGAGGGTATAAAAAGCTTAAATACCATAAATATTGGTAGATAGTGGGTGCTACAGTTGGTTTTATTTCCATTTTTTCCTATTTTCCTAATTCCAAGAGTACAATTTTTTGAAAATGTATTACCCCTGACGTACACAGTGCAAGATAACCTAACTTCACGATTCAACCAATTTTTGCCGTAAGAGTAAAAATACCAATTTAGTTAGAGGAATGTATACACCGAATTCCATGGTTCTAGCTGTGGCCAGTACAACCTTCTAAAATGTAATACAACTTTCTAAAATTTCTTTTTTCTCAGTGTAGGTAACCAGATTTGAGGTATCCAGATTTTTAAATTTAAAATTAAAGAAATCGAAATGCCACTCACCCCTATTGTCACTTCAGTGTGCTTGAGCAAATGTGTCACTCTCTCGTTCTCTCTCTTTCTCTCGCAACAAAATATGGACTTAATCTGCTGATGAAGGTCATGATAAATTAAACAATTTTCGAAACATTGAAATAAAAGGAAATGAAACGTCAACATCTACACACAGACACATACAAGATGAAAGAATGGACACACACATCCGTCCATACATTTAATGATCAAAGAGATTAAAGATTCTGATAATACACACACACCCGCAACAAAAAGACCAAATACCCTCGTTAAAATAGTTGCAAATGTGTGAGTGTCATATCGGAAGACATTTACATATGTTTCGATGTGTGCCCCCGGTAGTAGCGACAGCAGATACTCGTATCTGTCTATCCATTAATCTATGTTTATGGATCGTAAGAAATTAAGTTATTCTGGTAAATGTCCAAACTAAATGTTAACATGACATTAAATTCAACCAGAACCACAAAACCAAAACCAAAACAACACCAAAGCGAAGATGGCAAGCGAAACAGAAAATAAAAAAAAACGCGCCAAACCGAACAGGACATCACAAATGTCAATTCCATTTCATGATTTAATTTTTCTGGGTTAACATTTAATGGTGGTGGCGGCAGTGGCAGTGGCCGTGATGGCATGCCTGCCATGTAGGAAATGTCTATAAAGCTGATTATCGTAATACAAAAGCCGAATGTGGTAGCTTTTATACTTAAACGCAATTCAGATGAACAAATGTGTATTGAATGGGGTCGCAGTACTCACCACGATAACGATTTTTTGAATGTGATAAATTAAAACAAATGTATATTGTGAAGATGGAGACATCAAAAATGGGTTTTATATTCATAATTTAATTTAAGAAAATTTGTAGTTTATAAAAATAAATTTGAGTACATTTCACTTATTACTTACTTATTACTGGAAATTGGTACTTCATGCGAAAGTTTTTGCTAGGTTAGTGTAAATTCTGTAATTTCTCTTCACGACCCACTTTATGGTACACGCATTCATACATATAAACCATAAATAATATCAATCTATTTGTGTATGATATGAAATCTTGCACAGTGGTGGAAAGCCAATTGGTTTGGCAATTATTCCTTTATTTGCCAGTTAACATGTAAAAATAAAATTTTAGTGAGTCATGGTAGAATTTTCACGAACTATTGTTTGTTTTGTAAAGCTTGGGGAAATGTTAAGGTAGAAAGAAAATTTAAATCAGCCTAAATCTACCGTTTATTATACAATTTCACATAAACTGTAATCGGTGGGTGTAAGAAATGAATAATGAAAAAAGTAATGATGGAATTTGATAGTGAAAAAAATGGTAGGACCGGGTTTTTTTCGGGTTTTCGTGAAACAGTAAAAAAATGGGGAAATTATTCATTATAGGGTATTTCCACAAAATGTTGACCCATTGTACATACTCGTTCTTGGGGATAGGACAATTCTGATGTCATAATCAGATTCACTGAAATCTTTCGAAAATTACTCCAAACATTCCTGCCAAAAGTTTGGTCCATTACCAAAAATTCATTTGACGATTTTTTGATAATATTTTATTTTATTTTTTAATAATATGTCAACACTTCATTACTACTATTATTCCAAAAATATCAGTTTAGAACATGTGTGAACACCGCAAAAACAAAAATTTTGTCTTGCTAAAATCTTTTTGAAAAACAGCTATTATTTCTGGACTTATTTCTGATGTCTTGTAGAGAATAAAATAAGCTAAAATATATAAAAATAAAAAATATGTCATAAGTTTTACTCTTTGAAATACAAGGACGAGTATAATATTGGTATAAGGCTGGATCGGGGAAAAAATGCTGTGGTCCGCCCCAGGAATTATTATTTAATGATGATCTGCAAAATATTTTGTCCTTTGGCCAAACCGTCTATGAGCTAAACGCTCCTGAACACCTCTAAAAATAAGGAAATATATTCTTCGTAAATGACTCCAAACATTCCTGTAGGATCATTTGGCGATTTTTTTAATTATATATCAACCCATCATTACTATTCGTCCTACATCTATAACTCCCAAGGTATCTAGTTTGAACAGGTGTGAACTCCATAAACCCCACCGTAAACACCAATTACCCCATTCTGCGATATTCAGATATCTTGTAGAGAATAAAACAAGATAAAATATAAAAACATAAGAAAATAAATCTTATGTTTAAAATAAAGCTCAAAGGTTATGTGTATTTTTGATTCTTTGAAAGACAAAGACCTTTCACTTTTTTCTTATAATCGCAAAGTTCATCAGTAAGGACGAATATACCTTAAATTAATTCTGGTTTTTTAATGATGATTCGCAAAATATTTCGACCTTTGGTCAAACCGTCTGTGAGTTAAACGGTCTTGAAAACACCTCTAAAAATAATCACATATATTCTTATGTGTATGGCTGGTCGACATCCGCTGCGGAAAATGCTCAACGGGGTCGATTTTTCTTCGGCCCATTAAAAATTCATGTGAAACCTAGGACGAACATCGCGATTTATGTTTTACGTTTCATGATAATAATGCTATATGTAAAAACGCCGAAACCGAGACTTTTTTGCAATATGGAAAACCGGTTGAGACCGTCATAAAAAACCCGGGTTTCCAGGTTTTCAAAAAACCCGACGGTTGGTCTCAGATGAAGCACCCGGTTGACCCGGTTTTCGTTCTCGGTGTTGATCACTCTAGCTTTAAACCTAGATTCAGAATTATCTTGACCTTTCGTGTCACTAACTTTTGTGGATATATTGTACGTCGTGAAAAACCTGCGTTTGAAAAAAATGATTTTTTAAACAACTAATTTCATTCCCGAAGAAAAATTTTTCATTGAGATGCCCAAATTTTTTATTGAAGTTATAAGCAGCTGGGGATCGCGATTCTATATCAATAATGGAAAGCACTTTTAAGTTTTTAAAAAAAGTGTTCTATAGGAGGATGTTAAGCATATCCTGAAAACAGAACAATACAATACACGCTGATTACTTTTTTTTGATAGAATAAAAAAAATAACACATTACACTATACAACAAAAATTTTATCGAAGGACTGTGTATAGCATTTACTGAGGGATTATGGTGTTCTATATTTGAAAAATATATTAATTTTTTATCTATACAACAAGAAATACTAAAATTGCAGTATTCGTCGAAGGTACCTTTAGTATTTGTACTATCACTTTGGCAGTATAGTCCCATTTATGTCCTATCGTACGTAAAGTACTTGTTTAAACACCATCTTCAGAAGTCGCTGTTTAGGAACAGCAATCGATATTTTTTAATTTCTAATTAGCTAGCATTCCAAAGAAGAAAATAATGAAAAATGTCTATGAATAATTGTAAAAGTTATGACCTTCTTGTAAGATAATAAAAAACATGTTTTTGGCTGTGTGCAAAGTTTCTTTCATTTTCTATGTTTAAAAATCAAATATCCGTTTAAAATACTTTAAATATAATGATTCTATTTGTATAAGTTTAGCATTAATTACCGTTTCAATTTCCCCCCTTCAAAAATATATAAACTTTAACTTTTTAAGGTGGATAAATTGAAATAGTCGTTCATGGTATACTAATAGCAATAGATGCATGCAATTTAAAGTATTTTTAACGTATAATTTTCTCTTTCATTTGATTCCCATATCGCCTTTGTATATCCCGCAAAAGTACGGAAATTAAAAGTCCTGTAAAAAGGAGAAAAGATCCCCAAATGGAAAGCAGAGTACACATCTTTTCTACACGTGACCTCTACATTCATCTGTACATGGTCTTGTTCAGCTCCAATGAAAAAACTAATAGTTACGTTTCGTTTAGCGATCACATAAAATCATGATTTTCAAAGCCCACTTTCTTAAAAAAATAAAATTTCCCGATGGTTAATAAAGGGTGATTTTTTAAAAGCTATAGGAAAGTTTTTCAAAAAAAAAAAACACATAAAATTCAGAAAAATTTATGAAATCTTTATTTGAATCGATAGTACGGTCCATATAATTTAATGTTTGAAGATTATTTCATGCAAATGTTGACCTTGACTGCGCCTCAAATGGTCCATCCGCTTAGTCCAATTTTGGCATTTCCACGTTTTTGAGTAACAGAGGCCCAATTGCTGCAAACTGCGACGAATCGATAATTGATGGTCATCATTAACACTGGCCGATACAGCTGCGATATTTTCTTCAGTTCGCACTCTACGTAAGCGTGTTGGTGGTTTAATGTCCAACAATGTAAATTTGGTGCGAAATTTAGTCACAATAGCTTCAGTGGGTCAATTAAACAGACAATAAAATGGAAGCGCGCGATGAACTTTCTTAACAGAGCACGCATTTTGATAATAAAAATCAATAATAAGAAGATTCATGGTTAAATTATAGACCAATCTGAAGATGTTTGACAGTGAAACAAAACACGAAACGTGCGTCAGCTGTTTAAACCAGTGTTGCCAAAAAGATAATAGCTAAAAAATCAGCCTTTATTACGTGTAATTTTTGTCTTTGTATAACACCGGACAGCACCGGTCCAGAATTAAATTTGGCCCTCATTAAAATGTCATTCCCGCACTATAAACTGCACATTTAACCCGATATTTTTACCCTCAACCATGTGACAAACTTTGTAATCCCGTTATATGTTATCGTCATAAAAAGATAAGACGATCTGGTCATGTCCGTCCGTTTATCCGTCCGTCAGTTGAAAGCATATAAACGGTGGCCTTCATAGCTCAGTGGAAGTGTGCGCATCTTGCAATCTGAAGGTGCTGGGTTCGATTCCCGGCCGGCGCACTGGTAAAATTCAACATCAACAAATTTTCACTTTTCATCATAAAATAAGAGTTTCTGCAGCCAATTTTCTCATCCGAACACACTTTCACATAAAAATAGTCATTTCGATTGCTCCAAGGTCCAGGGAAGAAACTAATAGCCATTAGCGATACATAACATGGCTGTTAACATAAAAAAATTCAGCGCCCCTAGTGGAGGATAGGGGTACAACTCGATTAGCATCCCATTCCCTTAACATTAACATCAACCTTGAAGAAGATGCAAATAACAGCCGGACAACATGAGAACGATGCTGAACAAAGGTTCCCGCGATAATCGGATACATGCCGGAACGAAGTCTAGTACAATTCAGACTTAAGGATTATCACCTCAGCTCCCTCTAAAAGCTGCTACAACAACAAGAACAACATATAAACGGAAGTAGCTAGAACGTCCATGAATACGTCTTATAGTTGTAGATCAGTTTGGATTGCAAATGGGCGAAATCGGTCCAGAGGGAAAAAATTTCCTTCACAAGGACTGAAAATATCCCTAATATTTAGAGTATTTAAGATTTTTTTCTTCAATATGTCTGCTTAAATTTACTTGATATTGGTTGTGCGCATTCCCCTTATAGCAAAAACGTACACCATAAAGTGGTTCTGGTGTGGTGGAACAGAGGGATACAAATGGTACCAACTAAACAACTACAGGTAGAATCATTAAATTTGGTGTGTACATTAGAGCGTACCAGGTTACAAGTAAAAAAAAAAGTTCGCCGTACACCTTCGAATATGAAGTATTATTGAAAGGTAGTTTAAAAAATTTTTTTTTTTATTTTTTTATGCCGAACGTAGGGGTCGCGCTTTTACATTTTTCTATATAACTTCTGCATTTATAAACGGATTTTAAAGTGTGATACATCGATGTTTTTGTCTCGACGAGGCCGATTTTTTGTCTTTGAAGTCATTAAGCTCAAGCATGATTCATGATTTTATGCGAGCTTTAATTTTCTGATATTAGAGTGGTACATTAGGGTAGTAGCAACTGAGATATGATGGGTAAGTACCAGAAGGGGGTGCTTGAGCTCAATGACTTCAAAGACAAAAAATCCATATTTAGTCTGTAATCGATCGGCATTTTTTTTTTGTATTCTTCATACGATAGAAAGTTATCTTCGTTTTTCTAAAGCCACTTGTGAAAGATTCTGACTTTATAGTCAACATTTATCGCATTTGTGGCCATACTGTAACTTGAGAGTATCCAGCGAGAAAAAATAAACTATAATTCAAAATTATAAAAATGTTAGAGATATATATTTCTTAAACACTAAAAATCATTTAGATTTTTGAAATTTAAATTAAAAATAAAAAGTAAACAAGTAAGAAGGCGTTAAGTTTGGCCGGCCCGAATCTTATATACCCTCCACCACAGAATGCATTCCATAGTATTACCAGTAGATTAAAGGAAGTCGACTTTACATAGAAGCACAGTACCATATTACGAAAATTGTGATATTTTAAAGCACATTACTATATTTGTTTACTATTTCAAACTATAATGTATACTTATGCGCACTGTTTAAAATCTACTACTATAAAAAAATACAATGCTGTAATTGTGAAAGTGAACATGCCTAAATATTAGGCGATTGTCCGTCGCCATTAGAAAGAAGCATTTCCAGATACAGACAAAGTGTAAAGAAAAGTATAAATTTTAAAGATATCCCCATTCGCCCCATTCTCCGCCCAAATGTACAAATTTCGAAAAAAAAAAACATTTTTCGAGTCTTCATAGTCAGAATGTATACACCGAATTTCATGATTTAATCTTCAGCGGTTTGTTAGGTTCCATTTTTATCCCTCTTTTTAATTATATCCCTTAAAAGTACGAATTTCGAAAAATCCCTCTATTTTACGTGTCTATGCAATTAGAGGGATGTACACACCGAATTTCATGATTCTAGCTGTTGTCGTATCATTGGTACCATATTTTATCCCTTTTTGTCCCATTTCGCCCGCTAAAACTTTTATTTTCTTTGTGATGCTTCGAAGCTACAAGAGGAATGTCCGCAACAAATTTTAACTGTATGAAAATAAAAAATTTAATTTGGCTTATTTGGCTACCAATATTTGTATACTATATATATAATGGATATAATACTTCAATTCATAAAATAAATATAAGGGAGCAATCATAAATACCCTAAATATTGGGGGATAGAGAGTGTACTTTCAGCTACAGTCGTTTGGTTGGTTGTATTTCCATCCTATTTTAATTTCAAAAGTATAAATTTTGAAAATACCTTATCTATCACGTACGTATAAATAAGTATAAGACAACTTCATGATTCACCATTTTTTGTCGTAAAAGCAACAAAATAAAGTACGAACTTGGAAAAGAATATTTTACGTGGCTATGCAGTCAGAGGAATGTATACACCGAATAGCATGATTCTATCAGCGGTCATTTTGTTGGTACCATTTTTATCCCCTTTTTCCAATTTTGCCGCCTCAAGAGTACGACTATCTAAAATCTCTTTATTTTACGTATCTACACAATTAGAGGGACGTAGTCACTGAATTTCATCATTCTAGCTGTATTCGTTTAGTTGGTACTATTTTTATCCCCTGTAGCCATTGTATCCATTGAAAGTACGAATTTGGAAAAAATGTTTTATTTTTCGTGTCTACGCAGTCAGAGGAATGTATACTCCGAATATCATGATTCTAGCTGCTGTCATTTGGTAGGTACTATTTTTATCCCCTTTTTCCATTTGAACCCCAAAAAGTACGAATTTCGGAAAGTTATTTTATTTTACGTGTCTACGCAATCAGAGGAATGTATATATCGAAATTCATTATTCTAGGTGCAGCCGTTAGGTTGGTACTATTTTTATCCCTCTATCCCCATTTACCCCTTAAAAGTACGAATGTAGAAAAAATACTTTTATAGTATGTATCTACTCTATTAGAGGAATGTACACGCCAAATTTCGTGTTTCTATCTGTTGTCGTTTGATAGGTACCATTTTTATCCCTTTTTGTCCCATTTCTCCCCCTACAAATAAAAATCACTCCATGGTGCCCTTTTATGCTATAGAGGGAATGCGCATTGCAAATATCAACTAAATACAAGCTAATATGTTCAAAAAACATGCTAAAATACTCTAAATATTAGGGGTATTTTCAGTCCTTGTGAGGGAAAAATTTTTCCCTCTGGGCCGATTTCGTCCACTTTCAATCCCAACCGATCTACAACCATAAGACATATTTAGGAAAAATTTGAACCTCCTAGCTCATTTCGTTCGCCCGCTATCGTGCTTTCAACAGACAGACAGACAGACAGACAGACAGACGGACAGACGGACATGGCTATATCGTCTTAGAATTTTACCACGACCTAGAATATATATACTTTATGGGGTCTCCGATGAATATTTCAAGGTGTTACAAACGGAATGACAAAGTGAATATACCCCCATCCTGGAGGTGGAGGGTATAAAAATCGCACACCTCATATATAATTTGTGATCGGTTTCCCGTGATCGTATAGACCTGTTTTTCCCATACTAGTGTGATTCAGCATTATTATTTGAAACAAATAAATAAGGAAGTACTTTAGGAACAATATTATTAATATTAAAATAAAATGGACATGCCTTCTATGGCAACAACACGATGTTGAATTCATTGGCGGCGATCCAAATTTTCACAACATTCAAGTAAGACAAGTAAGTAAGCGTCTCAGATAAGTTCTGAGGAATTAAATTTTACAAAGGGCCGGATAATTTGTTTGGAAGTTACTAGAAGGTTTGTGCCTTTCACATTTTTAAACATTTGTAGAAACACGATCAAATATCAAGCCATAGTGGATTCTAGGCACCACTATAGAATTTATTAAGGATTTAATTTTACTTAGGATATGGACATTTGTGTAGGAAGTACTTCAAGGGACGTGACAAAATAATATTAGGTTTAAAGTGATTATAAAAACACAAATCAAATACAAAATTGCAACGCATGGAAGTTATATCAGTTTTATTTTCACGGAAGGGGTTATGCAATATCGCCCATATTGAAGGTGAATACAACGTCTATAAAAAATTTACCAATATACCAAATTTCTGAGTATTCCGATCATCACTAAGTTTTAATTTTACATAGGTTAGGGTGCAATATTCTGTGCGCTTAAAGTGATTATCAAAACGTTATCAAATATAGCTGATTACGAATATACGTGTGGAAATTATATGGGTTTTTATTTAACATAGGAATATATATCATTTGTGTGGCAATTTCGCCCATCTTCGAATTCAAACTAAGTTTGGGAAAAATATTACCCTGTTCAAAGTTTGAGTTTCCTTAACTACTTTCGAAAGATAATGCTCAAAAGCCGTGAAAAGGATTTTGTCCAAACAGGCTTAGGATCTGAAGTTACTCATTCAATGTGTTACACTTTCAGAATGTTCCAAATGATATATACTACTATACAGAGTGAGATTGTACAAATTATGATATATTTCAGTTCATCAGGTTTGTTTTTGCTGGATTCGATTCATTTATTTCCCAGAAATGTATGCTCTTTTAAACAATTAATTAAATCCTCTTTGCCTGCAGAAAAATTAGTCCTTATTTTAAGCAATAACTGAAAGATAAACTATTACCAATAAAGAAGTTCGTCGTACCCCACTGTATTGCGACCCATATTGACGCTACTACAACTACTCAAGAGGTCACACAAAAGTTCAGGATACAGAGAAGAGGGAAGAAAAATACAACAAGAAACGCAAAAAAACTATTACAAAAGATTTTCATATTTTGTCATCTAAGATTTCGTTTAATAACACTCACTCACACACGTTTAATATTCTTATAATGCTTTCATATTTTATGACATTTCAAAACCAAACGGAAAGAAAAGAAAAGCGTCAGGACTGCTTTGTTCTTTTTCCTTTTTTGCTTGCTTGCTTCTCTGACAGCGAAGAAGAAAAAACCACAGCGACAAAGATGAAGCAAGTGAGTGAGGGCAAAAAGACTAGAGAAAGAAACGCGTTAGATAAGCACAATTACCCAATTTAAGTGAGTAGATTACATTCACCCAACAAGCATCCGTTGATCCCTGTCGCTCCTTGCCACGATAGCAGCACCATGAGCAGGAGCACGACCACCACCACCACGCTTTAATGCTTATATGTGCGAAAGTTTATCAAATTGTTATTCGATGCGAAATCGAAGTGGCTGTGCTGCGAAGCGCATATGAACAGTGTCGTGAAAGGGTCGAAAATAATAAAACGACTGTATGAATTGACAATTTAAAATATATAATTTTGTAAAATTAGTTTTCCACAATATAAGATTCAAATAGAATTTAACATGGAATGATATTAAAAAAATACACTGAAAGAAAATATACGTTTATTTTTATGTGGATTTTTAGTCATTATTTTGTTGTTGAAGCTATACACTGTGCGTTTTGTTGGCGTCTAATGGGTAAACATTGACGCCACCACCCCCGCCCAAAGAAAAGTATTCAAATAATCGAGAGCGATTCAAGCGAAAATCGACAACAACAACAGCCACAAAGACACTCAACACAACAGAAACACAATCAACAAATTTTGACAGCTCAGTTGTTGTGTTGGCAAAAACGCAAGAAATGTTGAACTCAAAAAAAAAAGCGAAACGAAACGAACATCCTTTGAAGGCAAAACTAAATGTGTTTACTAAAGTGACATGTCAAATTAAGAGTTTGAAAGGGAAAACCGTCTTGCACAGAGCGACACATGAACACGCACTCACACAAACACACATACACATAGACATCAGACAACGAACCTAACACCACCAGCAGCAGTAAGCACTAAACAAAAAAGAAATATTTTTTTGATGATTTAAGCAAAAATTACTGAAATGTCGAGAGAGAGAGAGCTATGGAGGAGAATGTCGTTGGCAGACAGCAGAACCTTCTTCCAATCATGGAGACGGCAATACAATGACATGCAATTCAAGTGAAATTAGCTGTACGCAATTTCCCAGATGTGGAGTGACAGATCTCATTTTCAGCTATTTACAATGAATTGTAGGACTTCTTCAAAATTAACATAATTGCGAGAAAAAAGAAGAGTAATGAACCGCTTCGGCTAAGTCTGGACTAGTGCTAATGGTGTGGTCACCATGACCCTTTAGTACTGGTCATCCAGCTATAATGATATGATAATCCAGTTTGTTGCGTTTAAATTGGATGATGTGAGTGTGAACGACATTTGGCTTCGGCAAGAAGCTTGTCATACAGGCTGAGTAGCAATTCAATTTCTACATGAGTCATTGATAGATTATTTAGTTAGAATGGCGCCACTAATTTTACGTCCAATTATTTTTTTGGCTATGATCGCCCTACAAACCGAAACAAAGCTCAATATTTTTTGGGTTTCGGTTATTTTTGGTTTCGGGACGGAGTTTTATTTTGTACATCGAAAATTTTTGCATATTGTAACAATTATCTTATAGCATACTAGCAAATACCCTAGTACTTCGTACGCGGAAAAATGGTATGGTATTGACAGTATTTTGTATCAAACAGTTTTTTTATTTTGAAATTGCCTTAGTCTAAGGATATCACTTTCAGCGTAAATCGTTTATAAACGCTAACAACTTTTGAAGAATCGCTACGTATTCAGAGGTATGTTTACACAAACTTTTCGCAACGATTTAAACACCTTGAAGGAGATTAAAACCATAAATATGTCCCAAGTCCCTCTCACGTCCGTCTGGCTCGCTGGTATACACGATAGCCACACCGAATTTCTTTTGATATTCTAACTGAAATCTTTGGTTGTACTATCTTTATCCCAAATCCGCAAATTTGGTTGGTACCATTTGCACCACTTTTGATTCGCTTCCCCCTTTAAGGTACACATTTGATACAATCCAATTGTATTGCAGTATCCATTTTAATCGTTTTTTTTCCAAGTTCAACTTAAAAGTATAAATATTGAAAATCAGTTAACGTTTCGCGTCTACACTGTCAGAGGAATATACACACCGAATTTCACAATTCTAATTTCATTTGTTGGTACCATTGGGATATAAAAAGGTACGAATTTCGAAAAATATATTTATTTTGTGTTCTATGCATGTACAAACCGTATTTCATGATTGGTACCGCTGTTATCCGTTTTTAGCCAATTACATACCTAGAAGATTAAATTTATCAAGAAAATTTCGCTAAATTTCGCCATTTAATACCTTAAAAGTACAAATATCGGAATATTCCTTGTTATTACTCATCTACACTGTATGACGAATATGCCCACCGAATTTTATTATTGTAGCGTCATCCATGTTGTTTGCACCTTTTTATCCCGTTTTTCTCGTTTACCCTTTAAAAGTACGAATTTCGCAAAAATCCTTCAATTTGCGTTTGTACGCATTGGGATCAGGGATGTACACGCCGAATTTCATGATTCCAGCTCCTTCTGTTTGATTGGTACCATTTCGTATCCATTACTACCCAATTTCACTCATAAAATATTTTCTTAGTCGCATTCGTGCTGCCAAAGTAATGCCCGTTCCGAATATCATGATTCTAGGACCAGTTGTTTGGTCTGGGCTGTGGTACAATTCGTATTCCATTTAATCCCTGTAAAACGCTGTAAAACGAATATACATACCGAATTTCATTATTGTAGCGTCATCCGTGTTGTTCGTACCTTTTTTATCCCCTTTTCCCCGTTTACCTATTAAAAGTACGAATTTCAAAAAATTCGGTCAATTTGCGTTTCTAAGGGGTTTGAGGGATGTACACACCGAATTTTATGGTTTCAGCTCCATCCATTTTATTGGTACTATTTGTACCCCTTTTTACCCGATTTCACCCCCAAAAAGTACGAATTTTGAAAAATATTTTCTTGGGCGCGTTGAAGCTATAAGAGAATTTTTTTACCAATTTTCTAGTCCCAGCCGTTTGGTCATTGCGGTGGTGCAATTTGTATCCCTCTTTAACCCATTTTACCCCTTAATAGTACGAATTACGAAAAACTCCCTTCAAATCTGATCTTTTCGCCGTAAGAGAAATGCACATACCAAATTTCATGATTCTAGCTTCAGCCATGTTGGTGGTACAATTTTTGTCCCATTTGACACCCCAAAAAATAAAATTTTTTGGGATGTCTTCGTGCTGCAAGAGGAATGTCCATACCAAATTTTAAGATTCTTGGCCCAGCCGTTTATCCCTTTTACCCGATTTCACCCCCAAAAAGTACGAGTTTGGAAACATATTTTCTTGGTCGCGTTGAAGATTCTAGGTGCTGTCGTTTGATCATTGTGGTGATACCATTTTTATTCCTTTTTACCCCTTAAAAGTACGAATTTCGAAAAACTCACTTCATATCTGATCACTATGCTGTAAGAGAAATGTACAAACCAAATTTCATGATCCTAGCTTCAGTCGTGTTGTTTTAACCATTTTTGCCCCATTTAACCCCTCAAAAGTACGAATTTTTCAAAATCCACTTTTTTGGATGCATTCATGTCGCAAGAGGAATGCCCATACCAAATTTTATCCTTTTTTATCCCTTTTTACCCCTTAAGAGTAGGAATTTCGAAAAGCCCAGTCTTACCTCACCTATACACTGTAAGAGAAATGTACACACCAAATTTCATAATTCTAGCTCTAGCCGTTTGGTCTGGGGAATGATCAGTCAGTCACTCAGTAACTCAATCACGCAACTCTTTTATATATATATATAATCCCAATAAGGGTTCTTGATTTAGATTATTGTCTGTTTAGGAACTTTGAGACAAATATTCAGTTCCAGAATTTTCAAAGTCGTCATCAGAGTCCGACTCTTCGCACATAATACGCCCAATATCCTCAATGCTTAGCATCTTTTTTGAAAATTAAAAAATGTATTGGGACTAATAATTCCATGTAAAACTGTATTGAGTCTATATATACCAAGCAGTTCAAAAATTGGTTACGTTTTGTTTGAAATTTAGTGTTATGGGAAAACCGGTTAACCGACATTGAATAACCGGGTTCCACTCTCTGTTCCAATTTAGGAACCATAGAAAATTAAATTACATTTAACTGAACTTGATATCCATGAGAGTGATACCTTCGAAATGAATTGGAATTTTATTAAAAAAGCAATAAGAAATTTCGAGTTTTGACTAGGGTTTGCATTTTCCCGTACTTTTTATATCCCGGGAAACGGGAATTATTTTTTCAATTTCCCGGGATCCCGTCAAAATTGTCAACATATTGTTTACCATGAGTTAAGCTTATTTTTTCCTGAATCTGAATACAGAATTCATATAATAAAGTGTAATGCGAGATGTATGTATGAATTAAGAGCAGACAATGTATTTATGGCCTCATCAGATATTTCTTATTTTATCGAAAAAACATATGTAGGCTTAATAGTCAGTACAGCATTAAATAAAATGTTCAATTTGTTTGTTCTTTGTCCTGCTTCGAAAATTTTAAATTATTTTTTAGACAGCTGTCTTGACTTTTTCAATACAATACTGTTACTTGCTATAGGCATTGTTTAAAATATTTCCAAACGACTGTCTTAATTTATTTTCGGCAAAATTATGGAGTTTGACAGACAAAATCCGAAAAAGTGGATTTTCGGATTTGTCATCCAAAATTATTAATTTTATTGCGGAAATAATGGCAATAATGTGCGAAGAAATATGTAAAAGTTTCTACAGAATTCTCGCGGGATTCCCGTATGAATTTCCCGGGACATGGGAAATGAAAAATATGCGAATTCCCGGGAAATTTCCCGCGGGAAATCCCGGGATGCAAACTATAATTTTGACAACCAAAATACATCATAAAATGTAAGACATAGCCTTGCGACAAACATTTTGTAAATTAGTGTAATGAGTATTGTCTCGTGTAGTTTTTTTGTCACCACAAAGTCTTTTCCATTGTCTGTTAATTTATCCCACTCTCTGTGGCAATTTTGGAACCACAGAATGTGAATTTACCCTCGTGAAAAATCACCCGCCCAAATGGCCATTGTTTCAAATCACTTTTAAGCGGATGCCTTCACGAATAACTCAGAATTTATGCGTTTTATTTAAACTAAACGAAATACTTGTAAACATTCTGTACTTTACATTTCTTCTTTCTCGCAGTATCAGCTCCTTATGTTGTCGTCCGCTATTGTTACAACATCTAAGACGGAGAATTTGTTTGAAGTTTTTTTCTTTTCGTTTCGGAGAAAGAGGAGATGAAGCAGGAAAAAACGTCACAAAACTCCACTGACAGATGATCAACATTAGTCGAAAGTCTTTAGAGGTTTGCTGTGTAATCTTTGTTAACCCAAAAAGTTTTCTGAGTGAATTTTTTGCTGCCTGCGTTCTCCCCGATTTTCGGTATATGGGGAAAAGCCAGTCCAAAGAAATGTTTTCGTTGCGTTCCAAGAACGGCATTTTTTAAAGAGTTTTGAAACAATTTTTTTCGCATTTACGGTTGTAGTCGTTGTAGTTGTTAGCCCAAAGCAAAGGCAACAAAATTGTTACAATTGTTGTTGGTAAGTCCAAAAGTTCGTTTAATTTTGGTCTCAGCATGAGACAGGGGAACCGGGTGGCCTGGCTGGCTAGCTGACTGGGTGACTGTGTCTTACTAAATGCTTAACAACGCTCATAATTATTTTAAGAGCAACAAAACTGCGGCATACAACAAGGAGCAAAAGCAAGTGGTTTCGTGTTCAAACAGTTTCCATTTAGTTGTGGCACTGCGCGAGCATGGGGATTGCTGGATTGGCTTGAACTTGTTTGGTGGTGATGGTGATGGTGGTCGTGGTCCTGACTGTGATGTTGTAACGAAATTAAAACGATACTCCAAGGAAATAAGGCAAGGATTTAAAGTTACTTGTCGAGCGTCACAGCCACGAAAACTTTTGAGTTTTCAATTTAGGGACATCGTTGATGTCACAGCTAATTTACTGGAGGGACACGTGATCAAGGCGTTTGGGTCTGATTTGCGATGGGGTGGTGGAGGGTCAAAGAGATAATCATGTAACAGACTGTTTAATTACTTTGGACCTTATCGCTGAGAATGCAGTACCACACAGTTATAGGTAGGGAGAAATTTGATAAAATTTACAACTTTTGAAGAATGTCTGTAAGGAGATGTTTACTTACCTTGATATTAGATATATGATATAAGATATAGTAATGTTGAACTAAAGAGGAATTTGTAAGTCGCGCCATAAAAAACATAGATTTTTAAGTGAAAAGTTTACTTGAGATTAGTAAAATAAAAATCATCGTAAAATAAGTGGATTAAAAACACTGTGCAACCCTCCAGAAAGCCAGAAAAGTTATACTATTTTTATACCCTCCACCACAGCAAGGGGGTATACTAGGTTTGTCATTCCCTTTGTAACAGCTTGAAATAACGACCTGAGACCTTAAAAGTATATATATTCTTGATCGTTACAAAATTCTACGACGAAACAACCATGGCCGTCTGTGCTTTAAATGAAATTCGGTGTATACATACTTCTTATTCCGTAAACTAGTAAAATAAAGGGGTTTATCGAAATTCTTAAAAATGAATAACAATTGTACTAATCAAATGGCCGCTGCTAGAGTCATGAAATTCGGTGTATACATTCCTCTGACTGTGTAGACACGGAAAAAACATCAAAAGTCATTTTGAATTCAGAAATCAGTGATTACTGGTAAAGATTACCTTTTATGTCATACACGATAGAATGAAAATGAATTAATATTGTCTTGCCGAAGACTGTACAAAGTAAATATGTGCCAGTTAGAATGAGATAGTGGTCTAAGTCACACTTTATCCATTCTGAGATATGCAATGGTTTATGTTTGAGTCATTTGAAAACTATTTTTCCACCGAAGCACAATTTTTTTCTTGGAATATCCTACTACTAAATGGTGACTTTTTTGCTTCATTCATTCAAATACTCAGACAATTTTTTGTTGCGCACATACATATACATATTTGTGGAATAAAGCTCGAATTTATGTGGATATGGGCGATTCTATAAAAATTGCGGTGGAAAAACAAGCTTCGGAAAATACGTTTCAACTTGATTTCGTAGAAATAGAAATTCCAAAGGTTCATATCAAGTACGAGATATTTCTCAGGACGATATTCAAAATTTTGTACGTTTTCGTGGAATTATAATTTAGTTTCACGCAATTAGGCAATCGGAATGAATCGATATAACAAATTACTTTTTTGAATGTGGAATGTGTATAAATTCTGGAAATCTCCCAAATCCATTTTAAATGAGTATATGTATGATTCATGTGATGTTGCTATATTGGAATTACCCATACACATATGTGTGTGTACGAGCGCGTGTATATATATTTAGTTTTGTGATTATGTATTTGCGAAATCAAATCGTTGATGTTACGACGCTGTGCATATTTACTTTGTAAATCAGTTACGACTCAAATATTTAGATGTAATTTTAAAGTGTTGATTCAATTCGTTCTGTTTTTTCGCGAAAATGCTGTTGGAATGCGCATTTAAAGCTTTGCCAAATTTGAATATAGTTGATTATTCGTGAAATTAGTTGAAATGGGAGGATGTGTTGACTGTGACAACGAAATTCAAATCAGTGTAAAATTGTTGTATGATTATGTCTGTGTCTGTGATGATGGGTGGCTTAGTATGGAATGGAAACATCAAAATATTTTAGGGGAATGTCACCAACAAACAAGGAACTATATTCTAGACTGAATACTTATCCCTGTAATATTCAATGGAATGACTTTAAGTGTAGCAAAAGACGTTCCAAAACGTTCTGCAATTTTCCTCAGTTTGAGTAAAATTGAACTAAAGGGTGATTTTTTAGCTATTATCTTTTTGGCAACACTGGTTTAAACAGCTGACGCACGTTTCGTGTTTTGTTTCACTGTCAAACATCTTCAGTTTGGTCTATAATTTAACCATGAATCGTCTTACAAACGAACAACGCTTGCAAATTATTGAATTTTATTATCAAAATGCGTGCTCTGTTAAGAAAGTTCATCGCGCGCTTCCATTTTATGGTCAGTTTAATCGATTCACTGAAGCGGCTATTCGGGCTATTGTGACTAAATTTCGCACCAAATTTACATTGTTGGACATTAAACCACCAACACGCTTACGTAGAGAGCGAACTGCAGAAAATATCGCAGCTGTATCGGCCAGTGTTAATGATGACCATCAATTATCGATTCGTCGCCGTTCGCAGCAATTGGGCCTCTGTTACTCAAAAACGTGGTAATGCAAAATTGGACTAAACGAATGGACCATTTGAGGCGCAGTCAAGGTCAACATTTGCATGAAATAATCTTCAAACATTAAATTATATGGACCGTACTATCGATTCAAATAAAGATTTCATGCATTTTTCTGAATTTTATGTGTTTTTTTTTGAAAACTTTCCTATAGCTTTTAAAAAATCACCCTTTATAATGTTCTACTGACATGACAATGCATCTCCAAAACAAACAGATTGTTGTTTAAAATATATTGCCTACGATGATTTTCTTTTAAATGCGAATATCACAGATTTTGCGTAGATTCTTTTCACTTTTTGGAGTCATAAGCCTGTGTAATTTATTTTAATTTTTTCCCCAACCAGAATACCAAACTGCTGTTAAGCATTTTGCATAGAATATGTTTTTGAACGTAATTTTTTATACAAAACACAACTTTTCTACACCTTTCAGCATATATTTGTTGCTGCTGCTGTTGTTGTTTTGGGGCTAAACACACAAACGATATCGTGCTTAAGTTCTTAAGATGCAAAAACATACACCGAGACATACTTACACAAATGTTGTGTGTACATAGTTTGTATGTACGAATAATCATTTGTTTTATTACATACCCTTGCAGAGCAGGGCAAAGGGGAGGAGAACACATTTCATGACTTTACTTTGTAAGAGTTTCAAACGCACACATACCCACTCACAAACACTCGCACACACACACAGAGACCAGAAAAAGCCAACAAATTATTTACAAAGTTATTTGTTTAACAGGTAAACGTGATTTAAATTTCATATAGAATTTTTTCACAGGCGTTGTTGTTTTTGATTTCCTTACGGAGCGAAACAAAATTAAAACTTTGTCCATGTTTTTGTGGAAGACGGAGAAGGGTAGGTAGGCAAGTGGTAGGTAGCACTGGAAGAAAAATGAAATAAAACTTTTGTAAAGCCTAAAGCTTAAAACTCTGCTTGGCCTAAGGTTTCCGTTACTAGAATATCTGGGAATGATTTAAGGCTATCAGTAGCACAGCACAAGAGCCTACACCGCAAAGGCAACAACACAAAAAAGAGACATTACGAGGGTGTCACGAATGATGGGTCGAATTGGTTTAATTCGTTATATGGTGAATTTTGATTTCTTTACATTACTTTGTAGTAGTAAACACAATGTTAATTGGCTGAAGAAAACTTTAATGGTGCACTGGTGCGTATGGGCGATATGTGTGTTATATTTATTAATAATACGTATACGTACAATAAGCTTGGCTTATGTGACCATTCTCTTTCATGAGTGAGTTAAATAGTGCTCTAACGCACCGTTTTAAATAAGCACCACTGTTATGTCCAGCCTGATAGATTGAGATATTTGATAGGATGTCTAATATAAATTTTCATTATTTTGTCGATGTCGTTATACAATTGTATCCCGAGGCCGCTGTTCCGTGGATTTATTATTGGAAAATAAATAAATAATTTAATTTTTATTATTATTTTACCTAGAAACATTTATGGTGAAAGTGGGTCACATCGCTTTAGATTTAGGTATTGCTCCCATACAAATGTCGCTCCAGATTTGACTTTTCCGCTCTAGTAACAAAATTGTTTACCTAATTTTGTTCGCATTTGCCACGTAGCATTACATTGCACCTACAAACAACTGTAGTTAAATTCGGTGACATCGGTCCATTGTTTGATAAAGCCCCCATACAAATGTGCCACCAGATTTGGTGACATTTGCTCATAAAGCACAATGATTCAAATCTGTCACAGATCAATACATCTAGAATTGGTAGTAAATTTCTTGAAATAGGGTAGAAGATGCAGGGTAAGGAAGATGCCGGCATCACCCGACTTTAGTCTTTCCGTACTCGTTATACCCTACACCACTTCGTTTTTTGTATAGAGATATTTATAAATTAAGATTTATTGTACAACTTAGAACCTCATTCTGCTTCTGTGAATGCTTTTCATGAGAAATAATTGTTTCATTTGCAGTGTTAATAAAATACCTAAATATTAAGTTTTCGTCATATTAAAAATTGCAGTTGTACAATAAAACTGACACCCATAAAGAGTGACTATTTGCACAATTTATTTAATAAAATAAATTAGCGCAAAAACGCGCAACATGTAATTGCGGAATATTGAAGCTAACACATTGTAATTTAATTAGAAATTCACCATCTGGCGGTATGTTACAGAATTCACATTTAAAACTCCACATATATTTTGAAAATACCTTAAATTTAGACATATTTTAAACAATTTTTTAAAAATATTTCTAAAATTCTTTCGTTAAAACATTTTTTTGTAAGATCACTCTAAAACACCTGAACCTGAAGATTCTATAATCAAAATGCTACTTTTTACGATGGGGAAAAAGATATCAACCTTTGAAGTATGCCAATTTGTTCGCGTAAATCCCAAAAATTTCTTGACTTTAAGGTAGTGCAACTGGGAAAGTAAATAACACATGTCATTGATATTTTCGGTAGTGATCTAGAATTTTATATTCTTTAATCGTATAATAAAATATTTTCAAAAAAAAATAAATTGTGATTTTTGAATTAATTTCCATTTTTGGCGATTTCAACCCTCTGTGCGACATATAGAACGCTAATAAGTTTAAGCAATTACGAAATGCTATGATTTGAAAAAAAGCACGCATGTTAAAGCAAGGAGATTATTTCCAATTTGATGAAAATGTTTTGCTTGCAAACTATTAAGGTCTAACATAAAAATTTTAATTTTTTTACTTTTTAAAGCATTGAAATTGGACATATTTTGAGGTATAGCTGGATTAGAAAAATATATAAATAAACTTATTGCTGTTGTTGGTGAATGCGTATGCGAATATTGAGATATCGAATGCAAATACGATGCGAACGCTTGTTACATCCTTACTCTATATATGCTATTTTCGAAAGAAATACATACAAGCGAAGCCTCCTGAAGACTGTTATCATGGGCCAGAAATAGTGATAGTGCTAATATGTACCCAAGTAAAAAATGTCACCATGCCATTTGTAAAATTTTCAAATATTTTCGAGTATCTGATTTTCTCCCTGAAGGCAGGCAGCTCAGAAAAAGTTATAATCGACAAAGTCATGGTAAATCAGTACATTTAAAATCAAACAGATCTTGAACAGAAAAATTGAAGAAGCAAGTAAGTTTAAGTCGTACTCTCTCAGTTTAAAAATTTCCCATAATTCCGATGTATATTATTATTTAACCATTATTATTAACCATTATCCTTATCATTTATATAAATTTATTAATGTACTTCAAATATTTATTTTTGATGAAATATACTATACAACCAAACACTAAAATGTAGTGTAAGTTTTAGAAACAGTCTCCAAAATATTAATTTGTTTCATATTTTATAAAACGCAGATTTATAAAATATCTTTTTTGATTTGAACTGGGATATTGTGATGGCTCAAGACAATAATTGTATAAGGGTTTCAAAATATTTGTCTATGGTTAATATAGGTAATGTTGTGGTCTCAAAAGATGAAGTATTAGATGGCACAATAGAAATTAAAAATAGCTTCAAATCTGATGTGGATGGTATCTGTGCTCACCTTTTAAAATAATGCTTCTCTGCCATTACGTTTCCTTTTAGATACATACTAAATCTCTCCCTTAAGAAGGCGTTTTTATTGACTGTTGGAAAACGGCTTCGATCACGCCAGTTTTTAAGGATGGAATCAGCGGCTGATTTGACATTTATGAGTAATAATTTTTTAGAGTCGTTCAGAGCCCACTCTTAAGAGTAGATCCCTTTCATTTTGTACACAATTATATCATATATATTTAATTCATGTGTTTTTGTAACTTTGATGATGTTTGTGGTACATATTACATCTTTTTTGTAGTTATACTATAACATGGTTGGTTTAAACAAAAAAAATAAAAGTATATTTTGATGAAATCGGATTTAAAGTAATGCACTGTGATCCACGCTGTAGCGCCATATATCAGCTCAAACTATAAACAATATGATGAATAAAATAAAGGCAATTAGTAAATTAATTTGATTATAACATATACAGCTGTGCGTTTTTTAGTTAATTTAATCCGACGAAGTTTTATTTGCTTTGTGTTTCATCACAAATGTACAGTGTGGTTTGAAATTGAGCTCGAATTGAATTGGATGCAATGCGGTTGGTCACATTTGGTGTTCATTGGACAACAAGCGGAAAGAGGGGTATTCACAAAAACACGGAAAAAACCCTTAAAAATTGGAAATGAAATGAACATGAAAATAATTCAAATTTTATTTCATCTAAATAATGGACATAAATTCAGCAATTATTTTTGAGGATTCTTTAATTAATCGATTGATTTTTTATTTTTATATTTCAATATTTTCATAAAAAGACTAAATGTCTGATGGTCTGTCAAAATCAGCTCAAGGTTGCTAATAATTTTGCCCAACACTGTCCTCTCCAACGCATATGTATCGCTTAAGTTTATACAAATAATTTCAGTCAATTAAATTTGTTATATTTGCTGGCCTGCTGCAATCTGTTGTGGATTGAAGCGTACATATGCACGTGTACGTGAGCTTTATATTTTCTGGCCCAGCGTGAGTGTGTATTCGGGTGGAATACCAATCATCATTAATGGCATATAAATGGTCACATGTGCTATGCAGATTTAAAATAAATAGCCTTTGAAATCAATTTCAGAAAGAAAACAGCGAACAAAACGCACGCTCCCATTCATTCGATACCATAAAACAAACATACGGTGAATGGAACAAGGTGACCAATTGTGAATCTAATGGATGTCTAAGAGCACAAAAACAAACACCGATTCGCTGGCAGATGGTGTTGATGTTACCAACCACATGATGAAAATACACAATTCTTCAAAAGGGGTTTTACCATTGTAGCCCTTAAGGTTGGTGAAACAAAGGGTGCCTCAAACTTCATGTAAGATTTGAATTTGCCGCTTTTGGTAGGGTGAAGTGTTGTCAACCGTAAAAGAAAAATTAACAGGGTAAATTGAGTACTAAATTAATACTAATTTTTCAAGCAAAATGATTCAAAGCTCATTTCTAGCTTCAAAATGATGGCATTTTAGCGATCATTTATAATTGGAGTCCATGTTCTAGCTGCGGTCATTTGGTTGGTAGCATTTCTATCCACTTTTATTTTACCCACTTAAGAGTACGACTTTCTAAAATCTCTTTATTTAATGTGTAAACGCAATTAGATGGATGTACACACCGAATTTCATCATTCTAGCTGTAGCCGTTAGGTTGGTACTATTTTTATCACTCTGTACCCATTGTATCCCTTGAAAGTACGATATTGGAAAAAACTTTTATTTTTCGTGTATACGCAGCCAGAGGAATGTATACTTCGAATTTCATGACTCTAGCTGCGGTCATTTGGCTGGTACTATTTTTATCCCTTTTTTAAACCACAAAAGTACGAATTTCGAAAAATCCGTTTATTTTACGTGTCTAAGCAGTCAGAGGAATGTATACACCGAATTTCATGACTCTAGCTGCGAACATTTGTTTGGTACTATTTTTATTCCCTTTTTCCCATTTGAAACCAAAAAGTACGAATTTCGAAAAACCCCTTCTATTTTACGTGTCTACGCAATCAGAGGAACGTATACACCGAATTTCATTATTCTAGGTGCTGCCGTTTGGTGGTACCTTTTTTCCCATTTTACCTCTTAAAAGTACGAATTTGGAAAAAATAATTTCATATTACGTATCTACTCAATTAGAGGAATGTACATAGCGAATTTCGTGTTTCTAGCTGTTGTTATATGTACCATTTTTATCCCTTTTTGCCCCATTTCACCCCCTACAAATAAAAATTGTTTTATGATGCACGTTTTTGCTATCGGGGGAGTGCAAGCAGACATATTGAAAAAAATATGCTTAAATACTCTAAAATATTAGGGGCTATTATGGGTATGTTTAGTCCTTGTGAGGGAAAATTGTTTCCCTTTAGGCCGATTTCGTCCAGTTTCAATCCCAACCAATCTACGACTATAACGACACGGACGTGGCTAGATCGTCTTAGAATTTTATGACGATCAAGATACTTTATAGTGTCTCAGGTCGATATTTCAAGGTGTTACAAACGGAATGACAAATTTAGTATACCCCCATCCTGAAAGTGGAGGGTATAAAAACAGATTAATTAAATCATTCAACGATTCAGCATTCTTCATAAATAGCCAACACATGACAGATGTCAACAGCTTCATATATTTTGGATAGTGTTTTCTCAACCAACTGAGGAGGCCTGTACGACGTTTGTAAGCAGCGAAGTTTGCACTGCATCTGAATGTCGAATTTTAAATACCAGCTTGAATTTTGTGCTTCTACATGACTCGGAGATACGGTTAGTCAACGAAGAAATGAAAGCAAAACTCCAGAGATGTATAAACCTCAGAAATCTACTCCAAGTATAGATGCCCAGAACTGAACTATCTACTGAAGTCCTATGAAGAAATATCCACCATCAGAACATCAACGCCGAAATAAGAAAAAATATGGTTGGATTGGGCACACTCTGTGAAAATCCTACAGTGCTGCTCTGGCCTGGAACCCACAGGACGTGCCTGCGTAGAACAGTGGTATTTTGCAGGCAAAAATACATTTTTGAGAACTATTTTTCAAAAATCTAATGACGCCATTCCATAAAAAAACGTTTCGCCGAGAAAAATCCAAAATTTTGTTTAGTAGAGAGAAGTATTTTGACTTACTAAATATTGTAACACGAAAACAGATGAACATTTTCTTGCAACTTAGTAATAACATGCATGTAAGATATTTTCTCTCCTAACATGGTAATATTTGTTATGAGATATGAGCGAAATAAAATGTCTTAATAAAATTAAACGTTTTCAGTTTCTAACTCCGCCTTCTCACACCAACGAAAAGAAGTGGGAGGGTCTATTCTTTAAATTTACCCAAAGAAACTGTACCAACTTTTACCAATCGCCGAATAGACTCTGTGTCAAATTCCATTCGAACCAACACCAACAACGAAATGATGGGCATATCCGATTTTTATGAAATTTTCTGAACATTTTCATTTCGTTAATTCTAAACTCTATACAAAATTTCCAGCCAGTCGGATCAAAACTGAAATTTTTTATGAAAAATAGTTTTGAGTTAAATGGGCGGTATGTGATGGGCGCAACTTCATATTGTTCATAATTGAATTAAGAAAATGCACGGTGCCAAGTTTCATCAATCTACTAGCACTATTTATAGATTTTGCACTAAAATGTTTAAAGACATCCCACTGTGGGGCGTTGCATAGTGTATTATCAGCGGCAAAAACTCCCAAATTGCATGCGCCCAAATCTCAACATTACTGATTGAATTTTGCATAGAACAGCGTTGTTAATTTTAGCAGTGGGTGTATTTAAAGTTCATAAATACTAAAATAATTGCAAATGACATCATAAGAGAGGTTATTTTATTGTATCGTATTGAAATTTCGTTTACTTCGTAGAAAATTCTCTCTCTCTTTTGTATTTAAAGAAGTGTAATTACCTTTTTGCTTTCCTTTTCAGACAGTGATTTACCTGAAGGTTGTATTTATTTAGAATTTTTAGTTTTCTACAGTATAAAACTATATTCACGAGGCCAACCATAATACTCTGCTTATAGCTGCAAACAACTATTTAATTACTGAAATGATAAAACCTTTTGAGCCAAAAATGAAACAATACTTTCATCGTTGCTGTCTGTTAATTTATTATGGAAAATTTATTTAAAGTATACTTTAGTGATGTAAGGTTTCATGGCATGCGAGAGCATGTCATTTATTTTGGTTTAAGACCAAAGGTTGTGCTGAAGTATTCAGCAGAACCCAAAATTAGCAAAAAGGCAAAGTGAGACCTTTATTGTTGCAGCTGCGCTGGACGATGGACGCTACCCCATCTCGTCAGAACTCTCGCAACGAATGTATGTCTTTGACTTAAATCAGGGTTCATATTAGTACCAGCGGTCACATATGACAAATGAGAAGCGCTGAAAAACGAAATATTCCACCGAACTAAGTCGACACACTAAAAATCTCACTTTGCCAATTCAATGTTATGCATGTTTTCGCATCGCTCGCAACAATGCAAAGGTTGTTGTTGTACGGTATGTCCCATCTTCACTGTACCTCGTGTGTATTGTTGTTGTTTGGATCTGTATCTGGTCTGTTATGTTTTATGTATGCGTGTCATTTATTTTGGTTTAACACCAAAATAAGTTAAATTTAAGTTATATGGGAGGTAGGCGTGGTTGCGGGCGGAATTAAATAATCTATATATGCATATAAGAGTTGCGTTACTGACTGACTTATCATTGACCAGCCCCCAGACCAAACGGCTGAAGCCAGGGTCATGCAATTTTCAGGGTAGTTCCCAAATATGACGTAGAAAGGGTTTTACGAAATTCGTATTTTTAGGGGGTAAAATGGCCCAAAAAGGGATAAAGATCGACCTTCGTCCTGACTAAACGGCGGTAGCTAGAAACATGAAATTCGATGAGTTCCTTGCAATAACCATGCAGATGATCATGAAATTTGGTACGTAAATTCCTCTGAAGTGAAGTAAAATTGGATTTTTCAAATTTTGTACTTTTAAGGGGCGAGCGAGACAAAAAGGGATACAAAATGGTACCAACTAAAGTATTACAGCTAGAATCGTGAAATTTGGTATGTAAATTCCTCTGGCCATATAGAAGCGAAGTAAAATTGGATTTTTTTCTTTTCTTTTGAGAAGGTAGATGCGAAAATCTAAATGGATTTTTTCGAAATTATTCTTATAAGGGGTGAGCGGGACAAAAAGCTATAAAAATGGTACCATCTACAGTATTGCAGCGATAGTCGTGAAATTTGGTGTGTAAAAACGTAGAAGCGCAAATCTATATGCATTTTTTAAATTTGTACTTATAAAGGACGAGGGAGTACCGACTAAAATATTTCGGTTATAGTCGTGAAATTTTGTGTGTAAATTTCTCTGACAACGTAGACTTGGAACATAAATGTATTTCTCGAAATTTGTACTTTACGGGACAAAAAGGGATAAAAATGGTACCAACTTTAGTATTACAGCTAAAATTGTGAAATTTAGTGTATAAATTCCTCGACCATATAAAAACGCAGTAAAATTTGATTTGTCGAAATTTGTACTTTTAAGGGGTGCGCGAGACGAAAAGGGATAAAAATGGTACCAACTAAAGTATTACAGCTAGAATCGTGAAATTTGGTATGTAAATTCCTCTGACCATATAGAAACGAAGTAAAATTTGATTTGTCGAAATTTGTACTTTTAAGGGGTGCGCGAGACGAAAAGGGATAAAAATGGTACCAACTAAAGTATTACAGCTAGAATCGTGAAATTTGGTATGTAAATTCCTCTGACCATATAGAAACGAAGTAAAATTGGATTTTTCGAAATTTGTACTTTTAAGGGGCGAGCGGGACAAAATGGGATAAAAATGGTACCAACTAAAGTATTACAGCTAGAATCGTGAAATTTGGTATGTAAATTCCTCTGACCATGTAGAAGCGCAGTAAATTTCGATTTTTCGAAATTTGTACTTTTAAGGGGAGAGTGGGACAAAAAGGGATAAAAATGGTACCAACTAAAGTATTACAGCTAGAAACGTGAAATTTGGTATGTAAATTCCTCTGACCGTATAGAAGCGAAGTAAAATTGCATTTTTCGGAATTTGTACTTTTAAATGGTGCGCGGGACGAAAAGGGATAAAAATGCTGTACAATCCTTTAATTACGTAAACGCAGAACTTAAATGGATATTTCAAAACGTGTACGTAAAAGGAGGATACGGGACGACAAGGAATAAACGTGTTACCAAATAAAGTACATGTTTTTAGGGGAAGCAAAAACACATGTTACCTATAGTGATTCTTCAAAATGTGTACTATTTGGGAAATAGGTGCAAAAAGTTATAAAGTGGCTGGCTGAATCTAGAAACATGAGATGAGGATATAATAAATGGTTGTAATTTTTTGTCCAAAACTGGCAAAGGGAGTGCAGCAAAAATAGTGCACATTCCTTTGACTGTATATGAGTGCTATCAAATAGGAGGTTTCCAAATTACTATTTTAGTTTTATCTATATCTACCAAAAGAAAATTAAATAAATACTATCCAAAAACAGAGACGGATAAAATTAAACGCTTTTTCGCGTGCGAAGCAGCGGGTACTGCTAGTGACAATATATGAGATGTATGTATTTGTTTCTTTCTCAGAATTGAAACTGGAACTGGAAACTATTTTTTTAGTTTTGCTCGGTATTTATGAGTTTTTATCGTGTCAAAAAAAGATTTTATTTTAATTTTTATTTTTTATTTATTTTTTTTACAATTTACCAAAAATGTTAAAGGTACCTATGACGAAAACTGAAATTGAATTGAGCTGGGATATTGCCCTGGCCCATAACCTTTTTGCATCTATATATTTTAGAATGCATTTGCAAATTAAATATGTAGTCATAAACATATTTTGGTGTTTATTTTATGGAACACTCTACATCAATGTATACAAAAAATATATTTAAGTCCCATACATAATTTTGTTGTTGAATATTGTTATTGATGCCAACTCAGGCATTTTGAATTTCAATGGCCATCAATGAACTAAAGTATTGGCAAATACAAATGCCACGTCCATGAGTAGCACTGTGCAAGGCATACATACGAATAAATATACAATTTCAACTGCACAGCCCGCCATTGTGCTACAAATACACACACACACACACATCATGCATTGACAATAATTAATTAAACATTATGCGCTGTGCAATGTGTTTGATTTAATGATGCAGTTCGCGAAGTATGAGTGCATTTTTAATGACGTCCAAATCAATATTTATGACAAACTGTGCAAATGGAAAAGGCATTACCTGCAATTAATTGGCAACAAAAGTACGAGACTTTTGTTTTTGTCGTTTTTTTGCATTTTTGCCAAAAAAAAAAAAAAAAACAAGTGAAACGAAACGAACCAAATTGACATGCATTCTTTGTGAATTTATGGACATCTCAATCATTATATTCATTTATTTGGGTATTGTAGTGGCGCAACTGCGGAAATTGCCGGAAACGTAGATGAGTCTGTTTGTGTTCGCCGCTGAATAATGACAGTGGAAAATAGTACAACGTCATTTCCGTTTTTCATCCTTATTCAACAGCATAATTGTGAGGAATGTAAATGACACCACCCAACGTCTGTTTGGCGAGAATATTTTCGGTGTTTGTATGTTTTCGGATATTTGTTTTTTCTTTCCTTTCTTCCACGTAAAAGACATGATACCGTTGATGTTGTTGATGATTTCTTTCGTTGTACACTTTCAGTTGTCGTCACGTTAAATAAATATTTTATGGAAATTCTTGTTATGTTTTGCTTCAACCTGGAGGATTGGGCGAACATGACTGGCCGGCCGGCCGGCCATGGGACACAGGGCATCTTGTGTTGCTTTTGATGTGTCTTGTATTGTCTGTTGTCTGGTCTTTTTTATGTTTATTTTAATTAATTTATCAACGACAATTGCAAATGACAAAACGAAGTGGTAAACAGAAGCATATTTTTCCATGGTGCTCTGGTACTGGTGTACTTTAGCTGCGGACAAGAATATGGCATTGATTGGAACGTCGTGTCTACGACAAGCCGTTTGTCCGCCGGTAGTTAGGTTATCTGTCATGAAACACACTTTGACAATGTTACGCTCTTTAAGGTTATGGTTCTTTTGCTGCATTCCTCCTTGTAATCAACGGGCGCCAATCAAAGAAAAGACGCAACGAGTCGAATTGATCAGAGTCAAATATTTGCACAAATATTGTGAACGTGTAAGAATATTAATTGTAAATTTCAAACGTAAATTTTCAAAAAGAAATAAATCCACATAAATAAATGGCTCAGCGATGAGTCAATATAAAGAGTAAATAAATGGCTAGAAAAAATGGTGGTGTGTCAATATGAATAATTTAAATAATACAGCGCTAAACTCAATTTGAGGCAGCCCAAAATCTGGTTAGCATTTTAGCAATGAGCAGAACAGTCATGCTTTGAACTCTGCAATCGAACAGTTGTGAATTTGTGAACAGTTGTGTAAATTCATTATTTATTTTAGTGCAATTTCAGTTTAGTTACTTCATTTTAATTAGTTAATTAAATTATATTTTATGACAATTTTTAAAATATTCTTAAACACAAAAAAATATTATTGCATTATTATTTGCTATTGACTAATTCTATGTGAAACGGAAGAGAAATTTTCTTTAGGCTCTGCTCTTTGAAAGAATAACTGCATTTCCCTATTTTAGACACTCGACTAGATCGAAATCAGGAAATTTGCCATAAGGTAATTTAAAAAATACAATTTTTTTCTAGTAGGAGATATAAATATAATCTTCCGTAGAATCTGAAGCAAATTGCTTCTAGTTTAATATAAAACAAGTAAGGAAAGGCTAAAGTAGGGCGGGGCCGACTATATGGTACAATCCACTATCTATCCCAATAAATTCAACTCGGTAAAAAGGTGAAAACGGGAAGAATTTTTGTATGTTTCCTAATCATAGGCTAATATTACCTGGTCCAATGTGTCAAATCGGAAATATTTATATCGATGCTATATCCAAACATGGATTATAATGACTAACTTTCACAAAAGGTTCATCCAGTTCAAATATAACGTGTTAAGCTCATTTTGTGAAAATTCCTGCTTTCTGGTGCGGAAAAAGTCTATCCGAAATTTGTATGGGAAAATTATGGGGCGAAGTTTGTATGGGAGCTTTCACCATGGTTGTTTCCAGTTGAAATATGAGATATTTTGAAAGATTTGAAGAAGATCTGTTAAAATATGTGGTTTATAGAGTGGAAAAGTGAAATCGGGAGTGATATTTGTGTGGGAGCTATATACAAATCTGAACCGATCTGACCCATTTGCGCCATGGCTGTTTATAGAACAAATATAAGATATCTCGCCCAATTTGATGAGGATCTGTTAAAATATGTGGCTTCTAGAGCACAAAAAGTCAAATCGGGAGCGAAATTTTAATGGGAGCTATATATAAATCTGAACCGATTTGACTTATTTTCAACATAGGTGTTCCTAGTTTAAATATAAGATGTTTTGTCAAATCTAAAGACAATCTGATACAATATATGGTTTCTAGAGCGGAAAAAGTTAAATCGGGAGCGAAATTTGTATGCGAGCTATATATAAATCTGAACCGATCTGACCTATATTCACCATGGTTGTTTCTAGTGGAAATATAAGATGTTTTGCCAAACTTGAAGACAATCTGATGCAATATGTGGTTTCTAGAGCGGTAAAAGTCAAATATGGAGCGAAATTTGTATGGGGGCTATATCTAACTCTGAACCGATTTGACTTATTTTCACCATAGATGTTCCTAGTTTCAATATAAGATGTTTTGCCAAATTTGAAGACAATCTGATACAATATGTTGTTTCTAGAGCGGAAAAAGTCTAATCGGAAGCGAAATTTGTATGGGAGCTATATATAAATCTGAACCGATCTAACACATTTTTACCACAGGTGTTTCTAGTTGAAATATAAGATGTTTTGCCAATTTTAAAGAAAATCTGTTGTAATATGTGGTATTTAGAGTGAAAAGAGTCAATTCGGAAGTGAAATTCGTATGGGGGCTATATCTAAATCTGAACCGATTTTCTTCAAATTAAATAGCGTTCGTCGTTGTACCGAAAAATTTTGTTGTGCAAAGTTTCATTTGGTTCTTTGGTTCTACAATTGCAACCTGTACTCTGATTACAAGAATAGGACAGACAGACAGTTGCTAAATCGACTCAAAAAGTGATTCTTAGTCCATCGGTATAATTAACAATGGGTCTATCTCGTTTCCTTTTGGATGTTACAAACAAATGCACAAAGACATAATACTCTCGTGGAGTGTATAATTATGAAATATAACAAGTAAGGAAAGACTAAAGTCGGGCGGGGCCGACTCTATGATACACTCCACTTTCAATCCGAATACAATTTAATTCGGTGAAAACGGGAAGGATTTTTGTATCCTGTAAATGTATGTGTTTGACAAAAAATGTTAAATCGGAAAGGACATTTGTATGGAGGTATATTGAAATTTGGAACGAAATAGGTGAAATATAATATGTATAGTTTGGCCAAAATCGTTTAAACATTTGGGAGCAGCATTTGTATTTGCGCTATATCTAAATCTGAACCGATCTTACCCACTTTGACCATAGGTTTTTTTTTACTTGGATTATATGCTGTTGTGCCAAATTTAAATAAAATCGAGTACAATATGTGGTTTCTAGAGCGGAAAATGTCAAATCGGGAGCGACATTTGTATGGGGGCTATATATAAATCTGAACCGATTTTACCCACTTTCTGCATAGGTGTTTCTAGTTGGATTGTAAGATGTTGTGCCAAATTTAAAGAAAATCTAGTATAATATGGGGTTTCTAGAGCGGAAAATGTCAAATCGGGAGCGACATTTGTATGGGGGCTTTATCTAAATCTGAACTGATTTGCCTCAAATTAAATAGCGTTCGTCCTTGATCCACAAAACTTACTTGTGCCAATTTTTGTTAAGATCGGGCTATAATTACGACCTGTAATTTGATTACAACAATAGATGGACAGACAGACGGACATTGCTAAATCGACTCAGAAAGTGATTCTAAGTCGATCGGTATACTTAACAATGGGACTATCTCGCTTCCTTTTGGGTGTTACAAACAAATGCACAAAGCCATAATACTTTCGTGGAGTGTATAAAAACAAAATATTTCATTTTCTCAGGCTCATATCTCTCAAACCGTTTGAAATTTTGATTTACTCTTGAGCCAAAGTTGTAGCTCTTGTCATAAAGGACAAAAATTATGAACATACAAAATCAAAAGACTTCATCTTCAAGGTAAAAATCGCAAATGTCGTCGAAATCTTTTAGGCTGTAGTGTGTGTAGGTAGCGTATACGTGCTGCTGATTAAGGATAATATTACTCGTACGCACTGTGGTCGGACTGACCATAAACAGAAACAGTCCTGCAAGATATTTTTTTCCTACCTAAACAGTGTTAAGAATCATTCCTAGGAATTTCATATGTTCTAGAAAGGATGACGCTACAATTATGAAATTCGGTATGTATATTCGTTTTACAGCGCAGATCACTGGTATGAAGAAAATTTTCAAAAATTGTTAAGAGATTAAATGGGATAAAATTGTACCACTGCCCACATCAAACGGTTGGGCTAAGAATATTGAAATTAAGCACGGGCATTTCTTTTATAGCACAATTGCGACCAAGTAAATATTTTTGCAAAATTCGTACTTTTTGAGGGAGAAATCTGTTAAAAAGGGATAAAAATGGTACCAATCCAACAGAGTAAACGGGAAAACGGGGATAAAAAGGTACAAAGGACGCGGTTCACGCTACAATCATGAAATTCGATGTGTATGTGTAAGAAAGACTTTTTCGAAATGTTTACTTTCAAGGGAAGATAGAATTGTGAAATTCGGTGTGTACCTTCCTCTGACCGTGTAGACGCGAAGCATTACCTAATTTGTAAATGTATACTTTTAAGTCGAAATCGAAACAACAAGCGATTAAACTGGTACCCGCCAATGTATCAAATAAGGTATATATTACTCTGACATGCAATACAGATGTATTGCATCAAAATGTCGATAAAGATGGTACTAACCAAAATTTGGTGTGTACATTTCTTTGAGGACGTAGACGCGCCACATAAAATAATATTTCGAAATGTGTACGTTTAAGAGCGGCACAAAAAGTGGTAAAAATGGCACCTACATAAAATAGGATACAAATAGTACTTACCAAAATAAAGCAATAGAAAATATTGAATAGAATAGCAGTATAGAAGTTATATATAAAGTATATAATTTGACAAAGGGCGTGGCAAAAGCATACACATTTTATAGGTTTAAAGTGATTATAAAAACATTTTTAAATTTAAAACTGATTTCGACAAACCATATCAGTTTTATATTGACCAAAGATGTGTGCAGCAAATATTAGAATATTGGCAAAGATTCCGATCATTCGTATAGAAGTTATAAAATGTTTAATTTTACGCATGAAATGGTAATTTGTGTGGAGCATTGCAAAATCATGCATATTTCGTACACTCAAAGTGATTATAAAAACTATCAAATATTAAAATAAAAAAAATCCTACGTAGGATCTCGAATCAAGAATTTGGTGGAAATACGTAGTTGGGAAACATAAAGCGTATTTTCAAATATCCTTACACCGCATACGAAGTAGCGGTTCTTTGCTAGTATTTTTATATTCATGTTTATATTGTTTCGCGAATATGTTTTTATTAAAATTTCAGCTTTCTCTCACTTTCATAATTTTGAGTAGAACAATTATTTGCTTTTATTTTTAGTAACAAATAACTATTTTTATTTGCCTATCTATGTTTGTTTTATATTCTAATAACAGTCATCCTAGCGAAGAAAAGGCTGTGAACAAATGTGAACCCTTTAATGAGTTAAAATGAACTAATATGTAGGCAAATTGAACTTCCATTAGCGCTAAAGAAATATTTCCTCTCATCAAGTTCAAACTTTTCCTTCGAAGTAATACATGTTTTGAACATGATTCTAGTTCAATTTTCCACAAACAAAGAAATTATTTGGTCAAACTGAGGAACATTGCAGTACGTTTTTCCTCAAACCAAGTACATTTTTACTAACTCTAAGTTAAAATTTCCTAAATCTAAGTAAATTTTTCCTAAAACCAAATAATTTTATAACTAAATTTAAGTACAATTTTCCTAAAACTAAGTAAGTTTTTACTCAAAGTCCATTAAGTCGCTGCGAAGCCACTTGAAAAGACTTTTGGCATGGTCGAAATCATGATCGTGGTAGTCTGCAGCCAATTAATAAATGGCACCATGCCATTTGTAAATAAATTTGCATTCTATTAAATATAGAAGCAAAATGGTCTTGAGCCAGGACAATATCCCAGTTCAAATCAAATAGTAAATTTTTACTAAATCTAAGTAAATTTTTGTTTAAATTTTCCTAAATCTAAGTAAATTTGTACTTATTTATTTTATTTTACTTCATACAAGGAAAAAAGTGAACTTAAAATAAGTTCAACTGAAATAAAAATAATTCAAACAAATTATTTTGCTTCAAACAAATTATTATGCAAAACCAATACAAACAAGTAAAAACGGCGATAAGTTCGGCCGGGCCGAGCCTTATATACCCTCCACCATGGATTGCATTCCACAGAAATTGTGCAGTAATATTACAGGAAAATATAAATTTATTAATATAGCCAAAACAAATACAAATATATTATTTTAATTATTTCAAACCACGCTTATAAGGCAAGGCTACCAATACGTCAATTCAAAAAATAAATATTCTTATATTTATATTTTCAAAAAGCTTAAATACCATAAATATTGGTAGATTGTGGGTGCTACAGTTGGTTGTATTTCCGTTCTATTTTAATTCCAAAAGTACAAATTTTGAAAATCCATTATATCACGTACATAGTGCAAAATAACCTAACTTCATGATTCAACCAATTTTTGCCGTACAAGAAAAAGTACGAATTTGGAAAAAACTCTTTATTTTGTGTGTCTATGCAGTCAGAGGAATGTCTACACCGAATTCCATGATTCCAGCTGCGCCCATTTGGTTGGTACCATTTTTACCCCCTTGACTTTTCTACGCAATTAGAATTTCATCATTCTAGCTGTAGTCGTTTATTTGGTACTATTTTTATCCCTCTGTACCATTGTATCCCTTGACAGTACGAATTTCGAAAATCCGTTTATTTTCCGTGTCTATGCAGTCAGAGGAATGTGTACTCAGAATTGCATGACTCTAGCTGCGGTTATTTGGTTGGTACTCTAGCTGCGGTACTATTATGGTACTATTTTTATCCCCTTTTTTCATTTTAACCCCAAAAAGTACGAATCCGTGTATTTTACTTGTCTATGCAATCAGAGTAATGTATAAACCGAATTTCATTATCCTACGGACAGCCGTTTGGTTGGTACCATTTTTATTCCTCTATTCCAATTTTACCCCTTAAAAGTACGAATTTGGAAAAAAAATACTTTTATATTATGTATATACTCAATTAGAGGAATGTATACTCCGAATTTCATGACTCTAGCTGCGGTCATTTGGTTGGTACTATTTGTATCCCCTTTTTCTATTTTGACCCCAAAATGTACGAATTTCGAAAAATCAGTTTATTTTCCGTGTCTACACAGTTAGAGGAATGTATACACTGAATTGCATGACTCTAGCTGCGGTCATTTGATTGGTACTATTTTTACCCCCTTTTTAATTTTAACCCCAAAAAGTACGAATTTTGAAAATTCGTGTATTTTACTTGTCTATGCAATCAGAGGAATGTATACACCGAATTTCATTATTCTAGGTACAGCCGTTTGGTTGGTACCATTTTTATCCCTCTATTCCCGTTTTACCCCATAAAAGTACGAATTTGGAAAAAATGTTTTTATATTATGTATCTACTCAGTTAGAGAAATATGTTTAATATGTACCATTTTTATCCCTTTTTTGCCCCATTTCACCCCCTACAAATAAGAATCACTTTATGGTGCACGTTTTTGCTATAAGTGGAATGCACATGCCAAATATCAAGCAAATATAAACAGACATTCAAAAAACATGCTTAAATACGCTAAAATATTAGGGATTGTTATGGGTATTTTTAGTCCTTGTGAGGGAAAAAATTTTCCCTTTGGGCCGATTTCGCCCCGTTTCAATCCCAACCGATCTACGACTATAAGACACATTTATGGAAAATTTGAACGTTCTAGCTCCTTTCGTTTAGATGCTAGCGTGCTTTCAACAGACGGACAGACGGACGGACGGACATGGCTAGATCGTCTTAGAATTTTATGACGATCAAGAATATATATACTTTATAGGGTCTCAGGTCGATATTTCAAGGAATGACAAAGTTAGTATACCCCCATCCTGGAGGTGGAGGGTATAAAAATGACAACATTAAATATTTCTCAAAAGTTTCATGATACCTCTGTGATAAAGAGTTGAGCTATTGCTCCATGCTTGCTGCGAAGGCAAGATAGCGCCTTCGCAGTGATTGTTTAGAGTAATACTTGAAGTATTTAAGAAATAAGTCTCTGTAAACGAACGAGAGTTGCTTCTTAGATTAATATTCAATAATTTACTAAAGAAGTTCATGTGATTTTTTACACGTTCATTAATGCTTAAATGTATGAAGAACTTGGCATAAATTTCAGTAAACAAATTAACTTAATGTTAAACTTATTTTTTGGTTAAAATTTCCTTAACGGATTTTTCCATACAAAAGATTTCTTAATATTTTTCTTACTTAAAACTTTAGAAATTTCCTTTTACACAAGTATGACTTTACTCAATTGTAAGAATTTTGTATTAGATCAACTTCTACTACTTCAAGTAAATGAATTTTTTTACTATGACTTTCAAATAAGGAATTTTAACCCATATTTAGCTAATTTTCCTACTTTTAAGGAACTTTTTACTAAACTGGAGTAAAATTGTTGAACTAAATTGGAGTATGGATTTTACTAAAATTTAGCAATGCTATTTTTCTGAGTGTATAAAAATTTGATGTTAAGTTTAAGCATCAGAATGCACTTAAAAAAATATTTTTTGGGTTTCGGACACCAATTTTTTTGTTGTATAGTCCTTCAGTTACACATAAAGCCATTCCATTGAATATTGTAGGGATAAGTATTCAGTCTAAAATATAGTTCCTTGTTTGTTGGTGACATTCCCCTAAATATTTCGATATTTCCATTCCATACTAGCCATCCAACATCACAGTCACAGACATAATGATACAACAATTTTGCACTGATTTGAATTTCGGTGTCACAGTCAACACATCCTCCCACTTCTACTAATTTCATGAATAATCAACTATATTCAAATTTGGCAAAGCTTTAAATGCGCATTTCAACAGCATTTTCGCGAAAAAAAAACAGAACGAATTGAGTCAACACTTTAAAATTACATCTAAATATTTGAGTCGTAACTGATTTACAAAGTAAATATGCACAGCGTCGTAACATCAACGATTTGATTTCACAAATACATAATCACAAAACTAAATATATATACACGCGCTCGTACACACACATATGCGTATGGGTAATTCCAATATGGCTATCTTTGAATAACATACGCATGTAAAGTGGATGAGATTTGTGGAAAAATTTCCAGATTTTATCAACTTTCCATACCAACCGATACTGGCCTAAACAAATAATTCGTTAAATGGACCCAGCTCTATTATTTCTTGGTAGCGTGAAACGAATTTTTAAAAGCCTATTAAAGAAATGTTGTAATCATGTGTGCCGCAAGTTTCGAATATCTTTCTGAGAAATGATTCGAATTTGATATGAACCTTTGGAATATGTATTTCTACCAAATCAAATTAAAAGGTATTTTCAGAAGCTTCTCATTTCTCCGTATTTTTTATGGAATTGCCCATATCCACATAAATTCAAGCTTTATTCCGCAAATATGTATATGTATGTATGTGCGAAACAAAAAATTGTCTGAGTATTTGAATAAACGACAGAACACTCGAAATAAATTGCAACAAATCAAGTTGAATGAAGGGAACGAATGGAGCTGCAGGACAGACGAGCAGGGAATGTTTGTCGCTTGATGAATAGAACAGCCAGCAGCAGAAGGAGGAGTAGGAGTGGGAGAGACCAGCGCACACAACAGAAGAAAGCAGTGTTAAATTTTACACTCTATTTGTGCAACAACACTTAAACTAATGATGCCAAAAAATGAAATCACATCACAAACATTAACCCACCCCTCCTCTCATCACGCCCACACGCCCCAAGCTCCACGAGAGTAGGGATGAAGAAATCACATCACAAGAGCTTAACCGGGTGGTTGTGGAAGGAGGAGCATATGCTCGAACATTAAACATCTTAGTTTCTTTGTTCCAGTTGACTGATATCATTGCAGCGTAAATGGAGCATTTGATGCTTGCACACAATTTGCATAGAGAGGGAGACGAAATTCTTGAATGGAATAAATGGAGCAAGGATGATAATCAAAATGTTGCTTTGAATTGTCCTTAAGTTAATGAAAATTGTTATCGGGGCTTGATTAACAAAATCATAATGATGAATACATGTAAAGAGTGATTTTTTTGAGGTTAGGATTTTCATGCATTAGTATTTGACAGATCACGTGGGATTTCAGACATGGTGTCAAAGAGAAAGATGCTCAGTATGCTTTGACATTTCATCATGAATCGTCTTACAAACGAACAACGCTTGCAAATTATTGAATTTTATTATCAAAATGCGTGCTCTGTTAAGAAAGTTCATCGCGCGCTTCCATTTTATGGTCAGTTTAGTCGACCCACTGAAACGGCTATTCGGGCTATTGTGACTAAATTTCGCACCAAATTTACATTGTTGGACATTAAACCACCAGCAAGCTTACGTAGAGTGCGAACTGAAGAAAATATCGCAGCTGTATCGGCCAGTGTTAATGAAGACCATCAATTATCGATTCGTCGTCGTTCGCAGCAATTGGGCCTCTGTTACACAAAAACGTGGAAATGCCAAAATTGGACTAAGCGGATGGACCATTTGAGGCGCAGTCAAGGTCAACATTTGCATGAAATAATCTTCAAATATTAAATTATATGGCCGTACTATCGATTCAAATAAAGATTTCATGTATTTTTCTGAATTTTAAGTGTTTTTTTTTTGAAAAACTTTCCTATAGCTTTTAAAAATCACCCTTTATACACCCTCAGTGTCAGCATCAAAATTACAAGCATTTATCTGGGATTTGTAAAAGCTCTTATATTATTTAGGACCGAAATATTTATGCCAGAAATGGATTCCAGATACCAGTATAGAAAGAAGTACTTAAGTTTGTATAGGATAAGAACTAGTGTGTGGGAGGTACTAGAAGGGGCGTGGCTAAAGCATAAATATTTAGCTGATTTAATGTGTTTATAAAAAATTCACTTTTAAATATAAAATTGCAACTGATTTTTACTATCCGTATGAAAGATATTGCAGTTTTATTTTAACAATAGTTTATACCAATTTTTGTGGGAGGTACCAGAAGGTGTGTGCCAGTATCGTCCATATTCTAGGTGCTTATAACGACTATACAAACATATTCAAATATCAAATTTAATAGTATTACGACCATTAGTATAGAAGTTATAAGAGCTTTAATTTACGTGGGTTGGGGTGATTTGTGTGGGAGGTATCAGAAGGGGAGTGGAAAAACACATATGGGCTATTTGTGTGGGAGGTACCGCGGCAATTTCGCCCTTTTTCCATGTGCAAAGTTTGAATTGATTTTTTGAAATAGTAGACCATCAAAAGCACATTGAATATAAACTTCCACCCTTGGTTTAGAAGAACTTATTGGTGGAATTGTAGTTATTTGTTGTGATTTTTCATAGTGACAACTGAAAAAGTTTGCGTATCAGGTGGGAGTATGTAATCTGAAAAAAGTATCTGCAATCACAACCTTTCTAATGATGCCTAAACGATGAACATCTAAGGGATATTGACGATTCAACGCTTATTTTGAAAAAAAAAATATCTCTGAAAATATATATTTTTTTTCACAAAAATGGAATCATTGACATCATTTTTCGTCTGTTATTCGCCATTCGAAAGATATTCATTCGTTCTATTTATTTCTCAAAAATTCTTTTACAAAATGTAAGTTGTATGTCTTCACTGTTAAAAATAATCAAACAATGACTGTAAACGTACCAAAATTGACTACTTTTTTCAATATAAAAGGGAAGTAAAATTTTTCTTTTTTTAAGGAATTTGTTCATATTTTTTTGATTTTTTAATGAAAAAGTGCCATTTTTAGACTTTGTCGAATTGTTTCTGATAAATTTTAAGAACATTTAAGCTACTTTGTTTCAAATTCTGATTTCATAGCTTTATTATAGCGTCCAAACTATATTTGTGCCAAATATTTTTGCTTGTAATAAGTAAATATAAAGTAAAATATAAAGTACTTTTTTTGAGAAAATATGTAAATTTGGATCATCATAAAATGTTTCTGTTTTAGTGCCGTTTGATTACACAGTGCAAAACGAAAAAATATAGCCAATAACTTTATAGAACATATGAACTTCCTGAGAATGATTCTTAACACCGTTTAGTTGGAAAAATATATCTTGCAGGACTGTCCGACAGTGCGTATCAGTGATATTATCCTTAATCAACAGCACGTATACGCTACCTGCATACACAGCCTATAAGATTTCTTCGGCGACATTTGCGATTTTGAACTTGAAGATGAAGTTTTTTTGATTTTATAAACAATTTTATTAAATTTACCATTTGCTCACGATTTTCTTCTATTTCATTTAATAAGTAAACTTTTTTTTTCGAGTGTAAACGATACATTTGATATGCCACCAGTTTCCTTCCACTTTGATCTATCGTAAATCATTTCTCATTTCATGGTAAACCATTTCGGGGAAAATATCAACTCTCAACTGGTTGTAGTACTAAAGAAATATCCTTTCGCTTTTTTAGATATAAAAACTTAATGGAATAAAAACTGCAACTAAATATTGAATGAGTGCATTAAATTTCTGAGTTTCATTAAAGTGAGGGAAAATTTAAAAAAGGGTTTTGGTGAACGAAATTCTTATGGTCTGTGAAATATATAAGCTTCTAACGAACACATATTAGCTCCTCTTAAAGGGTGTGTGCAAGTTTGGTTGAGCAGTATCTGCGTACGAGTGTGTGACAATAGATGAAAGGAAGGAAGCGGCATATCCGACAATGTATCCAGTGCACATATGAACACTTGTAAAGCTAATTGTAAAGTTCTTTACTTACTCACTTCGTGCAGCGTCTTACTAAGATATGCAGCAAAAATTGCCCGTATATATGCACAGTATCGGGTCATAATATTAGGCTGGAGTTTGCGACAAAAAATAGAATAAATATTTTCATTAAAAAAATAATTAAATTATTATTTTGATTGGCCGTAAATTCAAAAAAATTAAAAAACCCGCGTAACTTTTTATCATATAGAGAATGCTAGGAATTTTTTTGGCATATGATTGCTGTCTAAATAGGGAATATTTGTGACAGAATTGTTTCAGAAACCCAGATAGAGTTGAAATAAATGCAATTGCAACCGCGAATTTTGGATTTTGCAAAAAAATCGTAGCTGTTTTCGCGACTTACTACATATATCTTACAAGCGACATTGGTTCCTAATACACATGCAAAACATCAGCCGGCTCCGTTGGATAGATCTCGATAAAATTACAAAACAAAAAAGTCATACATACATACAAAATCATTTTAGCCATATCTCCCGCGAAAATGAAAATTTTGCAAAAATATCCAATTTATATTTTTTGTTTACTGTGCTCTACCGAAATAACCAATTTTTTGTCGAAAAAGGTCGATTTTCCAAAAAAACATGGACCAATTTTAACCCCAGTAATTTTTTTATATAAGCTGGCTACAACCTTGGTGTCAATGGTGACCCATTGAAATGTTCCGTCAATTTTTTTCGTAAAATATTTTAATCCATAAATGTCCTTTTTGAAAGGACTTTTTTCATTTCCTCGAAAAAGGGGTAAAATTGACCCATAAAGAGATGAGCATTAACTTACAACACTTTTTTCGCTTAGTATAATGCTCCCTTTGACCAAAAAAAGAAAATTTTGACCCGCGATAAGAAAAAACTCAGACCAGCTGGACTATATGTTTATTCTACAAATATAATCTAATCGACATTCCCTTTCAGAATTATATGGTCGCTTGTCTGTTCCAAAAATGCTGTTGGACAGTGATATTATTCATACGTTGTATAAGAAATGTCTTGTCAAATTCGAAAAGTATTTCGCTAGCTCTCTTAATTTAATGTTAGCTTGATTGGTCGCAATGCACTAACCCTTGACTGTATGTTTGCATACACCTACATACGCTTATATACTCATGGATGTAAGTACACACTCAAGTTTGTTCATTTGCTTCCTCATACTTGAGCATAATCAAATATCATGCAGCAACTACTTTGAAGAATTACATGTTGCTTCAAGTGTACATTTCTGCTCCTATCATCTTTTTTCGTTTCTTTTTTGAAGTTTCCCCTCTTTTTAGTCTCTTCTTCTGTCGTTTGGTTGCAACGACGACTTCAGTCTGTTTCTGTTTTGTTAAGCAGCTTATGCATAAAAATAAGATTCATTTTGTAACTCGATTTTGTTGTTTTTTTTTTGCGTTTGCTTTAAGCTGTCTACTGTATGCTCTTCAAATAATAAATGAATGATAACCTAAAAATAGCACATGAACTATTCACTTAAGAAGCACAGCAGCACGGAGTACAGTTTAAATTTCATTATGAAGTCATTGTTGCAACGCAAAATCCTACTCATTATGTAATTAAGGTTAATGGGGATTATTGTGTTAATCCTTTGGTATTGTTTTAAAGAAAACGGAATTAAATATTATTTATTTTATGGAAATATGATGATAATTGTATTGAATGAACGTAACTATTTAATAGTTGGGACTTAGGCACAAAGCGACATGGATTAGTGAAGCAAACCATTTAAAAAAAATCAGATTTGTTTAGCAGGATCCCAGTTTTAATATCCTCCATTATAGGATGGAATGTATACTACATTATCTTCATAAACTTCTCAAACGATCATTCAAATGACCTAAAAATAAATAAATGAATAAAACAAATAAATGTACTAATAAAAAATATATTTGTAATAGATATGCAAAAATGCACTCAAGATGTGACTTTGATAGAAAACAAAAGTTCAGTCGTTTAAATTGACTTATACCTATACCCTCAGAGTCAGAGTTATAAGGACTTTAATTTTAATAAGGCTCGAAGGTTCGTAGGAATTGGGTCCAGCTTCCACATTTGTAAAACATGGCCAACTATCATTATCAAAAACATGACGATATGCATTAGGATGGATCACGAAAATAAATTGCAGCGGCCACCCCCCAGAAATGAAGATTGGATTGTTTAATGATGATCTACAAAATATTTCGTCACTGGGTCAAGGCGCTGTGGCATCAATTTCCTTCCGATGTTCATCATTCGAAAGGTATTGACTGTGGCTATTTATTTTTCATCAAATACTAACATCGCATACGAAAAAAAATTCAGTTGTCACTCTGAAAAACCTCTATAAAAAATTACTGTAAAGTTCTAATAGTTCGAATAATAAGTTGCTCTAAGAGAAGAATCAAAATTGAAATTTAAAATGCTTTCAATTGTCTATTTTTTTTTTCAGAAAAAAATTTAGACGAAAATGCAACATAAAAAATATTACACGGGAGAAAATAATTTTTATGGTTATTTTCAACAGAGTTTAGCTCACAGACAGCTTGATCTACCAACGATATATTTTGCAAATCGTCATTAATCAATCCAAACTTTATTATCGTAGGGTGACTGTAAATTGGTTTTCCGTTTGTATGAACCGCGACCCAGCCCAATATACATATATGTATAAGGAGAATATGTGGGATATGTGGAGAACGGGTGTGGCAAAATCATAAATATTTAGTCATCAAACGGTTAAAAAAACTTATAAAAAATGCAACTGAACTGGATTATCCGCGCGAAAATATTTTTTAATTCATATTAATTATTTAATATTTGTTCAATAGAAAACTAAAACATATTTATTATATTTTTAATAGTTTTTAAAAGCTGCCTCAATTGTTGTTCGAATGTTTGCTTTAAATCATCCTGATTTGTTGATTTTGTTTTTTAAACCCTCTGTTAACAATATCCCTCAAGGAATATTGAAAAAATTAAAATTTTAACAAAATTATATATCTTTTTTGAAATTGTATGATTTTAGATGTTCATTAAACTGGTCAAAACAACCATATCGAGGGCTTATATTCATAAGTGGCTATGAACAAAAACACAACTTTTCAGGAGAGCGAAAAAACTGATTTTCTCCTTAATTTTAAGAGTAATTATTAATCATTCTTCTACAGTTTAATCTAAAAAGGATTACTAATTGCTACGATTAAATTTTTTGCGAAATTTCCTATTATTCGCGGTTTTGTGGTTCATTGCCACTTTTGCACGTTTAAAATTGAGCACTATGAATTTTGAAATAAGCCATTAATGATCAAATATATAAATAAGACTTATTGTAAACTCGATAACGTTTTTTATGAAATGTTGGGCATGGAATGTACACAGCGAATTTAACGATTCCAGTTTCATCCGTCAGATTGGTACCATTTTTATCCCTTTTTCCAATTTTTTTACAAAAAGTGGATATTGCGGTAGGGCATGGTAAACAAACAAATTTTTTGGAAAATTTTCATTTTCGCGGCAAATATGGCTAAAATGATTATCACACATGGCTTTTTTTATGATTTTCTCGCGATCTAACCAACGGATCCGACTGAATTTTTGTTTGTGTATTAAGAACCAATGTCGCTTGTAACATATATGTATCCAGTCGCAAAAATCGCTGCAATTGTTGAAAAATCCAAAATTCGCGGTTGCAATTGCTTATATTTTAACTTTCTTCATCCAGGATTCTGACACAAATATTCTGAATGAAGTCAGCAATCATATGCCATAAAAATATTTTGGTATTCTCAATATGATAAAACGTTATGCGGGTTTTTCTAAAGATACTTTTCACAATTTTTGAATTTACAGCCACTATTTATCCTATTTTAGCCTAATAAGTTGTTAAGCAAAATGCTTTTAACGGCGAAATGATGGAATTTGATAGTACGATATACCCTAAATCTATAAAAATGCTGAAAAATGTTTTAAACAAAATCGTTGTAGCGAATTACAAACGTGTGAGTTGATAGCCAAATCAGAACATTTTGAATAAAGTGGGTATAGGAAAAAAATTCTTTATATATTTATATTTATAGGACAGATGACGTCCAAATCTGAGAATAGTTTAGCATCAAGAACTCATTTTCGAGAAAATGGTTTATAGCCACTCATACTCATACTCATAGTATAAGCCCTTGATCTGTTCTATAAGAAAATGCATTCTTTTTAATTGTTATCAATACAAGAAATAATAAGAAATAATAATATTTTCAAAAGTATAGAATGGGTCATTTAAAGATTTAAATTTGAACTACCAAAGAACTGTGTTTGCAGAAGGTTATATGAAAATTTCGCATTCAGAACGCCAACGGGTTAAATATTAGCAAAAAGCGTGAGTATAAATGTTACGTCCACCACTCAGGATTTTCCCATATCTTTTTTACGAAAGTCGATAGGTAAAGTAAAATTATCCAGCCAGACGGACGGAGTGATTTTTTCCAAGAATTTATACTGATCGCGCCCACGAAATATCATTTTATTATGTTATCGTTTTTAGGGCCAAATGTACCAATATTCCGACAACAAAAATAAATAAAAAATTATATCTTAAAGTTCTCGAGCAGAGATACAAGCAGACAAGCCGCGGCCGCTGCATGTTCCTGCACGAGCCGCGCCGCCGCCGATTTCATCGACTCACATCGACTTCAACCACGCTGCCGATTTCATCGACTCATATTGACTTCAACCACGCCGCCGAGACTTGATGGAGTTCTAACTCAGCCAAATCTTACTACCACTTAAAATTACAAAAGAAAATATAACTGTCGACTTAGACAACCTTCCACTGTGAAATATGGATCTTTCTTTGAATGTGGTATCCCACTATATGATGGCGTCTATAGATTGTATTTTGATTTGAAAGTCGCATTTATATAAGTCAATTCCAGTATGCGTGGCTATATGTTTCTACACAATAAAGAACAGTTCCCTATTGCGCTGTGTCAAAGTCGGTAGAGTTTACTGTGTCAAAGTAGGTAGAGTTTTGCCATTATTTGGAAGGATTATGATATTCAAGATGTCAGGTCAAATATGCCTCACATGAAAAGCTGCAATTGCAAATATATTTATTAAATTCATCCATATTATAAATTTTGGGAATGGATTCCCACACCCACAAATAACTGTATGGGAAAATTGTATTAAATTGGCAAATATTAAAGAATATTGAACCACTTGCCAAAAAATAAAAGATACGGTATTAAAAACCAATACAAATTGTTCCTTCCATTTTCCCAAAATTCCCAATTAAATAGGGGTGATCGAATCACAGAAGGAACCGACAAATCAGCCGAAAGCCGCCGCCGCCGCCGATAATAATTGTTCGACTTGTAACTCTGTTCTCGAGAAGAGCAGCTCGATGATGACACATCGAAAAGAGTCACTTTGTGAATGTATTTATTTCTCAACAATCCCTAGTAGATTTTCTAAATACCAAATTCACATGGGAATTTATTCTAAATATGTCTGGATGGTCAGCTATCACATAAAACATTTGTTCGTGACAATAACAATTCAACTCACAAATGTTGTCAAATATATGCATTTTAGGACATTCTTCATAAAAACATGTGAAAAGGTTTACTAAAGTCGGTTATTAAAGAATCAGAAAATCACATAAAATATCGAATTATTTTATATGAGAGATTTTTTTTTGGTTGAACAAGGTGTAATTATGGACCACCCAATGTTTATGATTGTTACCGAATACTGAAACGTAGGCGTATACGTGTTGTATATATTTTGTCATCACTCATACGCTACGATGCATGTCGCACGATGTCTTTTTGGATGAGACATTGTTGATTATACCGATCGACTTAGAATCACTTTTTGAATCGATTTAGCAATGTCCGTCTTTCTATCCATCTATTGTTGTAATCACGATACAGGTCGCAATTGTAGACAGAACCAAATGATACTTAGCACAACGAAGTTTTTTGGGACAAGGACGAACGCTATTTAATTTGAAGGAAATCGGTTCAGATTTAGATATAGCCCCCATACGAATTTCACTCCCAATTTGACTCTTTCACACTAGATATCACATATTACAATAGATTTTCTTCAAAATTGGCAAAATATCTTATATTTCAACTAGTAACACCTGCGGTAAAAATGTGTTAGATCGGTTCAGATTTATATATAGCTCCCATACAAATTTCGCTCCCGATTTGACTTTTTCCGCTCTAGAATTAGAATATTAGAATATTTAATTAGATTGTTTACAAATTTGGCAAAACATCTTATATTTTAACTAGAAACATCTGTGGTGAAAATGTGTTTGATCGGTCCAGATTTATACATATATATATCTCATTAAAATTTCGCCCCCTATTTGACTTTTTATGCTCTAGAAACCACATATTTTAACAGATCTTCTTTAAATTTGGCAAAATAGCTTATGTTTCCACTAGAAACACCCATGGAGAAAATGGGTCAGATCGGTTCAGATTTATATATAGCTCCTATACAAATTTCGCTCCCGGCTTAACTTTTTCCGCCCCAGAAACCACGTTTTTCAGAGAATTTCTTCAAATTGAGCATAACACGTTATACTGGAAGAACCCATTGTGAAAGTGGGTCAATTCATTCCATGGTTGGATATACACCCGATGCAAATATTCTTCTCGATTTGACAAATTGGGTCAGGGCATATTAGCCTATGTTTAGGAAGCATACAAAAATCCTTCCCGATTTCACCTTTTTACTGAATTGTATTCGGATAGAAAGTGGAGTGTATCATAGTCGGCCCCGCCCGACATTAGCCTTTCCTCACTTGTTATTGATAGTATTAAATACTTTATAACAAATTTCTATACTCCTATTTTGTCGATGATTTTCGTTCATAACTTTATTATAATTTCTAGTCACCGACCAAAATCACGATAAAGAATAAGGCAGCCAAGTAATAAATGTCACCGAGACATTTGTAATTAAATTTGTATTCCTAGTTAAAATCAAATGTTAAAAATTTGTCAAGTCCTTCGAATATACTCATAAAATCCCCGAAATATTTTATGGAATCCCCACATAAATGCCCTGTCCTCATTTCATATTTTTTAGCATTTTTGACATCATAAAATCCTTATAATTGGGGAAAAATCACACTTCTGGCAAGTCTGAGAAGGACGGACGCTATTGACTTTATATTGAATAATTTGATTAATTTATTTGAATAATTTGAATGAATATAACTAAAGTAGAAGAGATCACCAAATGGAAAACTGAGTACCCAGTTTTTCTACATTAACGATTAATACAATTATAATTATTAGTATATATTTTATATTCGTTAGGAAGTGGTTTATTTGGTAGACAATTGGATATTTTTAATTATGTCAAAACAATCACAAATTTTGGTTGATTGTTGACCTTTGGTTTTGGGCGATTTTCATATGGTCGATTATTCATACAGTCCAAACAAAACATTTGTGATATGCTATACTCGTATCATAGTTTTCTGGTTTTATAATACGATTAGGGCTTTGCGACCACCCCTTCGGTTAGGTTTGGTATTCTAAATCCTTCTACAGTCATCTTGGTCCCATTTTAGCATTTTTGGTTCCGTCTGCAATCAAGACAAATAATATCCGACTAAAAATAGGAATATTTCATAAACTTCTTCTCTGTGTTATTTGAACGTCTAGCTTTTTCACATATATTGTTAGCTCGCTGAATATGCATGTGTCTCTCTTCGACTCATGAAACACAGAACTCAAATGTATATCAACTAAAAACCTTAAATGCCATTGTTGATATATTCTAAAATATTCATGAAAAATTGTCGAAAGTTAATAATTTGTTATTTTATCTCATATTTGCATACTTTATGTGGTATTCAAAAAAAAAAAAACATAAAACAAATTTGTAAAGTTTGTGTATATCAGCATTCCTGAAATGTTTTTAAATATTTTTGAAATTTAATATGTGTATACATTTACTAAAAACACACAAACACATATATCGCGAACAAGATACATTTAAAACAACTTGTGTCACTAATACACTCACAATAACAGATTAAAATATCACAAAAGAGCGTTTGCATTGATAACTTCATGCATCGAATATACCCACACCCCACAGATAAACTTTTGATCCATCTCAGAAGTTATTTATTGCAAAACAATTCCGTTTTGTCATTTTATTGACGTGTCAAATTTAGTCCCGCTCACTTTATCTCCGGCACACCTACCTGTCATTAATCTTTTGGTACCAGGAACCATTTTGTTGGCATAAAACAAAAATATTTGGCCTAAACATTATGCAACACACGAACCGACAAACACAGTGGGAAGGAGATGGTGGCGGAGATCCAAGCCAACAAATGGAAGTGGAAGTGGTTGTTGTTGTTGCCGTTTTGGAAATATCCAACATATTTTACTTGTTAACACAGCGACGACGAGCAGACAAACAAACAAACAAATAAATAACCGAAACGTACATAGATGTGGCAAGAGAAACCAATTTAAAGCGTGTCTCAAAAGTTTCCAGCAGCCAGCTACTGCGACGGAAAGAAGACATACGTCCGGGCGGCCGGCTTTCGGCCTGCCAGCCAACCGTCGTACAACACATACGATGGCATAAATAAATTGTGACCCTAAAAAAATGAAGCAAAACGAATAAATTTATTAGTACAAGTGGAAAATGGCTAAAGTACACACGTTCAACACACCGACCGGTGGACACATAGCAGGAGGAGTGGGAAGGGGGGAAACTAAAGACAGGAAAAAGGACAGCGCACAGTGAACTGTGCTGAGAGAACCAGAATATTAATAATATTGTATACGAACCGTTCGTGGGAGTAATTTTCTACCGAAGAATTTAAAATTTAAAAGGAGGGTTTAATTAAAACTGCACAAAAGGGGCCGTGATATCAATGTCCGCACTTTGAGGTACTGATCTGAAAGACGATAGGTTAGGTTAGGTTATGGTGACTGTCAGAAAGTAAGCATCTGACTTTCTTAGACCAGAGGAGGTGCATTGAGCTGCCACGAGATTTTACGCTCCTCATCAGAACCAACCTGAGCGACTCACGAAACTCTTGCCGACGTTTATACTGGCCAAGTAGCCCAAGCTTTCAAGTTGTAGACTTCGACGAAACTGGACCCAGAGAAGGAGTTTGACACTCTCAGTTTCCTCCCTATCCTCACATCTTCTAAAAAATTGTTGGACTCGATTCCCAGCCTTTGGACATGCGTAGTGTCGTTTCTAATATGACAAACTTAGGTTAGGTTTACAGTTCTTTGGGATGACTAGCACCAATTGAGGTGAATATCGAACAGTTTGTCCATGTCATGAAGAGATGCACGGCAGCCTTGGTATATTTTTTAATTTGAGACATATGTCTTTTTGGCTCTAGCAGCCGCTCACCCGCTCAAATTGGACCGACATGTGGAAGTTATTGCGGAGTTTATAAAATAATTCATTCACAAATGAGTAGAACTATTTTGGCACAATATACCACTTCCTACTCCACTTTCTACTCTAGTACAATTGAATTCGCGGAAAAAAAGTGAAATGGGTACTATATTATGAATCGATGTGACCTACTTTCACAATGTATATTTGCCGCAAAAATCGGATAAAATATGTGGTCTCTAGAGTGGAAAAAAATCAAATCGAGAGCTTAATTTGTATGGGATATATATCTAAATTTGAAAAGATTTGACTCATTTTCACCACCGATGTTTCCAAATATAAGGTGCTGCACCAAATTTGATGCAAATCGAGTAGAATATGTGGTTTCTAGAGCGGAAAATGTCAAATTGGAGGCGACATTTGTAGAGAGATTATAGCAAAATCAACTTCAAATTAAGTAGTGTTCGGCCTTGGCCCGCTAAATACAATTTTTTGTTAAGATAGCACGATAATTGCGACCTGTACTTTGATTACAAGAATAGATGGGCAGACAGACGGGCAGATGGACATTGCTAAATCGCCTTAGACAGTTATTATAAGTCCGTCTTTATAATAGGTTCTGTCTCGTTTCCTTTTGAGCGTTACAAACAACTAGGGATGATCTCAGAAAATTTCTCACGAAAGATAATATTAGGAAATACTTTAAAAAAAATATTTTGTTTTAGCTTTTTTATTTCTAATAGATTAAAGTCCAAATAAAATTATTATGAAGAAATAAATAATTTTATGATGTTTTTTTCTTTCCGGCTTTTTCTTAGTTCGTCTGTTACATTTAAACGATATCAAAAAAAAAACAAGTAAGAAGGCGTTAAGTAATAATCTAATATAACCTCCACCACAGAGTGCATTCCACAGTATTACCAGCAGATTAAAGGATGTCGACTTTACATAGAAGCACAGTACCATATTACGAAAATGTTGATATTTTTATGCACATTATTGTATTTGTTTACTATTTCAAACTATAATGTATACTTATGCGCACTTTTTAAAATCAACTACTATGCCTAACATGCCTAAATATTAGGCGATTGTCAGTCGCCATAAGAAAGAAGCATTTTCAGATACAGACAAAGTGATAAGAAAAGTATAAATTTTTAAGATATCCCCATTCCCCATATCCCCAGATTCGCCCCATTCCTTGACCAAATGTACAAATTAAAAAAAAAAAACTTTTTTCGAGTCTGCATAGTCAGAATGTATACACCGAATTTAATGAATTCAACTTCAGCAGTTTGGTAGGCCCCATATTTATCCCTCTTTTTAATTATATCCCTTAGAAGTACGAATTTCGAAAAATCTCTCTATTTTACGTGTCTACGAATTATTGGGACGTACACACCGCATTTCACGATTCTAGCTGTAGTCGTATCATTGGTACTATTATTTATCCCTTTTCGTCCCATTTCGCAAGCTAAAACTTTTATTTTCTTTGTGGTGCTTCCAAGCTACAAGAGGAATGTCCGCAACAAATTTTAACTGTATGAAAATATGAAATTTAATTATTAAGCCAAGGCTACCAATATTTGTATGCAATGCATATATATAAAGAAAATAATATTTCAATTCATAAAGTAAATATAAGGGAGCAATCATAAATACCCTAAATATTGGGGGCTAGCGTATTTTCAGCTACTATAATTTTTGAAAATATCTTATCTCTCACGTACACACTATAAGAGAACTTCATGATTCTATCATTTTTTGTCGTAAAAGTAACAAAATAAAGTACGAATTTGTAAAAAAATATTTTACGTGGCTATGCAGTCAGAGGAATGTATACACCGAATTCCATGATTCTATCAGCGGCCATTTTGTTGGTACCATTTTTATCCCCTTTTTCCAATTTTGCCCCCTCAAGAGTACGACTAGCTGTATTCGTTTAGTTGGTACTATTTTTATCCCCTGTAGCCATTGTATCCCTTGAAAGTACGAATTTGGAAAAAAACGTTTTATTTTTCGTGTCTACGCAGTCAGAGGAACGTATACTCCGAATTTCATGGTTCTAGCTGCTGTCATTTGGTAGGTACTATTTTGATCCCCTTTTTCCATTTGAACCCCAAAAAGTACGAATTTTGGAAAGTTCTTTTATTTTACGTGTCTACGCAATCAGAGGAATGTATATATCGAATTTCATTATTCTAGGTGCAGCCGTTAGGTTGGTACTATTTTTATCCCTCTATCCCCATTTAACCCCTTAAAAGTACGAATTTAGAAAAAATACTTTTATATTATGTATCTACTATATTAGAGGAATGTACACGCCAAATTTCGTGTTTCTATCTGTTGTCGTTTGATAGGTACCATTTTTATCCCTTTTTGTCCCATTTCGCCCCCTAGAAATAAATAACACTCTATGGTGCCCTTTTATGCTATATGTTCAAAAAACATGCTGAAATACTCTAAATATTTGGGGTATTTTCAGTCCTTGTGAGGGAAAAAATTTTCCCTCTGGGCCGATTTCGCCCACTTTCAATTCCAACCGATCTGCAACCATAAGACACATTTAGGACAAATTTGAACCTCCTAGCTCATTTCGTTCGGCCGCTATCGTGCTTTCAACAGACAGACAGATGGACAGACGGACATGGCTATATCGTCTTAGAATTTTACCACGACCCAGAATATATATACTTTATGGGGTCCCGATGAATATTTCAAGGTGTTACAAACGGAATGACAAAGTGAATATACCCCCATCCTGGAGGTGGAGGGTATAATAAATTCGAGACAAGACAGTTTACAAAGTAGTCAACAGGGCATTAAGTCAATCCTGTCCTAAGAGTTCCTAAAGTTTGTGAGTCGAAAATTTGAATTTTCGATTGAAGCCTCTTGATGGCGTCTGCACTAAAATGTAATGTATTAACACTAAAATGTAAAAAATATTGGCTTCTCCGTCCTCCGAAAGTATCCACCGCCCAATTTTTTAACACATTCTTAATTAAATGATCTTCTTAAAAAATGTACCACTGTGCCGTGTAAAGAAACGCGTGTATAATGGAAAATAATTTCATGCTTGTTTTTCTTCTAATAATGGACACATTTTCTACGGTTGTCTGCTGCTGTTGTTGGCTTCCACGTTGCCTCTGTTCTTGCTGTTGCTACAAACGATGCTGGCGATGTTGAATCATTTTCATTTCCATGGTCCTCCTGTTGATGTTATTGCTGCAGCATTGACATCAACAGCTCCGGTCGTATAAACTTGCAACTTGTTCTTTTGTGTTTTTTTTCATTTGTTTGTTTGTTTGCAGTTGAGTGTGGACACACTCAACAGCATAAGTTATGGTACTGCTCATTAAGTTGTACTACTTCGTTACAGGCTCGAGTATGTGTGTATGTCGCTTCGGATGTCTTTGGTCCAAAAGATAGACTAATTTAAGGATGACAAATTTTCTCAAGTTATGACAGCCACCAAGAAACAGAGGCAGAACGAACAAATGAACAGATTCATAAAATATGAATGCCAGTGACGACGAATGCGAAATCAACACGAAATCAAATTAAAATAAATGTTTTTTTTTTGATTCGTTTTCTTTCTGTTTTTTGTTGTCGCACAAAAAAATAAACTTTTCTAAGAAAAGAAGATGAAAAGAGAAACATTTTACTCAAGTTTCTTTTTTTTTGTTCACAAGAATGGCAACTAATTACATGAATTAAAAATTAATTTTCTCTTTATTGTACATATTGAAATAAACTGAACAATTTCAATTTCCGCGAAACTTTAATATGTAAATATATTCAATTTGATGGGAGTTTTTGGGAAGAGAAAGAAAATAACAAGCCGAGAAAGTCTTTGGTGTATAATTCAGATAATAAATCTTAAATAAAGAAACCTACACGATAATGTTACATATACAATGGTGGCCAAAACATATGCAACCAAGGGTGACTTACATTAATAAGCTCTGTAAGTTTGTAAATTTGAATCATAAAGAAATCAGTAATGATTAAATAAATATTAATAAAACATTAAGATTTCAAACAATTAATAAAATTCACATATTCTGTTATAATTTCTTTGGAATCGGCATTTTTTATTTTTCAAGCAAAAACTGGGACTTGCAATAAGGAAGAGGAAAATGAGTTGTTTTCCACAAGTCTGTTCATAAAATTGTCCATCCGACCACTTATCTTACGCGATCAACCACCTCGGTGTACAGCCAAAATTCGTAATGTCTTTTTAAAAATTAGAAATAATTCGAAATATTGAACATTTATGAATATTGAATTTCTGGACAATGTCTCTGTGTCTCTCTATATTCCACAAAAATAAGCAGTCACAATTAGTTGTATGAGCTACGATTAGGGTTTGGGGTTTCCCGGACTTTTTTCATTTCCCGGGAAAACGGGAATGGAAAACTTCATTCCCGGGAATTCCCGGGAATAAATTTAATTCCTTATATTTATGTATTCCTTGTTAAAAGAATATACATTTAGTAGATTGTGAGTTTTTTTTTAATTCTGACAAATTAAAAAAATTGTTTTTGTATATTATTTTGTTTCTAGACGAACGAATTGTCAGAATTAAAAATGTCATAAAATAGGACTTTAAATCACATGCACTAATGACTAGCACATACAACTAGCACATAGTATAAAACATGATAGAGACTTTTATGACGTTTTTAACTTAAAAGATTCGTTCGTCTAGAGACGAAAATAACTTACCGAAACAAGAGGAAAATATTCGAAACTGTAAAAAAAATTAAATTTGATTTTATCAATGTGGAATATAAGTAGTTATAAACTAATTGTTAGTATACCTTGAATACAAATAATAATTCAAAAAAGATTGAAAAAGTTTCAGTCATTATTTATTAAAAAATACAAATTAGTTTCACTTATATAGGGTCCGCAAAATAACTTTTTTTGAAAATGCTATAAAAAAACTACTGAATATTTTCTCAAGTTTATTTTATTATTTGAAAGTACAATCCTTCCGGTTAATAATGGAAAATAATTTCATTCAAATGGCTGCCTCGGGCAACCCACAAATAATAGTCCAACGGTTGAATAGTTGAAAAAAACTTTAGATGGCGGAACCCATACCAATGTATCCAATGATTTACTTTTTCCGCTCTAGAAACCACATATTTCAAAAAATAACTTTTTTTTGAAAATGCTATAAAAAAACTACTGAATATTTTCTCAAATTTCTTTTTTTATTTGAATAATGGAAAATAATTTCATTCAAATGGCTGCTGAGGGCACCCCACAAATAATCATCCAACGGTTGAATATTTGATGGCGGACTACTTGGGAAATTAATAGAATTATTGTCTGACAAAATAGTTTTTTTCCAAATGTTCTACATTGAGCAGTTTTAATTGATATTTGTAGAAGTTTAATTTTTTAATTTGATAATTTGTTTCACCATAAATTTTAATCATAAATCTCTACTTTATAAATGAGCAACATTTATAAACGAGATGGAAAGGAAAAATATTTTACTATAATAGATTGAAATTAAAACAAGTTTTATTTGTAATAAAAAAAATTGTCTATAAATATTGATTATTATTGCCAGTAATGCAGTTAATGAATTTAGAATAGATCTACAGTTTGCCATTTATAAAGTACAACTGAATTAGTACTCAGAATAATCAATAAAGTATTTTTTAATATTTCCCGTATTCCCGGGAAATTTGAAAATTTTTCCCGGGAATTCCCGTCCAAATTTTTTCCCGGACCCCAAACCCTAGCTACGATCCAAATTTATCGCATGCCATTTCATACAAATTCTATTTTAATTCCAATAGAGAAAAGCAACAAAATAAAATTAAATATTCTTAAAAATTTTCTTTCACAGGATTATTATTTACTAATACGAACAACGACAGATGAAAAGAAATTTCGAAAATGTCGCTTTTTTAAAACAAGGTTGTCGAGTTGCATATGTTTTGTCCACAGCAATTTTTATATTTATCGATAAAAATGCCGATAACTAACTTTGAAATCTTAATGCTGTATTAATATTTATTTAAACATCACTGTTTTCATTGTGATTCAAATTTACAAACTTACAGAGCCTATTAATGTAAGTCGCCCTTACTTGCATATGTTTTGGCCACCACTGTATATATCTTATTGGCTGTAGTGTGTGTAGGTAGCGTATACGTGCTGTTGATTAAGGATAATATCACTCATACGCACTGTAGCCGGACTGACCATTAACAGAAACAGGCCTTCAAGATATATTTTTCCTACCAAACCGGTGTCAAGAATCATTCCTAGGAAGTCCATATATTCTAGAAAGTTGTTTATTGAGATCTTAAGAACATTTTTGTAGTTGATTGTTTCCTTGAAATTTTAATGGTTTACTACCTAAGGAATTTTGAAGTTTGTTCTTTATGACTTGTCCGAGTAAGTATTTATAAGTGTTGGGCATTTACTAATGCTTGGTGTAGCCAAGGGAAGCCCTTCATATATGAAAAACGTCAAACCAACGATAAAACATGGAGGATGTTTTTAGTGATATGGGCCTGCATGTCTGCCCAGTGAGTTAGAAATCTAGTATTTATAGCTGGAATTATGCACAAGCAGGTGTATTTGTCCAATCTCAACATTATCTTAATGCCAGCCGTAATAAGATGAGTATTCTAAGAAACGGTATTTATTTCCAACATAATAACATTCGCAAACACACAGCTTGTGACATTAAAATGTGGACGTTATAAACACAACGTCTTCCCCAAGCCCTGACATAAATCCAGCAGAAAAATTGTGAGCGTATCTAAGGGAAAGTTACGCCACACAGTGTCACCGTGTCATACAAAAAGTGGCCAAAACTAGAAGGAATTATCGTAGAAATCTGAAATTTGGTACATGCTTATATAGCAATTAAATATGATTACGGATGAAATTTCGAAAAAATTGGAGATGGTTAACACACAATATATGAGTCATTTCATGTCAAACAGGCAAAAAAAATATTCCATATAGCTCCGATTTTCCCGAAATTTTCAGAAAATATTCTTCTTTAAGAAAGATTTTGCACGTGTCTTAGGCAAAAAATTTTAAAATGTTGTTCGCAGAGTTATGTACATTCCAATTTCCACAAAAAAAAATAAAATCTTGCTGATTATAGTATATTCAAATCCTTGTATTTCCCAATCCGTTTCACAGATTTTAAAGTTTTATACCTTGTTTGAAAGGTCCTCAGGAGTATATTAACCCAATTTATACCAACTCCGTTTGTTATTTACGAACAATTAATTATTTTCAATTTTGTTCTTGATGTTTTAAAATGATTACAAAAACACTCTAAGATAATTCTAAATGTGTTTTAAATTTAAAAATATCCAACATAACTTTATGAACCAAATATAAGAGAAATAATAAAAACATAAACATATATTTAGAGAAATTTATGAAAAAATGAAGTTTATAGAAAAAATTAAATAAATATAATGTGTTAAATATTTGCTATAAGAGTTATTTTAGTTCAGTTTCAAGTCCACTTCATCAATTTTGTTTTTGAAATAACAATTTTCTTCCAATATTTAGTCTTAAATTTGCTTAAACGACTCTACTGGTGTAACAACATTCAACTAAAACGTTATTGTAATTAATTATTATCTTTTTTTTTCTGAATGGCGTTTTTCGGAATATTTTATGGCTTGCTTCACGCCTTCTTCGAGAGGAATTCCATTTAGAACTATTGAGTTTCTTATTAAATCTGATTCGTGAATTAATATCATATTTATTGGGTAGCCATTTGGAATAGTCATATCATAAGTTTTCTCATCATGTTACCTTGTTAGGATATCAATGCTAAATGAAAATTTTCCAATAACGATACTCGTAATTATGTACAAATAAACAAAAAGAATCCTTCGTAAGACGAATAAATATATGGAATTCGATTGTATTTTACATAAAAAACCAATCAAATCGATCAGTTATTAAACCATACAAAAACTAAGAATTAAACTGGTACACCCCGAATGTTGAAAAAAATACTTCATATTCTTCGACACAATTTGTCTTTAGCCCGAGCCGGTCTCGAACCTGAGTTGTACGGTCGCTGGGCGGTCGTTCTATACTACGCACCACAGCGTGATCACAACTTGAGGTTTCGACATTTGAATAGATTTTAAGTTCTTTGATGTAAAGTTTATGCTGATAATTTTATTTTAGGGGTCAGTTGGCTTGGTTTCACTCAATATAGCCACACAGTGTTCTTTCACCGCATAATTTCAGCGAAATTTGAATGTAAAGGGTGATTTTTTAGCTATTATCTTTTTGGCAACACTGGTTTAAACAGCTGACGCCCGTTTCGTGTTTTGTTTCACTGTCAAACATCTTCAGTTTCGTCTTACAAACGAACAACGCTTTCAAATTATTGAATTGTATTATCAAAATGCGTGCTCTGTTAAGAAAGTTCATCGCGCGCTTCTTCCATTTTATGGTCAGTTTAATCGACCCACTGAAGCAGCTATTCGGGCGATTGTGACTAAATTTCGCAACAAATTTACATTGTTGGACATTAAACCACCAACACGCTTACGTAGAGTGCGAACTAAAGAAAATATCGCAGCTGTATCGGCCAGTGTTAATGATGACCAACAATTATCGATTCGTCGCCGTTCGCAACAATTGGGCCTCTGTTACTCAAAAACGTGGAAATGCCAAAATTTGACTAAGCGGATGGACCATATGAGGCGCAGTCAAGGCCAACATTTGCATGAAATAATCTTCAAACATTAAATTTCATGCATTTTTCTGAATTTTATGTGTTTTTTTTTTTGAAAAACTTTCCTACAGCTTTTAAAAAATCACCCTTTATGTATATTATCAATGTTGGTCGATATTTTAATTTATTTTTAATTTTATTTTCTACATTTCGTCCTCTGACGACAAACATGCTGCTCGCTTCTACTGCAATTCTGTTAAAATCTAGAGGCTACTATCAAAAGTTATTTTAAGTTTCATATTTAACTGAGATATATTAGGCAGGGTCGCCGTCCATATAAATGGGAAAAACAAGTTCCAGTCGCCCCACGAAAATAAAGTATAGATTGTTTGATGATGAAATTGTAAAATATTTCGTTCCTAGATCAAGCCACCTGTGAGGTAAACGCTCCTGAAAATAAACGCAAAAATCATGTTTTTGCAGTGTATTTTTTTGTTATTTTTTTGTGTTAATTTTTTTCTGAAATAATAGACCCTTGAAAGCAATTTAAATATAAATTTTGATTCTTGTCGTAGAGTTACTTAGTGGGCGAATTATTGGACGTTTATAGTATATTATAGTATGGATTTTTTAGTATTTTATAAAAAATAAACAGCTGCAGTCAATAAATTTCAAATGATGAACATCCGATGGAAATTGACGTCGCAGAGCTCATTTTTGTAAAAAGAGTTTGAACATTTTGGCTCTGAAAAGGTATATTATTATATATTCCTCCTATTTATTTTCCATTACACATGATTTTTAGAGGTGTTTTCGTTTAGCTCTCAGATGGATTGACCCAGTGGAGAAATATTTTACAGATCATCATTAAACAATCCAATCTTCATTTCTGGGGGGGGGGGGGGGGGGTGACCGCTGCAATTTATTTTCGTGACCCATCCTAAGATATATCACATAAACTTTGAATGTATTGAATGAATACTACAGAGTTAAGCTGACGTTATTACACCGTATTTGTTAACTTGTATAAATATATAAATAATTTATTTATATGAAAGTAAGAAAACCGAAAAACAGACGAAAAAATCGCTTTAGCCGGCTCTTCGAAAACGTTATTTTGAAAAAAAGAAACGGAGGGACGATGGAAGAAGAAAACCGGTGGGTGTGTTTCTTAAATCGATTTTGATCACTCTACAGGGTAAAATGGATAATACGGTAGAGTGAATAAGTTCTTTGTCACTTTAAGAGTTCTGCAAAACGGGTTTAAACTAGTTCACCAACATTACTAAAGAGAAATATGTATCTACTGAATTTTTTAAAGACCCTATTTTTTGCAAGCCTTTGTTAATTTGCCAGAGGTATAGACGTCATGCCGTATACAAATAATAATCAATGACTCCCTCTAGCAGCAATATAATGTCTATCTGTGGAATGGTGGTAAATGGGCTAATGTCAAAACATCCACTTTTGAAAACATTTCAATTGATTTTTTAAAGAAGTTTTTTACAGATGCGTGAGCCAGGCCAAAATGCTGCAGCCAGGGTTCTGAAATGTTGATTGTATGCCGCTAACATGACGGAGACACATACTAAGAAATTCGTAATATCAAGGAGCAAATGCGGCTACACGACTGTAGCTAGAAAAATGAAGTGTATGGCCGACCATGACTTTTTCGAAAACAAAAATTAGAAAATAACATTTTTGAAATTTTAAGAGATCGTCTCTAAAAAACATTTTCTGGGTTTCTTAACTTTAGGAGAAAGAAGGCAAGAATTGTTTTTTTCATTTTTATCGGTTTTTGGGACGCGTTAGGCCGCATGTAAGGTATTACTCATGATTGTATAAATGAACTCACCAAAGATTATTGCCAATAAATAATTGATATACTTACCTGAAATGAAAAAGAAAAAAACAATTGTAAATTAGTTACTTTATAAATTATTTATAAATCTATATATATCAAAATCAATGTGTGTTTGTATGTCTGTATGTTGCGTATAGGACGCTAAATTGGAGAACCGATTCGCCTGAAAATGTTACTGTATCTAACTTCTGGACAGAGAATGCTTCCTGGATATACTAGGTCAAGATAGAACAAAGGGGGGTGGTACCTCCCACACAAAAAAAATATTTTAAAACTATCAAAAATAGAATGAGTAATTTTTGATTTCTTCCAAAGCATACGAAATAGGGGAATAGGGAAAAATGAACCCGTGCAACGGCGGTTACAAAATACTAGTATTATATATTTATAAAATAACCCTTTTAAAAACACTTTCTACAGGTTCTAAACGTTTCTGGAGTATTGCAAAGACATTTAAAGGAAAAAAACGTAATAACACCTTTAAAGAAATATAATCAAGATATCAAAATTTCTGAAGATAAATCCAGACGAAGTGCACACCACTTTGAAATGTCGAAACTAACCAGATACATAATACACATACAGATACATAACCAGGTCATAATGTTGAGAAAAAGTCATATTAGATACAGCCGAACAAAATCTCGTAACAACAAACAAATATTTTCAACGCATGTTTGAAAAATTGATTTTTTCCACTTCCAAGTAATGCTGTGACAATTCAAAATCTAGGACCTATAAGCCTATAAAACTCTATTGATAAAATACACTGTGGAACACACAAAATAACATGGTTCTAACAACGGATTCTGATAGAGGAGGTAACAAAGGATATACGCGTATCGGAAAGTACTGTCAAAAAAGCCTACTGAAAATCAAACCTCACGATGAATCACCCAATATTTTATTTATATATATTATATCTACAGCTTTATTTTATTCGGTAATTTGACGTAGAATATTTTTTCCACTCACACCACTCCCCTAAAATCCACTTTTATGGGACCGTTTAGCAAAAATTCACATAAAGAACGAAATTAACCCTGAAATGAATTTTAAGTTTTGGCTAATTTCTGGAATTTAAGTTGAGTTTTGGTGTATTTAGAGATTAGTAGCAGAATTTTACGGCAAATAGTGTTGTAGCTCATTTGGCCTGTTAAATGTTGTTTGCCCTTTTGACAAAAAAAGGACAACAAATCCCTACATTGAGGAGCTAGAGGTTCAAAATGTTCACACAAAAATGTTTCTCGTAGTATTCTAAGTAATATTGACACACATTTTATACTTAAAATGTATTGATAACTAGGTTTCCTATATATTCTTTTTTACCCCCTCTATCAGAATCCGTTGTCAGAACTTTCTTATTTTCGAAAAAGTTTAATTTCATTCCGCAGTGATAGATACCAAAAAAAAAACGAAAAAACTAAAACAAATGAGCGTTGGCACGGCAGAAGTATTGCTGGGTAACTATACCTGCATATACACATACTTACATATGCAACTCAATGAGATGCTTGTAAGATGGCATGTGTGCTTTATTACTTGGTGCGATTTTTTAAACGCAAATTCGGCAAGTGAGTTGTGATTCTCGTTCGTTTGTGAGAATCATCTCCTTATAGAGGCCGGGTTTGATGTTGAAAAGTCGCTGCGAAGCCACTTGAAAAGACTTTTGACATGGTCGAAATCATGATCGTGGTAGTCTGCAGCCAAGTAATAAATGTCACCATGTCATTTGTAAATAAATTTGCATTCTATTAAATACAGATGCAAAATGGTCTTGATCCAGGACAATATCCCAGTTCAAATCAAAAATTTGAAAATAATTTTATTTAGAATATGTGCTTTTATTGAAAACAATGAAATAATTCTAAGTAGCAATTTGGATTTAGGATTTAACACTCAACAGTTCACAAATATGATGAAGACAAAACAAACAATAGAAACTCACAACTATTACGGTTCTCCCTTGTGTAGAAAATACTCTTAACAGAATATGATATGACTTCAAATGTATATTGTTAAAATAAAAAAACCTTCTTGCATTATAGAACGATCCAAGTAATTAACACCGATGTTATATCTACATCGTTAAATATACCTTCTGTAGTTCCACAGGGAGAAAGAAGTCTTTTCCCCCTATCCTAGATTCAACTGTTGTCGCAGAAAGGTTCTGAGATAGCCTATATGTCGGCAATAACTAAATAATGGTGAAAAACAAATTAGACAACGTTATAGTAAAATACCTTTAGAAGAACCTCGAGAAAATACCACAAAAAATATAAAAATTTAAATAAACTCCGTAAAAACTCAAACCATATATACTATATACCTCTACAACAAGTAACAGAAACGTATCCCACCAGCATAACTAAAATGATTACAATTAGATAAAGAAATTAATATTGAAGGTATTGATTGTTGACCTTATACTCTTAATTGTTTATGTATTTTTGCCCAATATTTCGACAAACATCATTATCCACCTTCAGGGAATATTTAAATTTAAAAAAAAATACAAAATATACGGCTGTCCACTGTGAGTTGTTAATAAACTTTCATAGTGTACAGTTAAAATAGAAATATCATCGAAAATTCAATAGATATAACCATGATATGTTTCAGAATTTTATACTCAATTCTTAGAAAAACATCTAAACTTAATACGAAGAATAAACTAATCATTAACAAAACAGTGCTAAGAACTATATTTCTCTATGGATGTTATGTTTGCAGTATTAAAAGGATGCCAGTTTTTCAGTCTCCCACGACTACACCGTACAAAGGATCTCCACAGAATATTTTCACAGCGGAGAATAATATATGTTCAGAAATAATACATGATCAGGATCTTATATTCTCTAATCGATGGAGATACTTTGATGAATATATAGAATATTATCTTAAGATTCTCCTTGTTCAGTCACACAAACTAACGAAGTGCCAAGGATACTGCACTATAAACACAACCTTTAACTGATATTTCACTAAGGATTTTTCATCATCTTTCTTCCTTTACACCAGACAACATTGTACATTAGATAATATATTGTTTAACCCGATATACATGTTGTAATATCACTAATATAACACCCGGTAATACTGCACTTTACTCTTCTTCAATGTGCTGTAACTTAGATAGTATTGAAATAAATGAAAAATTAATGACTACAATAGTAATCTGTATTTTTTTTCTGTATTTAAATTCAAACATCAACATTAAATTGTTTCACTTTCGGGCGAATTGTGGTAATGCACCACACCACCCTACTTTGTCTATGAGTGGTGAGAAGAAATAGCGCACTCGTATGAAATGAAATGATACATCAGAAAATAATTGCATGAAATAATAGAGGGAGCTCAGAAAAAAAAAACAATTAAGAATGAAAAAATACTATATATAAAAAAGTGCTCTCATACAAAGGTTAAATAACGATAACCAACCGGCACCAAACACTAGAGCCGGACCAACACACAAAACAACTGAGATGCAGTACTCGTAAAACTAGAAAGGCAACATCCGCAAGAATCTGTCGGGGTTTCCTTTGTTTGTTCTCTTTTTTTTGTTGCTCTAGCGAGTGTCAGAATTGTGCTTCCTTATAAAGTATATTTTAGCGTATTTCCTACTTGTGCGAACTTGGTCTGCCCTATTGTTCTTGGTTATTTTTTTTCTTTGTTGCAAATCATCCTCGCGGGTGTTTGGGCTAAGCCCGGCGCTCTGACATCAAGTCATCATCATCAAGTGCTGAGGAGGAGAAGAGCCAACCGAATGTAGTAGGGCCACATAGAACTTTTAAATAACAAAACAGAGATTCCGTTTTTAGTTTTATATTTATTTTCACTATATATATATATATGGTATATAGTATTATCAAGATTCTTATGTCATTCATAGATAGTTTTTTTGCTTGCCTGGTGTAGTCTGCTTGCAAATAAACCAACATACGTTTTAAGGAGGATACTTAGAATGGACTCTAGCAGGCAGTTGGTAGTGCATGGCATTGATACGAGGCAGGGAGTGACAAGGGTAGTTTGAAATGAATGATTAGATGATTAATTTTGTATGACTGATGTTATGAATCATTCATACAACTAATGTGGTCCAAGTTGTATGAATGGTGTTAAATTGTTTGTCTGTTGCGTTTTTCTGATTTCAAGGATCCCGATTTACCTGTTCCCCGACAGCTAAAAATTTCACCATCAAAACTTATCACACCCTCCTCGTTTCTCGAATATATCAACTGCAACTGTAAAACACTTCAGTGGTGTCCGTCTGATGTCTCTGGCCGTTTGTTTGGTGTTTATATTCGTTCATTCGTTCGGTTAATTGTTGGTCCCTTCCACTGTGACTGAATAACTGACTGACTATCGCCATGCCACCACAGCTCTAGAACAACTAGAGCTTTATTTATATTTGACTTTGACAGTGTTGATATAAGTGAGTGTGTGAGTATGCCAGTGTGTGTGTGTGTATGTATGTCCTATAATAACAGTCATCAAGCATAAAAACAACGACTATACAAAATACAATATATATCGTTATTTTTCTTCTTCCATTTGCTATTCTTTTTTATTGTTGTTGTTGTGACAGCACCAGGCCATAGTATTACAACCGGCAATGGGTTTTCATTAAATTTATAGAACGCAGTATTTAGCAATGTCCGTCTGTCCATATATTGTTATAATCACGATACAGGTCGCAATTGTAACCACAACCAAACGAAACTTTGCACAACGAAGTTTTTCGGGACAAGGACGAACGCTATTTAATTTGAAGAAAATGGGTTTAGATTTAGATATAGCCCCATACGAATTTCACTCCCGATTTGGCCCTTTTCACTCTAGATACCACAGATTTTTTTTAACAGATTTTCTTCAAAATTTGCAAAACATCTTATAGTTCAACTAGAAACACCTGTGGTAAAAATGTGTTAGATCGGTTCAGATTTATATATAACAGATGTTCTTCAAAATTGGCAAAACATCATATATTTAAACTAGGAACACCTATGGTGAAAATGGGTCACATCGGTTCAGATTTACATATAGCTCTCATACAAATTTCGTTCCCCCAGAAACCGCGTATTTTCAGAGAATTTCTTAAAATTGAGCATAACACGTTATACTTCAACTGGAAGAACTTATTGTGAAAAGTTAGTCACTTCAATCCATGTTTGGATATAGCCCCGATACAAATATTATTCTCGATTTGACATAAAATAAATAAATAGTCTATATATTATGGGATATTTTCTGTGCTTATTAGGGATACAATTTTTTAATTACATGCTCTTCTTTATATTGCTCCGACTTCAACAGTAAGTGACAGAGTAACTAACTTTTTTAAAACAAAGGAAAATGATCACCTTAAATCAAATAGCTTTTTCAAATAAAAGGATGGTACTTGACTATTTTTAATATATTCCTAACAAAATGTAAATACTTTACAGGAAATTTTATTCGATTAATCGAATAAGTGCTGTCGACTTTATTAATTAATTAATTAATTAATTAATTAGAAATTTTGTATTTTCGAATAAACGAATTGAATAATCCAAAAGTACGAATAATTGGATACCCTAGTTACAGGAAAATGTAAGATTTATTAATATAGCAACTAAAACTAATAAAATTATTGAAAAAAAATAATTTTATAAATAAATATAAAATTGTAATTATTTCAAACCACGCCTATAAGGCAAGACTACCAATATGTTTATCTACTTATATAAAAGAGTTGCGTTACTGATTGACCAACTGACTTATCTTCTATTAGCGCCCAGTCCAAATATGACGGAGACGCGGAATAAGGGACAAAAAGGGATAAACAAGTAAACATGGATTGCATTCCACAGAGGTTATCGATTTTCGTAAAAGTGCAGTAATATTACAAGAAAATATAATATTGAAAAAATTATTTTATAAATAAATATAATATTTTAATTATTTCAAACTATTATTTATTTCAAATAAAAAATAATTATTATTATATTTATATTTTCAAAAAGCTTAAATACCATAAATAATGGTAGATAGTGGGTGCTACAGTTGGTTGTATTTCCATTCTATTTTAATTCCAAAAGTACAAAATTTGAAAATCCATTATCAGACGTACATAGTGCAAAATAACCTAACTTCATGATTGAACAAATTTTTGCCGTAAAAGAAAAATTACGAATTTGGAAAAAACACCGAATGTATACACCGAATTCCATGATTACAGATGCGCCCTTTTGGTTTGTACCATTTGTATCCCCTTTTCTCATTTTAACCATAAAAAGTACGAATTTCGAAAAATTCCGTGGCTACGCAGTCAGAGGAATGTATACTCCGCATTTCATTATTCCAGGTGTAGCCGTTTGGTTGATACCATTTTTATCCCTCCGTACCCATTGTATCCCTTGAAAGTACGAATTTGGAAAAAAAACCTTTTTTTTAATTCTATGTAGTAAAAGGAATGTATACTCCGAATTTCATGACTCTAGCTGCGGTCATTTGGTTGGTACTATTTTTATCCCCTTTTTCCATTTTGACCCCAAAAGGAGCGAATTTCGAAAAATCCGTCTATTTTCCGTGTCTACACAGTCAGAGGAATGTATACTCCGAATTTCATGTCTCTATCTGCGGTCATTTGATTGGTACTATTTTTATCCCTTTTTTCTTTTTTGACCCCAAAAAGTACGAATTTAGAAAAATCAGTTTATTTTCCGTATCTACACAGTCAGAGGAATGTATATTCCTAATTTCATGACTCTATCTGCGGTCATTTGATTGGTACTATTTTTATCCCCTTTTTTCATTTTAACCTCAAAATGTACGAATCTTGAAAAATCCGTGTATTTTACTTGTCTATGCAATCAGAGGAATGTATACACCGAATTTCATTATTCTAGGTCCAGCCGTTTTGTTGGTACCATTTTTATCCCTCTATTCCCATTTTACCCCTGAAAAGTACAAATTTGCAAAAAATACTTTGATATTATGTATCTGCTCAATTAGAGGAATGTACACACCGAATTTCGTGTTTCTAGCTGTTGTCGTTTAATATGTACCATTTTTATCCCTCTTTTGCCCCATTTCACCCCCTACAAATAAGAATCACTTTATGGTGCACGTTTTTGCTATAAGGGGAATGCACATACCAAATATCAAGCAAATATAAACAGACATATTCAAAAAACAAAAAACATACGCTAAAATATTAGGGATTATTATGGGTATTTTTAGTCCTTGTGAGGGAAAAATTTTTCCCTCGATTTTCCGATTTCGTCCGGTTTCAATCCCAACTGATCTACGACTTTAAGATGCATTTATGGAAAATTTGCGTGCTTTCAACAGACGGACGGACGGACATGGCGAGATCGTCTTAGAATTTTATGACGATCAAGAATATATATACTTTATAGGGTCTCAGGTCGATATTTCAAGGTGTTACAAACGGAATGACAAAGTTAGTATACCCCCATCATGGATGTGGAGGGTATAAAAGGGGATAAACATCGCACCTTCGTCCTGGCTAAACGGCAGTAGCCAGAAACATGAAATTCGGGGTGTACGTTGCACTTTTTACCATCCAGACGAGCTGCTAAAAGGGTATTCGTAATTTTAAGGGAGGAAAGAGACAGAAAGGGGCAAAAATGGTACAAATTTAATTAATGCAACTATATTCGTGAAAATCGATATTTACATTTCTCTAGCAACGTAGTCTGGCAACATAAATGGATTTTTCAAATTTTTTACTTATAAGGGGTGATTGGAGGAAAAAGCGATAAAAAATGGCACCAACTAAAGTATTGCAGCTAGAATCGTGATATTTGATATGTAAATTCCTATGACCTTGTACAAACGCAGTAAAATGGGATTTTTCGAAGTTTGTACTTTTAAGGGGTGCGCGGGACAAAAAGGTATATAAATGGTACCATTTTAAGTATGGCAGCTATAGTTGTGAAATTTTACGCGTAAATTTCTCTGACAACGCAGAAGCGCCATCTAATTGAATTTTTCGTAACTTATACTTATAAGGTGTGAGAGAGACAAAAAGGGATAATAATGGTACCAACTAAAGTAATTTAGGTAGAATCGTGAAATTCGGCGTTCCTCCGACTACATAGACAAACAACATAAATTAAATTTTTGGAATTTGTACTTTTAAGGAGTGAGCTGGACTAAAAGGGATTAAAATGGTACCAAACTACAGAATCGTCAAATTTGGAACGTAAATTTCTCTCACCGCGTACAAGCGCAATATTAATGCATTTTTGCACTTTTAAGGGGCGAACTGGACAAAAGGGATAAAAATGGTACCAACTAAAGTATTGCAGCTAGAATCGTGAATTTTGGTATATAAATGTAAATGATCGAAATTTTAACTTTTAAGGGGTGCGCGGGACAGAGTGTGAGAAAGCGTGTACAGCCCTTTGCTAGTACTATATAAAGGGTGGTTAAATTTTAAGGCCCGATGTTGATTTTGAATAAAACACAAATTATTTAGGAAATTATTGTCATTTACTTTTATTATGATAATATTGGAATGGTGCAATGATGTATGGAACAAAATATCGGCCAAATGGCCGACGCGACCTCTGCGGTACACCTCCAACCGATGGTCCAAATTTTCGATGACGCTGAGGCATAATTGAGGTTCTATGCCGTTAATGTGCCGAATTATCTCATCCTGTAGCTCTTGAATTGTCGCTGGCTTATCGACGTACACCTTTTCTTTCAAATAACCCCAAAGAAAGAACTTCAACGGTGTCAAGTCACATGATCTTGGCGGCCAATTGACATCGCCACCACGTGAGATAACAAGGCCATTGAATTTGTCGCGCAAAAGGGTCATTGTTTCGTTAGCTGTGTGAAAAGTGGCATCGTCCTGTTGAAACCACATTTCGTCCACATCCATATCTTACAATTCGGGTCATAAAAAGTTCGTTATCATCTCACGATAACGAAGAGCATTCACAGTAACAGCCTGCCGGCCTCATTTTGGAAAAAATACGGCCCGGTGATGCCGCCAGCCCATAAACCGCACAAACAGTCACTCTTTGTGGGTGCATTGATTTTTCGACAATAACTCTTGGATTATCATTCGCCCATTTGCGCAATTCTGCTTATTGACGAATCCACTGCGGTGAAAATGTGCCTCATCACTGAAGATGTTTTTCTTCGAAAATTGATCATCCACTGTTGCCATTTCTTGCCACCATTCTGACCATTGACGACTTTTGAAATGGGCAAGAGGCTTTAGTTCTTGAGTCAATTGCACCTTGTAAGCGTGTAAATGCAAGTCTTTATGCATAATGTTCATCAACGACGAGCGTGTGAGGTACAATTGTTGGGCACGGCAACGAGTTGAGGTGGACGGCTCTTTAGCCACACTATCCCGAACGGCAGCAAGATTTTCTGCCGTACGAGCATCCACTGGTTTTTTAACATCACCTACAGACCCGGTTTGCTCAAATTTTTGCACGATTTTTCTGAATATAAGCACATTTGGACGATTAAATTGACCGAAAAAATCACGAAATGCACGATATGCATTTTGATTTGAACGCCCATTTGCATAACAAGCCGGAATAACTTTAACGCGTTGCTCGATTGTGTATCTTTCCATGGTTCAAATTGAGTTAGTCTGAAATTGAGAAATGTCAAATGAAATGCAAAAAAACTTGACGTTTAGGTGTGGTTCACATTCAACATCGACCTTACAATTTAACCACCTTTTATATTAATGGCAAACAAGTAATTTATCAAACAAAATACCCAAATTCCCATAGTGGGGAAAATATGTTCCAAAAATTAGGATTATTTACAAAAAAAATATCATATGCCTGTGTTTACCATAAACTTTTGATTTCTAAGAGGTTTAAATATGGAAAATCTTAGTTTCTCAATTTCAATTGGAATCGGAGATTAAATATTATTTTTTTTGCGAGCGCAATTCCTCGCCAATGGCTATATTTGTATGTATGTGAATGAGAATGACATTCGTCGTTCCATTCCGGCCATGCACACACACACACACATAGATTCCTCAGCACAGCAATATTCACTAACGAGTCTTGTAATAGCTGCTGCTGATGATGCTGTTGCTACTGTTTTTTCGCTTTTCTAAAATACTGTTTCAATAGTCTTTGCCTCAGTGTGGCAGTGTTGAGTCAAATAATTAAATGTTGACAGCATGAATATGGACCAGCAGCTGTGTTTACTTAGACAACAACAATGACTAGAACTACAACAACTACTAAATAGACGTCCTAACATAGTCATGACTACTACTCCGTACAACTCTGCGTCTGCCACTTCACCGAACAAAAGCTAATATAAATACATACTTGTGAATGGCATGGATACTTGTGTGCATGTGTATGTGCATGTGAATGTATGTATCCACGGTTGTCGCTTTGCGACTATGATGTACTCGACTCGGCGCAACATTCTCGGTGATAACAAGTTAAGGACATAACCGACTGACAGAGCTCGGGGATATTATGTTCAGTAGCTGGACTGCATGACAGATGAGCAAAAAAATCGAATAAATGAAAATAATTATAAAGTGGTTAGAAATTAGTCGGAAAGAGTTTACAATTTAAAGAAATGTTTTAAATCGAAAAAATAAATTAAGTTTAACTAAGGAAATTGTACGTCGCTGCCTAGACAAGTCATGGAAAATGGATCAGTAGATTGACACCAATACCATTGGACCAAAGGTGTAAATGAATCATTCTTTTTTAAATTTATTAAAAATTTTAATTAGTTCTTTTCACCAAAAAATAATTTAATGAAATTTGAATCAATTCAAATGAATTTGGCAAAAATAAATTGCTAATTATTTAAATTGATTTGATTTTGAATTAAATCAAATAATAAAGAAATATATTTTTTTTTTTTCAAAAAAAAAAAATAATTTATTTTCAATATATATTTAAAAAATAATGTTTTAGGAGCCTGTCTTTATAGATGTGAAGTTCTGAACATTTGCCATCATAATTCGATTTAATCGAACTTATATAAAAAAGTACTGATTATTTTCTCAAATTTCTGTTTTTATTGGAAAGGTTGAACTTTGTCATTTAATAATGGAACACAGTATCATTCATATGACTACCATGGCTGGCTCATCCGATCAACCCAATTTTTCAGTACAGCCCTAAATCCACACCAAACAGATACTCGTTGTAGATGCATTCTTCTCAATTGTCACGTGTGGGTTCTCTGAACCCCACATGCGGCAATTTTGCTTATTGACTCAGCCACCGATATATTTTTATATTTTTATATTTTTATATTTTTATATTTTTATATTTTTATATTTTTATATTTTTATATTTTTATATTTTTATATTTTTATATTTTTATATTTTTATATTTTTATATTTTTATATTTTTATATTTTTATATTTTTATATTTTTATATTTTTATATTTTTATATTTTTATATTTTTATATTTTTATATTTTTATATTTTTATATTTTTATATTTTTATATTTTTATATTTTTATATTTTTATATTTTTATATTTTTATATTTTTATATTTTTATATTTTTATATTTTTATATTTTTATATTTTTATATTTTTATATTTTTATATTTTTATATTTTTATATTTTTATATTTTTATATTTTTATATTTTTATATTTTTATATTTTTATATTTTTATATTTTTATATTTTTATATTTTTATATTTTTATATTTTTATATTTTTATATTTTTATATTTTTATATTTTTATATTTTTATATTTTTATATTTTTATATTTTTATATTTTTATATTTTTATATTTTTATATTTTTATATTTTTATATTTTTATATTTTTATATTTTTATATTTTTATATTTTTATATTTTTATATTTTTATATTTTTATATTTTTATATTTTTATATTTTTATATTTTTATATTTTTATATTTTTATATTTTTATATTTTTATATTTTTATATTTTTATATTTTTATATTTTTATATTTTTATATTTTTATATTTTTATATTTTTATATTTTTATATTTTTATATTTTTATATTTTTATATTTTTATATTTTTATATTTTTATATTTTTATATTTTTATATTTTTATATTTTTATATTTTTATATTTTTATATTTTTATATTTTTATATTTTTATATTTTTATATTTTTATATTTTTATATTTTTATATTTTTATATTTTTATATTTTTATATTTTTATATTTTTATATTTTTATATTTTTATATTTTTATATTTTTATATTTTTATATTTTTATATTTTTATATTTTTATATTTTTATATTTTTATATTTTTATATTTTTATATTTTTATATTTTTATATTTTTATATTTTTATATTTTTATATTTTTATATTTTTATATTTTTATATTTTTATATTTTTATATTTTTATATTTTTATATTTTTATATTTTTATATTTTTATATTTTTATATTTTTATATTTTTATATTTTTATATTTTTATATTTTTATATTTTTATATTTTTATATTTTTATATTTTTATATTTTTATATTTTTATATTTTTATATTTTTATATTTTTATATTTTTATATTTTTATATTTTTATATTTTTATATTTTTATATTTTTATATTTTTATATTTTTATATTTTTATATTTTTATATTTTTATATTTTTATATTTTTATATTTTTATATTTTTATATTTTTATATTTTTATATTTTTATATTTTTATATTTTTATATTTTTATATTTTTATATTTTTATATTTTTATATTTTTATATTTTTATATTTTTATATTTTTATATTTTTATATTTTTATATTTTTATATTTTTATATTTTTATATTTTTATATTTTTATATTTTTATATTTTTATATTTTTATATTTTTATATTTTTATATTTTTATATTTTTATATTTTTATATTTTTATATTTTTATATTTTTATATTTTTATATTTTTATATTTTTATATTTTTATATTTTTATATTTTTATATTTTTATATTTTTATATTTTTATATTTTTATATTTTTATATTTTTATATTTTTATATTTTTATATTTTTATATTTTTATATTTTTATATTTTTATATTTTTATATTTTTATATTTTTATATTTTTATATTTTTATATTTTTATATTTTTATATTTTTATATTTTTATATTTTTATATTTTTATATTTTTATATTTTTATATTTTTATATTTTTATATTTTTATATTTTTATATTTTTATATTTTTATATTTTTATATTTTTATATTTTTATATTTTTATATTTTTATATTTTTATATTTTTATATTTTTATATTTTTATATTTTTATATTTTTATATTTTTATATTTTTATATTTTTATATTTTTATATTTTTATATTTTTATATTTTTATATTTTTATATTTTTATAATTTTATATTTTTATATTTTTATATTTTTATATTTTTATATTTTTATATTTTTATATTTTTATATTTTTATATTTTTATATTTTTATAATTTTATAATTTTATATTTTTATATTTTTATATTTTTATATTTTTATATTTTTATATTTTTATATTTTTATATTTTTATATTTTTATATTTTTATATTTTTATATTTTTATATTTTTATATTTTTATATTTTTATATTTTTATAATTTTATAATTTTATATTTTTATATTTTTATATTTTTATATTTTTATATTTTTATTTTTTTTTATATTTTGTTCGAGCGTATAGCTTCCCATTTGGCAAATGTCAAACATAAACCATAAAAATAACAAGTAAAAAGGCGTTAAGTTCGGCCGGGCCGAATCTTATAAACCCTCCACCACGTAGTACATACAACAGTATTATCAGCAGATTAGGCACTGTCGACATTACATAGAAGAGCACTACCATATCAAGCAAATTGTGGTGCTTTATTATTATAATATTAATAGTCCTATATACTGTATATAAATATAAAACTGCAAGTGTAAACAAAAAGTAAATATTAGGCAGCAATCTACAAAAATATGTCTTAAATATTATTATTAGATAGAAACAAATTCCCTCGAGCACGATTTTCCCAATATGCAATTTGTTGATTTCAGCTACAGCCTAAATGTCTGTACCATTTTGATAGGAAAAGTTCTACAGCCGTTTTATTGTTCCCAAATTTAACGCCAACTAGATCCTGATGAATCCAAATATCGAAAGTTTTCTTTATTTTTCGCGTCTACGTAGTCAGAGAAGTGTTCACATCGAATTTCCTTATTATAGCTGCAGCCGTTTGGGTGGTACCATTTTTATCCCCATTCGCCCCATTTTCAGTCTTCGAAAAATTCCTTTTTGTTTCGACCATTCACGGTCAGGTGAATGTATACACTGAATTTCATTAGTTCAACTTCAGCGTTTTGGTTGGTACCATTTTTATTCCTCTTTTTCAATTGTATCCCTTAAAAGTTCGAATTTTGAAAAATCATTCCAGTTTACGTATCTACGCTAGATGTACATTCCAAATTTCATGTTTCTAGCTGTTGTCGCATCATTGGTACCATTTTTATCCCTTTTTGTCCCATTTCGCGCTATTTTTTTACTTTTTGCTGCTTTCACGCTACAAAATGTACCCAACAAATTACAAGTGCATATAAGCAGAAATTTTCAAAAAAAAAATGCTTAAATAGTCTAAATATTAAGAGTAATTTCAGTCATTGTTAGGGAAAATTGTTTTCCTCTGGGACGATTTCGCCCACTTTCAATTCCAAACGACCTGTAACCATTAGACACATTTAGAGAAAATTTGAACCTCCTAGCTCTTTTCGTTCGGCGGCTAGCGTGTTTTCAACAGACAGACGGACATGGCTAGATCGTCTTAGAATTTTACCACGACCCAGAATATATATACTTTATGGAGTCTCCGATGAATATTTTAAGGTGTTACACACAGAATGACAAAGTGAATATATCCCCATCCTCAGGTGGAGGATATAAAAATTAATCTTCAAATTTAAAATGTTTTGAAGAAAATTGTAATTTTAGTAAAAATTGGAAACAGAAATATCTATAAAAACACTTTTATGTTGATTTTAAGACTCGGACACATTTTTGTTGCTTAGTGCTATTAATGGTCGTTTTTCTTACTTTAAATTATATTTTGAAAATTTTGACCGTATGGACTTATTGATGTTTTTTGTAATGATGCTTTTTATTTGTGACATAAAACATGAAAACATACTTTGACTTCTGCTGTTTGTCAACATACAGATTACAGATTTTCATGAGAAAATGAGTATATCAGCACATTTACTATGCTTACTTATTATAGAATAATGTAACATTGGAATAACCGACAGAGGACGACGTTAATGAATAAGACACTCTAGCGCCGCTGGTTATGATTATGTTCATATTTTGTTGTGGTCGTCGTAATACATATTTGCGATTCGTCTAATCAGAGATCAAAGTATCTTCTTTGTCATGTGTGACAGAGACATGTCAGGCATTATTGGTTATATTTCACAAAGCAACACAATACTCTAAGTCGACCACAAGACGCGCTACATTTTAGTTGTAACAAAAATCAATAATAGTGTAAAGCATTCTTTTAGAATAAATAACTAATCTGCGATAATCTAAAAGGTTAAAATTTCACGCAAACATGAATTTTTTTTTAAATTGTCACCAATGCACAGAGGTAACAAACGGCTAAAAATCTGAGAAATATTTTTTTAAATAAATTTTGATGTCAAATGAAATATAACTATTGAAATAACGCCATTTTTATAGGGTCCGCCAAATATTTTTTTTGAAAATGCTATAAAAAAGACTACTGAATATTTTCTCAAATATCTTTTTTTATTTGAAAGTACAATCCTTCCGGTTAATAATGGAAAATAATTTCATGCAAATGGCTGCTGAGGGCACCCCACAAATAATAGTCCAACGGTTGAATAGTTGAAAAAAAAAACGTTAGATGGCGGACCCTATATAATAATATATAATAACAATTATATATTTTCTAATATATTTTTTACAGTGGTTCAAATTTCAAAATTCTAGTTTGCATATATTCTAATATTTAGAAAAACTATTACTTACAACTTCGAAAATTTTCTTCGTAAGATTTCTGTGTCAACTCTTTTGATGTAAAATTAAGCATTTTCAGAAAATTTGTGAAATTCACTTGTGTCTCAAGTGTTCCAAAAATAACGTTTTAAAAATAACAAATAAAAACATCCAACATTGATCGGAGTAAATGCCTAAGAGCAGGATGGAGAAGAGGTTGTGACTAGACCTCTTCATTAATACAAAAGTGGGCGTGTCTCGTCCATTTTTTAAATCAGAATTTTAAATAAAAGAGATATTTCAATATGTTTATGAAAACAAATTATTGTGGAACATTTTAACCCTCTAGCTCCTCAATAAAAGGGGTCTTTGTGGTTGCTTTTGTGAAAAAAGATAAAAAACTCTCCTAAAGCTGTGGTTTGACGAGTCAAAATGTTCTACAAAAATACAAAATACTGCTGTGAGTCTCATGCCAGAAATAAGTTAAAACATAAATCCATATTTTCCATTTTTTTAAGTTCGAGATTTTTGACTTGAGTGGATATTTGGTTAGAGCAGGAGATACGACTAGAATGATTTTTATGCGTGGCATTTTAGTTTTGTGAATTTCTCGCGATCTATCTAACGGATCAGCCTCATTTTCTGCATATGTATTAACCTGTAGCTGTGGGGTGGTAGTGGTGAAAGATATCCCTCTTTATTAATCTAATCATTATTAATTATTTTTGGATTATTTTATTTAATAGTTTATGTGACCTGGTCTACGGAAAGGGGGCTTAGGTGTCAAAAAATCAATTTTCACTTTTTGGTTGATTCGGATGGAAGATGAGATGCTTTTTCACGTGGCGAAAAGCAGAAAGTCCTAACTTGCTTAGAAGTGTACTAAAAATGTAAACGTCACTTCTTCAGTGTTACTTTTTTAAATGTTCCACACTAGCAACTTACACGATGAACTATAATAATATTCCGACGAACAACAACACTTACTGGACGTCCGGCGCGGAGAACAATTAACGAGATAATGAGAAACTGACGAAACGAGTTGCTTACTTTTAACAGCTTTTTCACAGAAAACTAGTTTTCGCACGTAAGCTCCCTTTTCGTAGACCAGGTCACATATAGTAATATATTTCCCCCGAGCAACCAATAAAAAAGTTGTAATAAAATTAAAAACTATGCCAAAAATGTTCACCTCCATAAAGGTTAAGAACCAATATCGTTTGTAACAAATATGTATGTAGTCAGGCAAACATCCAAAATTCGCGGTTACAATTCCACATATTCTCGATCTGAGTTTCTTAAATTACTCTGTCAAAAATATCCCCTATATAGGCAGCAATCACATACTAACAAAAATTGTTATTCTCATGATAAAAATATATTTTACTACTTAATATAAACATGAAGTGTTTTTTCATTCAAATTTTTTTTATATTAAGGTAAATGAGATGGATTAGTGGTGGCGTTTAAAGATGCGAAGTGCTTTGGAGAAACAAACTGCAAATAGAGGATAACTCTCATGTTACGAAGCAAAATGTCAATATAGCTTGTTATTGAAAAATAATATTTTCCGATGTTTTTCATTTTATTGTTTTATTTCATTGCTGTTTAAGAGATTAAAAAAAAAATAAAATTTAAAAAATATTTTTTTTTAATTTTTTGTTGACTATTCCTGATTATATTTCAAGAAAAATAAAAAATATTTATTTTTTTTAATTCTATTGCTTCTGCAAAGACGTTCAGATCCTCTACATTTAACGACATTTTACTATTAAAAATAAAATAAAATAATATTTTTTTCTATTCTTTCTTTTTTATGATACAAAAAATAATATTTATACGACAATTCAAATATAACCGGACATGATATTAAAGGTACTGCCGCACAGTGTACGGTTTTCAAAATTTTAGTAACATTAGTCTATATCTTCTAAGCCAATCGCTACTTTGCCTCGAAATGTTGCCTAACGTTGCAATATGAGATGCACTACATATGGGGAGGAAATGGATGTAGTTAGAAGACTACCTACAATCCATATAAAAAATATTCTAGATAGGTGGAATTCAATGTTAAAGCAACGAGAAATTTTTGAAGGTCTTCCGATTTTGGTGAAAATTGGAGTGCTTGTTTGGTATTGCAATTTCGTATGTTAGACCAAACTATTTTTTAAAAGTTTGAAAACTGTGGCAACCCTTTAACATTGAAATTTAGAAACTTAAAGGTATTGAAATTAAAAAAAAATAGTCGCAAGAATTTTTTCTCAACAAAAAATATATTGACATTTATTTGTAAAAAGTCTTCATCACTATACCCTCCACCTCCAGGATGGGGGTATATTCACTTTGTCATTCCGTTTGTAACACCTTAAAATACTCATCGGAGACCCCTTAAAGTATATATATTCTGGGTCGTGGTAAAATTCTAAACGATAGCGGCCGAATGAAACAAGCTAGGAGGGTCAAAATTTTCCTAAATGTGTCTTATGGTTGCAGATCGGTTGGGATTGAAAGTGGGCGAAATCGGCCCAGCGGGAAACATTTTTCCCTCACAAGGACTGAAAATACCCCTAATATTTAGAGTATTTCAGCATGTTTTTAGAATCTGTTCTTGTATTTACTTGATATTTGCAATTCGCATTGCCTTTATAGCATAAAAGGGAAAATGGGACGAAAAGGGATAAAAATAGTACCTATCAAACGACAACAGATAGAAACACGAAATTTGGCGTGTACATACCTCTAATAGAGTAGATACATAATATACAAGTATTTTTTCTAAATTTGTCTTTTAAGGGGTTAAACGGGGATAGAGGGATAAAAATAGTACCAACCAAACGGCTGCACCTAGAATAATGGAATTCGGTGTATATATTCCTCTGATTGCGTACACACATAAAATAAAAGAAATTTTCGAAATTCGTACTTTTTGGGTGTAAAATGGAAAAAGGGGATAAAAATTGTACCAAACAAATGGATGCAGCTAGAACCATGAAATTCGCGGTATACATTCCTCTGACTGAGTGACACGAAAAAAAACGTTTTTCCAAATTCGTACTTTCAATGGGAGCAGAGGGATCAAAATTGTACCAACTAAAAGGCTAAAGCTAGAATGTTGAAATTTTCGAACGTCGTACTTTTAAGGAGTAAAATGCTAAAAGGGGATAAAAATGGTACCAACAAAATGCGCGCAGATAGAATCATGGAGTTCGGTGTATACATTCCTCTGAGTGCATAGTCACGTAAAATATTTTTTTCCATATTCGTACTTTATTTTGTTGCTTTTACGGCAACAAATGGTAGAATCATGAAGAGATAATGTATTTTCCAAATGTATACTTTTGAATTTAAAATAGATGGAAATACAACCAACCAAAGGACTGCAGATGAACATACACTCTCTATCCCTATATATATATCTCTATATTTAGTGTACTCATGATTGCTGCCTAATATTTACTTTATGAATTGAAGTATTATTTCCATTATATATACATATGTTGGTAGCCTTGGCTTATTAATTAATTTTCTGATTTTCATACTTTTGAAATTTGTTGCGGACATTCCTCTTGTAGCTTGGAAGCACCACAAAGAAAATAAATGTTTTAGCGGGCGAAATGGGACAACAATGGATAAAATACGGTACCAATGATACGGCAACAGCTAGAATCATGAAATTCGGTATGTACATCCATCTAATTGCATAAACACGTAAAATAGAGGAATTTTTCGAAATTCTTACCTTTAAGGGATATAATTGAAAAAGAGGAATAAAAATGGGACCTTCCAAACCGCTGAAGTTGATATGATGAGATTCGGTGTATATATTCGGTGTGCATTCGGTGGTCTGACTATGAAGACTCGAAACAAAAAAGTTTTTTCCAAAAAAATGTAAAAATATCCCAGATCATCCCCAATGTATATGTTGATTTCGTCAATGAAACATTGTGGAGACATTTTTTTTTAATTTTTGCATTGGTCCATTTTTCAGGGGGTTTAAAGTACGAATTATAAAAAAATTGGTGAATCACAATGATCTTAACTGACTTATTTATGGTTCATTTATATTATTTTGCTTTTCATTACTGATCTGTTTGATTCTGTCTCTTTCCATCTCGTCGCTATATTTTTTTCTTTAACGTAGGGTATCATCATTTGACCCTTCGCACTCACTGTTAGTCAACCATGTACCATGAATTGCTTAATTTCACTTTCATTATGACAAAGAACTCCCACAACAAAACTGCTTGGCCTGCAAAAACCAGAACATAGAACGACAACAATTTTTATGGCTCATATTGATAACCACAAATGACCAACCACATCGTCACCCAAACCCCCGCCCCAAATAACGTTTCAAAGAGAATTTCAACTGAAAATAAAAATAGGGAAAAAACGTCCAGAACGCACGATAAACAAACCAAGTTATTTCTCACATTTTCTAGTCGATTTGGAAAGACGTTTATTGACAGCAACGGGGAAACAAACAAAGGAAAATTGTGTTTTGCTTCTTCAATAAAGAAACCAAAATTGATGCACTTGTCGCTCCTTCTCCTCGTCCTTTTTGCTGTATGTAACCACATGCATGTAGTGTGTGGCAGGCCAGGCTAGCACAAAACAATGGCACAACAAATGTGTGAAAAAATGAAATTGAATGGAAACTAACATCCATTAGATAAACTCGGAATAACATTTTCAGCTCTTTCTTCTGTTCGTGATATTTGTTTATACTCCGAGGATTGAGAGGGGGACTGATACAGAGAAAGAAAAATAGAAATAAAGCAATCTTTTTTGTTCTAAAGTTCGTTCTCCCATGTTGCTTTTATTTGCTATTGTTTCTAATGTTGTTGTTTTTTCGTTTGCTTCGAAACTGAGGGAAAGAATTAAGTGATGAACACACTGCAATGTTGAAGGTTGATGTTGCTGATGCTGTGGCAGCACCACGTTTTGAAATTGGAGTATTTAGCAAATACTCGCCTGGTCAAATGTTGATTTGTTTTAGTAGAGTATCATTTTCATTCATTTAGTTGCGGATATAGTTGCTAGAATACGTTCAAACATTATATGTATGTACATTGTATCTAAAAGATATAAATAAGAAATGCTTGTAGGTATACGGTGATACCCAGCTAAATTCTATAGAAATGGTTCTTAATGTCATATATTTCCGGACAGACTCTTTAGATATATGTATATCTATATACAGGGTGGCTGATGAATGTTGCTACCATGCTACTTAATGATGTTGTTAAAGGAGTTTTTCTTTGCAGAACTGCATCGAAAGGTAAACCCTTCCAACACTGTGTGGTTTCAACAGGATGATGCGACTTGTCACATATCCAGGTCCTGCTATGTGAGAATTACTGCGAAAGTTTCCCAATAAGCTGATTTCTAGAAACTCGACATTTCGCTGGCTCCCAAAGTCTCCTGATCTCACTGCACCTACCTTTTTCTTGCGGGGTTATTTCTACAGGAAGTTTATAAAAAAATCATAAAAATGGGGATGGTTCAAAGCAATGCATTCGAACAATAATTGAGACAATTCTTACTGCAACTCTGCGGGAAGTAATGAATAATGAATATTGCAAGTACGTCACCGTCATTTAAATTTTATTATTTTTAAACCCCGTTAAAAAGGTTTAATAAATATGTATCAGTTGTCAAATGAACAAAGAAAAAATAATTTTTATGAATTAAACAAAAAGTTATTTGAGTTTCTTAATGTAGGATCATTCGTCAGCCACCCTGTATATAAAAATGAATCTGTGTTTGTGTGTTTGTTTGTTTGTTCTTTATAGCAGCCTAAACTACTGGACCGGCCTTCTAGAAATTTTCACAGTATATTCATACTGAATCTGTGGTGAAAATAGGCTATATACATTTTTGATATTTTCAGTGGGCGTGGCATCTCCCACACAAATAGGAGTTTTATTCGTTTTTTATAAATTAGCATATTCGGAGTACTGCTGCAGCTAGAGTCTTGAATTTTTGTGAAAGTTCGCTAATTATTAGTCTGCACAATTGTGCTAAAAATGTGCGGTATTGGAAAAGTGGGTGTGGCACCTCCCAAGTAAAAATTTATTATTGAATATTGTCGGTTCTATGGCACCTGTAGTGCTGAAATTTTGAGTAAGTGCATCTAGCATCAATGTACGTAGTTGCGCCAAAAATGGGCGGTATTGGAAAAGTGGGTGTGGCACCTCCCATACGAAGTTAAAACCTATTAATGAATATTGTCAGTTCTGTGGCACCTGGAGTGCTTAAATTTTGAGTAAGTGCATCTAGCATCAAAGTACGTAGTTGTGCCAAAAATGGGCGGTATTGGGAAAGTGGGTGTGGCACCTCCCATACGAAGTAATAAGTTAGATACAATACGGAAATTTTATGTGATTGCATCTATCATCAATATGCGTAGTTGTTCCAAAAATTGGCGGTATTGGAAAAATGGGTGTGGTACCCCCAATACGATGTTAAAAACTATTATCGAATACTGTCTGTTCTATAACACCGAGAGTGTTGAAAAATTGTGTTAGTAGATCCAGTGTAAATAGTTGTGCAAAGATGTGCAGAAAGTGGTCGTGACCCTTCCCATAGGAAATTAAAACCTGTTTTTGAGTATATTCGACACCGACACCTATATTGTTGTGTGAGTTAATTTAGTTTTAACTTGTTTAAACAATATACAAGTGGGCGGGATTTGAAAGTTGAGGCTTTTTTTTTTAATTTTGTAAAATTACACGTTTTCTTTGGTTTTTTTAGCACAATAGTAAAGAAAGGATACAAAAAATAAATATTCATTCGTCAAAAGCCGACTTAAGTCAAGAAAACGGATATTATATAATTTTTTTAGTTTTTGTGTTGTCTGATTAGTGAACAATTTGATTGCCTTTCTATGTGTTTTGAATGTAGTACATTTCGAATTCGAGTTTAGGAAGTTTTTTGTTTCGGTAATGGAAAGGAGGAGAATCACACTCAACCTAAAATCAATTTGATTTTTGACAATTCTTCCTTTTTTCGCCGTAAACTAAAGTTCTGTTCTTCAATATTCTCTATGGAAGTACCTTTTATTATAAGTGGTACATATATTAACGATCACAAGAAAAAACAATATGAAACCTGATTTTAATTTCCGTCCGTTTTTCTGCCTGGCAAAGTGGGCGGGGATTCATCTAGTATATAGTATATAAATGATAAAAATAGCATTATTAAAAATTACATTTCCAGACTAGGCACATTGGTTCCAACTATTTTTCTGGAATTAATTCTGCAACTTTTTAACAGAAAGAGACATCTTGACAAAATTTCACATGCTTAGCACAATTCTAAATTCTCTAATGGATATGGGGACACTAGGTGATCCTCCAGAGTTGGTCAACTCGGCCATGACAAAAAGTACAGGTCGCAGTTATTGAACGATCCTAACAAAAATTGGAATATGCAACATTTACTGACCAAGGACGAAGGCTATTTAATTTGAACAAAATCGGTTCAGATTTAGATATACCCCATATAAATGTCGCTCCCGATTTGACTTTTCCGCTCTAGAGACCACATAGTTTAGTTGAGTTGTTTCAAATTCGTCACAGTCTCTTATATTTCACCCTTAGTTGCATATGTTTTGGCCACCACTGTATGTATATGTTTTTAGATACTTCACTCAGATGTTGTACTACAATGAGTTGTAGCAGAGATACAAATGTTTGTATAACCACATCAAAAAAGAACAAGCAACTACAACTCAGCAACTCAACAGCGTTAACTACAGAATAGTTTTTGTTTGCAATCATTTCAGTAATAAACTCTTATCTTGTCTTAATGACAAGAACGTGTGAACGGCAGATTCAAGTTTTTTTTCTTTGCAAAATGGATAAATAATTAAAAGTTCTTCCAAAAATATCATGCGCATACTGGTAGTTATCGTATTATCATAATAATTTGAAAACAAAACTATATTGAGTAGCCACATCTGGCCACGCTTTTATCAATTATGCTTAGTTTCGTTGGCCATTTGCAGGAATGGAAGTAAAGAGTGATTTTTTTGAGGTTAGGATTTTCATGCATTAGTATTTGACAGATCACGTGGGATTTCAGACATGGTGTCAAAGAGAAAGATGCTCAGTATGCTTTGACATTTCATCATGAATCGTCTTACAAACGAACAACGCTTGCAAATTATTGAATTTTATTATCAAAATGCGTGCTCTGTTAAGAAAGTTCATTGCGCGCTTCCATTTTATGGTCAGTTTAATCGACCCACTGAAGCGGCTATTCGGGCTATTGTGACTAAATTTCGCACCAAATTTACATTGTTGGACATTAAACCACCAACACGCTTACGTAGAGTGCGAACTGAAGAAAATATCGCAGCTGTATCGGCCAGTGTTAATGATGACCACCAATTTTCGATTCGTCGCCGTTCGCACCAATTGGGTCTCTGTTACTCAAAAACGTGGAAATGCCAAAATTGGACTAAGCGGATGGACCACCTAAGACGCAGCCGCGGTCAACATTTAAATGAAATTATCTTCAAAAAGTAAATGTCATGGACCAATCTAACGTTTCAAATAAAGAACCGATGAGATTTTGCAAATTTTATGCGTTTTTTTAAAAAAAAAGTTATCAAGCTCTTAAAAAATCACCCTTTAGAATGACTTTTATTTCATACGACGTTCTTTAAATTGGCCTAAAACTGTTGTATCGTAATATTTTGTTTATATCAATAAAAACTCAATGTTTGGTGTATTTTATGGAACGCACACTGTTCATTACACTGGGTCAAAAATGAAAATATTTAGAATGGGCTTATTTTTTTCCTATTCCATCTCAAAATAACACAAGCGAAATTTGGTGGAAATTCGACCCCAAAAAGGGTGAAGCGCAGATCGACTTAATATTTGAAACTTCTTTATAAAGTAAAAAACATTATTTTTTAATATTAATAGAAGTATCGCTATTTGTTAGTAACGTTAATACTGAAGTGGATATAATCTGTTAGATCGCTGTAAAAGAACTTTGGAATAAGAGAGATTAAATTGTGATTAAATTGGCTCATTTTGGGCAAAAGGAAATGTTAAAAAATATTCGCCATTAATTTAAAAAATAGAAGCCTTTTGACACAGATTATATGTCAAACAATACACACTATATATATTTACCAACTAAGCATTTGCATTTGAAGTATTTTTATAATTGACTTTTTTGTGTTCATTGAGGAATACTACTAAAATCAATACAAAAAATTTTTTATTGATATTTTTTTTTAATTTTTACTAAAATTTCAATTTTCGATTTTAATATTTCTGCTGTCATGTTGACAGTATAACGTAAAATCAAAACGCAAAAATTATTTTGTTCCATTCTAAAAAATAAAATAATACTTATTTGAAAAATATTTATAGATAATTGTAAAAGCTAGAACTATAAGTTAAAATGTATATTTTATTTTTTAATAGCTTACATCCTAGCAAAGAAAACAAGTCCATCCTAGCATAGAAAAAAGTTCATATTCATAGCGGTGGCTATGCCAACAAGCAAAATTGACTATTGAGAATCCAATGCATCCACAACGAGTCACTGTTTGGTGTGGATTTTGGGTTGTATTGAAAAATTATGTTGAGCGGATGAGGTACTGCCGAGCCAGTCGTTGTAGTCATATGAATGATATTGTGTTCCCTTATTAAATGATAAAGTTCAACCTTCCCAATAACACCATAAATTTGAAAAAATAGTTAGTACTTTTTTATAGCCGATTCTAATTTAAAGTTTTAAATGGCCCACCCTATATTATGTATCTACTCAATTAGAGGAATGTACACAACGAATATAGAGTTTCTAGGTGTTGTCGTTCAATTGGTACAATGTTTTCCCTTTTTACTCCATTTCACCATCACTTTATAATGGACGTTTTTGTATAAGAAAATGCGCACACCAAATATCAAACAAATACAGGGTTTTCCAACAAGAGGTGTTATTTTGAATCACCCGGTATTTCGGTAGCTGCCACTTTCGAAGCTTTTATTCTTTGACATTTGACAAGTAGAAACTACGCCATTACTAAAAATGGAACGATACACGCTTCAACAACGCATTGAAATTATTAAAATTCATGAATGAAAATGATCCGAAATTCCATCGAAAAATCATCTTGACTGAAAAATTGTCGAATCTGGGGCTCGGGAAACCCAAGAGTTATTGTTGAGAAGCCTTTCCATCCTCATCGTGTGACTGTTTGGTGCGGTTTATGGTCCGGCGGGGTCATTGGACCTTACTTTTTCGAAAATGAGGATAGATCAACAGTTATGGTGAATGGATTGCGCATTTATCTCAAAAATGGCATTTTTCTTTAAATACCAAAATAACGCAATAACGGTATTTCTGACCATGCCTGTATAATTTCGTGCCAAATATCGTTATTGTCTTTCAGTATTGTTAGTGAGATCTCATTTTAGTCATCACACTTACATTTTTTCATTATATTGAGATGTGGTGTCTGCCCGAACCATTCCATAACATCGACATTATTGACTTCAAACCACATTTTTGCAAGTCGGCTGGTGTTTTCGGGTAATTGACCTGCTAGAAGACTCATTTAAGTGGCATTCCATATTCTGCATACGTAAGCATAATATTAGGCAGTATTTTGATGTACTGGACAGAATCCATAGTAGTTCTGGGCCAATGTATTGACCTAACTCCATAATATGAAAAACAAGCCCAATCCATTATGCTTGATCCTCCCTATTTAACAGTTTTGATACTATACATGGGGATGTATTCCGTGTTCTGTGGATGTCTTACAAACTGTCGAGGGACTGTCCCACCATATAAAACAATTTTGATTCAATTGACCATAAAACGTGCACCCACTTTTTGGTTGGCTACTGCAGGTGTGTTTTTGCGAATAGCAATATTTTGTGACATGTCTTTTATTTTTAAGTGGGACTTTTCTCGGACTTCAGGCTTATAGATTATGTTTTCGTAGTATTCTACGAACATTTTAAACTCTCAAAGATGGGCAGACATTGTTTTTATTTCGGTGGTGGGCGTAAGTGGGTTTTTTTGTACTAGACGTTACAATACGGCGAATGGTTGCAGGTGATATAAACTGATTTTTTTACGTGTTTTTGTTTTTTCTTCTTATAATATCGAATTTCTGATCATTTTAATGGAACACTGGAAAAAAATAGAATTTCACACTATGATTTACCCTCAGATTTCAAACTTTTTATATGAACTCGATTTTGTTCTCTACAATGCTCTCCTCGCATTAATTATGAAGAAAAATAAAACAATAATATTTCAGAAATAGTGTACATTTCATAATATCTTTTTTATAACATCAAATCGAATTGAAAAAATTAGATAAAATTCCTTTTTTTGGAGATTTTTTGAATGCTGCTATTATTTTGACCGGTCCAAAATGTCGAATAGTCCAAAAAATGTGAAATTTCTAAAACAATCTAAATTTCTAAAACAATCTAAATCAAATGAACGATTATTTTGTTTTTGTAACGTTATTACACAGCATTCAATGCAGTAGTAGCAATAAACAACTTATCATACAAAAAAATATATGAAAATGTATGCTAAGCTGTGGTGCGCTGCTGTTATTTTGACCGCAACTGTATATTCTAAAAACACGACAAATTACTCTAGTATCCCTTCTTCTTGTTAGGGAACATTTTTTTCTTCTGGACCGATTTCACCCATTTTCAATCTCCACCGATCTACAACTATTAGACATATTCTGGGAAAATTTGAACGTTCTGGCTCTTTTCGTGCTTTCAAGAGACGAGCGGACGGACATGGCCAGATCATTTTAGAATTTTATGACGATATTTCAAGGTGTTACAAACGGAATGACAATATTATGGTAGAGGCTATAAAAATTTGGAATACATCTATATATTTAGATACTTTCAATCGAGAGTATGGCTAGATCGTCTTAGAATTTTACCACTATCCATGGTTGTATTTGCTTTATATCCTCTACAATGTATTGCAAACGCAATAACAAAAGTAATATTTATACCCTCCATTCTATGGCGGAGGGTATTAAAAGCAAACCGATAATTGGAATGTTTAAAGTCATCGTTGATTATGCATAAGAGTGTGCTTATTTACTCTGTGCTTGGCAATGTTTCGAGCAGTTGTCAGTGTCAAAATATTCTTCATTCTGCATTTAGATCATTCTTATCATTAGTACGCAAAATTTTCGAGTACTTTTTTTGAGAAAATGTAACTATTTGATGAAGGTCCACAAAGTATTTCACTTGCATATAATTTCTATATTTGGTTTATTTTTGTAATATTCTCTTTCAAGCTCAAATTACCCATCGTTTTTAATGTTTTCAAAGGAGCACAATCCCCACTTCAGTACCGAATTTTTTTATCTATCTGATGATCCGGTATTGCTTACTTCATAAAGGAGAGCACTTATACTTTGGTTTCATCTAATTTACCCCTTCTACACATCCTCCGTGAAAAATCTCCTCTTTTTCAGCGAAACTAATTTGTTTCTTTCCCCGCCAAAGACATTGTTTCTGTGTGATTTATTGGTAATTTTGACCACAGCATCTTTAATGGCTGACACAAACATTTACGACAGCGCGTGCATCTTAAACCTTTTATTTCTTTCATAATTAAATTTTGATGTCGCTGGACACAAAAAATAAAGAAAATATTACGTTTACATACATTTTTTATTTGAAATTATTCCGTTTTATGGCTTTTAGGAGAAACCAATGGAAACGTGTGCATGCTGCTCCATCTCCTATTCTATGACAATAACCGAAAAGCCAATAAAAATTCCCACGGCGTTACTTCAAATCACTGCTGCAATAATATCCTGCACTCTTCCTCCTTTGTCGTATCCTTCTGTGCTAGTGCCGTTGATCAGCTCGAATTGTTTAAGTACACGCTGCTGAAAATGATGATTGTTGGCAGGAGGAGGAGGGGATTGTTTCGAAGGAGAAGGTGAGGGAGGTCGGCAGCGAGAAAGTTTTGCTGGCTTTTATTAAATCGATGCTATATAATCGCTGCTAATAATGCTCCAAGGAACGGGTTAACAGTTGTTAAATTGTTCACAATAAACAACCAATAAATGTTTTATGACCTCTAAAGGCGAACAGCAACAAGACCACCAACACCACGGCCACAGTCACTACCACTGCCCCCGCCACCACCAACACCAACAACAGCAACAATATTATTTATGATTTAACCATAGTCGAGATATAATAAAAACGACGAGAACTGAAGCAAAAAAAAAAAACAATAACCGGCGCTGCTGCCGATAATAATAAACCGTATTGGCATTGTTGGGGCCTGGTGTCTGGTGTGTGACGAAGGTGGTGGAGCGGGTGGTGCTGTAGCTGGTGCTATCTACAGCAGGATCTGTTTCGGAAGTGCCGTGTGGCATGGTGTGGCGCAGGGCAATCAATGTTGGTGCTGCTGTTGATGATGCCGCTGTTGTTACTGCCACTAAAAGGAGTATTGGCTGGTTGTTGTATCCTTTTTTATTGTACTTTACTTTTGATTTATGTTTAACGGAGTATTTTGCGTATTAAATGATGCTTCACTTGATGTTATTGTAGATAGTATTTTGCTCTTTTTACACTTTATCGTGTGGCATTCGATAACATCGGCATTATTGTTGGCCGGATTGGCTGGATTGGTTGGCTTGGTTAGCTTTTGATTATACGATTGGCTCGGTTGGCTTGTAAAAGTTAATGACTTTGGGGGCCACCACGTATAAATACTGAACGTGGTGGTGCAATTATAATTAAATCCCCTGAGGAATTCATCGTTTATTTCACATGACTGTTAAGTAATTAGCGGCAATTTTAAATATACTCTACAGACTCTACCAAATTATAAAGTTATTAAAAAAAATGAAAACGAAAAATCATTTTGTAAACCTCAGCTAACTTTTGGGAACATATCGAAAAAATATGTTCTGCATAATACACTGAGATATAGTCATATTTATTGTTGAGTTAAAGATATTGAGACATTTTTCTCACAGCTGTTGAATGTGAACCACACCTAAACGTCAAGTTTTTTTCTCCATTTCATTTGACATTTCACAATTTCAGACTAACTCTATTTGAACCATGTAAAGATACACAATCGAGCAACGCGTTAATGTTAATCAGGCTTATTATGAAAATGCATATCGTGCACTTCGTGATTTTTCGGTCAATTTGATGAGGCGCATTTTCACCTCAGTGGATTCGTTAATAAGCAGAATTGCAGCATTTGGGCGAATGATAATTCAAGAGCGATTGCCGAGAACCCAATGCACCCACAAAGAGTGACTGTTTGGTGAGGTTTATGGGCTGGCGGCATTATCGGGCCGTATTTTTTCCAAAATGAGACCGGTCAGTCAGGCAGTTACTGTGAATGGTCTTCGCTATCGTGAGATGATAACGAACTTTTTATGGCCCGAATTGGAAGATATAGATGTGGACGATATGTGGTTTCAACAGGACTGTGCACCTTGCCACATAGCTAACGAAACAACGACTCTTTTGCGCGACAAATTCAATGGCCGTGTTATCTCACGTGGTGACGCGATGTCAATTGGCCGCCAAGATCATGCGATTTGACACCGTTGGACTTCTTTCTTTGGGGTTATTTGAAAGAAAATTGTACGTCGATAAGCCAGCAACAATTCAAGAACTAAAGGATAAAGATTGACGACTTGACGGTTGTTGTTATTGTCGCATCTCTAGAGTACCAATGGAGATGGGGAAAAAGTACCAAAATCTTCAAATTTAGCCGTGGTAGTACCACGGTACTTTTGAAGCTGAAATGTATCAAAAAAAAGTACATTTTTACCAACTTTTACATTCCTGACTTGTGGTATGTGTGTGGGCAGCATAACATTCTTGTCATCAACAAAGAACACTGCAGCGAAGGTTTTGTGTTCGTCGTTAGCAATCAACAAGATAAGTTGTTCACTAGCCATCACAAAGGAAGGTTGAAATTCTTTGTTGTCCGAATTAAAACGAAAAGACAAAATTAATAAATAAGTAAGTAACATTAAATGCACTATTTTGAATAATTATACATAACTTTAATTATATTTTGCCGTTAGAATGAATTCCAAAAAAAGAAAAGTTTCAGAAGAAAACAGAAAATACAGCGATCAATGGGAAGAAAATTACTTTTTTGTAATACAGAACTCAAAATTAATATGTTTGATTTGCCGAGATACAATAGCTGTTTTTAAGGAATTTAATGTTAAAAGACATCATGAAACGAAACATGACGTGTATGTGAAATTTAGTAAAGAATTGAGAAAAATTAGGTTAGCCCAGCTAAAATCTGAATTAAAATCTCAGCAGAAAATGCTTAGTTCTTCATTACAACTACCTTCTAATACTGTTAAAGCAAGCTACTCTGTCGCAATGTTAATCGCTAAGAAAATGAAATCATTTTCGGACGGAGAATTTGTAAAAGAATGTTTGGCAGCTGTTGTAGAAGATGTTTTGCCAGATAAACATAAAATGATTTCAAGCATAAGTTTGTCGCGTCAAACTATTTGTCGTCGGATTAATGATATTTCAGATGAAATAGTGGTGACTTTACGAGAGCGGATTCAACAATTCAAAGCATATTCTCTAGCTTTCGACGAAAGTACAGACATTTCAGATAAAGAGTGATTTTTTTGAGGTTAGGATTTTCATGCATTAGTATTTGACAGATCACGTGGGATTTCAGACATGGTGTCAAAGAGAAAGATGCTCAGTATGCTTTGACATTTCATCATGAATCGTCTTACAAACGAACAACGCTTGCAAATTATTGAATTTTATTATCAAAATGCGTGCTCTGTTAAGAAAGTTCATTGCGCGCTTCCATTTTATGGTCAGTTTAATCGACCCACTGAAGCGGCTATTCGGGCTATTGTGACTAAATTTCGCACCAAATTTACATTGTTGGACATTAAACCACCAACACGCTTACGTAGAGTGCGAACTGAAGAAAATATCGCAGCTGTATCGGCCAGTGTTAATGATGACCACCAATTTTCGATTCGTCGCCGTTCGCACCAATTGGGTCTCTGTTACTCAAAAACGTGGAAATGCCAAAATTGGACTAAGCGGATGGACCACCTAAGACGCAGCCGCGGTCAACATTTAAATGAAATTATCTTCAAAAAGAAAATGTCATGGACCAATCTAACGTTTCAAATAAAGAACCGATGAGATTTTGCAAATTTTATGCGTTTTTTTTAAAAAAAAGTTATCAAGCTCTTAAAAAATCACCCTTTACATCTCAACTTGTTGTATTTATTCGTGGAGTTAACGATTCTTTCGGAGTGACACAAGAAATGCTAAATCTTTTAAATTTGAAAGGCACCACTAGAGGAGAGGATATTTTTCACGCTATCAAAAAATGTTTATCCTGTAATTCTTTACATTTAGAGAAGCTTTCTGGACTAACAACGGATGGTGCGCCTGCTATGATTGGTAAAAATAAAGGAACTGTAAAGTTGTTTATGAATGAACTTGAAGCTACATCTGTTAAACCCAGTGAAATATTTGTAATACACTGTTTGATACATCAGCAAAATTTATGTGCCCAAGTATTGTCCATGAACCATGTCATGGATGTGGTAATAAAAACAGTTACCTATATTCGTTCACATGCGCTTCAGCATCGCAAGTTCAAAGCATACCTTAACGAATTAAGTTCGGAATACGGCGATATTGTCTATTTTACCAAAGTTAGATGGTTGAGTCGCGGAACATGTTTAAAAAGATTTTTTGAATTACGGGTGGAAATAGAAAATTTTATGGCTGAAGAGAGAGTTCCAGTTTCAAATTTAAATGACAAAATGTGGTTGTTGGATCTGTGTTTCTTAGTAGATATAACTGAAAAAAAAATTAATCAGCTAAACAAGGAGTTACAGGGGCAAATTAATTTAATTATTGATGCTTGTAATCATATCAAAGCATTCCAAACCAAGCTAATTTTATTTGAGTCCCAACTTAGAAATAACAATCTTCACCATTTTCCGTTATTAGAAGAATTTAATAGCAGTCAAACTTTTAATTTTGCAAAGTACGCTGAGGAAATTAGAAAACTTTCAGTTGAATTTAATCGTCGTTTCTCAGAACTTACAAAATATGAAAAAACGTTTGAGATATTTTCTTCTCCATTTCAAGTTGACGTTCCAGAAGCTTTACAGATGGAAATAATTAATTTGCAGTGTAACAATGGGTTGAAGCAGCTGCATAAGAGGACATCAAAAATTGATTTCTACAACTCGTATATAACAGCGGAACAGTATCCTAACTTAAGATTAATTGCTCAAAAAATTGTAAGCGCCTTCAGATCTACATATGTTTGTGAAGCCTTTTTTTCAAAAATGAAATTTAATAAAAGTAAATTTCGCGCTTCATTAACAGACGAAAACCTTGAAAGCCAATTACGATGTGCAACTACCAAAATTGATGTAGATTTAAAAATATTGAGCGATCGCAAAGAAAAGCAAATATCCCATTAATAAATATTATATTTAAGTGTACTGAAATAAAAAAAAACTTAATGATTAAATAAAAATGTTCTTGAAACAATAAAAAAATCTACTGTTAATATAAAAATAAATGTTTTTCTTGGAATAGTTCAAATAAGTCGATGTACTGAAATAATTCAAATAAATGGTTCAATAAAAATTGGTTTTTTCATATAATATATAGCCCGCTGAAAATTTTGGATACAAAATTTGGCCCGCAAAGCGATTTGGGTTGGCCAGGCATGTTCTAGACTAATCATCTGAATTGAAGGCGTCATAAAATTGGAAATTTAAATCATAGGCACATTATTAACGAAACAAATAACTCGTATCGCTGATCTTGTGACGACGTCTTTAATTTAAAAGATTCATTCGTCTAGAATCGAAATTATTTTATAGAATTAGGTGGTAAATATTCTAAACTGTAAAAGCAATAGAAATATTATACATATTTTAATATTAATTAAATAAATTCATAAAAAATAAAAACATTGAAATATTCACAGTAGATTTCTCCTGAAAGTCCAGGTGAGCAATTTTATTGTTTTCCCTATTTTTAGACCATTTCTTACTGTCGTCATATCTAAAGTAAATCCTTCCATTAGAAGATGTTCAGTTTTTATTTTGTCGATTTTTCTTGAAAACAAGAAATTTAAAGTTAAACCAGATAACACGAGGGGTTAAGTATTGACACGATATCAGTAATAGTATTGGCAGTAGTATCTATGTGGCTTTCGCAAAAAATAGCGACTTAGCGTATTTAGTAATAGCGAGTTTGTAGTAAAATAATATAAACAAGTAAGAAGGCGTTAAGTTCGGCCGGGCCGGGCATTCCACAGTATTACCAGCAGATTAAAGGATGTCGACTTTACATAGAAGTACAGTACCATATTACCAAAATTGTGATATTTGTATGCACATTAGTATATTTGTTTACTATTTCAAACTATAATGTATACTTATGCGCACTGTTTAAAATCTACTACTATAAATAAATACATTTGAAATTGAGATTTGTCATTTCAATTTGAGACAATTCCAAATGAAATTGAGATTTTACATTTGAAATTGAGAATATTCCAATTGAAATTAAGAATTTCCATTTCATATTGTGAACATTCTAATTGAAATTAAAAATTTAAATTTAAAATTGAGAAAATTCCACTCGAAATGAGAATTTACATTTCAAATTGAGAAAATTCCAATTGAAATTGTGAAATTTTCATTTGAAATTGAGAAATTTCTATTTTCACCCAGGAAAAGGTTGCTGACTTGTCTTCTGCAATAAACAGTTTCAAATGCTGGAACATGTGTATATTGTATTTAATTCTCTGTGGTCTTACATTTGGCAATTTGACCTTGGATCAAATAACTACGATATCATTATCATGTGGCAGTTTTCAAAGACTTGTTCCAGTCAGCTACGGAATTAAGCGTTATTGTTTACCAAAACAAGTTCATTTAAATTACTCATCTCCTCAGAACTCATTATTTTATTGAAGGCGTTTAGAATAAGCCGATTCTTCTATTCAGTATAATAATTACAGGAACTGTAATTACAGTAGCTGTAATTACATGTTCGTTAGAGACATAGAATCGAGAACAAACTCTGAATGAGCCTTTTTTCTGTGACACAATCGTTTTAATTATGTTCCTTCAATAAATCGTCACGTATGGTATATACCACTTCAAAACACATATGATTTATGCAAAAGCAGAAATATTCTCAATTACAAATGGAATTTTCTCAATTTCATTTGAAAATTTCTCAATTTGAAATGTAAAAAATTGGAATTTTCACAATTGAAAATGGAAATTCTCAATTTCAATTGGAATTTTCTCATTATGAAATGGAAATTCTCAATTTCAATTGGAATTTTCTCATTATGAAATGGAAATTCTCAAATTCGTTTGGAATTTTCTCAATTATAAATGGAAATTCTCTCTGGAATTTTCTCATTATGAAATGGAAAATCTTAATTTCAATTGGAATTTTCTCATTTTGAAATGGAAAATCTTAATTTCAATTGGAATTTTCTCAATTTCAATTGGACATGGTGTAGTCCTAGAACATCTCCTAAGACAGTTCATTTTCCCGTAAGGCACTTTCACAATATATGTTTCCAGGTGAAATCTAACTTATTCTGATCAAAATCCTAGAGCAGAAAAAGTCAAATCGGCGACATCATTTGTTTGCAACTTATATTTGAGCAAAGATGTTTCTAGTTCAAATAAAGGGTGATTTTTTAGCTATTATCTTTTTGGCAACACTGGTTTAAACAGCTGACGCACGTTTCGTGTTTTGTTTCACTGTCAAACATCTTCAGTTTGGTCTATAATTTAACCATGAATCGTCTTACAAACGAACAACGCTTCCAAATTATTGAATTTTATTATCAAAATGCGTGCTCTGTTAAGAAAGTTCATCGCGCGCTTCCATTTTATGGTCAGTTTAATCGACCCACTGAAGCGGCTATTCGGGCTATTGTGACTAAATTTCGCACCAAATTTACATTGTTGAACATTAAACCACCAACACGCTTACGTAGAGTGCGAACTGAAGAAAATATCGCAGCTGTATCGGCCAGTGTTAATGATGACCATCAATTATCGATTCGTCGCCGTTCGCAACAATTGGGCCTCTGTTACTCAAAAACGTTGAAATGCCAAAATTGGACTAAGCGGATGGACCATTTGAGGCGCAGTCAAGGTCAACATTTGCATGAAATAATCTTCAAACATTAAATTATATGGACTGTACTATCGATTCAAATAAAGATTCCATGCATTTTTCTGAATTTTATGTGTTTTTTTTTTTGAAAAACTTTCCTATAGCTTTTAAAAAATCACCCTTGTGCCAAAATTTGAAGAAAATCCGTTCGAGAGCTGAAAACGTAAAATCGGGATCGAAATTTATATAGGGGCTATATCTAAATCTTAACCGATACGCTTCAAATTAAATAGCGTCCGTCCTTGGCCCTAGGACAATAATTGCGACCTGTACGTTGATTACAATAATCGCAAAATCGACAAGTAAGTTTTGCTGGCCAAGGACTCTATTTAATTTGAAGCATCTCGGTTCAAATTTAGATAGTACACATACAAACATAGTTGTGCTCTTTATTTTTTCAATTTTAATCAGAATCTGTTTACAACATTTTAACGAATATAAATATTTACTTAATATTGAATGAATTATTCGGATTTTTGATTTTTAGAATTTTATATTTGCATGTGAAATTTTCGTTTTCGACTAGTTTGTTTTTAATGCAGATGTATATGATATAATTCCCCTTGGAACAATTTCAATAGTCCGCTCTAGTGTGGGATTCCTTATGAATATTTTTTACAAATGTTGCTGTTCATGTGATCTAGATTCTAAAGAGTGATTTTTTTGAGGTTAGGATTTTCATGCATTAGTATTTGACAGATCACGTGGGATTTCAGACATGGTGTCAAAGAGAAAGATGCTCAGTATGCTTTGACATTTCATCATGAATAGACTTACTAACGAGCAACGCTTGCAAATCATTGAATTTTATTATCAAAATGCGTGCTCTGTTAAGAAAGTTCATCGCACGCTTCCATTTTATGGTCAGTTTAATCGACCCACTGAAGCGGCTATTCGGGCTATTGTGACTAAATTTCGCACCAAATTTACATTGTTGGACATTAAACCACCAAGACGCTTACGTAGAGTACGAACTGAAGAAAATATCGCAGCTGTATCGGCCAATGTTAATGATGACCATCAATTATCGATTCGTCGCCGTTCGCAGCAATTGGGCCTCTGTTACTCAAAAACGTGGAAATGCCAAAATTGGACTAAGCGGATGGACCACTTGAGGCGCAGCCGCGGTCAACATTTAAATGAAATTATCTTCAAAAAGTAAATGTCATGGACCAATCTAACGTTTCAAATAAAGAACCGATGAGATTTTGCAAATTTTATGCGTTTTTTTTTTTTTAAAAAGTTATCAAGTCTTAAAAAATCACCCTTTACAATAATTAGTTCTAAATTCAATACATAGGCATTGTCAATTCATTACTTCCCCAGTCATTGACTGCTGTAAACGTTCTTCACATATTGCCTATCTAAAATGATAATGGAATATCTACAAAATGCTTATATTTACATATAAATTTAATTGAGACTACAAGTGTTTTTTTCGAAACAACAAAATACTGGTAATTTCCTTTGAATTGAGAAATTCAATTTTTTATTGGATTTTTATTGCCTTCACATCAAATCATAAAACCAAATGAAATATGTATATATGCATACACGTACATATGTTTATTTGAAGACATGATGTATAAATAATGATTACTTTTTTTGTGCGATAAAAAGAAATATTTTACAATTGAGTAAAACAAATTGCCTGCTTTTGAAGTTTGCTTTTATATAACACACACGCAGACATACTCGCATACATATACAACTTAAAATTGAGTGCATTCTTATTTATATAACCTTTGACATTCATGACAGTTTCGAAAAATACACAACAACAACAACAAAAAATCTAATTTTATGTCCTGTCATTTCAAGATTTAATTTTTGTTCATTTGACAATAAAATCTCTTTATGCTCGAGAAATAAACAACAAATTTTCAAATTCATTCTTTTCAATGCTGCCACAATGAGATTGTAAAGACATACATATGTACATGTGTGTGTATGTTGAAAAATTATGATAACAATAAATAATATACCGAGAGAATGTGAATAGATTCTTTGTCATTTTTTTCTCTGCAGCAAATTCATAACCCAAGAATGAATGAATGAACGAATTTGTACAAATAAGATAATACACAAATACTATGTACATACAGATGGTCTGGTGAATCGTATTAGGGACATCCTTAAGGATTCTTAAGCTTGATTTCGCCTATCCTCTTTATTTTAATCAAATTCAGTTTACCTTTTTTGTGCTCTTTTGTAATATGTTCATCCATATGTACGTCTGTATGTGTGTGTATAGAATAGGAAAAAAGGCCAGTAATGAAATGAATGTTTGAATGAGAGTCGACAAAAACTCCAGGTCGTATTATTAATGTTTGACCATATTGTAATTCTATTTATTTACAAACACTTGTACGCATCCACATGTATACTATCCGACTCAATGCATACATATGCATTAGAGCGTACCAGGTTACAAGTAAAAAAAAAAAAGTTCGCCGTACACCTTCGAATATGAAGTATTATTGAAAGGTAGTTTCAAAAAAAAAATTTTTATTTTTTTATGCCGAACGTAGGGGTCGCGCTTTTACATTTTTCTATATAACTTCTGCATTTATAAACGGATTTTAAAGTGTGATACATCGATGTTTTTGTCCGATTTTTTTGTCTTTGAAGTCATTGAGCTCAAACATGATTCATGATTTTATGCGAGCTTTAATTTTCGATTATTAGAGTGGTACATTAGGGTAGTAGCAACTGAGAAATGATGGGTAAGTACCAGAAGGGGGTGCTTGAGCTCAATGACTTCAAAGACAAAAAAATCGGCCTCGTCGAGACAAAAACATCGATGTATCACACTTTAAAATCCGTTTATAAATACAAGTTATATAGAAAAATGTAAAAGCGCGACCCCTACGTTCGGCATAAAAAAATAAAAATTTTTTTTTTGAAACTACCTTTCAATAATACTTCATATTCGAAGGTGTACGGCGAACTTTTTTTTTGAGGTACGCCCTAATATGCATGTGTATGTATGCTGTGGCTTGTGCTATTTGTCTGTATGTATGTATGTATGTATTTATTATCATATATCTGCCATACAAAATTACATATGTAAACACAAAAGGTTTATTTTATCAATTGTATATGTATGTCCTGCGTATTATCCTTGTAGTCATATCTACTTATATGTGTGCACAAAAACTCAACCAAATACGTGTATATTTATCTGACTGTATATTAGAGTGTCACTGGTATAAATCTTAAAATATATATATTTTTTTATCTGTCATGGAGGCTCTATGCTCATTGTACCCCAAGAAATAACCCCCCAAGAAAATTTACCCCATTTTTGGGGATATACTTCCAAATGAAAAAATACCCCAATTATCGAAGTGAAATAAAGCCCCATTAACGATAGGAGCTCGTCATATTCAAAAACATATTCGTATGGTATATATTTGGAAAATAACAAATATATTCTGACAATAAATGAAATATTTTTAATAAAAAATTCTTTAAATGAACACTTCCATTGTATCTTCAACTGTTGTGCGACAATAAGGGCAGTTATAATTTTGTAAACCTTCACCTTTAACACCTTGCGACTTCTTCCTTTGGGGCCAAGTGAAAGCTAAGGTCTACGCCAACAGACCTCAAAGATAGAATTCGTGGGGCTATCGAGAACATAGGGCAGCCACTTTGCGATTTGGTTATGGAAAATTTCAAGAAAAGGATATGGTCCTGTAAGCGTGGTCGTGGTGGCCATTTGGCTGATGTTGGTTTTCATTATTAACGGTATACCTTCCTCTTTATTATGAAATAAAGTAAATTCACTCTAGCTTTACACAAATTGTATTTACATTCATATTTAATAACGTCTTTATAGACAGATTTTTTCCCTGAATATCATTTTTTCTTCAATAACATACAGAAGTTCACTATTATTCCTGTCTCCTGATAATATTTCAAAACTCATTTTACGTGTTTCTTCTTCACTACACGGCGTCTAACTTCAAACTGAGTATTGATCTGCTGCGCTTACTTACGAATGGACCTACTTACGAATGCACATTTGAATTATAACTGGACTTTACTAAGCTTAGAATGAAATATCGATTTTAAATAAAATGAAATAACACTCCAAATTAACTTTATGGTTTTATTTCATTTTTCTAAATTGGGGCTTTATTTCATAATGAAATAAATCCGCAATGTTATACATGAAATAATACCCTGAAGTTGAAATAATTCCCCAAAAATGTGTGTTGTTGTCCCCCATACAAATTATTGGGGTCTTGTTTCATTTTACTTTTGGGGGATTATTTCTTGGGGGCTATTTCATAGAGCCATCATGGAAGAGACTTTGTCCTTGTTTAAAAAGGAATCAATAACCTAGCTTGGCACCAGTAGTTATAGTTATATAGGTTGGGCCACATAAAATTTTAAATTAGAATCGGCTATAAAAAGTACTGATTATTTTTTTCAAATTTTTGATTTTATTGGAAATGTTGAACTTTGTCATTTAATAATGGAACATCAACCATATTCTTCAGTACAGCCCAAAGTCCACACCAAACCGACATCCGACCCGTTGCGGATGCATTAGCTTCTCGATAGTCACGTATGTGTTCTCTGAACCCCATATGCGAAAATTTGACATAGCAATGGAAATGAAAATGAACTTCATGAAGGCTGAACTGAAGGTCGACCTCTTCTTGAAAGTTTTTCACGTAAATTTCTTACAGTTTGCCATTAAGGACTCACCACTTTTTTTAATATTTTTTAATATTTCCAAATTTTTTTCGAGCATATAAAGGTCCCATTTTGCAAATGTCAAATATAAACCCGTCGATTTTCGTAGAAGACCAGTAACATTATAGGAAAATATTAAATTTTTAATATAGCCAAGTCAAAATAAATAAAAATATTGAAAAATTATTTTGTAAATAAATATAAAATTTGCATTATTTGAAACAACACATTGATTCGAAATAGTCAATTCAAAAAGTGAATATAAGATCTTAAAAAGAGATTAAATTCCATTAATATTGGTAAATAGTGGGTGCTACAGTTGGTTGTATTTCAATCCTATTTTAATTCCAAAAGTACAGATTTTGAAAATCCATTATCTCCCACGTACACAATGTAACTTCTTGCCTAACTTCATGATTCAACCAAATATTGCTGTAAAAGTAAAAATTACGAATTTTGAAAAATCTTTTAATTTTGTGTGTATATGCAGTGAGAGGTGAATACACCGAATTCCATGATTCTAGCTGCCATTTAGTTGGTACTACTTTTTTATTTGAATTTTATTTGTACATATATTGTTACATTCATATATAATTTGGCCCCAGCGCCATGAAGGCATTATTGAGGCAGGCTGACAGTATATACAAAAGGAGGACTTCAATTTTGATATTCGAGCAATGTTTCTTAATTCAAACGGCAATTCATTGTACTTATTTCCCCCAATATAATCAATTCGGTGCTTAGTTTTTTCTAATCTACATCTAGGAATTCTTAAATTGGTCTGATTCCTAGTAGCAAAATTCGACTGGTTTTGTATAAATGATATGGTATGGTGACCGATGTTGTGAATACATTTATAAACAAATAATATTACTTGGTATTCAGGCAGTCCATAAATTGGCAGTACAGTTTCAGTCTGATCCATATACAATGAAATTGTTGAATAAGTTACTGGCAAATTATATACAACTTTCAAGGCCTTGTTTTGCATACATTGCAAGGATCTAAAGGTAGTATTGTTCTTGTTGTAAGCATAGGCACTTGCCAAGTAACTTAAATGAGACTGTATTACAGCTTGAAATATCATCAACTTGGAATTGAGACTAAGTTTGTTCCTCAACTTATACAAAATACCTACAGCAGGAGCAATTTTCTTCTTTAAATCATCCATATGCATTTTCCAAGATAAATTACTCTGCAATGTTACTCCCAGGTACTGCATAGCATGTGTCTCATACACAAGTCTTTCATCAACATAAGCATTAAAATTACTGTTAAGACTGGCAGAATGTGGTCTGAATCTAATAAGTTTGGTCCTCCCGGGATTGATCAGTAACTGATTCAACCGTGCATACTCAAATACCAAAGCTGCATCCCTCTCAACTCTAGTTTTCAGTTCCAAATCATATTTGTAAGGGTAAAATAGGCAAACATCATCAGCAAACATAATAAGATGACCATCTAGTTCCAAATTCCTCAGATGATTAAGATACATCGAAAACTATAATGGGCCTAACCCGCTTCCCAGTGGTACTCCATAATCCACTGTAACCATACAACTTTACGAATCTTTAATATGAACATATTGCTTGCTGTTAGAAAAATAATTTTCAAACAAACATAACTCCTTTCCCTGAATACCGTAATACTTCAACTTCTGCAGCAATATTTTATGATCAACCGGATCAAAAGCTTTAGTGAAATCAAAAAATATTCCGCAAACTCCATTAAAACCCTCATTTAGTCCATTACAAACAAACTTCACAACATTCAATATAGCGTCCTGAGTACCTCAACCTCTTCTGAAGCCAAATTGATAATCATACAATAGCCGATTCTCCTCCATATAGAACAATAATCTATCATATTTTCAAAAATCTTATCTATGGTAGACAACACTGCTATCGGCCGATATTTATCCAACAACGTTACATTGACTCCCTTTGGTATTTGAACTATTCTGTGAACCTTCAATATATACGGAAACACTGATGTATTAATAATCTTGTTAAATATATCTACCAAAATTGGTGCAATAACATCCGCACATTCCCTTGTAAAGTTAGCAGAAATATTGTCAAAGCCTGGACTTTTATTCACCTTAATATTTCATAGTACTTGGATTATATCTTCAATATCAATATTATCAAGTGAGAAGTAGTGACTCATTTGAACAAGAGTATGTAGATCATTGAAAGTGTCACCAGGATATGATTCAATTTGCTGCTTAAGATCTCTGACAGAAGAAAGAAAATAGTTATTAAAACAATTCGCCTTGATCCCCTTTTTCCTATGTTCCCTCTTAAAAATATGACTTTCGAAAATTTCGTTATTTGATGTGTCTACGCATTTACAGCGATGTACACACCGAATTTCTTCATACTAGCTGTAGTCGTTTGGTTGGTACCATTTTTAACCCTCTGTTCCCATTGTATCCCGAAGGTACGAATTTGGAAAAAATATTTATTCTTCGTGTCTACGCAGTCAGATGAATGTATACTCCGAATTTCATGACTCTGCTGCGACCATTTGGTTGGTAGTAGTTTTATCCCTTTTTTCAGTTTATCCCCGAATTGGGAAAAATCACGTTACTTTACGTGTCTACGGAATCAGATGAATGTATACACCGACTTTCATCATTTTAGCAGCAACCGTTTGGTTGATACCATTTGTATCCCTCTATTCCCATTTTACCTCTTAAAAGTACGAATTTGAAAAAAATGCTTTTATATTATCTATCCACTCTATTAGAGAATTGTACACACCGAATATCGTATTTCTAGCTGTTGTCGTTAGATGGGTACCATTTTTATCCCTTTTTGTTCCTCTCACTCCTTAAAAGTACAAATTCAAAAAAATACTTTATATTGGTCATCTACGTGGTCGGCGGAATGTACACGCCGAATTACACGATTTTAGCTACAATACTTTAGTTGGTACTATTTTTATCCCTTTATTTAATTTTAGAACTCTAAAAATACGAATTTCGAAAACTCTCTTTATTTTACGTGTCTACGGAATCAGATGTATGTATACACCGAATTTCATCATTCTAGCAGCAGCCGTTTGGTTGGTACCATTTTTATCCCTCTATTCCCATTTTACCTCTTAAAAGTGCGAATTTGAAAAAAATATTCAATTAAAGAATTGTACACACCGAATATCGTATTTCTAGCTGTTGTCTTTGTCACAAATTCCAAAAAATCAATTTATGTTGCCCGTCTACTTTATCGGAGGAATGTTCACGCCGAATTACACGATTCTAGCAACAATACATAAGTTGGTACTATTGTTATCCCTTTTGTCTCGCTCACACTTTATAAGTACAAGTTTCGAAAAATCAATCCAGATTGCGCTCCTACGTTGTCAAGGGAATTTACTTTACGACTATGGGCGCCCTTTTTTGTGCCGCGCAGCCATTAAAAAAACAAATTTCGAAAAATTAAATTTTACTGCGCTTCGAATTTACATATAAAATTTCACGATTCTAGTTGCAATAATTTAGTTTGGTACCCTTTTTGTGCCGCTCCGCCACAGGAATTTGAATATCAAATTTCACGATTCTAGCTTAGGAAAAATTTTGCTCTGACACCGAAATGATAATTCTCAGTCTGTATTCTCAGATACTCCCATTGGTCACTCCCGCCCCATGAGAGACACCCTGATGTCCCCTGATCAATTCCATAAAATATTTACTTTTGATTTGCTTCGGTACACTAACGAGTCCTTTATAGAGTTGACGTGTAGAGTTTGTTTGAGTTTCAGGCAAAAGTGCCCCCGGGCAAATAATAATGAAATATTGTTTTGATTTCCATAATTTACTGGTCTTTCACATATGTCCATCCATTTATTAAGTAACAGTGTATATCCTTGAGTTATTGCGTTGCCTTTATTTAATATTATGGTAATTTAATAATAAAAATTAAGCCAAATTAAATGTACCTTTATAATGGGATACGAAACGAAATGGGAACATATGTTGCATGAATGTAATTATGTTAAGGGAAGCAGAGCGTTGAATTTATAAAAAATATGGCAGCATAATAAATATAAGTACAACGCGGTGTGGTCTTTATAATATTTCAAGGTATTTAATAAGTTACGAACAAAGTGTATCAGATTTGAGCAACGGTTTTTTGGTTGAAGAGAAAGTGATTAACCATGGAAGAAGAATTTTCAGGAATAAATGATTATATACTTTAAACATCACATGAGGATAGGTTTATTTAGTGTATAGAATCTTTTGGTAGACAGTATTATTTTTATACCCTCCACCTCCAGGATGGGGGTATACTAACTTTGTCATTCCGTTTGTAACACCTTGAAATATCGACTGAGACCCTATAAAGTATATATTCTTGATCGTCATAAAATTCTAAGACGATCTAGCCATGTCCGTCCGCCTGTCTGTCCGTCTGTTGAAAGCACGCTAGCATCTAATCGAAAGGAGCTAGAACGTTCAAATTTTCCTTAAATGCGTCTTATAGTCATAGATCGGTTGGGATTGAAACGGTGCGAAATCGGCCCAGAAGGAAAATTTTTTCCCTCACAAGGACTAAAAATACCCATAATAATCCCTAATATTTTAGCGTATTTAAGCATGTTTTTTCAATATGTCTGTTTCTATTTACTTGATATTTGGTATGCGCATTCCCCTTATAGCAAAAACGTGCACCATAAAGCGATTCTTATTTGTAGGGGGTGAAATGGGACAAAAAAGGGGTGAAATGGGAAAAAAAGGGATAAAAATTGTACATATTAAACGACAACAGCTAGAAACACGAAATTCGGTGTGTACATTCCTCTAATTGAGTAGATACATAATATAAAAGTATTTTTTCCAAATTTGTACTTTTAAGGGGTAAAATGGGAATAGAGGGTACCGATCAAATGACCGCAGCTAGAGTCATGAAATTCGGAGTATACATTCCTCTGATTGCATAGACAAGTAAAACACACGGATTTTTCAAAATTCGTACTTTTTGGGGTTAAAATGAAAAAAGGGGATAAAAATAGTACCAATCAAATGACCGCAGCTAGAGTCATGAAATTCGGAGTATACATTCCTTTGACTACGTAGACATGAAAAATAAAAGTTTTCTTCCAAATTCGTACTTTCAAGGGATACAATTGGTACGGAGGGATAAAAATGGTACCAACCAAACGGCTGTACAGTTTGATTGCGTAGACAAGTAAAATAAACTGATTTTTCAAAATTCGTACTTTTTGGGGTTAAAATGAAAAAAGGGGATAAAAATAGTACCAGTCAAATGACCGCAGCTATAGTCATGAAATTCGGAGTATACATTCCTCTGACTGCGTAGACACGGAAAATAAACGGATTTTTCGAAATTCGTACTTTCAAGGTATATAATTGTACAGAGGGATAAAAATAGTACCAACTAAACGACTAGAGCTAGAATGATGAAATTCGAATTGCGTAGAAAAGTCAAGGTGATAAAAATGGTACCAACCAAATGGGCGCAGCTGGAATCATGGAATTCGGTATATACATTCCTCTGACTGCATAGACACGTAAAATAAAAAGTTTTTTTCCAAATTCTTTTACGGCAAAAATTGGTTGAATCATGAAGTTAGGTTATTTTGCACTATGTACGTCTGATAATGGATTTGTAGTTTTGAAATTAAAATAGAATGGAAATGCAACCAACTGTAGCACCCACTATCTACCAATATTTATGGTATTTAAGTTTTTTGAAAATATAAACATAAGAATATTTATTTTTTGATGTGAAATAAATAATGGTTTGAAATAATTAAAATATTACAATTATTTATAAAATTATTTTTTCAATATTTGTATTTGTTTTGGCCTGTAATATTACTGCACTTCTACGAAAACCGACAACCTCTGTGGAATGCAATCCATGGTGGAGGGTATAAAAAGTTCGGCCCGGCCGATCTTAACGCCTCTTTTACTTGTTAATACTTATTCGCAGCCTGTGACACCGGTTAAATGCAAATCAAAGGAGAGAATATAAAAATACTTTAAATTATAAGCTTCTCTCTGAATATTAAGCAAATCGGATGTTTTGTTCCAAGGGTTCCATGCAAAATTCCAAGTTAAATCAACTTGAAAATTTCGAAGGTATTACGATTACACCTCACAGTGTTTAAAGATCAAATTTCGTCGGCCAAAATTCAATAACACGTCGAACTGTTTTTATTAGATTTGAAGAGATTTGGTTTTATTATGGTGCCAAAACTGTGTTTGTGCCAAGTATAGTTTGTTTGCAATAAATATTAAAAAATAGCCTAATTGAAAATTTGTTTGATTTTGGACGAACATAATTATTTTCTTTTAGATCCTCCGCTATTGCAGGATAATTTTGTCTGCGCGAAATTGCATTCTTGGAAGATAGGAAATATAGGGCAACAAATTATGTATCAATTTTATTTTTTACCTAAAACTAGGGTTTGCATTTTCCCGTATTTCCCGGGAAACGGGAATTATTTTTTCAAATTCCCAGGATCCCGGGACAGCACGGGAAATCGTCAACATATTGTTTACCAAGAGTTAAACTTCACATTTCATTCAAGTAAAATAAATATTTATTTTACAATAAACCTGTTAAAGAATTCATATAATATTATGCAATGTGAGATCAATTGAAATATCTTTTCAAGATTCAAAATTAATTAAATGTATGTACATATGCAATCAATGAATTTATGGCATCATCAGATATTTCACAATTTATTGGAAAATGTGGACGCGACGGAGAAAGTCAACAGATTTAGGATTAATAGTCAGTAGATCATTAAATAAAATGTTTAAGTTGCCTGTTCTATGTCCTGTCGCGTCAAAAACTTTAAATTCTTTTTTTAGGCAACTATCTTCACTTTTTTAATGCAATATTCTTACTTGCGTTTCCTATTGCATTGTTTGCAAAGTGTATTTCGGGTGTATGTCCAAACGCAGCTTAAAACATATGTTGTTATTCAACTGCAATATTCGACATATCTAATTAAAAGCGATATGAGCAAAATTATAGCACATAATTTTTAATTTTATTGTGAAAACGATGGAAAAATATGCAAAGAAATATGTAAAAGTTTCTACTGAATTCCCGTACGAATTTCCCGGGATACGGGAAATGAAAAATATACAAATTCCGGGGAATTTTCCAGCAGGAAATCCCGGGATGCAAACTCTACTTCAAACCCGTTATTTTCTATCAAAATTACTTCTGATGTGAAATTTGGTATACCCACATATTATTTTGTAATTTCCAGACCATATTAATATAATGAAACATGGCTATCGCTGCTCTTTAATGACACAGGGGATTGGACATTTTTAAGAAATTTGGAAAAACTTAAAGTTTTGACTAACTTGGTCAAGATAAATTAACCTCCCCGAAATGTGCCGAAACAGCACTCAACACATTGCACTAAAGTCATCAGTCAAAACAAAACAACAGCAACAAGAAAAAACAAATAGGGAAAAGATGTCACAGCAGCTGGTATGTAATTGTCAAATCAAAATAACTGACAAGTTACACTTTGAGGCGTTATTGCCCTTTGTGCATGTGTTTATGATTTTCCAGTTTCTGTTGCTGCTGGTGATGGAGCTGGCTGTTGGTCCTGGTTGCTGCTGGTGCCAACTTGAATTGAGTTGAGTTAAGTTGAGTGGATATGAGATGCGTTGAGCGTAGCTGATGTAGTCGGTAGACAGTAGAGCCATACCACTAGCTTTATATTATATTCTCTTTTATGATTACATGTTTTCCTACACACTTCTTTTTTTAGATGCCAGTCCGCCCGCCACTTGCCACCCGCCTCGTCTCGTCTCGTCCCGTCATTAAAAGTAAACGTGAAAATTTGCTCGAAATAAAACACAGAGCAACCGTTCTTTGTTTTTTTTGTGAGTCAGTCGGTGTTTCTCTGTGTATTTTCCTCCAACTTGCCAATGGCAATGTAATTTTCTGTTTGTGGTCTCAGTCTGTCTGTCTGCCTTTCGTTCGGTCGGTCTGGTCTATCCGTTCGTCTATCTATCTGTCTGTCGCTCAGACTTTCTATCTCTCCATGTGAGTGTATAAATTCAGTTTGTGGCGTTTTTATTTTTCTATTTTATTTTTTTTGTTTTTTTTTTTATCTTATTTAAGTGTAGTGCTTTACAAGTTTTCCGTTTCTGACGGGGTGAGAGTGCAAAAGTGGTTGATGACACTACTTTGAGATATTTATCCTTAACCTGGTTTTGTTTTATATATATTTTATGTAGAGCAAAGCAGAAAAGTAACATGGGTTAAATTTATTTAATATAGACACAGCTGAATTGCTGAACTAAGGAATCATGTGAAAGATTAAAGATAAAACGTGATCCATTTAGAGACCATTATTTAGGCTTAGTAATTGTCAAGGAAAAAGTCCTGCAGGAACACGATTTAAATATATATTTTGAAACTAGAGATACAGGATGGGCCATTTAACATTTTAAATTTTATTTTTTTTATTTTTATTTTTATTTTTATTTTTATTTTTATTTTTATTTTTATTTTTATTTTTATTTTTATTTTTATTTTTATTTTTATTTTTATTTTTATTTTTATTTTTATTTTTATTTTTATTTTTATTTTTATTTTTATTTTTATTTTTATTTTTATTTTTATTTTTATTTTTATTTTTATTTTTATTTTTATTTTTATTTTTATTTTTATTTTTATTTTTATTTTTATTTTTATTTTTATTTTTATTTTTATTTTTATTTTTATTTTTATTTTTATTTTTATTTTTATTTTTATTTTTATTTTTATTTTTATTTTTATTTTTATTTTTATTTTTATTTTTATTTTTATTTTTATTTTTATTTTTATTTTTATTTTTATTTTTATTTTTATTTTTATTTTTATTTTTATTTTTATTTTTATTTTTATTTTTATTTTTATTTTTATTTTTATTTTTATTTTTATTTTTATTTTTATTTTTATTTTTATTTTTATTTTTATTTTTATTTTTATTTTTATTTTTATTTTTATTTTTATTTTTATTTTTATTTTTATTTTTATTTTTATTTTTATTTTTATTTTTATTTTTATTTTTATTTTTATTTTTATTTTTATTTTTATTTTTATTTTTATTTTTATTTTTATTTTTATTTTTATTTTTATTTTTATTTTTATTTTTATTTTTATTTTTATTTTTATTTTTATTTTTATTTTTATTTTTATTTTTATTTTTATTTTTATTTTATTATTATTTATTTATTTTCGTGTTTTCAGATAATTCAGATAAAAATAATCAGTATTTTTTTAAAGCCGATTCTAATTTAAAATTTTAAATAGCCCACACTATACAACATAAAAAGACTTTGTAGTCTAGTTTAATTCCACTTTAATTTAATTCCACTTTTATTTTACTACTGTCCAACAATAACTCGATTTTTAGCAGAAAACAATTCTAACAATTTCCATTCTAAAGACTATTTCTACTAAAGACTTTCAATGCAGAAAACCATCTTTCCAAACATCAAAGATCTCCCCCTTAAACGCTAGTCAATAAATGTCAGTGCCGTCTTCTAATAAAACCCCGGCACATACGACCATAAATTATCACTTTAGTGTTGACATTAGCACATTTGTGTCCATCGCCACCACCGACGCCGCCAACCCCGCAACCACCACTAAGCAGCCACCACCGTCATCGACAAATACAAAACAATTAATTAAGTAAATCTGTCAGCATTTCATTACATTCGTTTCCCGTCCATGCTCAGCTAATGATGACCTTCGTGAGTTGCCTGAATATTCTAGCGTTGCCATTGACTTATTACTTCGACAACAATTAAGTGTAAAGTCACACGCACACAAATACTCAACCCACCCACCCACTCACTCACCAGCCCAGACACAGGCAGACAAAATGCCAAAAATGGCTAAAATAAGCCAAAAAGCGACGTACACACACACGCATGTACATGCGTACAATGGGAATTAAACTAAATAGCAACAAATGTCACACAGATTTGTGTGACATTAAAACTAACAATTGGAACGCTAAGTCAGCATAATAAAATAACTCATTAAACACTGAAATCTGAACAACAATGGCTGGGCTGTGATGTGATGGCGCAGCATCGCCGTCAGCAACAAACACAACTACATCATCAGCAGCAGCGCCAGTGGTAATCCTGTTCGCCCACGACCCACCCACTCGGATACTCAAATTATGACAACCGCACATACACACGCACATATAATCACATCAAGCATACAACTATAACTACATTATGTACAGTGGCTTCAAACGAGAGATAAATGTCAATTTTCTTCAGGTTCCTTAAATACTATAATTTTCAGACTATACGTACAATCAGTGCTTAGCCCACAAATTGAAAAAACTGACTTAAAAAATCGTTCTTTTCTACAGGAATTTCGAGTAGCTAGCAATCTAACGCAGAAAGTATTGCCTATTTGAAACATATCTGCAGATAAATGTAGAAATTATTACCATCATAGATTTGTCATCTTCAAAAAATTACAACAATCTATCGATAATTCGGAAATTTTTTACATAACATTTTTCGATATCTTTGATTTGTACTGGACGATATAAACCGATTTTGTAAAATTGAAAATTCGTAAATAAAGCTAAAAAACAAATGAGCCTTGGCACGGCAGAAGTATTGCTGGTTACTATACCTGCATATACACATACTTACATATGCAACTGAATGAGATGCTTGTAAGATGGCATGTGTGCTTTATTACTTGGTGCGATTTTTTAAACGCAAATTCGGCAAGTGAGTTGAGCTTCTCGTTCGTTTGTGAGAATTATCTCCTTATAGAGGTAACGTCGCTGCGAAGCCACTTGAAAAGACTTTTGACATGGTCGAAATCATGATCGTGGTAGTCTGCAGCCAAGTAATAAATGTCACCATGCCATTCGTAAATAAATTCGGATTCTATTAAATATAGAAGCAAAGTGGTCTTGAGCCAGGACAATATCCCAGTTCAAATCAAATATAATATTTTTATTATTTCAAGGCTACCAATACGTTTACACTATATATATCGAAAGTATACTTCAAGTCAATTCAAAACTTAAATATTATTATATTTATATTTTCAAAAAAAATAATAATAATTACCATAAATATTGGTAGTTAGTGGGTGCTACAGTGGGTTATATTTCCATTCCAACCGATCTACGAAATATAGATTTTTTTGGTGATGTCCAGTTAATTTTATGAAGTGATATTTTAATGATGTTTAAAAAAGTCGTATAAAATATTTCTAAAAATTAGGCTAATTATCGTAGAAAGATGAAATTTTTATAGATATGTATAACAACGTCCGAAGTCCATATTAGACTTGAACAGGTTGATATACGTTTGAATATATAGGCGAAATGAAGCTAAGCAGTTTTAGTTTTTTTATTTACTCATCCTATTACCCTCTAAAAGGACCACATAATTCCAAACGATACCATTTCTTCTCTACGATACCGACATAAAATACAAATTAGAGAGAAAGATATCAGCTAAAAATACTTCAAAAGTAAAATATGAATAAACTAAGGTGGACATTTGAAATTGTTCTTGATTCTAAAATAGTACAGATAGCAGCATGACCTCTGAATCATTTTTAGCTGATATTTATCTCTTTAATTTGATGCTTACACCATTATAATAGGGTGCGAATAAGTATTTGTAATACATTTATTTTAATTTGTATCCTTTCTGACTTTGTATTCCTCTGACGGAGTAAACGGATGAGGAAATGAAAAACTAAAAATGCTAATTATTTTCATTTAGCTTATAGTTTCATGCGTATATCATCCGGTTGAAGTATAACGACGTTTTTTTTAAATTGTCGTACGTTATACGATATAGCGATAACGTTTCATAATCCAAAATTAGTGTCGCGCGGAAAATAATTCATCACGTTGATATTAATCTTCCCATTTGAACAACAACAATTACAAACGTAAGTACAGTCCCAATCAAAAATGTATAGTAAAGAGTGATTTTTTTGAGGTTAGGATTTTCATGCATTAGTATTTGACAGATCACGTGGGATTTCAGACATGGTGTCAAAGAGAAAGATGCTCAGTATGCTTTGACATTTCATCATGAATCGTCTTACAAACGAACAACGCTTGCAAATTATTGAATTTTATTATCAAAATGCGTGCTCTGTTAAGAAAGTTCATTGCGCGCTTCCATTTTATGGTCAGTTTAATCGACCCACTGAAGCGGCTATTCGGGCTATTGTGACTAAATTTCGCACCAAATTTACATTGTTGGACATTAAACCACCAACACGCTTACGTAGAGTGCGAACTGAAGAAAATATCGCAGCTGTATCGGCCAGTGTTAATGATGACCACCAATTTTCGATTCGTCGCCGTTCGCACCAATTGGGTCTCTGTTACTCAAAAACGTGGAAATGCCAAAATTGGACTAAGCGGATGGACCACCTAAGACGCAGCCGCGGTCAACATTTAAATGAAATTATCTTCAAAAAGTAAATGTCATGGACCAATCTAACGTTTCAAATAAAGATCCGATGAGATTTTGCAAATTTTATGCGTTTTTTTTTAAAAAAAAGTTATCAAGCTCTTAAAAAATCACCCTTTAGATATAATTCAAACCCTATACTTTAGGCTGGCTTCATAAAAATATTGATGTTCTGGACTAAAATTTATAGATGGTTGTTTTAACGTGTAATTTTCCTACTGTATGACAAAAGTTGCTAAAGATTCAAAAATCTTATGCATGTTGCCAACTAAAATGAAAATTTATTATATGTTGACCTAAAATATATATCGTATTTATCCCTGTCTGTTCATGAGCTAGACGTTTCCAAAATAACCTCTAAAGTTTATTTTTTTTTCAAATAATTGATTCAGTACAAAGGTCAGTTTATACGAGTTTAGTACTATTTTTGCATTTTTTATAAGATCCGAAACAACATCCACCTTTGAAATGGCATTGTTTATAAAAAATCGAAAAATAATATATTAATAAAAAAATTATTAAAAAAGTGCACAAAAGAAAAATTTTAGAGACTGAAGCAGTTTTGTAATACTTGAAACCATTTTAATACCCTCCACCTCCGTTTGTAACACCTTAAAATATCGACGTGAGACCCTATAAAGTATTAATATTCTTGATCGTCATAAAATTCTAAGACGATCTAGCCATGTCCGTCCATCCGTCTGTTGAAAGCACGCTATCATCTAAACGAAAGAAGCTAGAACGTTCAAATTTTCCATAAATGCGTCTTATAGTTGTAGATCGGTTGGGCGGGGCGAAAACGGCCCAAAGGGAAAAAATTCCCTCACAAGGACTGAAAATACCCATAATAATCCCTAATATTTTAACGTATTTAAGCATGCGTTTTGAATATGTATGTTTATATTTGCTTGATATTTGGTATGCGCATTCCCCTTATAGCAAAAACGTGCACCATAAAGTGATTCTTATTTGTAGGGGGTGAAATGGGGCAAAAAAGGGATATAAATGGTACATATTAAATGACAACAGCTAGAAACACGAAATTCGGTGTGTACATTCCACTAATTGAGTAGATACATAATATAAAAGTATTTATTTCAAATTCGTACTTTTAAGCGATAAAATGGGAATAGAGGGCTAAAAATGGTACCAACAAAACGGCTGCACCTAGAATAATGAAATTCTGAGTATACATTCCTCTGACTGCGTAGACACGAAAAATAAAAAGGCTTTTCCTAATTCGTACTTTCAAGGGATATAATTAATGATGAATTTCGATGAGTACATCCTTCTAATTGCGTAGACACGTGAAATAAAGAGTTTTTAGAAAATCGTACTCTTATGTGGGTATAATAGGAAACAGAGATCAAAATGGTACCAACAAAATCGTCGTAGCTAGAATCGTGGAATTCTGTGTATACATTCCTCTGTCTGCATAGACACGCAAAATAAACAGTTTTTTCCAAATTCGTAATTTTTCTTTTACGACAAAAATTGGTTGAATCATGAAGTTAGGTTATTTTGCACTATGTACGTCTGATAACCGATTTTCAAAATTTGTACTTTTGGAATTAAAATAGAATGGAAATACAACCAACTGTAGCACCCACTATCTACCAATATTTATGGTATTTAAGCTTTTTGAAAATATAAATATAAGAATATTTATTTTTTGATTTTAAATAAGTAATGGTTAATAATAATCAAAATATTATATTTATTTATAAATTTATTTTTTCAATATTTGTATTTGTTTTGGTTTGGCTATATTAAACAATTTATATTTTCCTGTAATATTACTGCAATCCATGGTGGAGGGTATATAAAGTTCGGCCCGGCTGAACTTAACGCCGTTTTTACTTGTTTTTATTTGGCTCAGATAGAAAATTATCGACAATTATGTTTTTGTTGCCCCAAGCTTCCTCTATAAATCACCTCTGGTCGTATTTGATATATAGCTCACATGGACAATACATACTTATGGTCGGTCAAGGATTAAGGACTGGAAAGGAAACCTCGAAAAGGGTTTATTTATAAAATTCAAGTCTATGGAAATAACATTTTCCTTACAGACTAAGCTTAAAAACTAAAAATATATTAAATCTAAATAATTAACAAAATTAGCTAACGTATCACTAATATCAAGGTTGAAATTGGAGATATTATTGAACTCTCTTAATGCTCACGTGATGGGTTCATGCAGAGAATAATTTGTTCTATGAATAGGTATACAAAAAACATTAAAATGACGTAAAGGTCGAGGCGGAACATGGAAATTTAAAAGCTCAAGCAAACCCGGGCAGTCAATATTACCAGCCACTAACTTATAAATAAAGAGCAATGATGATGTAATCCTTCTATTCCCAAGAGTTTTTAGATGAATTAACCTACATTTATCCTCATATGAGGGATGAGGATGAAAAAAGTTAATAGATCTGAGAGCAAAATTAATAAACTTTTTCTGAATTCTTTCAAATCTAGAGCAGTGAGACGCATAATAAGGATTCCAAATAAAAGAAGCATATTCCAATTTGGATCTTACTAAAGACGAATAAACTAATTTAGCAGTGCAGGGATCTGAAAAATCTTTACAATTTCTTTTAACAAAGGCAAGCAAAGAGTACGCTTTTGGGACCATTGAGTTAATGTGACTTACAAAAGATAAATTCGAATCAAATACAACTCCTAAGTCACTTATTTCATCTACCACATTTAATTGACGCCCATTAAGGTAATAGTCGTAATAACAGGGTTTCTACATTCATCAGTAAAACTTTCGACCACTTAACACACGAACAAATATCATTTATAAATAACACAAAAAATAATGGTCCAAGAATACTACCTTGGGGGACCCCTGAAGTAGCAACATAAACATACGATTTAACGGAATCAATTGATACAAAATGACATCTATTTGACAAATATGAAATAATAAAACTTAAAAATTTTGAATGAATTCCAATTGAAAAAAGCATGCTAATAAGAACTGGATGAAACACTTTATCAAAAGCCTTGGAGACATCAGTGTATATTGTATCAATTTGACATCCATTAGTTAGTTCCAAAGTTAGAAATACAATATTGAGAAAATACTGCTAAATTAGTAACTGTGGATCTAGCACGAATAAAACCATGCTGATAGGGGGAAATTACAGATTTGACAGCAAAATACAATTTATCAAAAACGATATGCTCAAATACTTTCGCTATATTACTTATTTTGGATATGGGCCTATAATTTGCTACATTATCCTTACCTCCAGATTTATAAATTGGAGTTACATAAGCAACTTTCCACTTATCTATAAAAATACCTTCTTCTAAAGATTTATTGAACAAGAGGGACAAATAAGAAGAAACCACAAAACCGATCAAGATCTAATTTATAAGAAGGTTTTAACTTTGAAAAAGAACATCGTCTTTAGTTAGCTGAATAAAACCAAAGTCAAGAAACGAATTTGTATTGTGGTTAAAAATGATACGACTATCATTTGCCACACAATTTTTACTGAAGAAATTTGCAAATAAGTTAACAGTGTCAGCAGTGCAATTGGACACGTCATCATTATGAACATTTTCACGGGATATTCAGATTTACTTCTTTTTGAATATATATATATATATTTGGCATGTCTGTGTAAAATTTCATGGACCTATGTAGGAACAAAAGTTCAAGAATTATTTAAAAAACAAATCGATTTCCAAACACTGTGCACGATAATAGGAATTACTGTGATGTAATATCCACACATTTAAGTAGTTGAATTGTGTTTCGACACATTCATCCATACATACTACAGACATACATATGTATATTGATATTTTGCGTGAAACTTTCATTAACGAAAAGACAGAAGCACACACACACTCACGTGCACGTTTACACACTTACTCACGCATTCACACTCTCCGGTTTGTGAGGCGAGTGAGGTTTGCTCGGATAATCAGATTGTAAGCCAGAAACGTGCGTGACTTTAGATCAGGAAATCAGAACTGTCAAATCAATTTCATGTAAATGTAAATTGGTCGTGGATAAATATGTCATATTTTGAACATAATCAAGTATATTTTAAAGATAATATGTACATTTGGAATTTGATCATTTATCGATTTAAAATCATTATATCTCAAGGAATAAGTAAACAAAAATGTGGTTTGCCCACAACCAAAAAAAATGAAATGTTACGATTTTTAATTTTTTGTAAATTTAATTATTTTTTGTAAATTTTATTGGGTATTTTGTTGGAGAACAATGTAAAAACTAGTCAGCCACTATTTCCGGAGACATTTTTCCAAAATTTTGTTACGATATATCTATTTTTGTAGGTTTTACGCAGCTTTAAATTTTAATTTGTTTTTCTAAAATAATTATTTTTTAATAAACTTTTTAGTTTTACGTGTATTGAAGCACAAAAAGTGATATTCTATTCGTTGCATGTTACATATTATTAGCTTTCAACTGCAGAAAAACAAATTCGTGGGATCTCACACGAATCGAAAGTTACAGAAGAAATTGTAATACTGAAATTCTTAAATAAATACAATTTTGCATATCTTTTTATAATTTGGAAATCGAGTGAATTCATAAATCCTTAAGAAATTACCTTGAAGCTAAATATCGGCACTGTGGAGAAATTTATATATTTAAACAATATATGCAAAAAATTATTTATCTATGCCGCGAATAACATTATTATTTTTTTCTTTTTTTATAATAAAGAGGAAGGTATGCCGTTAATAATGAAAAACAACATCAGCCAAATGGCCACCACGACCACGCTTACAGGACCATATCCTTTTCATGAAATTTTCCATAACCGAATCGCAAAGTGGCTGCCCTATGTCCTCGATAGCCTCACGAATTTTATATTTGAGGTCTTGAATCGACGCTGGGCTATTGGCGTAGACCTTATATTTCACGTGGCCCCAAAGGAAGAAGTCGCAAGATGTTAAATCACAAGATCCCGGTGGCCAATTGTGATCACCAATGGTTTCGTTGCTTGTGAGACACGTAGCGCCGTCTTGTTGAAAGTAAACTTTGTCCAGATCAATACCATCCATAAAAAATCATTAATCATCTATCGATAGCGCAATCCATTCACTGTAACTATTGATCCAACCTCATTTCCAACCTCATTTCCGAAAAAGTAAGGTCCAATGACCCCACCGGACCATAAACCGCAGCAAACAGTCACACGATGAGGATGGAGAGGCTTCTCAACAATAACTCTTGGGTTTTCCGAGCGCCAGATGCGATAATTTTGCTTGTTGACGTAGTCACCGAGGTGGAAATGGGCCTCATCAGTCAAGATGATTTTCCGATGGAATTCCGGATCATTTCATTCATGAATTTTAATAATTTCAATGCGTTATTGAAGCGAGTATCGTTTCATTTTTAGTAATGGCATAGTTTCTACTTGTGAAATTACGATTAAAAGTTTCAAAAGTGACAGCTACCACAATACCGGGTGATTCAAAATAACACTTCTTGTTGGAAAGCTCTGTAATTGTTTGTTATTTAGTGTGCGCATTTTCTTACGCAAAAACGTCCATTATAAAGAGGTGGTGAAATGGGGCAAAAAGGGATAAAAATTTTACCCATTGAATGACAACACCTAGAATCTCCATATTCGTTGTGTACATTCCTCTAACTGAGTAGATACTTAATATAGAGTGGGCCATTTAAAACTTTAAATTAGAATCGGCTATAAAAAAGTTTTGTTTTCAAATTATTATGATAATACGATAACTACCAGTATGTAGATGATATTTGTGGAAGAAGTTTTCATTATTTATCCATTTGAGCAAAGCAAAAAATTGAATTTTTCGTACTCACGTTCTTGTCATTAAGCTTGTTACTGAAACGCTTGCAAAGAAAAAATATTTTGTAGTTAACGCTGTTGAGTTGTAGTTGCTTGTTTCTTTTTGATGTGGTTATACAAACATTTATATCTCTTCCACATCTCTTTTAGTACCAAATCTGAGTGAAGTATCTAAAAACTATATACATACAGTGGTGGCCAAAACATATGCAACTAAGGGTGACTAACTTTAATAAGCTCTGTAGGTTTATAAATTTGTCTGTTCCTTGACTACTAGAGTGCTGAAACTTTGTGTAAGTGTATCTAGCACCATTGTGTATAGATGTGCCAAAGATGGGCGGTATTGCAAAAGTGGGTGTGGCACCTCCCATACGAAGTTAACACCTATTATTGAATACTAGCATAGCAGTACCCGCTGCTTCGCACACGAAAAAGCATGTTATTCGTTAATTTTATCCGTCTCTGTTTTTGGATAGTATTTATTTAATTTTCTTTTGGTGGATATAATCTAAAATAGTAATTTGGTAAGCTCCTATTAGCTAGCACTCACACACAGTCAAAGGAATGTGCTTGTCGATATGCACTATTTTAGCTGAACTACTTCGTATGTATAGTTTTCTACTAAGTTTTGAACAAAAAATTACAACCATTTATATACTCGATCTCATGTTTATAGATTCAGCCAGCCAGTTTATAGCCAAAAAGTACACATTTTGAAAAATCACTATAGGTAACATGTGTTTTTGCTCCCCTAAAAATATGTACTTTATTTGGTAACACAGGATTGTACAGCATTTTTATCCCTTTTCGTCCCGCACACCCCTTAGAAGTGCAAATTTCGAAAAATCAAACTACTGCGCTGCTATATGATCAGTGGAATTTACACACTAAATTTCACGATTCTAGCTGTAATAGTAAAATTGGTAAAAGTTTTATCCCTTTTTGTCCCGCTCGCCACTTAAAACTGCAAATTTGGAGAAATCCAATTTTACTTCGTTTCTATATGGTCAGAGGAATTTACATACCAAATTTCACGTTTCTAGCTGTAATACTTTAGTTGGTACTATTTTTATCCCTTTTTGTTCCTTTAAAAGTACAAATTTCGAAAAATCCAATTTTACTTCGTTTCTATATGGTCAGAGGAATTTACACACCAAATTTCACGTTTCTAGCTGTAATACTTTAGTTGGTACCATTTTTATCCCTTTTTGTCCCTTTAAAAGTACAAATTTCGAAAAATCCAATTTTACTTCGTTTCTATATGGTCAGAGGAATTTACATACCAAATTTCACGTTTCTAGCTGTAATACTTTAGTTGGTACCATTTTTATCACTTTTTGTCCCGCTCGTTCCTTAAAAGTACAAATTTCGAAAAATCCAATTTTACTTCGTTTCTATATGGTCAGAGGAATTTACATACCAAATTTCACGTTTCTAGCTGTAATACTTTAGTTGGTACCATTTTTATCCCTTTTTGTCCCGCTCGTCCTTAAAAGTACAAATTTCGAAAAATCCAATTTTACTTCGTTACTATATGGTCAGAGGAATTTATATACCAAATTTCACGTTTCTAGCTGAAATACTTTAGTTGGTACAATTTTTATCCCTTTTTGTCCCGCTCGACCCTTAATCCCTATTTGTAGCTCGTCTGCATGGTCATTGCAAGGAACTCACCGAATTTCATGCTTATAAATGGTGATTTTTTAAGAGCTTGATAACTTTTTTTTTTAAAAAAACGCATAAAATTTGCAAAATCTCATCGGTTCTTTATTTGAAACGTTAGATTGGTCCATGACATTTACTTTTTGAAGATAATTTCATTTAAATGTTGACCGCGGCTGCGTCTTAGGTGGTCCATTCGGAAAGTCCAATTTTGGGCAACTTTTTCGAGCATTTCGGCCGGAATAGCCCGAATTTCTTCGGAAATGTTGTCTTCCAAAGCTGGAATAGTTGCTGGCTTATTTCTGTAGACTTTAGACTTGACGTAGCCCCACAAAAAATAGTCTAAAGGCGTCAAATCGCATGATCTTGGGGGCCAACTTACCGGTCCATTTCTTGAGATGAATTGTTCTCCGAAGTTTTCCCTCAAAATGGCCATAGAATCGCGAGCTGTGTGGCATGTAGCGCCATCTTGTTGAAACCACATGTCAACCAAGTTCAGTTCTTCCATTTTTGGCAACAAAAAGTTTGTTAGCATCGAACGATAGCGATCGCCATTCACCGTAACGTTGCGTCCAACAGCATCTTTGAAAAAATACGGTCCAATGATTCCACCAGCGTACAAACCACACCAAACAGTGCATTTTTCGGGATGCATGGGCAGTTCTTGAACGGCTTCTGGTTGCTCTTCACTCCAAATGCGGCAATTTTGTTTATTTACGTAGCCATTCAACCAGAAATGAGCCTCATCACTGAACAAAATTTGTCGATAAAAAAGCGGATTTTCTGCCAACTTTTCTAGGGCCCATTCACTGAAAATTCGACGTTGTGGCAGATCGTTTGGCTTCAGTTCTTGCACGAGCTGTATTTTATACGGTTTTACACCAAGATCTTTGCGTAAAATCTTCCATGTGGTCGAATAACACAAACCCAATTGCTGCGAACGGCGACGAATCGACATTTCACGGTCTTCAGCAACACTCTCAGAAACAGACGCAATATTCTCTTCTGTACGCACTGTACGCATTCGTGTGGTTGGTTTAATGTCCAATAAAGTAAACTGAGTGCGAAACTTGGTCACAATCGCATTAATTGTTTGCTCACTTGGTCGATTATGTAGACCATAAATCGGACGTAAAGCGCGAAACACATTTCGAACCGAACACTGATTTTGGTAATAAAATTCAATGATTTGCAAGCGTTGCTCGTTAGTAAGTCTATTCATGATGAAATGTCAAAGCATACTGAGCATCTTTCTCTTTGACACCATGTCTGAAATCCCACGTGATCTGTCAAATACTAATGCATGAAAATCCTAACCTCAAAAAAATCACTCTTTAGCTACTGCCGTTTAGTCAGGACGAAGGTTCGATGTTTATCCCTTTTTGGGCCATTTTATCCCCTAAAAGTACGAATTTCGTAAAACCCTTTCTTAGTCGACGTCTACGTCATATTTGGGAACTACCCTGAAAATTTCATGACCCTGGCTTCAGCCGTTTGGTCTGGGGGCTGGTCAATGATAAGTCAGTCAGTCAGTAACGCAACTCTTTTATATATATAGATTGTCTGTTATATGACAAGTAGAGGACTGACATTTTGTGTAAGTGCATCTATCATCAATGTGCGTAGTTGTGCCAAAAATGGACGTTATTGGTAAATTGAGCATGGCACCTCCCATACGAATTTAAAATCCATTTCCGAATATATTGCGTTCTATGACAGATACAATACTAAAATTTTGTCTGACTGCATCCAGCATCAATGTGCGTAGTTGTGCCAAAAATGGGCGGTATTGGAAAAGTGGGCGTGGCACCTCTCATACGAAGTTAAAACCTATTATTGAATAGTGTCTGTTCTATGACACCTAGAGTGCATCTATCATCAATGTGCGCAGTTGTGCCAAAAATGGGCGTTATTGGTAAAGTGAGCATGGCACCTTGAAATTTTGTGTGAGTTGATCCAGTTGTGCAAATATGGGCGGAACGTGGGAGTGACCCTTCGGATATGGTATTAAAACCGGTTTTAGAGTACATTCGCACCGAGATGGGCGGAAAGTGTCCATGACCCTTCCCATACGAAATTAAAACCTATTTTGAGTATATTCAACACCGAGATTCCTATATTGTTGTGAGAGTTAATTTAGTTGTAACCTGCTTAGACAATATACAAATGGGCGGGATTTGAAAGTTGGGGCATTTTTCATTTGAATTTTGTAAAATTACACGTTTTCTTTGGATTTTTTAGCACAATAGTAAAGAAAGGTTACAAAAAGAGAAATATTCATACGTCAACAGCCGACTTAGAAAGACAAGAAAGCGGAAACTATATTAATTTTTTAGTTTTTGTGTTGTTTGATTAGTGAACAATTTGATTGATTTTCTATGTCTTTTGAATGTAATGTAATTTCTTCTTATGAATGAAGTTTTTTGTTTAGGTAATGGGAAGGAGGAGAATCACACTTAATAAAAAAATCAATGACATTTCTTCCATTATTCGCCGTAAACTAACGTTATCCATGGAACATATCCATTTCTTGATTAAAATTGGTACATATATTACCGATCAGTAGAAAAATCAATATGAAAGCAGATTTTAATTTTACCGTTTGTTTTTATTTTAGCCTGGCGAAGCGGGCGGGGTTCAGCTATTATACTATAAAAAAATTACAAAAAAATAAAAATATCCAATTTTCGTTCAAGGTGTCTCTAATATTTGTATTATCATTTTGGGAATATAGGCATAAATGCAGAAGGATATTGTTAAAGTAATGCAAATAAATCGTGTCATTTTTCACTAAGGTTTTGCATAAATTTGAAAAATCATAATTTTGCAAAATTTCTGTAGCATCTACAAAGAGGGCCTTCTTCTAACTTCTGTTTTTTATCCATAAACTAAAGCAAAAATAGTTTTCAAAATTGTTTCTATTTTTATGGACTTTTTGTATCAGCAAAAAATAAGAAAAAAATCAATTCTTTTCATTTTTTGGGAATTGCTCCAAACCAGTGAAATTCGGAACCTTTCTAGCCATCATAACTACCTGCAACTGAACATATAAGAGGGTATGATCGGATCTATACTTCCAAATTGAGAGTACAAATATTAAAAGCACCTCGGACGAAAATTAGAGTTTAATATAAAAAAGTATTGAATTTGTTTTTGGTCTCGTTCACAAAGGTTTTATTTTTGTCGCATAGTATTTTGTATACTCACTGAAAGGGACCTGGTATTAATAGCCAGGTCCAAACGGAAAAAAGTTATAGGATCTTAGAAAAATTACCAAACAAATCTGAAAATTATTTTCTTGAAAAGAAAACTATAAAGGCGCACGAGATATATTCTCACCAAATTTTGAAAGTTTACAATTGGAGTACTTACGAAGTCAGCCACTTAGTAGCCCATAACTTCTACATTTATCCAGCGATTTTCTTCAAAAACTAAATAAACTTGTTTTATTGGCCTTGTTAGCAACTAATATATATATATATATATATATATATTAGACCGGTCCTTATTTCTTTTTTTGACGTCAAGCGCTAAAACTACTCTATTTGAACCTAAAAATACACAAAAAAATTTGAGCTTGATTGGACAATTTTTAGGCGTGCCCCCGCCAACAATTGTTTGTCATTAAAGTTAGTTACTATCATATAGGGGAAATTATCACCTTTGGTGCTCTTTTTTTGACATAACTCGAGAACCACTAGTCCGATTTTGTTTAAATAAATTGAAAAATAATTAAGAATTAGAATTCCTTTAAAATGTGTAAAAATAAATGTATGAAGAAAATAAATATTTTTTGCCTAAAATATTAATATTTTTTATTTTTTAAATTCATAGAAAATCCAAAACGAACAAATACATTTTAAAATTAAAAATCTAAAGCGAGGACAACCAAAAGACTTCGATCGGATGATGACATTATGTTAATTGGCGTAATGGACCACCAAATTACTGGAGCTAAATTACCAGGAAGAAAACAAGTGCTACAAGTTTTATTTTATAATTTAAGAATAGTTGGCTTAAATTTAAGAGAAAGTTCTAGATTAGTTGTTGCTGAGGTCAGCACGTTTTGGCAAAAAGCACGAATTCCAACACACCATGAAAAACACTGCATTGAGAAGCTGGAAAAATTATACAACAAGTGGAGAGATATTACAAAGCATCATGGTCGAAAAACAGAATGTCAAAACAGGAAAGAAACTGAATTTCAAGATAAATTAGATGATTTATTCGATATCGCACATGCAAACGCGTTTGAATTAATTAAAATAGAAGAAGACAAAGAGTTCTTAAAAAAGCAACGAGAAAAAGGAAGACCAGGTTGTATGCTAGGAACGTATAAAATTGTAATGCAGAAAGAAAAGCGAAAGGCAGTCCAGCGTCGAATAAAAGAAGATGAACGAAAAGAGTTATATGAACAACAGATTCAAAGAGGTATACAATTAAATATTCTATCTTTTAAGCAAATCAGAATTATTGTTGTAAAACAGGTATGATTGACATTGACGACGAAAACGATATTGAAGTTGTAGCATCAACATCAACATCTGTATCAAATCCAAATCCAGGTACATCAGGTATCTCCAGAGGTAAAACAATTTTTTTTACGCCAAGACTGCTTTCAACTTTGGATAAGTGGAAAATCACTGATGGTGCTGCAGTTCATATCCTAAGCGCAACTGCTGACGCGTTGGGCTATGATATCGAAGATCTTATACTAAATAGATCATCAATTCGTCGAATGCGTCAGAAGCATCGTGCAACAACAGCACAAAACATTGCAGCAAACTTTGATGTAAGTACTGTAATGTGGGTTTTCCCTATGCTTCTTTTTTTATGTTTTGAGTATAAATTAAGAAACTTGAGTTTTTATTTCCAGATTCCACGTAGTTTTGTTTTGCACTGGGATGGTACAATGTTACCAGAAATTAGTGGCAGGGAAAAAGTTGACCGCTTGCCAATCATAGTCTCATCTCAAGGTATCGATAAACTACTTGGCATTCCAAAGTTAAAATCTTCGAGTGGAAAAGAAATATCAAATGCCGTGTTTAATTCAATAAATGAATATGCAATGCTTGATCTAGTTCAAATAATCTGCTTCGACACAACTGCTCATAATACAGGAGTTCAAAGCGGTGCTGCTGCTCTGCTTGAAGGAAAACTAGGTCGCGATTTATTATATTTTCCCTGCAGACACCATATTTACGAGTTGTTGATCCGTAAAGTGTTTGAAATTAGAGTGGCTACTACAGCCGGTCCAGAAGTGCTAATTTTTAATCGCTTTAGCAAATACTGGATTAATATTGACAAATTAAATTACAAGAGTTGTTTAGAAGATGAACACATTATTACAGTATTGACTGCTGAAGAACGTGGAACAATTTTAAATTACTGTCTAGATAACTTAAAACAAGCTCATAGCAGACGCGACTACAAAGAATTATTGCAATTAGTTGTCACTTTTCTTGGTGGTACGGTGCCGAATTTTAACACCTTTCGTATACCTGGTGCAACTTCTCATGCTCGATGGATGTCAAAATGTATTTATTCACTTAAAATGTATTTGTTTCGTAATGAATTCAATATGACCAACCAAGAGTTAATCGGTATACGTAGTGTCTGTCTGTTCGTAGTTCGTATTTATGTAAAAGCCTGGTTTGGATGCACTAAAGCAATTGAAGCACCAAATCAAGACTTAAATTTAATTAAAAATATTATGGCTTATCCTGAAAGGGATATAGCTCTTGCTTTGCTACAAAAAATCAGCAATCATTTGTGGTATTTGTCGGAAGAAGCAGTCGGTCTTTCATTCTTCGATCCTAATGTAAGTGTTGCAATTAAAAAAAATGGTTCAGGCAATTAATGTTGAAGCAAATACAGAAAAATGCAAGCGAATAATAACTAATCCAACAAATATCGGCACATTTGCGCAAAAAGATTTAAGCGATTTTGTAAATTCCAATACACACGCATTCTTTGATCGTTTAGAAATTTCAAAAGAATTTTTGCAAGTCTATCCATCGGATTGGAATGAAAGATTTGACTACGCTCACGGATCACAAATTTGTAAAAACCTATCTGTAGTGAATGATGCAGCTGAAAGAGGCGCCAAATTCATTACAGATTATAATAATAAATTAACCCACAACGAAGAGGAGAAACAATTCCTTTTTCAGGTGGTTAAAGAATATAACATGAATTATCCCACTTTTAAAAAGACTTCACTATTAAATTAAAATAATATTAATGTTACTATGAGTATGTAATTAATAAAAATATTTAAGTTTATTCTTAATTTTCAAATAAATGTAAATAAAATAAAAAATATATATATTTTTGCCTTATTTCTCATAATAAAAACAAAAAGGTGCTTGGGGCACGGCTAAAAATTATCCAATCGTTGTCAAATTTTTTTTATACTTATATATATATATATATATATATATATATATAATATATATATATATATATGTAATATATATATATATATAATATATATATATATATATATAATATATATATATATATAAATATATATATATATATATATATATATATATATATATATATATATATATATATATATATATATATATATATATATATATATATATATATATATATATATATATATATATATATATATAGGTTTATATTTTATAGTACTTAAACATTTTCTAATTATCAATAAGTGTTACACATCATGACTTATTTGAGATTTCCAAAAATCATACTCAGACTAAACCCAAATACATACTAAAAACGAGATTATTACATATTTGGTATCAAAATAACACGTTCTCATACATCCGCCGCCCACGGATAAGAATGTGAAATCTGACCTAAACTAAGACAATTTCACATTCATGTTTACCCAATCCAACCCGATGAAAATTGGGAAAAAGGATACAACAATTTTGTTGAAATTGCATATATATTTACCATAAGTTGGAAATAGGATCAACTTTACCAAAACTCAACAAACCACACCCGCTCGTGTTTGTGTGTTGTGTGGCCGTCTCCAATAGTTTGGGGTTACATCAACAAATACCGGAAATTGAAACGAACATGACAATTCATTTCATCAGCATTTTCCTTTACAAAGACTGAGGATATGTATGGATGTATGTGTGTGTGTACAACTACAACACATACAATCAGAAAACATTAACCGTCCATCCATTCTTGTACACGAATATGTCAGCAGCACTCACTATACTATCTTATCCAGACAAAAGCGATCGAACACGCACACACACAGTTGACACTTTTCAATGTACAGTGGGTCAAAGGAAAAGAGGAAGATATACAATATTCTCTCTCTCTCCATAGAGAGGCTCGTGGTAGAAATACAAGTGGTAGACATTCCAAATTCTCACATAATGTTTGTGCTTGAGTAGAATACTTTTCTAAAATGTAATCAAATATTGACATCAACAATTATATAGCAGGAGGTTATACAGTGGGGTGGCTGATTAAATAAAAAATATTTTTTCCTAGATTTTCAGTGACATATCAATCGGAAGACGTCAAATACCACCGGAAATGTGGGAACTATTCTTTTATTGGCTCCATCATTTTACCACATTGAGTCACTGTGTGAAGCGATGTGCGATTGAATTTTCAATTCAATACTGACGATTGTCACCCAGAGAGCATGCATGACATTTAAACCATATATGGATACAAAAAGCAAACCAAATCATCAAACATATTTAAACGAATAAATGGACGAGCGTAAACACATGTAAAGACATCCAGCAGGATGTTACACGGACAAACGGAATGGAAGAGTATGGCACGGGTAGACGAAATTGAGTCACACAAAAGATACAGGCCGAGACAGTCAATAGCATTTGCTTAAATGATAAAGTCAACAATTGACACACTTTGTCACCCACAACTCGTTGCAAGCACACGGACAGCATCGTGACACATACATACACTCACGTAGAGCTTGAAATTGAAATGTACATTTCTATTTCCATTTTCAAATCTCGGCCTAGTGCCGAAATAGATTTTGGCATATGAGGTATTGCAGGCGCATTTGTGAATTATATTAAGTTCAACTGGAAATACCACCAATTTATAATCCATTTGTCGAAGGGATAACATTTGCTGGTACATGATGACGTTCGAAACTCAAAAACGATATTACAAATTTTAATGAATAATTTTTTATTATTTTTTTATTTATTTATTTATTATGAATTACAATACAAAGTAAATTTATATTCTAATTTTGGGTGCAGGGATTGAGCAGGGGTGACTAAGACCATTGTAGCTAGTTATTGCAGCGACAGACCAGAGCCTCTGTTGGGAATCGAACCCACGACCCCCACGCTGATAGACGAGCACGCTACCAACTCGACTATCAGGGCACTCTATATATTTTTTAATATTTCCTCGTACTTTTGATGGCTTCTTCCCGGTCAAATCGCATGTGAAATGTCTCATATGTATATATGTGTTAATGTCTGTTGCCTGAGTGCTCTAGTTTTAGTTTTGGGACATATTTTATGTCAGTGTGCCGTGTCTGTGTGTGTCTCTGTCGAAGGAGTATTTGTGTTGATGTGTGGTTTAGTCTGGGGTCCTCGATTTCGATGATGCTGAAGAGTTGAATTGGGTTCGGTTGAATCACAAAAGATTTACAACATAAACATAATTAACCAATGATGTTAAGTGAATATTGAAACCCCAAAAGGATGTGCCATTAGAAGGCATCATCATCTATTTTTTATGTGGAAATAATTGAAAATTGGAAGAGTTGAACGAGAGAAAGAGGATGTTTACGAAGTGGTCATTTCCGTTTTGAAGGAATTCAAGACTCAACTTAAAAATTATTTCTATATTTTTGGGACAATTTGTAACAGCATTAACGGATTGAACCTCAATTCCAATGATTTGAAATTATGATATGAATGATTTAATAAGGCGATTGTGAAGTGTATTAGGTTTAAAGCGACTCTGTTTGAGTAATTCCGCAGTTCAAACAAAATATATTTTCCTGAATCTAATCGATTACAAAATTACAGCAAAAAATAAATTTAGAAACATTATTATATCCAGAAAAATATATATAATATTTTTATAGAAATACGAAACTCAATCACATATTATTAAAATTACATACTTTTCGAAATGAAATGTAACTTTATTTATAGCTCTATATGGCTGGGAATAGCAAAGTACTCACAAAACAAGTTAATATTATAAATTTACACAAAAGAAAAACGAACTAAAGGCATTGAATCTCACTCACCATTGCACAGTGGTTGCAACTCAATTTTATTGGAAATATATCTTTTGAACGGAAAGAGATATAGTGACAAAGATCCACATGAATATAAAAAATATGTATTCCAGACAATTTAGAGAATTTAAAACGATCCTCCAACATAGTCATCTTGACCGTATCTCGCGTGTATCTCAATTAGTGTAAGAGATATTTTGATTAGAAGAAAATAATCCGAAAAACGGGTGCAAATGTATTCAATCAAAAGTTATACACTTCTAAATGCAAAACATTCAAAAATGTTCCATTTTTTGTTTTTTTTTTTCGTTCGTCCTGCAAGGGCAAATTTAGTTTATTTTTCGCGAAGTCGACAAAAATTAGATGCGTTTAAGGGCCAGGAACATCATATTGATCAATTAAAATTGAAAAAAAATATTTTTAAATACTTTCAAAAGGCAGAGGGGTTTTTTTGCTTTAACCCAATATGTTGACATCTTCTACAGAAAATAATATCCCTACGGTAAATATAGGCCTTTCAAATCTCGTTACGATATCTTAGCTCCTCCTCCTCCTGTTGATTTTTTTCATAAAATAACTATTTTTGAAACAAAATGAGGGAATGAAATACACCATTTGAAAATATGGCAATTAATTAAGGAAATCTGGCCGTTAATAAGATTTCCTTCACTTTCCTTATATTTCAGACAGGGCTGTGGAATTGGGGTCTGAGAATTTTGTTGAATTTTTAATTGGAGTCGAAAAAATGCTCGACTCCAATCTATATACCACTATATTGTTGAATATCTTGAGTCGGATTTGTAGTCGAATAATTTTTTGTCTTTGATACGAAAAAGTAGTATTTATCGGCCTTTTCTAAGATGTATATATGCATTTTTGTAAACATCTCGTGAAATATAGGTGATTGGGATAAACTATGTGGATTTTTGAGATCACAATACTTCACATGCCAGATATGTGTAATAGTTCCTGCTTTCGATTTGAAATCTGGAAAATAGAAAACTAGAAGAAAAGTCGTAAAATTTCGATTTTTGATACTTTGAAAATTCTGATGACCAAAGAAAATTATAAAGTGATTTAGTATCCTAAGACCATAATTATTCAAATCTGTTATTCCAGTCGCAATGGTATTCATTTCGATGGAATCAATTACAGTAGATATCGCTGCAAATTCTCAGACTTCCGAATCTTGAGGGACGATTTTATAGATTCTTACAAATGCTTGGATATATTTAGATTACCATCAGATTCGACCTTGGTTAAATCTAAAGAAATATGAAATCCCTTATAAGTAAAGGGTGTTTTTTTAAAAGATATAGGAAAGTTTTTCATGGATCGATAGTGCGGCCCATATAACTTAACGTTTGAAGATTATTTCATGCAAATGTTGACCTTGACTTCGCCTCAAATGGTCTATCCGCTTAGTCCAATTTTGGCATTTCCACGTTGTTGAGTAACAGAGGCCCAATTGCTGCGAACGGCGACGAATCGATAATTGATGGTCATCATTAACACTGGCCGATACAGCTGCGATATTTTCTTCAGTTCGCACTCTACGTAAGCGTGTTGGTGGTTTAATGTCCAACAATGTAAATTTGGTGCGAAATTTAGTCACAATGGCCCGTATAGCTGCTTCAGTGGGTCGATTAAACTGACAATAAAATGGACGCGCGCGATGAACTTTCTTAACAGAGCACGCATTTTGATAATCAAATTTAATAATTTGCAAGCGTTGTTCGTTTGTAAGACGATTCGTGGTTAAATTATAGACCAAACTGAAGATGTTTGACAGTGAAACAAAACACGAAACGTGCGTCAGCTGTTTAGACCAGTGTTGCCAAAAAGAGAATAGCTAAAAAATCACCCTTTATATTTTACTTTGAATGAAAATATTCATATTTTTAATAAAATATAATAATTAATAAATAAATAAATGCGACTGACGAAAAAATCAAGTGATTCACTCAGAAATTAGACTAACGCACATTCACGCACGACATTTTTTCGTTCCTCACGCTCACGTGAGTAAAATAAATTTTACTCACGATCACGCGTAAATCACGTGATTCACGCAATTCACGTGAGTCGCGCCCATCTCTAATTCATTCTAAATAGCTTCTCAAATACGAACAAATAAATTGTATATTAGAATTTTCTCTCTCAATAGAATAGTTTAAATATTTATTTTTTTTTTTTCATTTCATATCTTCATTAAAGGTAATGAAAAAAAATCAAATATTAAAAAATAACAATTTTGTTGAGTTGTATGTTAAATGCCTCATCATGGTTTGTGTAATCGATTCTAATAATCTGTCTTATGGGAAGCATAGAATTATTTGTTTGTGCAATTTCGATCTCAAATATTTTCTTGATTGTATAATGTTGGTGCGTCATAAAATACTGTACTAATGGGAACATTTTTCATAAAAGTTTTAAAGTTTTAGAATTTTAAGTCTTGTTCATTTTTAAAGTTTGGGCAAAACCCTGAGAACGACATACTGAAAAGTACTTTAGATATGAGAGAGAACGTATGAATAGAGAAGAATTCGACAAGATAAACAAAAACTTCCGCATATAAGAATGTTCCAGAGAGACTTCTTTCAAAGAAATACAACATGTATTCAAAAAAGTATATAACTTAATATAATTAATTATATATTTTTAAAAATATTTCTTCAATCTGATAATTGATTTGAAAGAGATAATGATTCTACAACAGATCTAACAAATTTATTCAATAATATAAATCAGTGGTGCGTAACATCTGGAGCAGCACTTTCTACAACATTATCTATTAATTTTAAATACCGATGGGATTCTCATATACAACATCTATCCTCCACATTGTCTAAACAACTAAATATAGGGTCCGCCAAATAACTTTTTTTTTTGAAAATGCTATAAAAAAACTACTGAATATTTTCTCAAATTTCTTTTTTTATTTGAAAGTACAATCCTTCCGCTTAATAATGGAATCCTTCCGGTTCAAATGGCTGTCTCGGGCACCCCACAAATAATAGTCCAACGGTTGAATAGTTGAAAAAAGTTTGATGGCGAACTCTTTATATAGCTCCCATATGTGGCGGACTTTTTATGGTGCGAATATCTCATTTCTTATTTCCTCTTCTAATTAATAAATTCAGATGTTGTTAAAAACAAAAATATTACGTTTCATTGCTTTGCAATGTAAAAAAGACTTGTCTCTTCATTATATCGATATGGTAACTTGAATTAGATCAACGCTGCATTTTCGGAATATCTTTATTTTTCATTGTCATACCAAATGACGTTTCCGACCCTTTTAATCAATCAGCCAGCAAGTACTTCCTTTTGCAATCAGCAGTCGAACCAGAAAGATCGTTTTATCTGACAATTGTCTAGTGAAAATTAAGTAATCACTCTAAGATTTTATAAGAAAACCAACATCAAAGATATTGCGAACACTTCCTTAAAGGGTGGTGACTGGAACGAACAATTCTTCAAAATTTACTGAATAAAGTTTTCCACAACTCAGACCAAAACGTG